>OY728158.1:1683405076-1684655076 GCA_963277665.1 Viscum album
TTACTAAAATCATTTAATTTTAATATCACATATACCTTCATACCGTCCAATCTTGCAGAATATAATAATATCACTTGTGTGTACGTGTGGACTAATGCCTCAATGAAGAAATGATATATATTATTGAACATATTTTTACATTGATGGTAAAATGATATATTTAATGAATATATATTACATAAATTATTTAGAAATTATTTCATAAATGATAATTGTAACACCCCAAGCTTATACGGTATGATTCTCTTTGAATAATGTGATAGCGTTTGTTGTACGCAACCCTGAGTTCTAACACACCATAACCAATCAAACTAGTCGTTATGAATAGTAATACCTACTTTTTGAAATTACATATATTTTATATTTCAAAATGGACTTCATTTTTGGATTCAGAATATCGAATTTCTCCTATGGTGAAATTTTGGAACTTTTCGGATAACTTTAATATTTTGATGAATAATGAAAATTACTAAATTTTAATTAAAAAAACTTTTTAATCAAAATAACTAATAGTGATACATTATGAATTTGAGTGGTTTTAAAGTATATTTACAATATATTTTTACCATTTAATATAATTTTGGTCATTGGAAATAATTTTACAATTAAACTGGACATAAACAAGTGCCAATCTTTTGACAGTTATTATCTCTTAAAAACATGATTTTTATTTTAACAACGGGAATTAATTTTAAATAAATTTCTACCACTTCTGTGTTTTGAATTTTAAAAAATGGATTCCATTTTTGTAATCAGGATGTTCAAATTTTGGAAATAGGTAACTTTTATTTTTAGACATTTTGAATAACTACTTCAGTAAATATTTTATTTACCATGGTTAAGGGTAAATCCGGTAAATAAGGGTTAAAAAATAATATTATAATAATAAAAAATTACCCTAAAACATGTCTTAACCTTATTGGTTTATACCTGTTCGACCATAGGCATATTTTGGTCGATTTGGGGACCCCATTGTGCCACTTGTATGTGATAGGGACACTTAATTTTAATTAAGATAAAATTAATACAAAAATAACACAAGCATATATCTTTTAGAAAACCAATTTTTACATAGGGTTATATATTTTGGAATTTCGACTATAAATATTCATTAGAAAGATAAAACGATTTCCTACATAATTATATTTTATTTATAATTTTTAAAGATTTAATAATAAAATTTATATATGACACAATGATGATGCAGTAATTACCATAATATTGAAAATTAAAAATAATTGATATTATAAAAACCCAAATAAATATAATTTGAGACTTTTAATGAATTAAAATAATTCTCTAGGATAATTTTACATATTAGGATTGATTTACTTTACTTTTTTCGAAGTAATAATTCTGTTATGAGTTTCTCAAAAATCAACTATTGAATAGTGTCAAAATTGACATAAAAGAGTTTTTAAAATAAGAATTATATTATTAATTGATATTAAATTCGTAAGAATCTAAGGTTCGGCCAAGAGACATATATCATGATATTTTTATCATTAATGGACCACATGGGGGTCGTTTGGATGTATATGGTATGTTTATTAACCATATAATATAAAAATACAAAGAGACATTGTAAAAGTGAAACTAATTACCATAGAGTTAATACTTAAAGATAAGGTTAATATAGTAACCGAAACCTGTCTAAATTCTATAGGATGAATGGTTTTCGACCTATACCCACATTAATCTTTGAATAATAAACGTTGGATCCCTTAGAAACCGAATAAGAATTTATTATAAAATAATATTTCTAGCTTTTTTCAAAGGTGCCCCTCACCCCTCTTATAAAAGGGCACTCCTCCTTCTCATTTCTTCACACCTTCAAAGCCTTTTGGATCGGCAAAAATCTTCCCATATACCCTCCAATCATCCCTCACTACAACCTAGAGTCCTTAGTTTGATCAGAAATCCATCCTATAGATCCCTTTTGATCAAATCAAAAGGAAGCACCCGAAGAAGAGGTAATGATTTCACCACCCTTTTCCAAGTTCCTTTCTTCTTCCACTTCTTAATTATTTGTTATTAACAGTCTAAAATAATAACTCTAGTATAATATATATAATTTTATGTTATTATTAATATGGTACAACCATATTCAGTATTCTATCCACACTTTGAATAACATGTCACCATACTTGCGTACGTACGGCTTACCGTCTCCACGTCGTGGTGTAATTGTTAATCAATATATTATTATTTGGATGGGTATAATAATGATGTGTAACTCGTGTAAATAATAAATATAACATGTTAATGATTATGTATATATGATATACCATCCATTTATATATTATTTTAATATCAAAAGAATGATATTGTCGCTCGTGCGTACGTACGGACTACCGTCTCCACGAATGCGATGAGATTCATCCTCCATCGTATCCATTCAAGTATAATTCTCATTTGATGATCAATAATAGTATCTAAGGACTTGATATCATTCTTTATATGATTAAGATACGACCTATCCATTACAAACATGGCTTATGTAACAAAAAAAATTAAAGAAAACGAGTAAGTTAACACATGAAACAACGATAATACTAACATATTATTAACAAATCAATGTTAAAAGATCATATATGATATCATATTAATGTATATGATTCATGTATAATTTAATAAAAATTATTTCACCATTATACAGGAGGTTAACCTACCCAAACAAAGGAAAAGTACAAGGTAAGGGTTATTTCACAATCTCTTCATTATCTGAGGTTGTTTATACGTAATAATCTACTGGGATCTCTTTAACATACACATCCATGTTTCCTAAAAATGTATTTCAAATTTTTTTTTACTATTTAAATGAATATCGGTTAAAGTAATTTATACCCTTGTTTGACTTTTTATAAGGGTTTGATAAAGGAATCGTTCCATCCTTTTCCAAACAAGGTGCTTTTATCCTTTTCGACAGAATTAAGGTAAGAATGTTTTTTTAACTTATATGGCGGGTGCAGTTATTTTCAGCCGTTATTAAATCGTCAAAGCTTCCTTCACAAGATTATAAGAATATTTTCAAATAAAAATGTTTTATTTTATAAATATATGAATCTTAAATGATTTCAAAAACATGAAGAGATATTTCTCTAAAAAGATTTTTGATTTCATCTATGTCACCATCCATTGATTGATTTTACACTTATTTGAAGTTGATTCATTATGATACAAAACTTCTATATTGTATTGAAGGTTTTGTGATATGTTTGACTATGGATGTGTTATTTTTATACCATTCATGGTTTATGGATGATGTATTTACATTTCGTATGCTAGTTTTAATACGAATGTTTATGTTATGTTTAAACCTTTTCATAGGGGAATGCTTTGGACTTAATATGTGACGGGTGGAGCCCGCTATAGCTCTTCGATGCATCAGTATATCTCATGCGAAAAACTAGTGTCTAGGCACAATTCATGGGAAAAATATTATTTGTAGTCTTGGCACGAGGCCTTGGCTATGTGGTTATGATAGTCTGGCATTATGCATTCCGTCATTATAAAAGTGGTTATTGATATTGCATTTGATTATTCGATTAGTAGAATATCCATGTTAATAAGTAAATGTCATTATTTCATTTTACATTTTTCCATACTATGTTGAAGTTCAATTTTAAACGGCTTTTTTTAGTAATGCATTGCCTTAAATGTTCATGCTTATTTTTGAAAGTTTCCGCTATATTGTTATCCTTACTGGGCATTGGAGATCACCCCTTTTCTATGATTTATTTTTCCCATGATGTGAAGAAGGAAGTTATACATGACCTACAGGGATTTTATGTGGGGATATGAGTGTGGAATATGGAGACTATATTGTTGTAGTAGTTTTTCACTTTATGATGTAATGAAAAACTTTATGAATATATATAGTGTTTTCAAGGCTACTAAACCAATCGGTCTTTCGAGATTTGATCTTTCTTTTGATCATGAAAATGTTATGTATATGTGTAACTGGGGTCGGGGCATTACAGTTGGTATCAGAGGAGGTTTAGTAGAAACCTTGGAAGCTAGATTTAGATAGACTCTGATTAGAGCGCGTAAACCTAAGATGAACGTTGAGGATTAGTATAGAAGAAGTTCCTAGAATTTTGGTATTGTAGAGATTTTGTGAGTTTTCTGGGAAATACATCCCTATCTGGATATGAGTAGGTAGAGGTGGCTCTGGCACAGATGTACCTAGGGGTAAAAACCAAAAAACACCGCTTTGATCTAGACTCTAATAGGAACTGCTGCACGACAATGGGCCTTGCTTCACTCTTGGTTATGACACTCACGCGGGATATGCTTAATATAACTCTCATTTTAATTCCAAATAATTATTACGGTTTTATGAGTATATACATTCTCAAGGAAAACATTTTTATGAATATGGATTATATCCATAAATAGTTCAATTTATTTTAAGTGATTTATAATTATGGGATTATGTATTTAGATTTATAAACTGATCTAGTTTATGCCATTGTTTAGAAATGGCACCTAGTGGAAGAAATGGAAACTGTATCAATGCACGCACTACATGTAGGGATTTCCCTCCTACTCAAGATAATTATAGTGGAGCTAGTGATGCAACTGGTGCTGATCAACTAATCACCATACTAGGACAACTCACTCAGGTTATGAACAATAACCTTACCCGGATGGAGCACCCTGATCCGTAGCGTGGAGGATCAATGTTAGATCGATTAATGGGGAAACAACCACCAATGTTCAATGGGAGTACAAATCCCTTAGTAGCTAAGCAATGGATATTTTCCCTAGAGAAGATATTTCAGGCTTTGGGGAGTAGGGAAAGGGAAAACGTTATAATGGCAGTTTACTGCCTCACTGGAGATGCTGATCAATGGTCTTCAATGATTCAAAATACTAAGGAAGATGATAAAGTATCAAATATGGAATGGAGGGAGTTCAAAGATCTGTTTTTAGAAAAATACTTTTCTCGCGACCATCGAGCAGATATGGAAAGGCAGTTTATAAGTCTGTGACAGAAGGAGGATGAGAATGTTGCAAAGTTTGAGGCTAAATTTACAAGGTTAGCAAGGTATGTTGGAGATTATATACGTAACCCAAGAAGTAAGATTGATCGTTTCATTGATGGGTTAAAACCATTTCTCCATCGAGCATTAGCCTCACAATACTTTTCGTCATACGAAGACATTGTCTCATGTGCTATCATTACCGAAAAGGAATTCTCTAAGTCTTATGACTTTAAAGAAAAGCAAGAGAATAAGAGACCTTCTGATAAATTTGGGAATGGAAATAAGGGGATGAAGGGAAAGGTTGAATATCCATCATGTGGTAAATGTGGGAAGAAACACCCCAGTACTTGCTTGAAGGGAACGAGAGTCTGTTACAAGTGTGGTGAAAAAGGCCACCAAGCTCGTGATTGCAAAGGGAAGAAGGAAGCCACCAATGTTCAGTGCTACAATTATAGGGAGATGGGGCATTATGAAAATGAATATCCTAAGAGTCAGGAGAACTTACCTCAGAAAAGGACAAGGGATCAAGGCCAAGATTATGCTATCACTACTGCTGAGGTAGAAGCTCTGAAAGACGTGGTGGTAGGTAATTTAATGGTTTCCTCAAGTTTAGAAAATGCATTTTTTGATTCTGGATCATCGCATTGTTTCATATCTTCCCAATTTTCTACGAAAATTAGATATTTCCAATTTGATTTAATATGGGAGTTGTCAGTTAATCCTCTTAAGGGAAGTATCATTGCAACAATGTTTTGAAAATCAGTCCCCATTAGAGCACATTAATGTTCATTATCTGCTGATCTCATCTTTATACCTATGATTTAGTTTGATATAATCCTCGGTAGGGACTGTCTTTCAGACTATGATGCAAATATTTATTGTAAGAAGAAATATGTTACGATTCTTGATAATAATGATAAGGAACACCTTATCTTTAGAGCAGAATCATCACCACCTCATTCTTATTTAGATCCACCCCCAGTAGCTCTACTAAATTCAATTATTGGGGCGGAAGAGAATGAAATAACTGTGGGTGAGGAAAGGAATGTTCAAATAGAGGATGTACGAGTTGTGAAAGAATTTGTAGATGTATTTCTGGAAGATTTACCTGGACATCCTCCAGAACGAGAAGTTGAGTTTTCCATTGATTTAATTCCTGGATCACGACCTATATCGAAGACCCCTTATAGAATGGCCACTGTAGAATTAGTTGATCTAAAGAAACAACCAGAGGAATTGAGTAATAAGGGATTTATTCACCCTAGTGTTTCTCCAAGGGGAGCCTCTGTTCTTTTTGATAAAGAGAATGATGGATCTATGAGGTTATGTATTGAGTACAGGGAGATCAATGCTATAATGATAAAGAACAAGTATCCCCTACCTCACAATTATGATTTATTTGACCAACTGCATGGAGCTCAATACTTTTCAAAGATTGAACTTCGATCTGGATACCATCAGTTGTGTGTGAAGAAGGAAGACATTCCGAAGAAATAATTTCGAACCAGGTACGGGCATTACGAGTTTACTATAATGCCTTTTGGATTGACTAATGCACCCTCTGTTTTCATGGATATGATGAATTGAGTTTTCAAGGAGTATCTTGATGAATTTGTGGTGGTATTTATTGATGATATCTTGGTATACTCCAATAGCTACGATGATCATGAAAATCACTTGCTAATTATCCTGAAGACTATGAGAAGTCATGAATTATATGGGAAGTTTAGCAAGTGTGAATTATGGCTTCATGATATTTCTTTTCTTGGCCACATTGTCTCTAAAGATGGAATCTCTGTTGATCCTTTTAAGACCATGGGTATCCAATAACGGCCAGCACCTACGAGTATAACTGAGGTATGTAGTTTTATTGGTTTGGCAGGTTATTATCGATGTTTTGTCCAGAATTTGCCCAATTGGCTAACCCATTAACGAAGCTCACACGTAAAGGGGTTAAATTTTTTGGGACAAAAGAGTGTGAAGAATGTTTCGAAGAACTGAAGAGAAGATTAGTCAATGCTCCTATATTGACTCTACCATCGGGGAATGAAGGATTCGTTATTTATATTGATGCATTGATGAAATGACTTGGTTGTGTCCTTATGCAGAATGATACAGTTATTGCCTATGCATCACAACAGTTGAAAATTCATGAACAAAACTATCCTACTCATGATCTCGAGTTAGTAGTTGTGATATTTTCTTTGAAGATATGGAGGAACTACCTCTATGGTGAAAAATGTGAGATTTATACTGATCACAAGAGTTTGAAGTATATTTTCTCACAAAAAGTACTCAACATGAGGAAAAAAGATGGATTGAATTACTCAAGGATTATGATTGTAGGATACACTACCACTCGGGGAAAGAAAACAAGGTGGCAGCTGCTTTGAGCAGAAAATACCATGGAGTTTTGAACGTGATGAGAATTGAAAGGGATCCAATTTTGATGGATCTAGTGAAGATAGACATGGGAATAACTAGGGAAGGTGAAACATCAATGCTTTTTCCAATGGTTCCCAAACCATCTTTACTAGAAAGGATTAAGAGTTCTCAGACCGATGATGAAAAATTTCAACAGAAAATTAAAGGTGTGAATGATGGGAGACTGAGAGACATTATGTATGAAGATGGAATTTTGTAATTTGGGAAGAGAATTTGTGGTCCAGATATACCTGATCTAAAAATCGAATTACTGGATGATGCTCATAGTTCCAATTTCTCTATACACCCTGGGAGCACCAAAATGTATAGTGATTTGAAGGAAAATTTTTGGTGGGACAACATGAAGAGGGGGATTGCTGATTTTGTGTCAAGATGTATGGTTTTTCAACAAGTGAAAGGTGGAAGGCAACCGCCTCGAGGAGTTATGGAACCTCATTCCTTACCAGAGTGGAAATGGGACAACATTACGATGGAATTTGTCATGGGGCTACCAAAGACTCCTAGAAGGAACGATGCAATATGGGTTATTGTTTATCATTTTACCAAGTCAGAACATTTTCATGCTATAAGAGAAGATCTACCCCTGGAACGTCTAGAAAGTCTATAAATTAATGAAGTTGTGATACTCCATGGAGTACCCCTATCGATTGTTTCTGATCGTGATCCCCATTTTACTTCATGATTCTGGAAAAGTCTTCAGAAATCCTTGGATACTGACTTCATTTGAGCACTGCTTACCACCCTCAGACAGACGGACAATCAGAACGGACTATTAAAACCTTAGAAGACATGTTAAGATCTTTCTCACTTGACTTTCATGGTATGTGGGATCAATATTTACCTCTGGTAGAATATTCTTATAACAATATCCTCCATTCGAGTATTCAGATGGCACCATATGAAGCGTTATATGGAAAGAGATGTCCTACACTAACCTGTTGGGATGACGTTGGTGAAAGAAAACATGTAGGCCCAGAACTGGTGGAGGAAACGGTGGAAAAGGTGAAGGTAATCCAAAATCACATCAAAGCATCTCAAAGTAGGCAGAAGAGCTATGCCGATAATCGAAGGAAGGATTTAGAATATGAAGTCGGTGATCATGTTTTACTGAAGGTATCTCAATGGAAGGCAGTCATAAGTTTTGGTAAGAAAGGTAAACTGAGTCCCAGGTACATCGGACCCTTCGAAATTCTAGAACGAATTGGGGCTGTAGCTTACCGATTGGCAATGCCACCAAGTCTCTCCAAAGTTCACGATGTGTTACATGTATCTCTGTTGAGGAAATACATGCCTGAACCAACGCATTTACTCACCTCTGAGGAATTAGAACTAGAACCCGATCTGTCTTATTGCGAAGAGCCCATCAGGATTCTTGATACGAGAGAACAAGTACTGAGAAACCGGACGACACGTCTGGTAAAAGTTTTGTGGAGAAACCATAAGATGGAAGAGGCAACGTGGGAACCCGAGGAACTAATGATGAAGAAACACCCGAGTCTTTTCAGGTGATAAGTATTCTAGAAATTTCAAGGACTAAATTATTTTAAGGAGGGGAGAATGTAACACCCCAAGCTTCTACGGTACGCTTCTCTTTGAATAATGTGATAGCGTGTGGCGTACACAACACCGAGTTCTAACACACCATAACCAATCAAACTAGCCGTTATGAATTGAAATTCCTACTTTTTGAAATTATATATATTTTATATTTCAAAATGGACTTCATTTTTGGATTCGAAATATCAAATTTATCCTAAGGTTAAATTTTGGTACTTTTCGGATAAATTTAATATTGTGATGAATAGTGAAAATTACTAAATTTTAATTAAAAACAACTTTTTTATTCAAAATAATTAATAGTGATAAATTATGAATTTGAGTGGTTTTAAAGTATATGTAGAATATATTTTTACCATTTAATATAATTTTGGTCATTGAACATAATTTTAAATTTAAATAGGACATAAACAAGTGTCAATCTTTTGATAGTTATTATCTCTTAAAAACACGCTTTTTGTTTTAACAACGGGAATTAATTTTAAATTAATTTCAGCCACTTCTGTGTTTTGAATTTTGAAAAATGGATTCCATATTTTGAATCAGGATGTTCAAATTGTGTAAGTAGGTAAATTTTATTTTTAGACATTTTGAATAATTACTTCGGTAAATATTTTATTTACCATGGTTTAGGGTAACTCCGCTAAATAAGGGTTAAAAAATAATATTATAATAATACAAAATTATCCTAAAACGTGTCCTAACCTTATTGGTAGATACATGATTGACCATAGGCATCTTTTGGTCGATTTTGGGACCCCAAGGTGCCACTTGTACGTGATAGGGACACTTAATTTTAATTAAGTTAAAATTAATACAAAAATGACAGAAGCATATATCTTTTTGGAAAACAATTTTTACATAGGGTAATATATGTTGGAATTTCGACAATAAATATTCATTATAATGATAAAACTATTTCCTACATAGTTATATTTTATTTATAATTTTTGGAGATTAAATAATTTTATTTATTTATGACACAGTGATGATGCAGTAATTAGCATAATAGTGAAAATTTCAAAAAATTGATATTATAAATACCCAAATAAATAAAATTTTAGACTTTTAATGAATTACAATAATTTTATAGGATAATATGACATATTATGAATTATTTAATTAACTTTTATTCGAAGTAATAATTCTGATATGAGTTTCACAAAAATCAACTATTGAATAGTGTCAAAATTGACATAAAAGAGTTTTTAAAACAAGTATTATATTATTAATTGATATTAAATTCCTAAAAATATAAGGATCGGCCAAAAGACTTATATCATGATATTTGTGTCATTAATGGACCCCATGGGGGTATCTTGGATGTATATGGTAATTTTATTAACCATATAATATAAAAATACAAAGAGACATTGTAAAAGTGAAACTAATTAACTTAGTGTTAATACTTAAAGATAAGGTTAATATAGTAACCCAAACATGTCTAAATTCTTTTTGTTGAATGGTCTTCGACCTATACCCACCTTAAACTTTAAATAATCAAATTTTGAGCCATTAGAAACTGAATATGAATTTATTATAAATTAATATTTCTAGCATTTCCAAAGGTTCCCCTCACCCCTCTTATAAAAGGGCACTCCTCCTTCTCATTTATTCACACCTTCAAAGCCTCTTGGTTCGGCTAAAATATTCCCAAATACTCTCCCAACTTCCCTCACTACAACCTAGAGGCCTTAGTTTGATCATAAAGCCATCCTATGGATCCCTTTTGATCAAATCAAAATGAAGAACCCGAAGAAGAGGCAATGATTTCACCACCCTTTTCCAAGATCCTTTCTTCTTCCACTTCTTCTTTCATTGTTATTACCATTCTAAAATAATAAATCCAGTATAATATATATACTGTGATGTTATTATAATTATGGTACAACCATATTCAGTATTCTATCTATCCTTTGAATAAAATGTCACTATACGTGCGTACGTAAGGCTTACCATCTCCACGTCGTGGTGTAATTGTTATTCAATATATTATTATTTGGATGGGTATAATAATGATGTGTAACTCATATAAATAATAAATATAACATGTTAATGATTATGTATATATTATATACCATCCATTTATATATTATTTTAATATCAAAATAATGATATTGTCACTCGTGCGTACGTACGGACTACCGTCTCCACGAACGCGATGAGATTCATTCTCCATCGTATCCATTCAAGTATAATTCTAATATGATGATTAATAATAGTATCTATGGACTTGATATCATTATTTATATGATTAATATACAACCTATCCATTAAAACATGGCTTACGTAACAAAACATATAAAAGAAAACGTGTAAGTTAACACCCGAAACAACGATAATACTAAGATATTATTAACAAATCAATGTTAAAAGATCATATATGATATCATATTAATGTATATGATTATTGTATAATTTAATAACAATTATTTCACCATTATACAGGATTTTAACCTACCCCAACCAAGGAAAAGTACAAGGTAAGGGTTATTTCACAAGCTCTTCATTATCCGAGGATGTTTATACGTAATAATCAACTGGGATCTCTTTATCATCCACATCAATGTTTCTTAAAAATGTATTTCAAAACATTTTTAATATTTAAAAGAATATGGCATAAAGTCATTTATACCCTTATTTGACTTTTTATAAGAGTTTTATAAAGGAATCTTTCCGTTAATTTTCCAAACAAGGTTCTTTTATCCTTTTCGACAGAATTAAGGTAAGAATGTTTTTTTAACTTATACGACCGGTGCGGTTATTTTCCACCGTTATTAAATCTTCGAAGCTTCCCTGAAAATATTATAAGAATATTTTCAAATAAAAATGTTTTATTTTATAAATATATGACTCTTAAATGATTTCAAAAATAGAATGAGATATTTCTCTAAAAAGAGTATTGATTTCATCAATGTCAACATCCTTTGAAGGATTTTACACTTATTTGA
This sequence comes from Viscum album, assembly GCA_963277665.1. Taxonomy (NCBI): domain Eukaryota; kingdom Viridiplantae; phylum Streptophyta; class Magnoliopsida; order Santalales; family Viscaceae; genus Viscum; species Viscum album. The sequence goes on from OY728158.1 coordinate 1,683,417,021, forward strand.
AGTTGATTTATTATGATACAAAACTTCTATATTGTATTTAAGGTTTTTTTGATATGTTTGACTATGGATGTGTTATTTTTATACCATTCATGGTTTATGGATGAATTATGTACATTTCGTATGCTAGTTTTAATACAAATGTTTATGTTATGTTTAAACCTTTTCATATAGGAATTCATTGGACTTAATATGTGACGGGTGGAGCCCGCTATCGCTCCTCGATGCATCGGTAGGTCTCATTAGACAACCTAGTGTCTTGGCACAAGGCCTTGGAAAAATCTTATTTTTAGTCATGGCACGAGGCCTTGGCTATGTGTTTATGATAGTCTGGCATTATGCCTTCCATCATTATGAAAGTGGTTATTGATATTGCAAGTGATTATTCGATTAGTAGAATATCCATGTAAATAAGTAAATGGAATTATTTCATTTTAATTATTCCATAATATGTTGAAGTTCATGTTTAAAAGGCTTTTGTTTTAGTAATGCATTGTATTAAATGTTTTTGCTTATTTTTTAAAGTTTCTGCTATATTGTTATCCTTACTGGGAATTTGAGCTCACCCATTTTCTATGTTTTATTTTTCCCAGGAATTTAAGAAGTAAGTTATGAATGAACTTTAGAGATTTTATGTGGGGATATGAGTGTGGAATATGGAGGCTATGTTGTTGTAGTAGTTTTTCACTTTATGATGTAATGTAAAACTTTATGAATATATCTAGTGTTTCCAAGGATACCAAACCAATCGGTCTTTCGAGATTTGATCTTTCTTGTGATCATGCCATTGTTATGTATAATGCACCGACTCTGGGTAACTGTGGTCGGGGCGTTACATTAATAATTATTTATAATACATTTTTACAATCTGTTGAAAAAATTGAATCGATACTCTTTTGTAAACTTGTCCCACCATCTACATGATCAATGTAAATCGTTTTTTATATCTATCTTTTATGGATTATTATATATACATATATAATGAATATATATATTATTTATATTTTTATTGATAATTGATATGATGAAACTATGATCCATAATTATGTACCAGAACTACCCAACCATAACATGCATGAAAAAGAATGAATTTGTTACCTTGTAAATTTATTTTTAGAAAGAATAGTTAATAAAAAAATAAAAAATATTATATGAATATCATATATGGAATGATATATATATGTATAGTTCAATAATACATTAATAGAAACTTATATTTATTAAAATTATGTTTCATACATGTAAAACTATAGTAAATACAAGAGGTATGTAATTTTTGTATGAAATTATCTTCTTTGTGATATAAGTAATGTTATAAATAAATATTTCTTATGAGGTGTAAATTCATCACAATAAACATGTTAAATTTGGGATATATTTATTTTTATGATATTTAATGTATCATTTAATGTTATTATTTGATGAGGATTATGAGTGAAATTTTACCAAACCATGTAAATGATATTCATTTCACATTCCTTTCTGTGGAACACATGAAATCTAAGACACATTTTTATTTATGTCTGGAATATATACATCCAATGAATTACTTTTATTATTATCATCATTAATTTATTGTTATATACATGTCTATTTACTTTTCATTCTTTAATGGTGATTATTTATCATAATTTATAAATGTCATAAGGGTTTTTTGTTACAATGATCTTCTTTATCAGGATTGTTTATGATTATATATCTAATAATGAAATCATATGATCTACCACTATAGAAGATCATAATTTTTCATTTTGTCTAGTTTAGTCTCTAGAACTCATGTTTTCATATCATTTTAATATCTTTAAATACATAACATCGAAAATATATTTTTATATGAACACTCACATTTATTTCTATCTTCTTTGAAAAATACATTTCAAATTTCTGCATCTTTTCTGATAATATTTTAATGAAATTTTATTATATCACCAATAAATATTAAAAACATATTTACACATGTTAGACATTTTATAAAAAATATATGGGAATCTAATAGATGATTACTAAACAATGTTATTATATTTTTTTATCATTCAACCCATTAACATAATTTTCTACAATATTGGACACTCAACATTTTGAAGTATCCATTATATTTTTACAACAATATATTCAATGAATTTTTTTCTTCATTATAGGAGTAATGTTTTTATTTTAAAGACGTGATATAAAATTTAAGTGGATTATTTCATCATGAAAATTTTTAATGGTTCTTTAAAAATAATGCTCAACCTAAGATGTTATCCTTAGTTAATTATTATGATTTACTGGGGATAAAATCCAATGGAACTATCCATATTATATCTTCAGATAGATAATTTTTATGATTCGAATATGTTTATAAAACCCATTACATTTCCATAAGAATGAAACTATGAATTAATGAAAAGATTATTATTCCAATTTTATTTATATGGGTTATGATATTATAAAATTATTATGAAACCCGTTTTTTTTTCAATCGGTAATGATATATGGAAATGATAATGAATAAAATATATTTTTAATGGGTTTCTTTATGATGTATGTTTTATGATATTTTGTAACACAAATATATTATTTTCATTATGATGTGTGAGTTACCTATATCTACATCAAATGCATTGTGTAATGATCGATATCTAATGAGATACATAGGATTGGAATGTTATGTGAGAACAATTCAGTAAGGTAGTTTTTAAACTAAGATAATATTGGGAGTGAATCATGGGTACTAATATTGTTTGGAGAGTTTTATCATTCAACTATGGTAGCCTTTTTAATTTACCATAGTTACTACGAAATTATTTTCTATGCCTATGAACATGATGATGATCAATTTTTAATGACAGTCTATTTCTATCATAGCTCATATCTGTTGATTTCATTTTGAATATTTCCTTTTGAACTATCATGATATATAATAGGACTAATTTTTATGATCAATTATATGAAAGTTATGTTTTCTAAATGTTACTCTTTGTACTCATAACCTTATTGTTTATCCCATGTTCAATATTTTTCCAATAATAAAATATATTTTGGTTCATGTTGTGGTGATGTTTTTATAATATATATGTATTCACATTAAGGTATTGGATTACCAAACGAAGAAATTTTCAATGTTAATGGGGATGTTTTTTAAACCAATATTTAATTGTTAAAAACTTGTGAAAATATGAAATTAACGTTAACTAATATTTTATAAAGCCATGGAAAAATATATTTTGATTATATTATTATGAATTAATGTTTTACATGAAAAATAAATTTCCATTTTTCATCATAAAATATGAATTTTTTTTAATTTAATTATATATAGATCTTAATATATATTATATCATATGGGTGGATTTATTAAAAAAAAGCAACCAACCCAGTAGTCAGTAAAGGGTAGGCTAGAACTTTTCATTACTAGATGAAGTGGTTGACCATATTTTTGAGGAAAACATCCTAGGACAGGACATGTTTAGAAGGTAGTGTTGGAATGAATAGTTCCAACATGTTGTCGGTGGGCCTATGTATAATGATCATGATGATAATGCTCAGAAGTTGGATATATTGAAAGAAAACCCCATTAGTTAATTATTTTGGGTTTGTGAATGTGTTATAGGTGATGATATCTCTATCAGTAGTCTGTGATCTATGCAATACAAGAGTTGTAATAATGGATGACCCCAACATATGGTGAATTATTGTTGGGGAAACTGATGTGATATATACTATTCTTTCATCCAAAAAAAGTTACATATCAATATCCATTTATTATCACGCTATATGATGATGTTATATCCTCCACGTGGTCTTAATAAACATTAATTTTTATGGGAAATCAACAATGTTATTTAAATTAATGGTATGATGATTTATGATATACTTGCCATCAATGATATCTATTGAAATTGTCATTAGTTCATTTACAAATATTTTAATATCTTTTCAAACTCATGAATAAAATCAAATTCATTCATTCATCTTGATATTGGAAGAAAATAATTTTAAACATGCCAACATCACACGCAAAGGTATATTAAAATAAGTGGATAGTTTTGAGACTAAAATAAAGAGGTAATATGGTTATAATTTCCTGAAAATTTTTTAATGTTAAAATGTTTAACATTAGACTCCATTATTATTGATCTATGTTTGAGTAAACCTTAATTACCCGATAGAGAGAACATATGTCATACCATGGCCTTAAAATAAAATATAATTGGGAATTTTAATCATAGTTAGAGTTGATGATATTGTTTTCAAATATAAGAACTATGTCACGAGACATTTATATCATTCCTAATTTCTAGGAGCTCATGTAATAATGTCTCCACATGTAATTTTTTTGTGATAAATTAAAATGATTTTCTAAGAATTTATTTTTCATGATGGAGGATACCATAGGAATTCAACTTGGTCAAAGAACACTTGAATAGATTCATAAAGAACATCGTTTTGAGAATCCATTCTATTGTGTGATATGCTCAAACATATTCACCATGGTTTAAATATTTCATCATGAAATATCCCTTTACAGAAATATGGGAAGAACTTTTAGATCCTGTGATGTACATTTTTCGTTATGATAATTCACTAGAATAGATATTGTTGATAACAATCCTTGTTATTTGATTTTCATGTGTGAAGGTAATCTGATTTAAGAAGAATGGATTGATTAGTATTACTTGGTCACCAGAAGAAGGGTTCTAGATCGTGGGATCACCTCACATGATGGAATGCGTTATTATGATCCAACCCATGTAACCCATTCATGAAAATGTAAAAATGAATTCAATGTGAATTAAAATAGGATAGTGTTCAATCGTACATGAAATAAATTAATTCATAATAAATTAAGAATTTGACTAAAATAGGGGGACAAATGTGTTTATGAACATAGGTACACATTAATGTGAAATGATACCAAGAAAATAATATATAATAATACAATAATAAAAATTATAAATTAATGTGATGATGATTAAAATTCCATGAAATCCAAGAATTATGTGTTTATAAATTGAGAATTCACGAAGATAGTGATTTGATATCTTCAAGTATTAATCATTTATAATTTAATCAAAAAATCATGTAAACATCATTCAAAAATTCATGTAAGGCTACTACATCATCAATAGAAGGAATCATAGCCCATGATGTGATGCACTGAGGTGGATACTCAATCATAGGTGATCAATATGTTGTGAGAACAACAAGCAAGCTACAATAGTCCATGATTTGTAAATAGGGAATTTTAATCTAGAAATATTAGTAAGGATTCTCAACATAACATCCTATAGTGGATTAAAACTCTTTTCACGGAAGAAACATGGCAATTTCATATGGGAGTAAAATAATTCTCTTGCAAGATTTTGGAGAAGAACTCTCTCATACATATTCTAGTGCAGGCCAATGTGGATTATATTAAATCTGAGTGATGTAAAGTAAGGGACATCTAGAGAGGATTAAAGAGTGATATAGTCTGACACTATATCGACCATTTTAATTTTTTATCAGACTATAGGATAGAATGTATGTTGGGGAGAATAAGAAACCCAACATAGATTGTGACATTTAAATAAATCATATAAATCCTGATGTTATGTTCTTTTGTATTTATAACACTAATCAAGATAAGGTTGAGATATACATAAAGAGTTTATCGATGCATTAACCATCCACATTTGATTAATTGAAACTATGGAATAATTAAAATTAAAAATGATTACAAGTTTATCTTATCCCCTTATTAGTGATATCAAACTAATACAATGTATACATGTTGTATTATATGTAACACATCCATAGTAAAACATATCACAAAACCATCAAAATAATATTGATGATTTGTATCATGATAAATAAATTTCAAAACAATTTTAAAATCCATTAAATAATATTGAAATTGATGAAAATGACTTGTAAAGCTTTTTGAGAAAAATACCCCTTTTTCATGAAAACATTTAAAAGTAACACTATTTATAAAAAAATCATTTAAAGAAAATTTTGAATCAATGTGTCACATACACCTTTGAAACATCTTAAAGGAATTAACATTTTAAAAGCATTCATGTCCATATAAATAAATCCTTAAAAACCATTTTGAAGACATAAACATTTATGAGAAAGATTTAGATGAATAACTATTTAAAACATTTGAAATGATGTTTCAGTAAAATGACCCTTAAAATAATCCCTTTGAGAACACTTTCATAAAACATTGACATGGATAATAAATATGTCCCAGTAGAAACTTATGTGAAAACAACCTTGGATAATAAAGATATTGTGAAATTAACCCTTACCAATTTGTTAACTTACGAAACATACACCACATGAAAGAGATATCATACAATGAATATGTAAATAAACATAAATTAATGTGTATTACATAAAGAATACAATTATGGGAAGTACATACGCAACACAAAAGATAATAGTGGTAATATGGCATGAATCTCACGGGAATAACGAGTGAGATGAAAACCGCATACCTTGTAATTTTCCTTTGTCGAGGGTAGGGTAATCTCATTTATAATGGTTAAATGATTTATATGAAATTATAAAAAAATAATATACATTAATATGATATCATATATGAACTTTTAACATTGCATTGTTAATAATATCTTAGTATTATCGTCGTTTCGGGTGTTAACTTACTCGTTTTAATTTATATGTTTTGTTACATAAGTTGTGTTTTCTATGGATAGGTTGTATCTTATACATATCCAGAATTATATCCAGTCCTTTAACATTATTTTTAATCATAAAATTTGAATTAGAGTTGAATGGATACGATGGGGAATGAATCTCATCACGTTCATGGAGACGGTAGTCCGTACGTACGCACGAACGCTACTTAAATTTCATTTTTCATTTTAAAAGGAATCAAAACCAAATAAAACATAGGTATAATATTATTCTAGTATAATATAATATCTTATATGTGTCACTTAAGTTCATTAATACCATCCTTTATATGTTCCATGTATGGTATAAAGGAGTCATATCACTTTGAGGGAGCGGTAGTCCGCACTTCCACAAATGAAAAGTTTCGTATATATATACATCATGAAACAAATAATTGTATGCTATAAAATGGAATTAAATAAGATTATATATAAAATAAATATAATAAATATCATATTTAATTATAGTTCCATCATAAAAGACACCATGAGAGGCGGTAGGAGATAATTGAACAATCATCGTTTGTTGAGGTGTTTGGGTTCCATCCACAGAAACATTATGTTCTTCACCCATTTGATGGAGGTGGGTGTAAGTGTAGTTTGAATACATATCATAAAAATATCTTAGTATATTTAGGATACAGGATTTGTTACAAAATAAAATAATAAGAAGAGTTTAGGTGTTGGAGAAGTAAAAGAAAAGAAGCTAAGAGAAATCGTTACCTTTAATTTGGGTAACTCCATTTGGTTTGAACCAAAAAGGACTCTTGAAGTTCCTTCTTACTAAGGTAAGGCTTCTAGGAGGAGTATAGGGTTGTAGGGAGATTAATTGGGTAGAGTTTGGATGATCCAAAAGGCTTGAAATGTGTTAGGAATTGGTTAGAAGTGGTGTCCTTTAATAAGGGGGCGGAGGGGCTCTTCAGAAAAAACACAATGTATTAATTTATAATAAATTAATATTCGTCTTCTAATGGCTCCAAAGTGTTTTATTCAATGTCAAATGTGGGGATGGGTCTAAATACACTTAACCAATAGGTTTTAGATAGGTTTGGATAACGTTATTAACCTTATAATTTAGTTTTAACCCTTAGTTACTTATTTTGACATTTACCATGTCTCTTTGTATTGTTATATTATATGGTTAATAAAATTACTATAAAATTCCATGATACCCCCAAGTAGTCCATAAATGATACACCTATCATTATATATGTCATTTTGCTAAACCGTATATTTTTATGAATATAATATCAATTAATCGTATAATATTTCTTTTAAATATTAATTTATGTCAATTTTGACACTATTTGGTATTTTGTTTTCGTGAAAGTCATAACAACTTGATTACTTCGAACAAGATACATTGAATCATCCATAACATGTCATATTCTTCTAGAAAATTATTGGATGTGATATAAACTTTGAAATAATATTTATTTTTATATTTATAATATCATTTATTTGATTCTATCACGAATAAGGTAATTACTGCATCATCATGGTGTCATAAATAAATTTATTTATATAATGTATAAAAATTATAAATAAAATACCATGATGTAGGAAATCTTTTAATATTTTTAATGAATATTTATATTTGAATATATCTTATGGAAAACCTTATATTATAAATGTTTTAGTTATTAAACATTGATTTTAACCCTTTTAACTCTTCTTTAATTAAATAATAATAAATTTCCAAATCTAATACAAGTGGAACTAAATGATAATATTTTATTCCTAAGGTTGGTTTTGGTCGAGATACACATGTGCAATAGAATTAAGACATGTTTTAGGGTAATAATAATATCATTTTTACCATTAATTACCCTATTTAGTTTTTACCGTGGTAAATAAAAGTAAATAGTTACTATTCACAAAAATTTATTTTTATCTTATTGAACCACATTTTACCCCTTGATATTAACCATGTCTATCTGATTTTCTAAATTCCACTCACAAAAGAGGTAAAATTATGTTTTATGTGAATTTAATATTCTCCAAGGTGGTGTGTAAAAGACGGTGAAAAAGTTCAATAAATTTTTATATATCTAAAATTATTATAAACTGACTCCAATGAATTAAATTGAAATTATATAGGTATTATGTATCTATTTTTAACTAAAATAAATTTAAATAATATAAATAATTATTTAAATAAAAAGTCGGTTTTGAACAGTAACACAGTTTTTTCACTATTCATCAAATATTGAATATATTCAGAAAAATACCAAATATTTACCCTAAGCTAATTCTGATATTCCAAATTCAATAATGAAGTCTATTTTACCAAATTCAATAAATATAAGTTTCATTTATTAATTTAAAATTAATTCACACTTTTAAAACAAAAAGCATATTTTTAAGAAATAATAACTATCAAAAGATTGACACTTGTTTATTTCCGGTTTAAATGTAAATTATGTCCAATGAACAACATTGGATTAAATGGTAAAAATATATTCTAAATAAAATTTAAAACCACTAAAATTCATAATTTATCACTATTAATGATTTCGATTAAAAAAGTAGTTTTTAATTAAAATTTAGTAATTTTCACTATTCATCAAAATATGAAAGTTATCGGAAAAGCACCAATATTTCCCCCTAAGATAATTTTGATATTTCGAATCCAAAAATGAAGTCCATTTTGAAAGAGAAAATTTATATAATTTCATAAAGTGGGTATTACTATTCATAACGGCTAGTTTGATTGGTTGTGGTGTGTTATAACTCGATGTTGCACACAACACATGGTACGATGTTATTTAAAGTGAAGCGTACCGTGGAAGCATGGGGTGTTACATAATATATATATATGGTTATTTTATTGTTTTATAATAATCATATATTTATTATTCCAAACTCATGTATATGTATGATGGAATTCAAGACTTATAGAACAGGATTCATAGTCACTCTTTTATTTATAGGAGATATATGAAAATTCACTACTCATTTATTTTATTTGAAATATATATGTAATATATGAAATTATATATTGTTAATATAGTTATGTTTATTTTATTTAATGTTTTATTATTATTATTATTTTGGGTTTATGGTTCAAATGATACCCAAGAAGTAAGAGAGTTTTCTCACTATTATCATTCTCTTAGACATATATATTGATATTCACATTTATTATTATATAAGGTGTATATATATTCCCATTGAAATGTTATAAAAAAATTTATATATCCTCTGGATATTTTACATTTTACTTATGTTATTCGGTCATGGGTAATATGATAAAATGTCATTACCGTGGTAATGATTTTATGACACAATCTCATTATTTATGATGATTGTTTATGATTATTTTTCTGATTTTAAAATCATAAGATCTATCTATAATAGACACATAAATTTCATTATAATCTCGTTATTCATGTATTTTTCATTTATATTATCCTCTTTTCTACTCATTGTTAAATAAAATAAATAAGAAAGTTTTTTATGAAAATATGACATTATTTCTCTCTTCAATCGAAAATACATTTTCATATAAAACCATGTGGTCTAAAAAAGTTTTTAAAAACTTTTATAACATAAAAAAATTATTTATTAAATAGAATTTTACTCATGTTTGACTCATTGTATTTTTTCTGAAAGGAATCATCAATTCATTTTTTATACACAACATGTTTTTATTTTTATTTCTAAGAAACAGAATGAAATCATTGTTTTAACATGTATGGAATTTTTAAATTTTTTAACCATCTAAAAATGAAAATCTTATAAATTTTCAATTATATGTTCAAAAAATTATTTTGAAATAAAAACATTTTGAAAATATTTTTAAATTTTTTTTTAAATTTTACTAAATTTTTGTAAAATTTTTCTAATTCTTTATAAAAAAATTCTAAATTTTTTTAATAGAAAATTAAATTTTCCACCGGAAATGGTTTAATTTATTTTTTAAACATTTGCTTTAATTTTTTCAATATTAATTTTAAAGAAAAAAATTCAATATCATTTATTTTCATTTAATAGATGACTCCCAATGATTAGTTATTCTCCTCCTTAAATTTTCAATGACATATTATGAAATACTTCTCCATATAAGATGACATCTTTTTATGTAGTTTAGGATTTTCATGGGATATGAACCTGGGATACCATTCATATTCATTATTAGAATAGTTTAACCAAAAAAGATATTTATTAAAATTGGTTTCTCTTCTATGTGTATGACCATGTAAAAATTGTTAAGAAACATAGTTCTTTTTAATAGTTATTCGATGATGAAATGTTTATGAGACTTATATCATTTCCACAATCTATGAAATGATGAATTCTTTATAAAAACCATTTCATATCATTTTTTATGATATGTTAAATGTATATAATATGTTGAAACACAAAAATAATGTTTTTATTATGATATTTAGATGACATAAATATCCCCATAAATCATTGGGTAAAGTTATATATCTCTTGAGATTGATAGATCTAGAATAAGTAGTGAAACTAGTTTAGTGATTAACATTTTTCATAATGGTAGTCTGGGGAGTGGAACATGACTAAAATGATGGGTTATGGAGTTAACCCATTCCAAAATTATATCCATTTAAATGAAACTTTACTATATTAGAAATGATTTTATATTATTATGTTTAAAAAAAATTACATGTTTTATGAAAATGTCAAAGTCTCATGGATCATGTATGATTTTTATATGATAAATGCTTTATAGTCATACTATCATTATTCCATTACTCATGAAAATGTTATATGTTATGTTGGGTATATTTTAAAAATGATATGATCATATTATCAAACTATTATGTTTATTCTATTCGTAAATCTCTAAATTGTTTACTCTTAAAGTGAATATGATCTCAAAATTATTTATTATTCTATTACCAAGGTTCTGAAGATAAGTATTAACATGGGTTTGTTTATAAAGGGTAATAATTAGAAAATTATTTATAGGAATTCCCTATAATCTATAACAAAATTTGATGATATTGTACATAGTCCCCAATAAAAATAACCATTAAGTATTATATCTTTTGTTTATATAATATTTAAAATATTCATCCTAAAAGATATGATTACTATTTATGAAATACATGGGTCTATATACAATGATCATACATGTTTAGTGACTTTTGAGTGTTTATTATATATATTATTATTTCTAGAAGGTTCTTCAATATCAAATAAAATATATTCTAATTTATTAATCTCCATTGGCATACCATACATTAAACCTTTCATTATAACATGGGGGAATGAAAACATCAGAAAGGGTGAGCTTAGATTATTTTTAAGAGTTAACAAGGGAAATATTAATATTATATTAGAATATGGTCATGATAACATGAGAATGGAATTTCAATACAATTCCTATATATCATGGATCATAAATGAGATTTTAAGTGTAACACTTTATAGCTCATCGGACATGAATCATAATGGGATTAATAAACATGATCGATGAAATACTAAAATTATAACAAGATATACATTTGTGAAATACACTTAAACATAGAATCTAATTTCCTCATTATTCAAATATTATTTGAGAAAAAATTATTTTTGAAATGGTTTAATCACCTAAATTCCCAAATATTCTACTTTCTCTCAGATGACTATTCTAGTGGACAAATAAATTAACTGAATATGGTATTACCCACTTTCCAATCAATTTTATCTAAAGAGATATTAATATTTATCCAATTTATTGGAAGGATATATAGATCACCACTCTCACTAGATATAAAATAAACACCAACATTGACTATAAAATAACCATATTAGAAGGCTATAACATATTAAACATCACATAATGAAAGCAATACATATGTGTTCCACAATATCAAAAAACATTTTTCATCTCAGAATCCATGAAAATTAAATGCCTAATAACAAATTTATCATATTAGAACTGATGAAAAGAAATAATTTTCATAAATAATTTCATCAAATCATAACACCTTTAAAAGAAATAGATTTCTTAATCAAGTTATCATTATAAACATAAATAGCCCATTGAAAGATTATGAATCTTATCCTCCAGTCATATCTAAGAAAATAATATATATTATCAAATGATGATATCATAGATAGATTTTATTGAAATATCATTTATAATTTTCTAGATGAAAATATAATTTCCCCATGGAAAAAACAATTTTATCTCTTGAAACGTTTTCAAAATATGTTTTTCAGTATAACATTTGAAACACATAAAAAATTAGTAATATTCGTCTGATGGAATTATCATGTAAGATAACCTTTTAAAGATACAAAACAAATTAAAAAATAATTTTTTAAATGTTATTTTTTAAAAATATTTATTGATTCATGTTATGTAATCATGAAAATAATGATTGTTCGTGATGGGAAAAAATACCCTTCATGCCATTCACATTAAAAAATGATTCCTTTTATATTTTCAATTAAATCCAAATAGATATTGTTTGAAAAATTAAATATATTTTCCTTTACAAAATTAATCAAAGAAAAAAATGTTAAAAATATCTATAATGAATCATTATGAGAATATTAAAAACATTTATTTAAATAATTATTATTAATGATTTATTGATGAAAATTCGTTTTCTATTTAAAAGATAAATAAATAGAAAAATTATTAAATAAATTTATATTATACCATGAGTACATAAATAGTTTATACTTAAGAGAAAACATTTATTCTCATTAAATATGTATAAAATAGTAATAAAAAAAATCTTATTGAGATATTGTTCCAAATATTTTACCATCATAAACATAAACACAAAAATCTTAATAAATGTTGAGATTGAATGTAAAACCCTTACAAATTTAGTAACAATGAATCATATGATCCATGATAGAATAAAATAAAATGAAAATTATAATATCATTCTACGAAATAAATTCAGGATTTTAAATTTAAATGGATCTATATATATACCTTTAATTTTTGATAGTTTCATAACACAATATATTTCTCAATGAAAGAAATTTGAGACACCAATCCCATACCACATTGGTTACTACGAATACATAAATAAAATGAATGAGAGATTATAAAATGGATTTTTAAATGAAAATAATTTTCATAGATAAATAAATAAATTCATTTATAGGTATTATATTCACAGTGTAAATGAAATATGTGTTGACTAAGGCATATATCTCATACAAGTAAAAATTGAGTCGAACGTCCCATATGTTAAGAATCATAATCCTTATTACACCTTTGAAACTCCTATATAATATATATAATTTTATTTCAATATTATTACATAACTATATACATCAATCCATATATAACTTACTTGTGACCTTTTATTATCTATTTATTAAAAATTCAATGTTATGATAATGTGTATTTTAAAATCATATTTTTTTATATAGGTTTTGATTTATTATATTTTATCATTTTACATTGATAATGTTTCCATAGTACCCAGAATTTTTATCGTGAGATAAATATCTTATAAATAAATTATATATCAATTTATAGTAAACAGTAAAAGTTAATGATAAAAAATTAAATACAATGGTCAATGAAATGGCAGGTCGTACATACGAATAAACATAGTCTCCATTTTCATGAATATTTAAATGAAATAAAGAGAAATAACATATAAACATTAAAAAATACTTTTTATCATATATATATCATTTAATATTAAAATTGAAGATATTTACCTTCCATATAAAACATTATTGAAAAACGAATCTCATCCCTCTGTGAGGCAGTAGTTCACTGTACTCATGAATGACATCATCATATCCATAAAAATTGGGATGTTAGAAGTTATATTTTATGTAATAAATATATAAGTATATTTATGTTACATTTATCATATAAAATTATTTAATCCATCCTTATTACCACAGAATATAATCATAAATGAAATTGATATCATATCGATTCATGAAGTATTAGTTTCTCTTATACATAAGACACCTTATTATTTTCCAAATTGGTCTAGAGGAGATAGAGTAGAAGTGGAATTATTTTTATTATAAATGTATAATAATATCATAAATATCATATATAAAATTAAATCCATTATTAAATCTATTTTTTATAGGTGGGGATAGAAAATGGTTTCCAACGGTTTGTGAGGAGTTAGTCCTCCATAAAAAGGGATGATGAATTATTATCCCATTAATTAAAATAATAGAAAGAATTTGGTTAACCTAAAAAAGAAATAAATTATAATTATATCGATTAACGTATGTGTATTTTTTTCATCATGTTTTATTTATTATTGTAGGATCTGGTGTAAGACATAATATTAAATGCTCAGTTTTGGATGTTGGTTATTGTTCTAATAAATTCATTTAGTTTACCCTATAAGGATTAATAGGATGGATTTATTACCAAACTAAGACATCTAGTATTATGGGAGGGAATTATATATATTATTGGTTATGTTTGTCGATTTTCCCAAGGGTTATGATAGTATTAATACGTAAGTGAAGGGGGTTTCCTTTTATAAGTTGGATGAGTGGCACCTTAGTATTTTTTTAATTAATAATTGTGTATAAAGCTTTATAGAAATGAAAAAAACTCCTAAATGGAATATTAATACCATATCGGTTATCAGGTATAAATATTTCCTTTAATGGTAATTTGCGCTCATTTATATTTTATTTTAACCTTATTTTTTTTACTTTAGCCAAAACTAACATTTTAAACTCAACAACTATAATTAAACTTTATAGTATTCACAATCCATAATGGATTAACAAAATGTTTAAAATATTATAAAATATCAATAATTCTGATTTCATATATGGAATTATTTTTTTTAAATTATATTTGTTGAAGTGGAAAAATATACGTTTAAATAAAACCCACATGTGTGTTAATAATGTTGTTTTCAAAAGAGAAAATTTACAACAGATTTAAGTGACTTTATATTGAAATTTGAATCAAAATTGATTACAAAGATCTAAGTTGGATTAATAGATATATAATTTAAAAAAATTATCATCTAAAACCTTATTTAAATAATTTTAATATTATTAAAGGTTTGAATATAAATGGAAAATATTAATAAAAAATGGTATTTTACATTAATCATCCAAAAAAATATATTCTTCAAAAAATAAAAAAATTAAAATTAAAATAATTTTGAAATAATTAATTCAAGAAATATGTTTCAATTTCTAAAAAAATCATGTTATTGGGGACAAAATATTTTTGTTAAATGTTCTCCAAATGTTGTAAAACTACTATTTTGAAAATATATAGTTTTATGTTCAAAATTGGTCTTATTTTTTTCTTTTTTATTTAAAAAGAATAATGATATTATTAAACATTTAATTGAATATTTAATATAAAAATTTAATTAAAATTATTTATAATAAATTGAAGTGTATAATTTATTGAGGTTAAATGTGATGTTGAGAAAAAATAATTTGGAAAAAAATTCTTTCTTTTCCAAATTGTTTTAATTTATAATTTATAATTTATTATACACCAATTAATTTATTTAATAACCATATGTAATAAATATATTATCTAAATATTATTCATTCCTATTAATCCAAGTTCTAGGTTATAACTATCATATTAACAATACTAATTTTATAGTATTTCACATAACATTAAAACTCAGGGTTGTTTATAATGAAATAAAAACTCGGCATTGCATGAAATGTAAGATAAAAAAGTGGGGTTATTTATAAAACAAATCATAAAAATTAAATGTATTTGAAATAAATATAAAAATAATAATTCTGTATTACAAATTATCAATATATTAATATGCTTGAGACTCCAGTAATATTAGAGGTACAAGAACTCAACATTAATTATCATACAATGTGATTCCCTTGGTTATTGTACTATAAATGAGGCCTATTTTATATATTGATTTATTAGGAATGGTACTAGAAATAATGATAGGTTTGGAGACCATCGTATGTTCCCTTTATACTCCATAAAGTAATAAACATTTTCTATTGTCGGGGTCCCTCACTATTATTAGTCTATAAATATGAATTTCATATATAGTGGTGTACTAATGGATTCTCATCAAATTTGAAATTATTATATAATAAAATAATTATTGATTATTATATGTGTTAGTAACCACATAAAATGATAGAAAAATGGATGTTGCATGTGATCACTGTTTAGGATGATGAGTATGATAATGACATGGTTGAAGGTAAACATAAAATATACTCTATAACTACTAATGTAATATTTTGTACTATTTTTTACTACTCATATATATTTGATGAAATTTATAAAGGAATCAAATTACCACGTGATGTTTTATATTATTAATCGTTATTTAAAACCTTCAGTATCACAATGATTTCATCTAAAATATAAGAATCCTCTTCAGTGGTTGTCTGGGGGATTGTTATTGATATATATATTGTTCTTCTACCTCTAGTTGTAATTAATTTTATTTTATTACTTTATATGATATATCGAAATATATCTTGAAAACTATTGGGAATGTAAGCCCCATTTTATATTCAAATCCAACATATGATCATTTATCTATATGATAATAACTAATAACATCTGATGGAAATCAAATCCAATGAATAGGTATTAATTCCTATATAAATGGAGTTTTATTAAAATTTTATAGGGAAAAAATCAATAAAAATGAAATCCCTAATATTCAAGACATTTTAAATTTCATTCTAGAAAACATACATAATCATACACTAATTTAGGATGTTGAGTACTTTATATAACTATTACATGGTTCTAAAAAAAATTCAAAGACTCCACATAAAATATCCCCAATTGAATTGTACGAGTCAACAAAAAAATGAAAAATAATATTGAAAATAGATTTATTCAGCAATATTTTTCATCATTGGGTGTAATAGTTTTTTGGATTAGAATATTTCTTGATCAGTGGGACTCTACAGTGATTATCAAGAACCTAACAAGATCACTGTTAATAAAAAGTATCGTATACCCAATATTCATTATTTGCTTTATCATCATCATAGAGATAAATACTTTTACCTTATTGTTCTTCCTTGTATATATCAATAATTAAGGAAAAATATATTTGATACATAAAATAAAACAATTATTACCATGTTTGGACACTATAATGATATAATTATTCCACATTTTCTTGACAATTCTACCACAACCATATTACAGTTATTATGAAGGGTATTTATATATTACCATTAATAGCCAATGGTATTGTTTATATATGATATTATTGTAATTCAAAATAATAATTTATATAATGAATATCATTTTAAGAGTGTATATAAGACCCTATAGAAGGATAGTATGTATCAGAAATTTCATATCTGTGGTTTTTAGCACAAAAATATTCAATTTTTGGTATATAATAATAAGCTATGATAAATTGCTAGAACCTTCAATGAATGATATTATTGAACATTTAATGGGACCAAAAACTGTGACTATTATCTATAGTATTCATGGTTTCAATGGATACTACAGGTTCATTATGGATTTTTTTTAAATATAGAATCCACTAATAAATATAACTCTAGAGGTATCCATGTTCATTAGTATAAATGAATTCTTGGATGTTTCTATGAACTAAAAATAAAATTACTAAAAAACATATTTCAAAAACTCACATATAGTTGTTAATTAGTATTAGAATATAGTGGGGAATTCAAAAAGTCGATGGGATATACAATCATGTAGAGTGATATTTTCCTAGCTAACATGTTATAAAAATATAATGTTTCTGAGAAAAACTACCCATATCAAGATTCCAATTTAGCTACATTTACTTTTTTGTAATTAAGATATGAATTCTTTTTCTATAAATATAAAATTGTGATATGTGAAGTAATCGTTAATTTTTAATTTTTAGGATCTATAAAAAATAACTAAATATACAGTAGCGATTATTTTTAAATTTAATTTAATATTATGAATAGAAAATAAATTACTATCTTAAAAATATTTAAAATGTGGTTATACGTTGAATTAAAATAACCATGATAACTTATAAATGATGAGGACCATTAAAGATCCAATTTTTAATGGATTTTCAATGAATGGAACTAGAAATCATATTGGAAGGGGTAATATATTGATTTATTAATTGAGAACTTGTGCATCTATCCATGCATGGATTAGGGACGTGAAAATAAATATGTGAAAATATTGGAGATAGTAATGAATATTCTAGCGATCAAACAATATTATAATGGAATTATAATCTAAAAGTGTTTTAAATTTATTTTTTCCATAAAACATTTTTTAAAATATGTATTGGTTTGGGATCATATTTAATAATTTTCTATTGGTAATGGATATATGAATATATATAGAAACTAGGAAGAGTATTTTTTTGTGGAAAATCATGAAGCTAGTAATTTTTTAGTGTGTATCATGGTTATCATTATATCAGGAATATTAGGATGAGAGATATAACTCCAAGGGGATGTTTAAACCATTACCCACACAAAAAAGTAAATGGAAAAACAACACCATGAATTTTGTCACCAAATATCATAATATTTCAATATGCAACAATGCTATTTTGGATGAATATTATCACCTGAAAATGTGATCACAATTCATAAATATTTGAGAAATTATTTATTTTCATAAATTTTATATGATATAAATTAAGTAAGTGTAATGGTCTCATGTATTTCATCACTTTATTATATCTTATTTGTAAATGAGCTTCACCTATTTTTCCTGTTGAAATCTTCAGCATGCTCTGGATACAAAGTTTAGTATAAATACTACTGACTATCATCAGATAGAGTGTATGTACAAGAGAATCATTTTAAACCAATTAGATATAATAAAATCCTGATAAGTGTATTTTAAAGGGTTTTGTGATCAACACTATCCTCAAGTGTAATATTTATATGGAAATAGATTTCACTCATGAATTATAGTGGATAATTATGAATCCATAAATGGAAATAAGAATATCATTTAAATTTTATGGGATCAAGAGTTAGAAAAAAAGTTCCAGGAATTAGATCTATCTTAAGAAGTGGAAAATAATTCAATAAATATTCAACATCACATCATGGCATCGTAGAATCATAATAAATGTTATGATAAAATTAATTATTGAAATATGTCATTTAATGTTAGTGAGAAGTTTTTTCTATTATTTTTTATGTTGAATAAGGTGAATAGATTCATTAATATGTGAAAGAATCTTCACAAGTGTATTGATTAATTTTTTTATTCTTAATCGAGTAGTGATAGTATTTTATCATGTGGTGTATCTACTAATCTTATATCATGTTCATGATGTGTTATATGTATCTCTCCAAAGGATGTATATATCTGATCCAATAACTACACTTATCGTAGAGGTCACAAAAATGGAAAATGATATTTCTATGAATAATAACTAGTATAAACCTTGAATTATAGTGATATAGTGAAATAGAATGATATTACAAACATGGTTACAGATCATTGGAGAAATCATAATTTTGAAGAAGATATATTTGATCATAAAGATGTTATAATAAATAGATATTATCAATAATATGTATTGAGGTAATGGAATTTTGATGCATTAATTTATTAAAAATGGGTTGAATGTACTGAAATGAAATTTTATGATTTACTAAGTTTTGAATAGATTTAATCTATTATATGTCTCTAGATACACACAACTCTAGTACTAAATAAACCATATTATAGTATAATTTTATAACTTAGAAAATAAGAACGATTCTGTTAATAAAAATAAATATATTAAGAAATTTTAATGTTTTACACATGTATAAAATAAATTCATAGGATATCAATTGATTAGAAATTAACTAAATATTATATATAAGTAAAAGAAATGTTTTTGGGAAAACATTTTATTATACACATAATTTTTTTTATCATAATAAATTAAAAAAATAAATATCGATGAATGGAGTTAATGAAGATAATATATTATATATTAAAATAAAATGTTTTATTATTTATATAGTATTTCTCTCTATTCATGGAAAAATTATAAATCTCATTTTATTCTTAAATAATGTATTTTTTATGAAACAATTAGTCTGAATTTAGTAAGTAGTTGTAAATTATTTTTTTCAAGATTTAGAATATTTATGGTCATAATAAAATTATTTTTTTAACTAAACATATAAAAATTATATTATAGTTAATTTTTTAAAATTTTCTAATGTTTTCAATTATTCAAGGAATAGTGAATGTAATGATTATTTTTTAAAAAATTGTCTTTTTAAAAATAATTTAAAATGTATAATTTTTCATTATGTTTTTCAATAATGTAACATTAGTTTCACTATATTATTATTATTAATCCAATTTAGGTCATTGAAATCAATTTTATGTTAAATTTTGATTTAATCACTTCTTAAACCGATGAAAAAATTTTGTTTTGAAAAAAAATACTTATCTTAGGATGGTTTAATTATATATTAAATTATCAAAAATATCTGAACTGTATTTGATAAAATTGATTCAATATTTTGGATCATCTTAAAAAATATTATTTTATTTGGTAAACTAAAATTATTCTCATAATGAATAGTAAAACTATAAAAATAAGTATCCATTGTTAATGTTAAAACATGTTTACTATCGGTTTCTCTATAATGATTGATGATAATATGAAATTATATCATTCAAAACCCCATTAGAATGTTATATTTAATATTTATCGTAATCAACGTATAATATTTTTAATTTTTTGATACTTTTTTAAAAGATACTTTGATGGCATTATTGTACAATTTTGGAAAATTACCATTATGCCAGTCAACTAAATTATATTTTGGAACATCATCCCATACTAACATCACACCACTTAATCCATTTATCTCAATAAACCACTAATAAATTTCTCCTCATTCTCCTTGTTAATTCTTTATAGCTTCTAGTATTCTCAAAATGCTAACCCTATATTTCATATAAATAATCCTTAAATGAGGTTTTTATAAGAAAATGTAATTGTATTAACTAAGATAATAATTTTTTAACATATTCTTTTACTACAATAGATTATGTTTTAACATTTAAAATATTATAACCCTTGTAAAAGATATTCAAATATATGTTTTTAATATATGATGATAAGAGACATCTATCTCTTCTTCCATCAAATGGTAAATAAATCCATTGATTATATGTATACCAGATTTCTGCTTCACGAACCAATGAGATTCATTTTCCATCTCTACATATAATAGATGGATATAATTATGGATTGAAATAATTATATTTTAATTATTACATAATGAAACATTGGAATAATAATATCACATATACCATCAAACCTTCAAATCTATTGGAAAATAATGACATCACCCGTGTGTATGTGTGGAGTTCCTCATTATCAACGTAATGTAATTCATTTTTTATTTTGGATATTGATTAATGGTAATAATTATAGATTAAATGAAAATATATATGATCCATAAATAGTAATTATACAATAATTTTGTACTGAAATTTAACTTTTTCGATCAATTAAAATGTTAAAACAAAATTATTGTGTAATTATGGATTATCGTCTCCTAGAATTATGGAATTAATTTTTTAAATTATATCTACTATGGATGACTCAATATATATATATATATAATGAAGAAATATTATATTTATATTCTTTATTTAATTATTTAGTTGATATAACCATTGTCAAAATAAATGTATAAAAATTGGAAAACTAATTCATACATGAAAAATGTACTAAATATCTCTCATAATAATGATTTTAGTAATTATTTTTTTATAAACTAGGGTTAAAAGGATAGAATTAAATCTTATCTCATACTATATAAATGATTATTGTTCAGGAATAGATTTATAAAAAATATTTATTTATGATTAATCAATTAACTATCTAATGTTCTCTCTTTCTTTAGATTAAGATTTCAATGTTACTAAATTGGTAAGGGTTTTATGTTACATTCTCATTTTTACCATCATTCCTATAATAATGATACCAATGATGAAATATTAAACTATATCCCTCAAATTATTATGAATTTTATTCTTATATAGCTATTTCTCATGAATATAAATATTAAATTATTTTTCATCTCTACATCTATTTAGAAGTCCAAAAGAATAATTTTACGGAAAAATGTACATTATTTCTCACTTAGATCAATGATCATTTTAATTACATGTTCATTTTTCTAAAAAATATTTGAGAATGGTTATAATATTTTCCTATTATTATTTTAATTCATTTTTACATATGATCTAATTTCTAGAAAATATATTTTTTGGAATGTTTTATCCATTTTCTAAATAGGGTTCGTTTTTTTGACTTTTTACAAAATTGTGAATGGATTTTTTTTCTATTAACTTATACACAATGAATGAAATTTAATCTATCATGATGTCTCTATTCTTTAATGTACCTATATATTATTTCTAAGTAATTTAAAATATTTTTTTATATTAGTGAAATTTCAAGATGTTAAATACATTATTTCAATGAAAAAATGATATTCTCTTAATTAAATATTCCAACTAATATTAACAACTATTTTATATATAGGTTTAAATCCTTCACTAATTCATGAAATTTACTAGGTTTATGTCCAATTATATGAAACAGTTTTTGTTAGATTTCATAGGGTTATGATGAAAATTATTTTATGAAACTTATCCCATTTCTAGGGTTTATAAAATTTTGAATTAGACAAATATTAATGAAATATGTTTATTTTAAATGGGTTATGTTATGAAGAAATACATATGAAACCTATTAACTTGTCACAGGTAATCAAATGATAAAAAATTCGTTGTGGAATACATCTCAATGATTCTCTTTGTACTATGGGAGGCCCCAAAATTATATATCCCTCCAATTCATTGGTAAATGATGGATATATCTAGATATTAATAGGAATATAATGAGGAGTAAATGTAGTTTAATAAGGGACATCATAAAAAATGTTTTTCAAGGGACTGAAACTTTACAACAATGAATTGTTGGGGTGAACCCAATCAACTATGATAGTTTTCATAGAATTAAATGAAATAAAAGGATATGATTTTCTATTCGTATGTGAATGAATTTTTTTATCCATATATTATTCCCTTAGTGATTTTTTTCATTGAATGATTTCTGGAATATGTTTCATGATATTACATGATTTATTCCATGACTCAATATTATTATATAAAATTAATATGGTATAGTCTTGAAATGTTATACCATGTTCTTATACAATTATTCCCATGTTACATTTTATTGATCATTATTATCTCGCTTATTGACCATTAAAATGAATTTGACATCACCCATTCTTGTATATCATTTCCATATGTTGGGGAGAATGGAATTATATATGATATGTATAAGAATGAAGCCACTGATGAAGAAAATAGTGGGACATGACATTGTTCAACTTGTTAACCTGATGTTTATACACCAATGTTTACCATGATACCAAATCTATATGATTATTCTAGGGATATTTTTTATAAATATAAAATTAATCAAATAATTTGTAATATTTATTTTCGAAAACTATGGGCCTCTTTAACTGATGGGTTTGGGTAGTCCCCTGACCGAATGGTTTTGGGACCTCTTTTAGATGCTAAGGCAGTACGAAGTTGGTTACAGAATGGGTCCTATAATGTTATAGTTTCTACTCCACAATTGAAAATGGAGTGGTTCCTCCATATGAGGATTATGTAAAACATTAAAAACCAATGTATTAGTACTCCCCAAATGAATATAATTTTTCTCCATCCTAATAGGAATGTCATATACAAAAACTCCTTGGTTAGTCAAAGATTATCTAATAACTAATTACTATTTTTCACCAAAAAGGATTAGTGTACAAACATATGATTTTTATTATTTAAATAATTTTAAATGATCAGGTATTATCATTTGGGTATTTTATTTGGCTGTAATAATGAATCAAGGAAATTATAGCACATCGTGGTTGGTGTGACCATATGATTTCTTATATTTTTCACACACTGTGAGTGACTTGTACTTTTTTAGTAAAGGATTTTCATGTAATGTAAATATATTGATGAATAAAAACATGATTAGATGATGAGGAAAAAAAATATTTGAGTAAAAACATCTAAATATTTTTGGGGAATTTATATTATGTAATTATCTATATGGGAAATCATATAAAATTAGTTTATATTAGTTTTTTGCATCGCATATGATCAATGTGTGGTCCCTCCCTCGAATAATAAGATAAGGGAAACATCCATTTTGTTTTTTGAGGAGTTTAATCCAGTTATTAGAAAATGGTTGAAAAATATAAAAATATGAAATATATTTTATAGGGAAGGATTCGTCTATGGATAATTATTCTATAGACTAGTAAATTAAAAATCAGATTCCAAGGATTGTGAAAAATTTTATTGAATATAAATCAGGTTATGAAAATCTTACATATAAGGTGAATAGATCATCTAGGAGTTTTGTTGTTTTCGTGAGAAGCCTCAATGGTCCTCTATAAGAAAAAAACTATTTGTTCATGTAAGATTGAATTTCTAATACGAAAATTTTATATGAGTAGCCTAGAATATAATTGTTTACAAAATTGATCCGTTTATAAGGTTATTATTTAATCATGTACCTACAGTGAATGGTGAATAATAATCTATTATTCATAGTAATTTTTTGAGTGAATAAAGAGTGATTGCATGTCACATTTTATGAAGATATAACATGAGTGTCGTAAATAAGATAGATTTCATATCAAATTAAGATCTACGGAATAGAATTACTTTGAACTAAAGTGATGTGTTGTTTAATTATAGATATATTATATTAATAATTATAATAATTAGTAAAAAACAGTGATGAGAAAAATGGTGGTTGAATTCAATGTTTTTGGGAAATTGTGTACCCGAAATATTTGATATTAAAAGTAATACATCATTAATGAAAATGTGGCATAAAAAATTGAATTCGGAATATGTAATGATAAAATGAACGTATGTTTATTATAATATACATGGTTCAAGATATGTTTCTTATACTATTTGTGGTGATAGAATCCATGTCGATGTCACTAATCTTTGTATAGTGAGATTTAATTGATTGATAGTGTACATAGTGGTTCATATTTGAATGAATTATTCTGATTAATGTCACAAATGTATTATGTTGAATGATTTTGATTATTCTAGTTGAAATAGTCAATGAATGAGAAATATGATGCTCATTTTACCATATTTAATATATATATAAACATGAGAACAATTTTTATGATAATGAATTTACATAATTAAAGTGTATCCATGAATATATTTAGTGGACGAGTATATATATTAATATTTCTATAAAAATAATATTATTAATATTTGATTTAATTATATTTTTAAAATAATGGTGAATCCACTTATGTTAATAAATATTTACATACCATTATTATTTTTGGTAATTAAAATATATTTTGGTGATAATTTCTCATATTATTTGATACGTTAATGCCCATACATTGAATTTTATGAGAATACATTTAGGAAGAAGATTATGGATCTAATTGAAGAATATAAATGCCAAAATCCAAAGTATTTATATTATAGAAAATATTGGTAATTCAAATATGTTATTTATAAATGATTGTCAATACCAAATAAATATTATGGAAAAGATGTATGTTTTACATGAACTATTTATAAAAAATATCTAGGGGAGATGTATGTATACTTATATAGGAAAATGAATGTTATTATAGAACGAATATTTTACAACACAATTATTCATTATATAAATAATTTATGTGTTCACAATGAAATAATTTTTATACAATAAAATTATAATATACATCAATTGATTGATTTTAAATAAAACATGATGAACTAGAATATGTTTTATGCACAATAGAAAAAAATACAAAATAATGGAAAATAAACATATAATGTGTGTCTTTTTTATTGATCTAAATAATAGTTTAATTTTTAGTGGAACTATGTATAAATTTATGGAAATAAGTAAAGAATAAGAAGAATCAAAGTGAAAAGGATAAGAATACGTTGTTCCGATTTATTATTCAGACATAAAAAACGAATTAGAACTCCCCATAATTGATAATATGAATTGTATGTACACTATTATTTATATATGATATGGTGAGGATGGGTTTCTTGTATTTTGGTTTGTATGTATTAAAATTAGAATAAAATCACCATAGAGAACATAGGAAGTCAACAGAAGTTCATCTACTGGAGGATATTCTTAAATTTGAAATGAACATGAAGAATTTAATGACTGTCTAAACTTGCAACAAAAATACTCAGTATGATGCTTCATGATATACTAAGATATTAATGATCTTGGCAATCGATATTTTTGTATGTCCCTCTTTTAAGTGGAGGGTACCACAATTTATGATCATAATTTTTTAGATGACCTACAATAAGAGTTATCCCATTGTAGTGGATTTTTGTGATTGAGGATTGTAACCCAATTAATCCAAGGACTATACCATCAAAATATGAATTGATTAATTTAAATCACATGTTCACTATCTGTATGTGATTATATATAAGTCCCCGACTATAATCATTACATATTCATGGGTTAATATAATAAATATATATTTATTCACATGGAGGATATTTTTAGTTTTAGAGTATTACATAATTAAGCCATAAAGTATACATATCACGTTGATGATAAAAAATTAGAAGAAATTAATTATTATCCATTTTTTCATAAAACAAAATCTATTAAAAAAAATTATTTTGTTTCATTATTAATCATGTTAAATTTTCCATGAACCCATCAATGATCTTATTCTACATCAAATCTTGTGAAAAAAATTTAAATACAGTGAATGTCCATATAAATCATAATATGGTATACACAAAATAGTAAAAATATTGTCTTTGGGAAAAAATGCAAAACATTAAAGCTATATCATAAAGTAAAACATTTTTCCTTTATGATGTAAAAAATACTTTTAACATAATATAAGCTTATTTATTACTCATTTATAGTCACAATATAACCATAAAACCCATATAAATCACACAAAATATTTAAAAGGTAATTTAATACATAATCATACATTAATGGAATAACCATATGGTTGACTTTCACACATATCATTCATGCAAATAGAGTAGCCATTTAGATGTATTCCACACCTAATGCATTAGAGGTTATAATGTAACCACCGATACACAGTTTATCAAGGGGCCACCACAATATGTATTATCATGTGACCACCCATCATTTGTTTATAACATAACCACCAATAAAATTACAACGTACCATTATATAATCATAAACCATGAATGATTTCAATTATCAACATTTCACTCATAAAATTTATTTTTTGTACATAAGAAATAAATTCATGAAATAGAAATTGTCAATATGCTTTCAAAACCATTTTCAATACCAAAACACCAATAATTTAATAAGGTATTTCTTTTCCACAAAACATTATTGATTATAGAAGAATACAAATTTCAAATAATGGTTACAGTGACAGAGAAGTAAATGTCACTTTATACATTAAAATATTTCATCCTAGCCGTTTAGTAAAATGCTTCGTAAAAAAAGATTCCATGTGAATTAAAATTTAAATATATTTGTTATACACTAAATAAAAAAGGCCGTTTAAAAATTAAAATATAAATCAATGGAAGGAGATTGAGATAGGAACCCTTACCTTGTTTCTCACACGTCTCATTCAATAATTAATTTCTTAAATAATAATCTTTTGTTAATTTCTAATTTCATCATAACATTTCTCTAGTTTATTATTCATTTTGAATCAATAATTTCCATTTTATAAAAATTACATAATTATTTATGAACAAATTTTATGTTTTTTTGATACTCGGTACATATGTCAAAAATTAGCTTGTTATGAATACTAATTTCTTATGTGGTCAATAGTCCATTATATCTGTAAGAAACTAGATCCCTTTTTCCATGTATGGATCATGTTTTTCTGGCAATTTCCGAAAAATATGATATTTGGAAATTTAATGAGAAGGTGCAATCTACATTGGAGTAGATGTTGTGTACCCTTTTGTTGTGTGTAACCGTGTACTGGCTGTGTAATGGCTGAGTGCATGAGCACGTGGGATGACATGGAGACCACCTAATGCGGGTATGATAAAGTAATATACTCACCATGAATGTTTTCTTTTATTTAATTAAACTAACAGGGGTCATTTCTTGTTCACAGAAACCCATTTTTCTCAGCCTATCTCACCAAGGAGCGATTGAGGTTGATTATTCTTCTCTGATCCCCCAACATGTTTTCCATTATCCGAATCAACCATTATTTATTGAGTTTTAATTGCCACGGTGAGTTCATCCTTCTTATAGAGCCTCATATCTTTATTTCTCTCCATTCAAGACATATCCTTGGTTCAACATTTTTTACAATTTTTTATCTACGTCTTTATTATCCTATTAAAAGGCAGACACTAGTTTATATCAATCGTACATCACTAAGGTAGGTGGTTTTTTCCTTTTTGTAGTGATTTTTTGAATGTTATGTGAAGAAGTGCCCAATACCCTAGAATGAGGTATTGCATGTTTATGGATTTTAGCCATGTTATTGCGTATTAATCCTCGTGAGCATACGTTGAGGTATTTTGACTACGAATAGGGTCATTTTTTCAGGATATTATTGTGTTTCCCATGTTCGATTGGATTTTGACTTTTTGTTCTAGCTTTTCCAGTTAGGCTACTTGTTTTCCATGCCTAGTGTTGTTAGGTTAGAGTGATATTATCTGATTTTGTTATATGGTTTTTGTTGTTTCACCAATTAGTTCTTGAATTTTTTAATCCAACTACTTCTTAAGGATAACATTGGTTGTTGAACACCGTTGTGCACGATTTCTTTACATGGGGCTATAATAACCCAGTGTAGTAGACTATAGGGGGAATAGATGTTGTGGACTTCTCCAGAGTGTCTGTTTACTTTTACGTTGCGATACATAGGGGTGGTGGACTTTGTGCTCCCTATGATTTTTTGTAGTTCCACGTTGCAAGACCAGAGAAGTAATTTGATGTTGAGTGCATCCTCAGAGTGTATATAGTTACCGATACAAGACCACATGTGGAATTTATGGTGACTACTTAATGGGAGACTCTTTCATAAAGATGAACTAGAGGCTATAGAATATGAGTACATCCCAGAGGGTTTTTGTGATTGATTGGTTGAACCATAGGGGATACACTTTGAGTACATCTCTTAGGGTTACTGGCTTTTGATTAGCTTCTTACTTGATATATGAAAATGAATGCAATTAAAATAGTATGATTGTGTACTTTTATTACTTCCTTGTTTACTACTACATTTTCCATATTTCCTTCCATATATATACACGGAATATTAGGCACATATATTTGCGTGGATCCCTACTTGGATTCATCTCACACCTTGTTTGGGTTATAATTTTGGTACTAAAAAGATTATATTGCTACTGGTATAGATAAGGGAATTCATTTTTCTACTTCAGGTACATGATTGTTGTAGAGATGTAGGGAACATGACAAAGATGAGGCTTATGATGCTACTAGAGTTTATTTGTATTCTTTTTTTCTTTGGTTTTTTACTATATTCTCAACATTGTAACTTGTTTTGCTTTATTCCTAGACATACGTGACCTCCATCATTTATACATGTGGCTCAGTTGTTTATTACATTTTGTCTTTTATTGTTTGCATATTGTATAGTATTACTGCATCTACTATTGCATATTAAAGTTATTATGTTTTGATACTCTACTAATGAGGGAATTGTTTCACCGCTATCACATCCAATGCCCTCACTTCTAGTCGGAAACCTCTACAATTTGGGGAAATGTGCTTGAGGCATTGTGAACAACCATGGACTGAGAACCTCTTGGTGGTACCTAGAACCGAGATTTAACAAAGTGGTAACAAAGAAATTATTTTCTTCTGGACTTATATTTTCTAGCCTTTAGGTAGAGAAAAGAAAGAATATGTACTAGGTAATAAGATATTCCAAGGAGTAGCAGGCCAATGTACTGGGAAAAACTAATTTACCATGATTATTGCAATTTATCTAGTTTTTCTATTGTTATTGTTGATTTTACTTCACTATTAGATGATTCACATGTTATTTGATGTTATTTATGATATTATTGAGGATCTAAATCTGTTTAAAGCTGATGAGATGTGGGTTTTACATTTTTTGCATCTTATAGGAAATTATTAGATATCACATGTCATGCATTCATATCATGCCATTTTGGGTGTATTACTAATTAGCTGTTGTTGATATACATGTTGTGTTAGATATGCATGGTGTTGTGATTGATTCATTGGTAGAATACCTGATATTTTATAGGTTATTGGATTGTGTATGGCTTTGTCTAAATGAATTCCAAACATTGGTTCTCGAGTTGTTAAAGGCCCTCATGGATCAGAATTTGGAGGATTATTGAACTATTATACTTTAATATAACTTTATTAAGATGATAAACATTGATTTGTGGGATGTATGGGCCCCCATGGATCGAAATTGGACACATAAATGTTTGTTTCAGTGTTTTATGAGCTTCCAAGGTAGTTTGTGAGACTTAATTTCTGAAAAAAAAACCCATAATACATGGTTGGTATTTCGGAATACACAAAATGTATCCTTCTTTTTAAGAAGGAACTGTTTTTCTTATATATACATTGTTCAATATAAGTAAATGTTGTGTAGTCTCTAACCGCGTCACTTGCTTTGTGGGCAGCAAATCGGGGTTGGGAAATCCTTGGTGGAACACGTTGTGTATCGTGTGTACATCCCGTGTGTAGAGACCATGGGTCTAGTCGTGTGACCAATGACACATGTCAATTATGGGTAGTTAGTACACACTGTTTCTAGCACAAATACACCACGTAGATTCATTTGTGTAAATGGTTGTGTGATTATCAACACAGGTTGATGAAGTTCATTCTAGTATACATTGTGTCAGGAAAAAACACGCAGTGTATTCTCCCTCTATGTGAACCGTGTGGGAAATTCATGTAGAATAACATGGGTGGGGAAAATTATTCAAGTACACATAGTTTCTTAGAAGAAAATATTGTTTTTATGGTGTGTTAGATGATAGGGGTTGGTAGGTGTACACACCCATGTGAAGGCTTAATGGAACACACTGTGTAAGGGTCATACCAACCATGAAACCATATTTTAAAAACATTAATTATTTCCTTATACTGTTTCTTTCTTGATCATTTATGTTTCATTATTGGATATTCTTGAACAATGGTGTGTGAAAGACCTTGAAGAGTCATGCCACTGCGACGTCCTCTAGTTTTACGCGAGATTCAGGGCAACAAGAAGACACCAGACAAGGAATATTAGTGACTACTAGAAGATCTGCCTTTCATGTAGGTCATGACAGTAGCCATAATACATTGATACCGGTGCCGGTGCACATTTCCAAGAAGAGTTCATTAGGTTTATGCATACCTTCCAGGAAGCACCACATCCTGCCCCGTCTATGGAAAAGTTGACACCAGTTATTCAACATCTTCATCCTCCCACTTTATCAGGGGATGGAGGACTACATGCGGCATAGTCTTTAATATAATCCATTCTATCTATCTTCTTGAATCTAGAAATTCCTCCATATTAGAGGGTGAATCTCTCTACGTATATACATCAAGACTCTACCATGAGATGGTGGGATGTGATCTCACAGGTGGGATGCTAACAGGTTATGTCATGGGATGATTTCCAGCGTGCCTACTATAGTTACATCTACCCAGAGACATTGAGGGCCAATCGAGCCCAATAATTCATTAGTTTGGAGTAATATAATCCCTCATTAATGGAGTATTCTTCTTGATTTATAGAGATTCAGTGCTTCATGACAATTCTAGGTGGTGATGAGTTATTGCCAGCGAGGAAGTACAAGTATGGTCCTAGACATGACATCTGATCTCAAATAAAAATCATCAGGAAGACATTCATCAGCACAAAAGTCCTCCAGGTTCTATTCATATAATGAAATATGGGGTATTCTAGGATAGTGAGTTAGGGAAGCTCAGCATCCAGAGTTGGTACCCCTCCGACGAACAATAAGAAGCACTGCATAAAGTCTATGGATGGGGATTCGGAGAAATGGGATACTTCCTCTAGTATCCAAGTGATGTGCTACCTGTGAAAGAAGATAAGTAATAAGAGGCCAAATTTCCAAAATTCCTCAGTGAAGTTCCAATCTTGTAACACGATGGGAAGTCTTCATCATTTCTTTCAGTTTTTCATATCAGAATATGGTGGTAGGACTTCTTCTATGACTCCTCGTTCAAGAGAGACACCACTATCTTCTCATCGGTATGAAAACTGGAGTTCCTCCAGCCACTCAGGCCAAGGTGAAGATCATGGTTATGGTTTCTAGTAAGCATTCTTTCAGCGATAACATGGAGGATCTACTCATGGTGGTCAAGAAAGGTCGTAAGGCTGTGGTACATGTTATACATTTACAATAGAGAAAATTCACCAGGAGTAGGATCCCAGACCCTCTACATTTCCAGGTACGATTATAGTTTCCTCAGTTCTAGATTTTGTACTTATTGAAAGATGGGATTTCCATAGTTTCATATCTGTTGTAGTTCTGAAGTGCCTTGGGCTCTATATCATTACCTATGCTGATATCATGATGTTGGAAAATCCATTTGGGTCTAAAATGGCTAGTGTCGTCAGTGTAAGGAGTGCCATCTTTAGAATGGTTGGTGTCACTTATTTTGGGACCTCTATTTCCTATAGATGACGGGATATGATGTCATTCTCGGAATGGATTGGTTAGTTCCATTCTAGGGTGTTGTCGACTGCTATCACTGTAGTGTGAGTTTCACATCACCATAGGTTGCTTTGTTGTTACACAAGGTAAAATTGGTTATCCAGACTAGTAGAGTAGGAACTGAGCATCATGGGTTGGGAGGAGTTAAAACCCAGATAGGTAGTCTATATCTTGATGACTAGGGAACTTCATAGTTGGAATTTTCTCCAGTGGTCAATCGTTACAGGGGTTCCATTCCAAAGGTCTTTACAGTATTTCCTCTAGAGAGAGAGGTGGATTTTCTATTAGTTATGTGCCAGGAGTAGCACCAGTGTCTAGTAATCCTTATAGGATTACTATACCATAGGTATATGAGCTAAACAGGCAGTTAGATGATTTATAGGGTATGTATTTCATCTTACCTAACAGTACTCCTTGTGTTTAACATATTATATTTTGGATGAAGGAAGACAGTACCCTCAGAACATGTGTGGATTATTGGAAGCTATTTTAGTTGATGGTTAAGTACTGATATTCCATGCTGAGGATTAATGATATCTTTGATATTATTCGAGGATCCATACTATTCTAGAATATTTACATGATATTCGGTTATCATTATTTTCACGTTAGACCATAAGATATTATTCTTGTAGCCTTTCAAAGATGGTATTGTCTATACAAGTATGTGGTTCTGTCATTCAGTCTCACAAACGCACCTACAGTTTTCATGGAACTGATGAATCATGTATTCCATCATTACATGGATTCATTCATGGTAGAATTTATGGATGATATCTTGGTGTACTCTCATTCTCAACACAAACATGCCACACAACTTGAGATCGTTTTGAGTACACGAAGAGGGCATCATTTATATGTTAAGATATCAAAATCCCACTTTGGGATGGATCAAATTCATTTAATAGACCATGTTATCTCAGAGATAGGAGTATTAGTAGATCCATTTTAAGGAGAGAATATTTTTTTGGGAGAAGCTGAAGAACTTCTTTTAGGTGAGGAGTTTTCTAGGTCTGGTAGGATACTACATACATTTCATAAAATAATTTTCAATCTTAATAGCACCACTGACGGGACTTACTAAGAAGGTTGATAAATATTTGAGGTCGTATTCATGTGAGCCGACCATTTCAGTGCTGCAGTGGTGGTTGAATTTATCACTGATAATATTATTTTATGAGTTGGGAAAGAGTTATAATGTTTACTATGATGAATTAGGTATCGTTCTCGGAGCAGTACTTTTGTAGTGTGTAGAAGTCATTGTGTAGGAGTCCCAGCTGTTGTGGACACATGAGAGGAACTACCACACACAAGATCTGGATTTGGCTACAATTGTTCATGTTATAAGTTATTGGAGGCATTATCTCCCGAGAGCACATTTTGTGGTTTTCCCCTATCACAAAAGTCTCACTTATATCATTACACAACGTGATCTGAATTTGAGACAACGAGGGCAGGTTTAATACCTTATTTCCTTTGACATAGATCTTAACTAAATTCATGGAAAATGAAACATAATGACTGATGCATTGATTAGGAGGACTCCGAAATAATAATTTCACGAGGCCAGTAGTGAGTGGATACTTTTGGATCTGTTTTATGAAATGCATTTGGAGGTGAACGAAAGACATAGGTATGCTTTTATTTATTTTTTGTTTGTTACATATACTTTAATTGATCAAAT
Source organism: Viscum album (assembly GCA_963277665.1). Taxonomy (NCBI): domain Eukaryota; kingdom Viridiplantae; phylum Streptophyta; class Magnoliopsida; order Santalales; family Viscaceae; genus Viscum; species Viscum album. Next base: position 1,683,452,044 of record OY728158.1, read on the forward strand.
TTGAATGAGGAATATATAATAATATGAATACTTAGTCCTACGGGAACATATTTCAAGAGATAACTCTATTCCTATATGGACCATAGGTGGTGATGAGATATTCAATTTTCATGGATGTGTATGGGTGGTAGCAGACATACATGAGGAGCTGATGCGAGACATTCATTCCTCAGTTTGGGATGCTCATCCTAGTTTCACCAAGATGTATCAAGATATACACCATATGTTTTGGTGGCAAGGTATGAAGAAAGATGTTGCTGGATTTGTCAGGAGGTGTTCCACATGTCAGCAGGTGAAGGTGGAGCATCAACAACTGGTAGGGATTTTGTAGTAGTTACCCATTCCCTAGTGGAATTGGGATGATGTCGCAATAGAAATCTTTATGGGATTTCCATGTTCGCTTAAAGGGAATGATTTATTATGGGTTTTTATTGGTAGACTCATGATGGTTGATCACTTCATGCCAATCAATGTGAACTTCATTGTTAATTAGATGGGATGGTTGTACATCCGAGATATTGTACGTCTACATGGAGATCCACACTCCATTGTTTAATATGGAGATACATGTTTTACTTCTCGGGTTTGGTAGGTACTATATAGGTCTTTGGATATATAGGTATATTTGTGTATGACTTACCATCCCCAGACACATAGCTGGTCTGGGCATACAATTCAAGTGCTAGAGAACGTGCTTCGAGCATGTGTCCTAGATTTTGGGGGTTCTTGGGAGAAACAAACAAATCTTCTGATGATTTACTTCAATAAATGTTTTCAATCAACTATTCAGATGACACCTTAAGAGGTATTGTATGGTATCCCATTCCGATCACCCTATGTAGGTTGGATGTAGGAGAAGAAATAATGAAGGGATCTCATCTTGTCTAGGAGGCCATGGAGAAGATAGAATTGATTCAGTAGAAGATGGCTATCACATAGTCACAACATGTCTTGTGATGATCAACAGAGATGACCTGTGGAGTTAGATGCCTGAGATTTCGTTTTTCTACATGTCACACCGAGGTTGGGACACTTGAGGATTAGGAGAGGGGGTATGCTTTCATAGATATATGTTGGACTGTTGGAGGTGTTGGAGAGTGTCAAGTCGGTTTCCTATCCATTTCAGTTACCTTAGAGGTATCTTGATATGCACGAATTCTTCCATATTTCTCAGCTACATCCTTATATCTCAGACCAGTCTCATGTTTTTCAACCCAATTAGGTTGATATTGAATTAGATTCATCATTAGAGGAGAATATGATATGGATTATTGATCATAGTACACATTTTCTTCATGGCCAGTACTTTCCTCTAGTAAGAGTACTATGGTAGCATGGGTGGGTACAGGACGAGTCATGAGAGAGGGAGGCCGATGTATGATCGATGTTGCTGAAGCTGTTCGATGGATTTTTTTCTATGACACCTTGATAAGAAAATTCAGGGACACATTTCTTTAAGGGGGGAATATTGTAAGAACCCGAATCTTTTCGTCAGCTATATATCCTTTTTTGGAATTTTGAGATAAATAGGTGTTTCTGGAAATTCGAAGTGTACATTCCATGTACATGGGAGTACATTCCATGTAGCCAGTTTCCACAGGGAACCGCGTACTCTCCATGAAATGGCTGAGTACATGGTCATGTCGGGTGACCTAGATACCACCTAAAGAGTGGGCCAGTAATGGAATATACACACCATGTACTTTTTAAGGAATCATCATGTAATTTTTATTTTATTTCATTAAACATACAGGGGTCGCATCACGTTAACAAAAATACCTTCTTCATCACCCGTCTCATTAAGGGGTGATCGTAGCTGAAGATTGTTCACTAAGACTCCGACCCATCATCCATTCTCTGAATTGACTGCCATCAATTGCGTCGGAATCTCCACAGTGAGTTATTCATTATTCTAGATCCTCATTTGATAATTTCTCTCGTTTCATGAGATATCCTTGGATGAATGTTTTAGATTTTATGGTATATATATGTCATTCTAGACTAATTCAAGGGAACATGTCGTAGTATATTGATTGTACAACACCGAGGTAGGTGGTTTGTTCCTTTCTGTAGTTCGTCTTTGAATATTATGTCCAAAAGTGATCAATACCCAATAATGTGGTATATAATGTTTTGTTATTTTATCATTGTTATTGCCTGATATTACTTGTGTGCCTAATTATAGGTTTTTTGACTGTGAATAGGGTTAGTTACCAGGCTATGGATGTGTTTCTAATGTTTATTTTGACTTTGACAGTTTGGTATAGCATTGGCAGTTGAGCTGATTATTTTACATGACTAGTGTTGTTATGAGGAAGTGATATTATCTGATGATGTTATATGGTTGTATTTGTTTAGCCAAGTAGTTCTTTAAAACTATTATCCATGTAGTTCTTAATGTTTACTTTAAAAATTGAAAATCGTTGTGAATGATTAACTTACTCAGGGGTATGGGACTCTAGTGTAGAAAACCATAGGGGGGATAGATTCTAAGTGCTTCCCCATAGTGTCTGTTTACTTTTACATTGTGAGACTATATATGGGTGGACATTGTGTTCCCTCAGAGTTTCTATAGTTTCAAACTGAGAGGAAACAAGAAGAATTGAACGTAGAGTGAATCCTCAGAGTGTCTACAGTTACTAATATGAGACCACATGGGGGAATTGACGTTGAGTGCTTCCTCAGTGAGTATTTGCTGAAGCTGAAATACATGGGTCAAACTATGAGAACATCCTATAGGTTTAGTTGTGTTTCATTGGTTGAAATAGAAGGGATTTTTTGTCATTAATTCCAAGATTGTTACTTGTTTTTATTAGCTACTTACTTGATATATGAAAATAAATGAAATTTAAACTATAGGATTGTTTATTATTGAGTACATACATGTTTACTAATTCATTTTTCATATTTCCTTCCATATATATTCACCGATTATTTGTCACACATCATTGACACCTTATTTTGGTAATGATTTTGGTTCAAAATAGATTATATTGTTTCAAGTATAGATAAGTTCAAGTGACCTTCTACTTCACGTACATGATAGCTGTAGAGGTAGAGAGAATAGGACCAAGATGCGGATTTTGATTCTACTGGAGCTTATTTGTTTTTTTCCTTTTGTTTAGTAATGTATTTATAGGATTGTGACTTGTTTGGATTATTTCCAATACATATGTGACATGCATCATTTATATATGTTCTTTAGTAATTTATTACATTTATTCATCTGTTGTTTTCTTATTTTATGGTGTTAATGCATCGTATATGGAATTTTAATGTTATTATATTGTGTTAATCTACCAATGAAGGAATAATTTCCCCATTATCCCACTGAGGCCCTCGCTGGTAGTCGGTATCCTCTGGAATTTGAGGAAATGTGGTTGAGGCCATGTGACCAACTTGGTACGAACACCTCCAGGTGGCACTTGGATCTGAGGCGTTACGATATCCAGAATAATATTAATGAATTATATATCATATATATATATAGTACATATGTATTTATAATATTCCATATTATTTGTATATATGAAATGAAATGTGAGGTCTATGGGGACGGTAGGGCATACGTATGCATTAATGGTAATTTGTTTTCTCTTCATATTTAAGGAATGAAAACTAAATGATACATATCTAAGGGATAGTTATATTATGTTATCTACATTATATATGTTATATTGATTCATTAAATTTATCCATGATACATTCCATGTGTAGATTTAATGAGTTATATCACATTGTGTAGGAGATAGTCCACACATACTTAAATTAAATTATCGAATTTACATATTATAGAATGTATAAAGGTATATTATAATAAATAATATAGAATAATAGAGGAAATATAAATATAATATATATCATATATAAATAAAATTCCATTTTTATAGCCACCATGAAAGGTGGTAGAATAAAATTGAACAATCTTCATCTTGTGTGGTAGTTGTTTTCCGTACATAGAAACGTTATCTACTATTAACCCTAAACATAGGTGTGTGTATTTTTTTTTGAAACCAATTGCATAAAACCAGCTAGTATATTAAACATAATTTTTTTAAATTATAATATAATTGAATAAAAATATGTTATTTGGTTGGAGAAGGAAAAAATAAATAAAAGGTCCTTGAGAGAAGATGTTACCATTAAATCGGGTAACTCCGCTTCGTTTGAGACAAAAATATTTCTTAAATGGCCTTCTTACCAAGATAAATATTATAGGAAGTAGTGAGGGATGTTGGGAAATTGGTTTTGTAAAATACCGATGATCCATTGTTCTTGAATGGTGTGAGTATGTGGGTAGTGGTGGGGGCATTTTATAATAGGGAGGAGGGGCATTTTATGAATGTCTTGAAATATTATTTTATAATAAATTGATTATTGAATTCTAATTTCTTCAAAGTGATATATTCCTAGGATAATATAATGATTGGTATAAAACTTCTCAACAAATAGTTTTTAAAATTGTTTAGGTCACAATTTCAACCTTATCTTTTGGCATTAACACTTAGTTAAATAAATTTACTCTTACTATGATTTTGGTATTCTTACACTATATGGTTAATATAGTACTATAAGAATCCAAATGAACCTCAAGATGATCATTAATGAATTTTTATACAATATCAATGTATATTGTTCAAATATATGTTTTTTTACTATTATGTCATTTAATAAAATAGTATATGTTTAATAAACTCATTTATTTCATTTTGACACTATTTAGTAATTGATTTTTGTAAAATACATAACAACATTATTATTTTGAAATAAATAAATTTACTCAAATAAAACATATAATAATTAAACATAATTTTATTTCATTGAATAAAATACATTAAATTAAATTTCATTTAGTATTTATAAAATCAATTATATTAATCATTCATTATTATGGTAATCACTACATCATCATTGTGTCATAAATAAATTTATTTATATAAAGTATAATAATTATAAATAAAATACCATTACATAGTAAATAGTTTTTTTATTACAAATGAAAATTTATACTAAAATATATCAGTTATATGAGCTTATTTTTAAATTTTTTAGTCAAACGATTCTTGAGTATGTTATATTTTTCTTTACATTAAATTTTTTAATATAACACGTCATTATCACACCCAAGTGACTACCAAATGCCAAAAGAAAATACAAATGATTTCATTGGTCACCCATGACTCACTCAATAATATTAGAACAAGTGTTATGGTATTTTTATATTATTTTAATTTTAATTTTATACTTTCTTACCTAATTTATCCTTTAACAGTTATAGAAAATAATAATTACTAATGTAGTATTCGAAATGAAAAAAAATAAAATGTAACTATTCACATAAATTGGACATTATAATTACAAATAATTAATCCATTTTTATAATTTCAAAAATAAGAATTTGAATTATTTAGTTTAAAATGAATTACCGCTTTCAAAACTAAATGAGGGATTTCATTAATTAAAAACTATCGAAATATTGACATGTGTTTTTATCTCTATTTAAATTTGAAATTAATTACATTGTACAAAATTGGATTAAATGTTTTAAAAAATCTAAATTTACATTAAAAAAATTAAAATTATAATCTATCAATATAAATATATTATAAAAAAATGCATTTTTTTTTAATTTAAAATGAATTCTTTTAACAATTCATTAAAATATATATTTTTTCAGAAAAATAAATAGATGTTAACCAAATTAAATTTTGATGTCCAGATTCTAAACAAGTAGAAACTAATATAAAATATAACATATTAAATTAAAAAAATATATATTAAAAATGGTTCTCCTTGAAAAGGTGGTAAACCAAAAATTAAGAAAATTTATATTATTTTATGCTTAACATTAGATTAATTCTCATTTTATGCCACTTATTTTTTTTGGATAAATTTTAAAAACATTTAGAAACATGTATTATAATATTGTAGTTACTTTTTTTTATTCATTCTAATACAATGATAGGACAATGACTACCACTTAAAATAATAATATTATTATTGTATTATTTTCGGTATAAATCAATGTTGTATGCACTGTATGTGTGGAATATCTTTTTCATTTCATTTTCATTTTCCGAAGTTTCCTCTTCAACCATATAGTTTTTTACACAAAACAATTTCCTGATAAATCCTCATAGTCTGCAACACATTCTTTATTTGGTAAATAATTTTCACTTGTTATTTCTTATAACAATTATTCTCTTCTAAATGAACTACCTCTGGAATAAAAACACGAGATTGATCTGGAAAATAATTTATTAACACTGAAATATTAAAAACATTGTTTACCTGTGATAAATGCATAGGTAAAGGCACTCAGTAGTTAACTGACACCAAATAATCTAAGATTTCATAGGATCCAAAGAGCCTCAGACTCAGCTTACCTTTCTTACCAAGACTCCAAAAATTTTCCATTTTGAAACATTTTTAAATACATGATCACCTACATAGAATGGAAGATCCTTCATTCGGTTATTCTCATAACTTTTTATCCGCTCTATTCCCTCCTCATAAGCTTCTTAAAAAATTATTTTTCTATAATATCTTCTACAAATTCTAGTCCCTTCAACATCCATTCACCTACATCATCCAATCAAGATGGAGATCGACATTGCTTCATGTATATTACCTCAATGGGTGGAATTTGTATACTATAAAATAATCTGTTATTATATGAAAAGTCATTCAAATAATTTTGTTGTTCCCCACTATCTTGGTAATAAATTGAAAAAGAACGTTTCATATCTTTCTATGTCTAAATTTATCAATTTGACAACCCACATGATTTAGGATATAAGGTTATAATAAATTTTATTTACGTACCCAGAAACATATGAACACCTTTACAAAAGTTTAATGTGAACATGGGATCACTATATAATACAATAGAGAGTGTAAAACCCCATAACTTAACTATCTATTTAATATAAAATCAAGCATTTTGATGTACAGACAGAGTATCTCAAGTTGGAAGAAAATATGATGATTTTTCCAATCGATCAATAATAACCTATATTTCTTTATTACCTCTAGATATTTTTAGTAATCCTACAACGAAGTCTAGGGATATATTTTCCCATTTCCACTCTGGCACTAGTAAAGGATAATGTAACCCTTTTGGAAATTTTCATTCTTGTTTCAACTAAGGAAACGTCAAACATTTCGTGTAAAAAGAAATAATATCTATTTTCATTGAATCCATCAAGTAATACTCTCGAAGGTCTCTTTACATCATAATGTTGCATAGGTGAACTAAAAACATAGAACTATGAACATCACACAACAACTCTTTATTCAATATTTATTCAAAAAGAACACATAAACTCTTCCCAAATCTCAAAACATAATATTTATAAATGTTAAATTATGGAATCAAACCCCTCTAAAACAATTCATCCTTTTTTTTGCAACTCACTGTCTTTCTAATGTGATTGAATAATTCTATCAAATAATGATGATTTCGCTCTAACCAGAAAAAATAGTAATTTCTTACACTGACAACTTCGATGAAAAAATTCATCAAATAATTAACTAGTGGAACTTTTTCCAAATATATCATGGTAAATGTAGCATAACTTTTTAGAATCAAAGTGTCATCCACATTATATTCTTTTTTGGGATGGAAATGTTTCTTGCAATTATAATCCTTGATTTATTTTATCCCTATAATTGGTGTCATGTTTAATTATTTAGAGTGAAAAAATACTTAATACTTTTGTGATCAGTATATACTTCACATTGAATTACATATAAATTTTGTCCCAAAATCATTAATGAAAAAACAACAACAGTTAATTCCAAATATATTGTAGGGTAATTTTAATCAAGGGGATTCAACTGATGTGAAGAATATGTAATTACATAATCAATAATACTCAGAACACAACGACATATTTTTAATGAAGCATCACTCTATATAAGAAACTCAACATTCTTAAAAGATAGGGCCAAAACTGGAGCATTTACCTATCTTTTTTTTAGTTTCAAAAACAAATAATCACATACATATATATAAATGAACTTAACTTTATTATATATAGTTACTGTGATAGATAAATCATAAATTTTTAAAAAAATCCATCAATAATGACCTTCTAATCTAAGAATACTATGAATCTTTGTGATATTGGTAGGTCTTGGAATCTTTTCAAAAACTATTGTTTTAGAAGGATTAAGTGTTATGTCATCTTTAGAAGCAATATGTGCATGGAATGATATTTTTGGCAACAAAAGTTTAGTTTTAATAAAAATTCCATGTAGTTTCTTCCCATTTAGGATATTTAAAAGAATATTTACGTGACATTCATGTTCCTCTCGATGAATAGAATTTTACAAAAATATCATCTACCAAAACAATCACAAACTAATCAAGAAACTGCTGACAGACTCCATTCATGAGATTATAAAATCTAGAAGGTAAATTAAATAAACTAATTTTCATAAAAAAACGCATTTTCCTCATATCTCATTCAGAATTCTATCTTCGGAATGTCATCCTCATTTACATTAAGCTGATGGTACCCAGAACTCAAACTAATTTTCATAAAATACTCAACACCCTTGACCCGATCAAAGAAATCATTGATATGTGGTAAATTATTATTGATCATAATAGTGACGATATTGAGGGTTTTATAATAAATAAATGGCTTCATATAACCGTATTTATTTTTCATAAATAAATCATGTGCACCCTATGGTGAATTGCAAGGTTGATTGAATCCTTTATCAAGTAATTCTATTTTTTTTTTCTAAATTTCACCAGTTCTACATGAGCCATTAGACAAGGGGGTTTAGAAATAGGTTTCAAATCAGGTAATAAATCAATAGTAAATTCAACCTCCTGATTATGAACAATAACATGCAATTCATCTATAAAAAAATCTATAAATTCTTTCACTACTGGAATGTCACTAATCAAAATAATTTCTTAATTTTCAACAACATGAAGCAGATAACATTAATTACTATTTGAAATCACCATTGCAACTTCATGGTATGTTATCATAGGTATCAAATAATTGAATAATATATTATTAGATTTGAAATCTATATTAGCATAATAATGTGAAATACAATCCATACCCTAAATGATATCAAAATCCAATATGGGACATTCAACATGATTTTTTGGATGAGCTTTCCCACTAGTAATAATATGAATATTTATAAAAATATTAGTTTCCTTAATCCTTCCATAAATAGTTTTTACCTTATGTTTTATATGACCTTCGTGAGGTGATATTTCTAATTTAACTGAAACGAACGTAGAATTGATGTAATGTGGAGATCCCGAGTCAAAGAGTGCATTATGATAATTTTAAAAATATAGTAACATACATTTCATCACATAATTTGATGGTCCCATATAAACCAATGTTGTAGAAAAGGAATTTTTCATTCTCTTATAATATATATCTTACTGGTTTCCAACATGGTTAATCAACATTGGACACACATTGGCATAATTTCTTATATCAATCTAACTAAAACATTCCACCGCTAGTTTTTTCATGCATTCCTAATCATCTTCATTACAATTATGTACAATATGACCTGTCTTACCACATCAGATGAATTTCACAAAAACTGATAGGCATTCTCCAGATCAATTTTTACCACACATATCAAAAGATTGAAATTTAGTTTTCTTACCTCTTGGATTATTTAAGGATTTCATTTCTATTACATGTCAAATGAATCAGTTCTTTAGTTTTCACTCATAGAACACATGATCCTCAGAGAGCTCTATTTCTACATTCACAGTGCATCGTACAAGTTTCATGTAGCATTTGAACTCTAGAAAAGATATGCCCTTTAATATTTCATCTTTATTCCTTAGTAAAACCGATTAATATTACTATTAATATACTCTATTAAATTTGAAATTTACCTTGACAAAGAGGTCAAATTTTCATCATTTAAAGACATACAATATTCCTCCTTTAGAAATAATTCCTAGAATTTATTTTCCATCCTAGTTCAAATTCCCTTAGGAAAATATTTCCCAAGGAATATATTCATAAATCCATCACATTCCATGGCATCAATCTCCTCACTAATAATGATATTTTTAATCATTAACCACCACTGATCGGATTCACCTTCAATATGTAAACAAAAAGGCTAATGTTTTGTTTATATAAACAACCCATTACTCAAAAATCATTTCCAGTACATTAATCAAACTTCCATATTTCATAGGGTCAGACAATCCTATGAATAATGGGGGACGATAGCTCATAAAATGCTTCACAATCAACATATTCATTTGTGGATGGACTGGTTGATCTCAAGCATGGAAGCCAATACCATTTATTTTCAGAGACAGCTAAGCCATAACTACAACAAATTGTTTTATTATGATTTCAACCATATCAGGATGTTGATTTAAAAGGTTATTTCCCAATGTTTTCCTTCTAAGCACAGCTGCAATGTTTCTTCTATAGAAAACCATTCCAAACAAACATATCATTGACAAAGCAACATGGTAATCATCAAATAATTTATCATTTCAATTTGACCATAAATTATGATTATCATTTATGGATATTCTATTATCAATATTAAAATTTCTAAAGTCATATAACCTAACCTATGATACAAACAATAGGGTTGTGTCCTTAAACATTACTTAATCTTGACTTAAGTGAATAATTTTAAATTAATTCACATAAAGGATCTTTCCAGGATTATAAATTTATATAAGTAGGATGAAACAAATATATATATATATCAAAATGATTATTACAGAATAGACACAATTACCCACTATCTATTTCTTCATATAACAGTAACTTTTAAAAAAATCACGGTTTCTTTTCACGCATAAGCATAATCACATTTACATTATCCCATACATGATTCTATTCTTCTTTTAATCCTAGGAAAAAAATTTCAAGACATTGGATGAGCATATAAATCTCAATAAGTGATAAACAAAGGAGGAAAACTGGTATCCTTGTGAAAGCTAGTGATCCATGGATAAATTACCCTAATGTAAATTTTTTTTCCTTTATGAAGTAGTAAATACTATTCAACGAATATAATCTCATTAAATATCTTTTTGTTTCCACAATATTACCATAAAACACATAGAAATATCACATAACATATAAAAGGTAACTTTATACATAGTCATACTTAAATGGAATAACCATACTGTATACTTCCACACATAGAATTCTTATAAATAGAATAACCATACGACCTATTTCCATACCTAATGCAATTGAGGTTATAACATATCTAGCCATAATTTTTTGTTATATAACCACTCATCTATGTTATATCATTGAACCAACCGTATTTGTTTTATCACATAACCACAGTTGAATTGTCCAAGAACCAGTATATAATCACATAACATAAATGATTGTAATTATCAAAATTACACTCATAAAATTTAATTTGTAATCCCAAGAATATAATTCCTAATTTTGAAATAATCATTCTTGTTTCAAAACCATTTTGAATAATTAAACAATAAAAAATGGAATAAGGGGTTTCATTTCCAATTAAAAAATCATTAGAGCTTATAGAAGAGGCCGTGTATCCAAAAAATGTTTATGGTAGCAGAGAAGTCGTTATCACTAAATATTTTAAAAACATGAGTTTTTTTATTTTTTAAAATTTATACGTTGAAAAAATATTATTTTTGAATTATATGTCAAAGTGGTTTATTATACACCGTATAAAAAAGGTCGATCATAAATAAAAATATTCCTTAACAAAAGGAAATTGAATTGAAGTCCCTTACCTTGAGTCAACTCGTCACATACCCTCATTATTTTCCTAAATATTAAATAAAGGTTATTTTAATATTTCTAAAGAATATTTTTAACTTTTATTATTAATTTTATATCAAATATTACAATTTTTTAATAATTATATAATTATTTTTGTTAATATACAACATTTTGTCGACGTACTGTATATGAGTCAAAAATGAGTTTTTTATGATTAATAATTTAACATGTGGTGAAAAGTCTATAATCTTTAGAATGGAATTCATAGATTAAATATCATATATATTAAGTATATATTTATTTAAAATAATCCATATTTTTTTGAGATAAAAAGTGATATGCATTGATCATGGAGATTGTACGTCGTAGATACGCATGACCGCTACATTTATTTAATTTTCATATTAAAGAAATAAAAAATAAATGATAAATAAGTATATTCAAATTCCAGTATAATAGTTATGTTATATATGTTACAAAAATATATTAATTATATCATTTATATGTTTTATGAATGGAATGATTGAGTCACTTGACATTGAGGGTTGATAGTCCACACTTCCTCAAATGAAATTGTCATTTTTACACATTTTTTAAAGAATAATTGTATGTTGTAAAGAATTTACGGAAACATAGAGACAATATATAAATAATATATATAAAATATAAATACAGTTACATCATAATGTCTACAATGGGATGTGGTAGGATAAATTTATCCAGCATTGTTTTGTGAGGGAATGGTTCGCCGTACACAGAAGAATTATGTTTTATATCAATTAGATTGATGTGTGTGAAAGTGTAGATCTAACCCTTAGTATAAAAAATACCATTATATTTATGATATTGTTGTTTCTATATAGTAATGTGAAAAAATAGTTTAGGTTTTAAGAGAAGTTAAAAATTAATGAAATAGTTTGAGGGGGGATGTTACCTCTAAATCTGGTAACTCCTTTTTAATTCTGAAAATTGCTATCCTGAATTTCATTATGTACAATGAAATGATAGTAGAAGTAATGTAGTGATGTTGGGGGACTATTTTCATTGAATTTGGATGAGACAATTGGATTGAGAGTGTGAGTTAGGGGGTAGAGATGGTGGAATTTTATAGGCTGGAGGAGGGGAACTTTAGAAAAGTCATGAAATATTATTTTATTATTAATGTTTTGTGAAATTATAATATCTACAAGGTGATATATTTATAGGATAAGATGATAATGTGTATTAATACTGTCAACCAATAGGTTTTATACAAGTTTATTTCAAAAACATAACATTATATTTTGTCTTTAACACTTAGTTAAATTAACTAACTCTTAAAATGCCTTCTAGTACTTTTACATATATGGTCTACATAGTTAATATAAAATGACATAAGAACCTCAAGATTATAAATAGTGACATTTTAAACATTATTTATGTCATTTTGTTGATGAATTTATTTTTATGACTATTATTTCATTTAATAAAATAGTACTTCTTTTAAAAACTCATTAATGTCATTTTCAAACAATTTAGTAATTGATTTTGTTAAAGTCATCAAAACTTGACTCATTCAATAGAAACTATATTAAATAGAATATAATAAGTAAAACACGTCTATAAATTTAGTGGACGAATAAAATTATTCATATTTAATTTCATTTAATATGTATAATATAATTTATTTTAATCTTTCATTATTAATGTAATCATTCCTCCATTATTTTGTAAAAAATAAATTTTTTAATTTAATTTCAAAAAATTATAAATAAAATACTATGATGTATGAAATATTTATATCTTTATGATTACTATTTATAGTAAATTATATAAGTTATATAACCCTATATTGTAATTTTTTTTATTAAAAAGATACATGTTTTTATTATATTTATATTTACTTTAAAATAATTATTATAAAAAGTCAATATTACACCCATGTAGATCCCAAATGAAAAACATTCAGCATAAGGATTGTTTTGATGGCCTATGACTCATCCAGTAATATTAAGACCTGTTTTTGTGTTGTTTTATACCATTATAATATTATTTTTACCCTAATTTACATAATTTACCATTTAATTGTGGTAAAAATAATTACAGAATTTACTATTTCGAAAGTCCAAAAAATAAAAGGTACATATTTTCATAATTTGGACCTTATGATTCCAAATTTTGAATCCATTTTTACAAATTCAAAACACATAAATTTTCATTATTAAATTTAATAATAATTTCGGTTTTCAAAAGCATAAAGCATGTTTTTAAGAATTAAAAACTATCCGAAGATTGACATGTGATTACATCCAATCAAAATGTGAAATTACTTTTAATTGTAAAAATTGGTTTAAATATAAATAACATTATATAAATATACATTAAAATAAATTAAAATTATAATCTATCAATACAAATATATTAGACAAAAATGTAGTTTTGAATTAATAAATGTTGTATTTTACATTATTAACTGAAATATGAATTTTGCATGAAAAAATACCAAAATTTAATCCAAAGTAACTTTTTATATTCCTATTACAAAGAAGAAAATTATTTTTAAAAATAGAACATATAATTTTCAAAAAAGTATTATTTAAAAATGGATCTCTATCAAAAGGTGTTAAAATTTCATTTTAATAATATTATAGTATATTATGCATAAAACTAGGTTCATTCACATTTTGGAGCCTTTAATTTTATTTTATATGTGTATGAACATTTATAAAACATATTTAATCATATTATAGTTATTTAATTTAATTACCTACTATAAAATGTCTAGGCACTAACTACCCATTAAAATAATATTAATTTTATTGTATTATTTTTTTGGTATAACTCAGTGTTGTGTGCATTATAAGATTTTGGGGACACATGCTTTTTCATGTCGAGTACGCTATTGGAAAACATGTAGCCATTAAAATAAAATTAATATATGATTTATAAATATTAATTTTTATTCAATTGTATTATTCTAAAAATAATTGGTTTATTACATAACAAATACGGTAAAAACATATAATGAGATAATCATGATCTTAACTAGTCAACGTGGTAAATGGATATAAAATATGAACTGGATTAAGAAGTATCTAACATTGATTCACCCCTCTTAGTATTGAGTCTATCACAGGTGGTACACTCAGTTATTATCCATGAACCTTCACCTATACTAGATTCTCAACTTTTACTTGTGTTATATTTTTTATGATTTAGATTTTATTTCCGAAATTCAATGTTAGTTGATATTTTATTGATGTTTTAATATTTTTAGAGGAAAATTATATTTATACCCATATGATAATTAACAATAAAAATTAAATCAAAATATATTTGATGAATATTTACCTATCCGTCCTTGATTATAAAATTATTCTATCTTCAACAAATTATAATGTTGAAGGCTGATTACACTTGAATATTTAAGAACATTTAGTTCATATTTTTTTCCAATGAAATAAAAAACTCTTTTACAAATAAGTACTAATATAATCATTAGGTATGCGAAAATCAATCAATTTATTTACCTTTAGACGATGAAACAAGAATTAATGGTGATATTTATTTATCTATAATTTTTTTTGAAATATCTAATAATGGATTAAAATATATACATTATTTAATTCCTAATATTTTTTTTGTTTTGTGTGTTTTTCTTGAATGTATGAATGCAGATATGAACCATATTAAAGAAGATGATGATAAAATGGATAATAATTTTTATTAAAGTATTCTTAGATATATAAATATCATCATGTAATTAACACCCGGAAATTTTATATAAAATGTTTTTCAGAAAAAATCAATACATTTGATATATTGGGTTACACTCAACCCTTGAGTTTTAATGAACCATAAAATATTACTAATAATATTATTTGAACAGAAAATTATAAAATATACATTATTATTGGTGGTATGTGTAGGAATACTTTTTTTATAACTATGTGTAATGGAATTATATAATGAAAACCTATTGATAATAAAGTAAATAATTTTTGGTAACTCCATTATATACATTGAAATAAAAATTTTATAAAAAATTTATTTATTTATTTTTGTGGAAAAATAAGAAAATAATTTTATCCTCGTTTAAATAATTAATTTGAAAAAATAATCATTATTTGTAAAATATATATGTAATAATTATCAATTAGTGTATTTTATAAAAATTTATGAAAATATTAGTTAATATATAATAGTAAAAATATTTTTATTTTTATTAAAAACTACATTATAAATTTAGATACATACAAAATAATATTAATTGTTTATTTTTATAGAAAAAAAATTATTCATTTATATATATTTCAATACTATTCATCTCATTGGAATCAATTTGATGTTTAATTTTTATAAATAAACATTATATTCTAATGAAAACACTTTGTTCGAAATTAATTTTTCTCGTGACATCTTCTAGATAAATTTTAAATTAAATTATGTATCTTTTTCAATGGAATTTTGAAAAATGGAATCAAAATTTATAATAATAATTATAAGTATTATATAATAAGGTAAATTTAATTTTTTTTCAAAATGTGCAGTAAAAATAGTAAAAACCATTTATTAATCTAAGGATAAAAAAAGTTAAACACGAGGTTATAATAAAAGAAATAGAGTAAAAATTACTCCATAACTAGTAAAAACTTTATTGGAGAAATCATATTTAGAGGGAATATTTTTTTTTGATAGTTATCCATTTTGGAGAATAATTATATTTATATATGGGTTTTATCATTTTCTATTCAAAAATTCCATGTGTGTCTTATCCGTCACATATAAAAGGGAACCTCTCTCTTATCCACTTAAATATAAACAGACTTAGGATTTATAGAAGACCAATAAATATTTTTTTCTTTAAATACCTCCCCACATTCTAGAAAAAAAATTAATCCATAAAACCACCAATAATGGGTTTTGGTGGTAACCTAAGGTGGTTGTTTGAAGAAACTATATCATTATTAACCGAGTGTTTTATTATTTAATCTTCCACCACGTTATATAATATTATAATATTATAAAAAACATCATTATATAACAAATATTTATATGTAATTTTTAAAATTTAACAATCTTCATCAATCACCAATTACATAAAATAAAAATTAAAACTATTGTTCATGCGTACGACTTATTACATACTCACCAGTTGATGTAATTAATTTTCCATAACCACTGATAATTTGTATATATAATGATGGATTTAATTTTAAAATATGATACTTATTCAAACCCAATATGGTTTGAAATTTAAAATCCCATTGACCTTTATAAATTAATATATTTTGTAAATGAAAAGCATCGCTCTTGCGTACATGTGGACACCCGCCTCAATGGAGGGATGCAATACATATTTAATTATAAATTAAAATTTGTGGAAAAAGAATATATTTAATTAATATATGTGATATATATAATATGAAATTTAATCTGGAAATGAGAATTTTTATTTTCATTTCTTTCATTCAATCAATCGAGAAAATAGAAATAACGTCCATGTGTATGTGCGACCTACTATATCCATGGTTTGTGTAATTCATTTCCTATCCCAAAATTTTATATATTATAAAAATAAATATGCAATAAATATATCTCATATTTATATAATGGTGAAAATATTACATATTAGGGAACTGTAATCAATTTAGTATAACCAAAACCATCAAAACTAATCACGCATGGAAAACAAATAACTAATTACCATGAATTGTTATTTTACCAAAGAATAAGTCAATAATAATGTTTTATAATTTCATAACTAAATTACATAAGTTATGATATATAATATTTTGGTTCTTTAAAATATTTGTTATAAATCTATACATATTATATATTTTGTATAAACAAGTATTTTGCAAGTCTATAATATTGGTATGGGATTTTTTACTCAAACTGTCTTCTTTGGGGAATATGTTATTTTATTGACATATATTATTCTAGGTGGTTTTTATACCACTAATTTGAAAAACAATTTTTTAATTTATTATTCTCATTATATATAGTGTTTCATTTAATCTTATTTAGTCACATAAATTATGACTGAAAATATAACAAAACATATAAGTGATATCTTTATCACATTTTTTCTTTTGAACACATTCCTTATACACCACTTGTTTTTCATTTTGTGGGCTATAAATTACAATTAATTTATTTTATTTTCACTCTTGGGCAATTATTTATGATATAAAAATTAATCAATGTTAATTTTTTTTATGTATCTTATCATTTAAACAAAAACAATGTTTTAAATGTTTTATGTATAGTGTTATTATATAGCAGGATTATATGTGATTATGCATTCATTGATGAACATTTAAGATTTATCTATCAAGAAATTAATTAATTATATTTATTATACAGTAATTTATAGAATATAAATTATTTCCATTCAGTTTCCTCTATCCATGATCTCAATTAGATGAGAATATATTATTTTAACAAAAATCAACTTTATTTGTCTATTCATGCTAAAATTCATTTCTCTGATGTCCATGATTTATAGAAAATTATATGAATATTTTTTTTAATTTTATACAATTTCATTCAACTAAATTTTTATCCACCATTGACTAATTAAATTTGTTTTATAAAAAGTATTTTATTTTAATTATTCGAACAACACACAATTGTGTTTTTATAGAAAAAGTTAAAGGATTATGATTTTTTGTACATGAAATAAACAAATATATCTTCTAGAATGATCTATGAATAAATAAAGGTATCATTTATATTATTAAAATTTTATTTTTAATTATAGTAACTTAAATAATAATTTTTAAATTTTTAGATTTAAAATGATTGATTTCAATTTGGTAAATGATATTATCCTCATGAAATTTTCAAAATGATCCATTAAAATCATTCACCATATAAGATGAAATTTATTTACATTTATTTTTCTTTTTATGGGATATGATCTAAGGATAATATCATTATATTTTTACTAGATGGTTTATCATTACAATCAAAATATTATAATGATTCCTATTTATTTTCCAATGGTTAGGATATGATAAATAGATGAAATTATTATGAAATACATTTTGTTTCCACGAATTATGCCATGATGAATTTATTATGATTCCCATTTAATTTACATGGGTCACGTGATGATTAAATTACTATAAAACACATTTATATTTCATAGGTTGTGTAATCAAGCATGTTTTGTGGTCCTGCAAAACTCATGTGTATAATATTCATTGTTTGATGGGTGGGACCTTCATCTTATTCCAATGAATAATGTATGGAATTATATCTCATGAGATTAATATTATATGAATGGGGAGTGATCATAGTTCAGTTGGGGGATTTTCCCACTATGATAGTCTTAGGAGTGAACCCTGATTACTATAATTTATTAGAGTGTAATCCCATTCCACTACGATATCCTTTATATTGATTCTTCACTACCTTGGAAATATTTTTTTTAATCTTGTGTATTCCAAAAGTCCATTTCTTATTCTGATGTTTTTCACTCATATCTCATTTCATTAATTCTATTATGAATATGTATTATAAATATATATGATTTATAGAATGAATCAATTTTGTGATCAATGATATAAAGTGTACAGTTTAAAAATCATGTCATCAAGTTATCATGACTCAATAATCATGTTATGTTAATATAATCCTGGTTTACCCTTATTGGTATCAATGATATATTGTTCTTATGTTTCCTTCCACTCAGATGGGATGAATGATTTTAGGTATAATATTCCTATGAAGTGTGGTAGATATGAATAACATTGAGGGAGAAGATACATATCACTTTTGAACCAATTGTTTATTTATCCATGATTCCAAATTCACTACACCTATATTATTGTATTGTGGATCCTTATATCATTTAATGAATAATCATATATCATGATGTAATATTTTACTAAATGAAGTTTACGTAACAATATTTGGTTTGACACATAGGATTAGTTATAATTTTAAAACAATGATGACAAATTTTATTGAGATCACTATGGATATGTCTAAGGATATTTCTAATATACGTATAAGAAAATGTCATTTTATAAGAAAATATCAAAGATTTTTTTATAGATTGTTGTTTCACAAAATTTAATCATATTATTTATAATAAATGTTGATGGAGAACTAAATCATTTTTACAGAGCGGTAACAACTCTAAAGTGGGTGCATTAGACATTGACATGATTGTTACCTAGTGCACAACAATGGGCCTTACTCCAATCTTAGTTTGACACCTTCATGGGATATTATTTACAAATTCACAAACACTTTATGAACCATCATTAAGGATATGAATTGATGATTCCCACAAATAAAATTCTTTATACCTAAGGTTTTTATATATTAAAAACATGGTGTCATTGGTTAGACATCCTATGAATAATCAATCAAGATTGATAACTCAGATTAATGGTAATTAAAGATTATGTAAAATATTTTTTAGTATGGGAATGAAGATAGAATTTTTTTATTGAGGTGTTAATAGATAGATAATAGAATTAGGTATCCTACTTGAGATTAATTATATGTATATATATTTATTTTTGGAATATCCTCAATAAATTCCATTTCATATACACAACGATTATTTGATGAATAAATAGTGAAAACCCCTAATGGTATGTGTTGAAGATCCTTTCGTCGCCAAGTCTAAACACTGGAAACGAGGAATATCTTAAGCCCAAAGTGATTCATCCTTTTAAAAAATATAAAAAATTTACAAATGAAAGAATAAGAAGAACATTACAAAAGGGTCGCGCAGGTTTAACCATGGTCGTGCAAGTACACCTTTGCGCCGTATTTTTGGTCACGCAAGTCACTTGAGCGCCCTAAGTGATAATCGCCTGGGGTCTTTTCCAGCCTATAAATACCACTGGTGGGCCCCCCCATTTTGAGGAGGAAATTTTCCAGAATTCACATACAGAGCTCTGAACACCCAAGTCTCTTCTTCAGGTATTCCAAACACTTCTAAGTTAATTCATTACCTAGAATGTAAGGTCTAAATAGGAGGAGTAAGGTCTCAGTGTTAGAATTCACTAATAGTTGCGCACCTAAGTGTTTTACCCTTAAGGGAAATGGACACACTTGCACGCCACCCTACTTATTCACCATAACATGTTGTCCATCTTCTGGAAGGCCTCTAGGGATAATCCTAAAGGCTTTGATCAAGGATCTCCCAAATATTACTCTAAGGGATGTAAATCATGCAAGTACCCATGTTCCGCGCAGGTATACCGGCGTGGCCAGGACTTGCGCGCCCACGTAGTACCTACGTGCCAACCAAGACATATGCGCCCTTCTATTTTTCGGTGCCCTTCCTACCCATTTAACCCCTATTATTCCAATCCACCTATTCTATTCAAGATTCATTCTTCGAGACACTCTTCAAAGACATTTATGGCATGATTTATTGATTTGAATTCCTTATCTAAAATGAACTCCGTGGAACATCTCTCAAAAACTAGTGATTTAAACATCTTTAATTCACTAAAATTATAGATTTCATTCATTCAACCTCATCTTTTATGATGAGAGAACCCTATTCTTGGGCATCCTCCTTAGGAGTAATCCCCAAGTCCTCATTAATCTGGGCCTCCTTTTCAGGAGTAAGCCCCAGTTTCAAGTCCTCTTAATATGGGCATCCTCCTCAGGAGTAAGCCCCAAACATAATTTCTTTAACCTGGGCTCCATTTTTAGGAATAAAACCCTATCTTAAGGTTCCCAAATATGGGCATCCTTCTTAGAAGTAAGCCCCAAGTGCTCATTGATCTAGGCCTCCTTTTCAGGAGTTAGACCCAATCATAATTTCTTTAACCTGTGCTCCCTTGTCAGTAATAAACTCTAGTATTAAGGTTCCCAAATATGGGCATCCTCCTTAGGAGTATACCCTAAGTCCCTTTATTATTCAATTCCCTTAAACTGGGATTACATATCAGGAGTAAGCACCAGTCTTAATTCTCTCAACCAGTCATAGTTTACTTTTGATCTGGGCTTCCTTCTCATGAATAAAACCAAATCATATCTCCCCTCCTAACATGGGCATCATCTTTAGGAGTAGGAACCAAGATTAGAGTATTCAAATCTCTATAAAGTTGATATACTTTTATGGACCCTATTCCTGGATTTCTTCCCTGAAGTAAATCTTAATCTTCATCTATTTGGGTAGCCATACATACATAAACCCCACCTCATTTATTATGATTGCATATTTCATGGAATAATTGTTTGGCTTTACCAATACCTCTTGTTTCTCACACTGAGTATGACTCACGTGAGATTAGAGTGTAAAAGTAATTATGACATCTTTCTTTCAACCATCAATCATAAACATTATACTCCCTTACTCGAACTATGTGGGTTCTAATTTTTTTTCAAAACAAAGGATACGTAGGTAGCCCATCAGCGGGTATGATCCCAACTCTGAAATAATCCATGTTATTCTGAATGACAATAAACTTAATGTTCCCCACTGAGTGGCTTTAAAACCAGAATGGTTATCATAATGACCAAGATACATTTATGTACCAAAGGAAACCATTGACTAAGAATCTCTAACAAATACAGATGATTATATATCGATGAAGAACCTTGAATACATATAAAAGATTCTCTGAATTTTCTACATATCAATCATTGATTTTCAAATCTAAAGGAAATATCATTTTATACTTGGTAATGTAATAAGGATTCATGAACATAATATAAATCTATAAAGATAGTCTCGGGGTAGACAATAATTCCCCTCAAAATGGTGGGATGAGTCCGAACTCCCATCCTCTCGACCAATGAAAATTCCTAAGCATCATTAGTCCACAACTAATGAGCGCCTACCTTTGGAATGTCGGTTAAAATTGATATGGAATCATTGGATGTTTCCAGTTCTACAAACAAACCCGTTAGAAACATCTTGGAATGTTTGAATCATAAATCAATGAGCACATCCCCAATTCCCAAGGGAAACAATAAAAGGTGAACCCAAAATGAATCCATAACCAATTTAAATGATGTTTTACATATTTGTTAGGCCCCTATTTAATACTCAATGAGAGGTCCAACAAAAACAATAATTGAAAAATGAACTCATCCAAAAGATGTAGTGGATGAATTTATCTTGATTACGTCCATTAAATCAAACAGGAACTATTTTCCAAGATTTTCTGAATTCTATGAAATGGCTTCTCTCAAGTTCACACCTGTGAATACTGCTTCTGCAAATGTCACTGCTTCTACTCCTTCTTGAACATCATCCGCTCTAAGGATGACATCACCTACTCAGTGTCTTTAACGCTGGGTATCAAATGTTTTGGTTAATGAGTACTGTCAAAATGGTACTATTCCAACTCTAGATGCTGTTCGACGAGCCTAGTGAATAATTCACCCTAGTCGTCCGGATAGTGACGACCAGTGATCAAGAAGAAGGCAGTGCTAACCACCATCTTCAACCGTTTCAGGTCGTTATCCCCAAAACACAGTCACAATTCACTCCCATGTTCTGAGGAGGTGAATGACCAGGTCCCTCAGTGCCTTAATTCATGGAGACATGAGTCCTTCCTGAGGGATCCCATTAACAATTGCCGCCAGACTCGTACGACAGTGCTCCCTCAACATGATGAGGGTACCGAATCCAGGAATTCGGCTTAGGTTCCTCAAACCTGAGCAGGAAAGACGAATCTCCAGAGGCGAAATCCGGTTAACAGTGAGCATGTTCTCATCTCTTACATCTTCTGAGAAGTCCACCAACCTAACTTGTTGTCAAGCAATGAGCGGGCACACACACCTTCTTATTTTAATTCCACTGTCTAGCAGACTCGTCTGGGAGCATCATTCCAATCCCGCTAGGAAATTCTAGCAGAGTACTATAGGTAGGAACATACACATGTTTATACGTCATCAGATAGTCAGAAGTCTCGTCTGAGTACATATGATGGATCTCGTCAACCACATTTGGTGAAGAACAATCAGCATGCACATACACCTTCTAGTATTGATCATTCTTACCAACAGGCTCGTTTGGTATCACACAAAGTAGTCAGTCGGAAAGCTCAGGAGACAAATAGGAGGCAGACTCAACATTATGCCCACACACTTGAGTACTGTCAGGATTCACTAATAGGAAAAAGAGGACAAGAGTAGGAACATACACCTACTCCAAGCACAGAATGTACGTATACCCTGTTCTGGCAGCTGAATTCACCATGAATATTCTATCAATGGTGAAAGAGAAGAAAAAATTCCCTGCTCATATTATGGATGCCTTCAAGGATATTATAACATCTTTAGCAGTATCATAGGGAAATACACATAAATATATCTCTACCAGTGGAGTGAAACATCAACAGTTCACTTTGGAACAGACACACACATCTGTTCCAGTCCAAGAGGGTTGTGGGGCATACTCCCCCATATCATTCGGACAACTAAGTCAGGCAAATACACCTAATTTGAGTGGAGATCATCAGTCTAACCTGGACATATCTCCTGACGAGGCACATACACCTACTTAGAGTAGCCACTTTTGTCAATATTTGGTTTCCAATGTGAGTAAGAATACCTACCCAGCACAGTCATGAAATCAAGAGCCAATCTGTAACACGGCCTTACTCGCTTCTGGAGTTCTTGAAGCCCTCAGACAGCTATCTGTTGGAATCCAAGATTCTAATCCCTCATTTCCCAATAGTGGGAACATTAATTATGAAGGTCTCCAACATTCACATCCACATAAAGGCTTGCTTCATTAAATTTTGGTCGATCTCGATGTTTCATCTTCAGATGAGATCCACAGAAACCCTCTGTGTAGTCAGAAGGCCAAGGAGCAAGAGATATCATCTTTTGATGTAACCCACCATGGTGGTCCTCCCGATGATGATGAATTTTGATGCGAAAGTCCTCTCCACAGTAGTGATGCACATTGCCCAGAAAATGCTCTAGTGAAAAAAAAGTAGTGCCGAGAAATCTCTCTTATCTTGAGGAACTTGCAAATGCGGAACCAGTAATGTATGACCCTTCATCTCAAGCTGGTGAAATAATTTCTCACTCAGAAGATAGCCCAGGGTGTAGGTCATTCTCCAATCCACCCCTAAGTCATGAATCTTCTAGTTTAATCAGTTAATTCTCTACCAATCATGTTGAATCTGATGAAGCAACAAGGAAACACAAACACTGAAAAAATCAGGTAGAATAATCTTCATTCAATGAAAAAGAGGAAGTTATGTATATGAGAAAAAACTAGAGAAAGGTGATGTACCAGTCATGTTTTGGCCTCTGGATGACTCTCAGTATGACATTCCAAAAGTTTTGACAGAAGATTGTATTCAGGACATTCATCTCAACATATAAAAAACTCTTTGTCAGTTGAAAAAGAAAATATTTTCTTTTGATGAATTTAAAAATCATGTCATGATAATAGAAGGGTTACAATTCCAGATTGATTTGGCATCTCTCTTAGTCTCTCAATATCCGAAGGCTGAAAAGCAGCAGAGATCCCTTCAACGTTCATGCCTTGGCGCACTAAGAAGATTGCGCCAGTTAATTGCCAATGCCCTATCTGGTATGCATATGAGGGGATGGGGTGTTCATGGAGCACTACACATTACTATTCACTCCAGTCAGGAAAGCCCACCAAAAATGGTTTCATGCAATGTTATTTCCCATGGTCGACCAAAGTCAATGGGTTTTGTTTTTAATCAAATGCTTGCCCAAGAATAGGCCTCAACTAGTTATTCATAGAATCAACAATACAGAGAAACATTTGTTAAATTACTCATACATAAATCAAACGAGAATATTGAAAAGGCCTCTCGTATAGAGAAAGCACATCATCAAGTGACAGAAGTCTCAGAAATCATCCAATGGTCTTTTGAACCGGGTGATAAAAGTTGATGTCGATTGATGCATCCAGCTAATTTCCGGACCATGGTCCGCAAGACTAAGATAGTTTTTAAGAAATTTTCAGATATATCATGTCAATAGCCACCCCATCTCGCCATACAAGGGACTCTTTTAGCCCAAACATCAGAATCAACGAATAGGATTCGAGGAGTTCAGCAAAGACATCCAAAACAGCCCCAGTACACCAGACTGGGGACTTTTACAAATCATCAACCCCCTCCTCAAAGAAAATTGGACTTCTCTTGATTGGGGAAGAAGCCACAAAAGAAACGAAGATCGAAATTATCAGGAGATTCTCTCCAAATTACGGTTCAACAAGAAGTTCCTGAGGGGTCAAATCAACAAAAGGAAATGTCTCGTCAGGGGAATGGCTGAAGAAAACATCACAGAAATGTTGATAGAAGGGATGTGATGCGTTATGCATCAATTAATGTCATCAATGGTGTTGTTAATGATCCTCTAGAACATGAGGCTCACTCAAGGGCCTCAGATGAAGAGGTTCCTGCTCAAGAAGTTGTCTGCACAGACACAAATGAAGAAGGTGTGCGTACACGAAAACAAAGGATTACTCAGAACCTAGGTAATCCTTCAAGTAACCCACTTCCCCCTCTTTTTTAAAGGGATCAAACAAGGGGAAGGGAAAGAATTAGGCTACGTGTCCTTCCTCTGGAGAAGGAAAATATCACTCAATAGAGCAAATATTTTCACAATAAGAGGAAGATATGAAGGAAATGAGGAGGTTGAATGCAGAACTACTTCAAGGTATTCTTCTTCTTGAACGTGTTGGAGTCAGTCAGATAAGGGACTATGTTGCAGCTACTGAGATGTATCAAAAATATCCTCCTCTATCAGTACACCCTCACAGGTCTAATCCTATGGGTCAAGTGCAACAACAATTGGTAGTGCTACCATCAGTTGCAACACCAATAACCATACCAGTCCAGACCCTAATTATTGCACCTTCCCAAGTCCATGTTCAACTAGATGTTTCTCAAAAGTTAATAACTACCATTGAATCATTAATCGCTCGGTTAGAGGCTATGGAAGGGAAGAAAGCGCAGGTTCAACTAGAAAAGAGAGATTACCCTGAATGGGTTGATGCAATACCTCCCCCAGCAAGTTTTGGGAACCAAGTATTCCCTATTTTCAATGGATGAGGTGATCCTGAACAACATTTGATGCATTACATGTCTTTTTGTGATCCTGTGATGGGAACTCCAGATCAGTAATAAGCCGTGAAACAGGGATTCTTCATGCGAAACTTGAAAGGACCAGATTTTGTTTGGTATGTGAGCTTGTAATACCGCTCAATTACTGGATGGAAAGATCTACGTCAATGATTTCTTCTCCAATTCAGCTCATCATTTCCAAAGACAACAGTTTTCGATCTTACAAACTGTAAGAAAAGGAAGAATGAAAGGGTCTCAGATTTCGTTGCTTGCTGAAATGGATTAACATATTTTCTGAGCATAACACTACCTCAAGAGAAACTGTTGCCAATCTTTGTGTCAAATCTGCGTGATGAATTACGCACACTACTGATCCCTGTAGAATACACAGGAGGATTTGGAGACCTTACTTCAATCACTGAATAGATAGAATATTCTCTTATACAGACTAAGGCTAAATCTCATGTAATTCCATCAGCTCCAGGATGGAGAATGGGTGAAGCAGAGACTGTTACAATTATGCTTAATAAAGCACATATACCTGTTTCAAACTCAAAACCATCATCTTCTCGAAGGGATCCACCTCCTAAGCATCAACAATAGAGGCCGTTTCATTAGGATGATCAAAGAGATCAATGATGAAAACAATTTGATTAGTTTAAGAGTAAAGTTTATTCCTTCTAAAATGAACAAGTTCTTGGTTACTTCATTTAGGACCTGGAGAATAATTTTGTTCAGCTGCCGAGGCCCAAGAGGCCAAACAAGGAAAGGGATGAAGACCGTCCCAACTACTTCCCATTTCACCAGATGTTGGGGCATCCCATTCAGGAGTGTTTTGTTTTCAGGGACCTCCTGCAAAAGATGGTTGAATCGGGACAAGTCAAACTAAAAGTCTCTTCAGCCCAGGTATCATGTGTTACTACTACAGTTCCAGAAGAAGAAGGCAAATGTAAAGAAGTTAAAAGAAAAGGTGCACATATATTTGAAGATTTGATGGTCAGAAAAACAATCAACCGAACTCTTGAAATTTATCAAACGAAACTGAAGAAAACAATTGTGTCTTCTACTATGGATGCCACAACAAAATCCTCTTCAAAGGGAGGATCCTAAAAAAGGTGGAATAATTACAAGAAGGAGGAACAATCAAAAGAAGATGAGTATGTTTCAAAGTGTAAGCTATCTTTGAATCTGGAAGATTTCATGCCATCTACTTCAATGCCACGGGTACCGCCCCACCAAACGGCACAGCCTAACATGGCCAGTCAGGCAGAGTTTTCATCGGATGAAGAGTTAATCCTAGGTTATGTTAACATGATTCACTTAACAGGTCCTTATACCAGTCACGGTTTCAATTTTGATGAGCCTGAATTCCCCATATCAAATAGAGGAATTAGAGGGAGTTACAGGGGTCTGGGATATAGAGGAATACATGGATATCCCAGAAGCCACTATTCTAATTCTACCCCTACAAGAACTATGTATGCAGCAGAAACTCGTGGCAGAGCCATTCAGTGAGATGAATAAGAACAAGCAGGTTCTTCCACCAATAGCAGATTCAGTCCTGGAACAGTTATTCTGGAAGACCAGTTGAAGGTTCCATATTCTTCCTCTCATAAACTAAATGGATCTAATCAGTCTAATCTTCCAAAGCAAGGAATATTTCCAACTCCTATCCTGATACAAGATGAATCAACTTCCAAAGCATCAACTTCCAAGACACCTTCTAAACCACATGTCCTTGTTGGGAAACAAAGACCTATTGATCAGAAGTATGATGTATTGAAACACCTATCCCATGTACCATTCAAGTTATCAATTTTTGATGCTTTGAATCCATCAAAAGATAATTGAGAGGAACTCATCGAGGATTTTTCAGGTCCTCAAGAGTTTGAAATTGAAATTACTGTAGCTGAAGTCTATCACATAGAGAATAATCCTGCAGAATTCCTGAAGTAATATATTTTACTGATGAAGATGAATATGATGTCATGCAAGGACATATTAGACATTTGTACTTATCTGGAATGTTCAATGGCGTAGACGTACGAAGATCATTCATTGATAATGGTTCAGGAGTCAACCTCATGCCCATTCGTACACTTCATCGATTAGCCCTCACTGAATCTGATTTATCTCCACATACCATGATGTTACAAGGATATGATAAAAATGAACAAGAACCACTCGGCAAAGTTACACTTATAACTTAGTTACGATATTTTGTATCCAATTATGGTTTCATGGTTGTTGATCAAGACTCAGCCTTCAACATCTTACTTGGAAGACCCTGGCTACATCAACATGTGCCTATCCCTTTATCATACCATCAATGTCTCAAATATTGTTTCGATGGTCAAGTTGGGACAATGTATGTTGATAAGGCCCCGTTCAAGACATGTGAATCTCAATACATCGTGGCAGAAATCTATCACATGAAGGGAAGGGAGAAATCCACAACAAAGGATATTACCAAAGTTAATGATCCATATGGTTTGGAGAATATTCCAGCAAATCCATTTACACTTGTGAGTACAGATTATGTGTTTCCTATCATTCAAATTAACAAGATAGACCCAAATCAAAATATTCTTTTGGAAAGATCCATAATTTCAATTACGTCAATAGAACCAGACAACATGGGATAAATTGGTAACCCACCAAGCAGCGATGAAAGCCCAAATGGTAATGTCTTCATTTCATCTAATGAAATCCAACAAGTCTATACATCTCTAACTAGGCCATAATAAGTGATAGAAACATAAGAGGTGAACAATAATGTCGATTATCAATCCATCATCTCCTCTTTATTACCCAAGGAAGACCATTCATCATCAGTTAGGTCAGAAATGGAAGCCTCTTCTTCAAGATGTTCAAATTTTAACATCTCTCTTTGTCATGGAAATTATACATCATCATCTACTATGAAAGAAGAAATGGAAGAAGTAACACATGTTGAAGAAGAATAGAATGATCTCAGAGATGCTCATCTAGAATTTGAAGAGGGTATCTCTACCACCGTGGATGAACTCAGAGAAATAAATCTGGGTACAAAATAAGATCCACGCCACACTTCAATCTGTGCGTCCATGACTCCTGAAGAAAAAGAGATGTATATTTATTTTTTAAAGAAAACATTATACGTATTTGCTTGGAAGTATATAGAGATTCCTGAGCTTGATCCTGATGATTCTACTCATCAATTGGGTTTACCAGAAGAACATCGAGGATTTAAGCAAGCCATGAGAAGAACACACCCAACTTATGCTTCCAAAATTGAAGCTGAAGTGGATAAGATTATAAAAGCTAACTTCATCAAAGAATTTCAATATCCCAAGTGGTTGGAAAATATTGTCCCCGTGAAGAAGAATAATAGTCAAATTAGAGTTTTCATCGATTTCAGAGATCTTAATCAGAATTTCCCTAAGGATGATTTTCCAGTTACAATTACAGAACTCCTGATTGATTCAACAGGTGGCTATAATGAACTTTCCTTCATGGATG
The DNA here is from genome assembly GCA_963277665.1 of Viscum album. Taxonomy (NCBI): domain Eukaryota; kingdom Viridiplantae; phylum Streptophyta; class Magnoliopsida; order Santalales; family Viscaceae; genus Viscum; species Viscum album. The sequence goes on from OY728158.1 coordinate 1,683,482,327, forward strand.
GATATTCTGGATATAATCAAAAACGAATGGCTCCAGAAGATGTGGAATCTGGAGCTTTGAGAGCCCCTCAAGGTGTTTTTTGCTATTGGGTAATGCCTTTTGGCTTAAAGAATGCTGGTGCAACATATCAGCCTACCATTCATCGTATATTCAAACCCTTTTTAGGGAAGTTTTTTGAATGTTATGTGGATGATTTGGTGGTAAAATACAAACAATGTTCTAATCAACTGGCTGATTTGAATGTGATATTCAGCAAGCTTCGACAACATAATTTGATGATGAACCCCTTAAAATGAGCTTTTGGGGTAACCTCAAGAAAATTTCTCGGCTTTGTTGTACGCCATAATGGTATTGAAGTCGATCCTGAGAAGACAAAGTCATTACATGGTATGTCACCTCCTCAAAAATTGTAAGAACTAAGAGGACTTCAATGACACTTAGCCTATATTCGGTGTTTCATCACCAATTTGGTAGGAAAAAGTTTACCCTTCACCAAATTGATGAAGAAGGGAGTAACTTACCAGTGGATTGAAGAACGCCAAGAAGCATTTGATATTCTCATGAAATAACTCTTGAGTCAACCGGTAATCATGCCACCTATTGAAGGAAGACCACATATCATCTACATGATATCTTTAGAGTGATCATTGGGTTCCAATATTGCTCAGAAGAATGTTGTTGGGAATGAAAACAGCCTATACTACCTCAGTCAGACTATTCTTGAAGTAGAAACACGGTATTCAAGTATTGAGAAGTGCTACCTGGAATTAATCTTTGCAGTTCAGAAGATGAGACACTGCCTACAACATCACGAGGTACAATTGGTCTCTCTCAATAACCCACTCAAATTCATCCTTAGTCGTCCAATGCTTACAGGGCATCTGGAAAGGTGGGCAGTTAATTTGCAGCAATTCGACATTCAGTATGTGTCTCAAAAGGAAATAAAGGGACAATCTTTGGCTGATTTTCAGGTTAAAAACCCTTCAATGGAAGTCACATCATAATATATTGAACTCCCAGATGATGAATTCTTCTCTATTAAAGAATGTACTTAGGCATGGGTAATGTATTTTGATGTTGCTTCCAGAATTCAAATAGGGAGGAAAATGTAAAATCCTAAATTCAACAAAGTTGGCTTAGGAATTGTGCTCATTTCTCCAAAAAAGGTAGTGTTACCTTATTCCTTCTTATGGTGGGATGGTGGTACAAATAATGAATCAGAATACCAAGCTCTCATCGTAGGCTTCGAATTGGTGCTTCAAGCAAAAGTGAATCACTTAAAGGTGAAAGGTGATTCAGAACCTGTAATCAAACAAGTCAATGGGGATTATTCTATCAGAAAATATGAACTAATCACTTTTTATGATTACATTAGAGAGTTAATGGTGGAATTCCCTTCAGAACCAACATGTCCTTATCTCCCAAGATCACAAAATGCTCAAGCTGATGCACTGGTTAATATAGCCAGAGCTCTAGCATATCCAAATCGAGAAGAGACCACCATTATTATTGCCCACCGTTGTGCAATTTCACCTTATGTTCGAATCAAAATAGAGGAAATTAATGAAATTAACCCCATTCCTGAACCGTATGGTCATACTATAGGATGGATGTCACATATTAGGGAATACTTTCAAAATGGAACACTTCCACCTGATGGAGCCCAGAAAGAACAAATCCAGCTATGTGGAGTCAATTTTACTCTTTATGATAGCCCATATCACCTAGAGAAAATTCTCTACAAATGTGGTTTTGATGGAGTTATCTTCAGATGCATTGATGGTGAAGAGACAATGGATGTCATGAAAGAAGTGCATGCAGGAGTCTGTGGTGCCCACCAATCTGGACATAGACTGTGTGATCAGATTCGAAGGCTCTGATACTTTAGGCCTTCAATGATACAATATTGTTTTGATTTCACAAAGAAGCCTAATTCATGCCAAGTACATTCCAATTTCATTCATCAACCTACAAATTTCTTCATACAGCTAAATACTCATGGCCATTTTCCACATGGGGAATGGATGTGGTGGGACCTTAGCCTTCGGCTACAACCAAGCAGTTTATGTATATTATTACTACTACTGACTTCTTTTTGAAATGGGAAGAGGCAATACCTCTTAAGGAAGTAAGTTCTAAATGCATTGTTAGCATCATAAAGTCTAACATCATTATCAGATTTGGTGTCCCTCATACAATATTGATGTACAATGGAACCAACTTCTATTCATCCGAGGTGAAGAAGTTGTATCAAGAATACAATAGAAAATCCAACTATTCATCGCGGTATCATGCATCGTCCAATGTCCAGATAGAAGCCTCAAAAATGAATCTTTCAAATATACTACAAAAGATGGTGGATAAAGATACGAAATCGTGGCCTGATAAAATCCTTCATGCTTTATGGGCTTATCGGACCACCACCCGCACTGCAACACGGTCAACTCCATATTCACTGGTATATGGAATGAAAGACTTCTGGCCCATTGAAGTTCAACTACCCTTTCTTAGAGTATCCATTTGTGATCATTCATCTAAATATGAACAATCTCAAAAGCGATTGAATGAATTGGAACGGTTAGATGAGAAAAAATTGTGCACACTACACCACTTGGAATTCTATAAGAATCGAATAACACAAGCTTTCAAAAAAGAAGTTTATATTCGTTCCTTCATTCAGGGAGAATTGGTATTAGTTCTTAGAAATCCAATGATACCATGAAAGAAACCTTCCATTCTTTAGCCAAACTGGGATGAACCTTACTCAATACATATGGTCTACTCCAATATAGCTTATTCTTTAATCTCAATGGATGGAGAACTCATCACTACTACAACCAATGCCAGAATTTTTAAGAAGTATTTTGTATAAACAAAAAATGTATCATTTTTCGTACAACATGACGTTAAACTGTGTCCCCTTCATCTTCCTTGTTATATGAAATTAAACTATACAGCAACGGTCCATGCTTATGACCCTAAACTATTTTCAAGTCCCTTATGTCCAGCAAGACGTTAAACTGCATCATCCATAGTCCATGCATATGACTTAAAACTATTTTCATTTCTTTCATCCATCATGACATTAAACTTTAACGTCTCAGGTACATGATGATAAAATGTATAGAATTCTCTTTCCACCAACATGACGTTAAACTGTATAACCAATGGTCCATGAATATGACCTTAAACTATTCACACGTTCGTCCAACATGATGCCAAACTGTATCATCGCTTTTTCATACAACATGATGATAAACTGTGAAAAAGTTCCCTAATACGTCCAACATGATGTTAAAATATGTTCTCTTTTTTCCTTAATGCATGACATTAAATTGCACAGTACTATTTTTGTTCATCATGACATTAAACTGTATTGTCCCCATCGTCCTAACTACATGACGCTAAATTGTACATATGTCCTTTAATACGTCCTACATGAAATTAAAATGTACTTTGTCCCTACTAAATGACGCTAAAATATGCAGAACGAATAGTCCTAACTGCAAGACTTTAAAACTGCATAGTTCCTTCATATTTCCTACATGACATTAAACAATGCATTGTTAGGGTTGTTGCTACCTCTTGTTTCTCCCACCGAGTATGACTCACATTAGCTTAGTGAAATCATCAACCATAACACTCTCTCTGGGCTACTAACCATGTTTAAGTCCCAAAACTATTTTTTTAGGTCGTTTTCCCCAAGAACAACTTGATCACTAATTCATTATTTAATTGAACTACGCGGACATTGATCCTTTACCTTCTAGGCTGGGTACGTAGGAATCCTCCCAAGGTTCAAGCCCAAAACCAATCTCTTCACATCAGTTCACCTCTATCTCATATGATGTTAATTTCTGAAATCACCCCCAGAATCAATATATTTACATTGGATCACCTTCATTATTGTTATACGACATTGAACTATACAATACCTTGGCCTATATGACAATAAACAATAACATTATTTGATAGCCACACCTGAGAGGGTATCATTATTTACATTGATTTTCAATCATGTTTTCATCCAAAGACTACGTGCATATATGACAATGCCCAAATCATTTATTTTGGGTTAAACCATCATTTCACTAATGTACCCTTTCACCATTCACATGTTTGAACCATATTTGTAGAGAGGATATTACTAGAACTATGTGAGATTGATTACTATCCTTATGGGATATGTAGGAACATTTGAGTGTCCATCGAATCCAGCCCCACGTCTTTTTGGCTTAACCCCACATTACACTTTCAGTCCCATGGATGAATAGTCCCCATGAAAGCACACACTGTGTATTTCTTATAATGGTCCGAGCTCTATGTCCCTAAACTAAGATCTCCAATCCTTTTGTCCTGAATGACATTAAACTGTAGTTCAATAACTATGTATGGTTCGATTTCCATCCTTATGGGATACGTAGTGAAGTCCAACATTTCAATCCAGGACCTAGCCACAATATGATTTTGGTTAGCATTGATATGTGTATCTCTGCTTAAATTGGACAACACCCATCTTTATGTGTCATAATCCAAACTTTAAATATATTCCAATCTTTATAATTCTTTTTCTTAACTTCTAATCAAAAAAGTCTGGAAATTTTGTGAGTACTTTTGCCTGACCATGCAGCACATGCCCTTAGGAGAACCTGCATAAACAGTCTACATAACGGACCTGTCAACCAAAATATGCAATTATTTGACTATGAAGTCAATTCCCTTAGGTGCCCGACATAATTCAACCCCCTAATGTGTTTGTTAAATACAGGTAACTTCATTCATAGGAAGAAATCCTCTTTTTTCCTTATTTGTCTTAATTTCAATATATAGGGATCTGCAAAAATAACCATCCTTAACATACTTGTCCCATATCTTTTTTCATGATATAAAGTATTCAAGTATATGGTTTATATTCTCCTTCCCTACATTTGGGTCAGACCTTCGTAGGAGTGATATCCATCCAGTTCTTCGATAATCTTGTTTGGAAATATCTTCTCCATATTAAAGTACGTCTTTCCATAAAGAAAATTCTATACTTTGGAAAATTCGAATCTCCATAAACATTCACTGGATTTTTAACACTAGAAAAGTAAATTTCTGTGATTTTATTTTCCTGACTATGCAGCATGTTCCCTTAGGCGGCAGTGCATAAGTAGTCTTCATAACAGACCTGTCAGCCAAAAGAGACTATTTATTTGACTATGCATCTAATGCCCTTAGGTGTCCCTCTATAATTCAACCCCCTAACGACTTTGTTAAATAATGGTAAATTCGTTCCTGGGAAATAATTATTCTAATTTGTTTTATCTATTTTTCATATCATTCATCAGATTCAAATTTTCTTAAGTCATAATTGATATATTCTCCTTCATACTTGAGTTTGGTAATATGTTTTCAGATGAATTGTCAAGGAATTGAGTCAATTCTAAATCATTCATTCAAAGCTATTTCAACCTTAAAAGTTAGCCTTTTTATGTCTGAAATTCATGAATTTAAACTGGCAACAAAATATAAAGGAACTCTGAATAAAAGTCACGTTCCAGCTCACATTTTGTAAGATTTCGGTAATATCATGAAATTAAGAGATTCAAAGGTTGTATGATTATTTAAAATAATCCAAGTAAAAATAAAACTATGCTTACTAGGCCCATTGACTTAGGTAATATTTAAACCAGGTAGTAGGAAAATACATGCACAAGTGATTGAAGATGAAAGCATTCTTTCCATTTGATGCACAAGAATTAGAAGGACATCCACAGATTGGAGTCTCTCCTTTTTTCCAGGAAATTTTAGGAGGCTGTAAACATAAGTCTTCGCTTGATGTACAACATCCCAAGCTTCATCCGCAGCCACATGAAGCTCATGCACCCGACCAACTTCACTCTTTTTATCTTAATGGAGCGCTTTCTTGGCAATTTCAATGGCTTTCATAGCATTTTTTTGAGATTCCTCCAGTGAAGTATTGAGTAGGTTAAGTTCCCCAGTAACATCATCTAGTTTTTACTGAAGGTGCATCTTCTGAACGGCTTTATCATTGATCTTATGCTTCATCTCCTTCATCTTGGTAGCATAGTCATCCTCAGATCAGGATACTGCAGCCTCAAATTCGCTGATATTGATTGACAGCTTCACCTTGGTCAGATCTCCATGGCACTTTTTCTCCTTCTCCCTTATTAAGATGACTTGTTTCACCGCAGTATGTATCTCTTGGTATCCAAAACCGCCAAGTCCTAGCATGATAAACTAGGATGACAATCATGAAATCTTTGATGACATCTCATCAAGAGGCACTTCAGATATTATTTTCCGTATGTTTTTCAATGCCTTGCATCGTGAAAAGCTTATCACCTTAAGCACCTCTGGGTCTGATTCAACATCATCATCACAGTGGGGCATGTAATCTGGGATTAATGCACTTAAGGATGTGCCATGCTCTGCTCCTTCACCCTTGACCATGGTTGCTTCACCTTCTACTATTGTTTGGGTGGAGGTTGAGACTAAACCTCCAGTTCTAGTAATTTATGTTGATAGCCATGTTTGATCAATTAAATGTATTGTTAGTTTCATAGATTAATGGAAGTTGGTTGTATATCTTGAAAACTCAGTACAATCATTACCTAACAGTAGATCAGAAACTTGACAAGACACCTCCCCATATTTCCTAGTTTCAATAGGATCCTCAAGAAGGGTCTGAGGAGGGTTTACTAGGTTTAGCTCCACTTGAGCTAATGTTTCTGCAATGGTAGGGTTGACATCAATGTAAACACCCTCTTCAGGCATTGGCAGTTCAACATCTTCTATGGATGAAACTGCATATTATTTTCAGTTAAGATTACATTTGTAAATTATAAGAAAATTTACTAGATGAAGGTTAACACTCATTCCCATGGTCTTCTAAATCACATAATAACACAGCGTGGTCATATATCTCTTCGAAAGACACGCTATGATTCATCATTTCATCCAATGATATTTTAGAATCCTGTTTAGTCTCACCAGTGGGATCCTTTGATGTTTCCTCTTGGTGACCCTCATTCTGTGGCCCATGACCCTAGACACCTTGCTCAGGAAGGATGGAAGATTCAGTTGTCGTGACTTCCAATGATTCTGGTGTAGGTCTTTCTCTACTTATAGCAGTAGCAGGAGTAGTACTAGGGATAGATGTTGGCTCTTTTTCAAAAGAAGCCACGTCAGCTTGAATTTGCGTTTGTTCCACAGTGCCCTCTGTGGTCCTCATAGGAGGATCAGTCCTCTCCCTCAGAGGGGAAATTGAAGAATCCCCTGTAATACCAAGTAAAATGAGAAATCTTTTTCATGGTTTAAAATTCATGAATATTCGAAGGACATGCAACTACTGATAAAGCGTTTAGCGGTGGACATCCTCATTCGTCACCTTTAACATTTTGTTTTTAGGAGTATCAACAGTCTCCATTATAGGAACCTGAAATGGATAATTGATGGCCATGTCCAACTCCTCATTCATGGCCTGCTGGCCTAGTGATATCTCACCCGGTTTGTGAGGAGATTCATCAGCAGCCTCGATGGCAGTACCACCAATGCTATATTGTGGCGAGGGAACCTCAATAGTTCCTTTCATTGCAAGCTGCAAGATGAAGAAAATAACTCCCTTAAGTAACAAATCATCGACTAAAATCAGTTTTCAAAGAAAATAAGGAAAGAAAACATACATCTTCATAAGCCACATACTCATGCCACTCCTCATCAATGGCACCGTGATCCATCATTTCCTTCACCCACATGGTGATAGGGATATAATCATCGATGGCATATATATATAGGTCCTCAACTCATTGACATTGGCTCTTACTTCATCAGGATTATCCATGAAATGAATAATTTCAGGATCCTAAAGAGTCCCTATCCTAGGAAGATGTAGCCCTTCACATAGCTCCATCTAGACAGTTTCAGTATCAAAGTATACATCCCACCATGTCTGGATGGCCTCTGGTTGTAGATATGCAGGTGTACTAGAATGATGTGAAGAGGGTCCGACAACCATGGAGTTTAAATTCTTTCTAGCTCTTGCAACTATAAAAAGATAATGAAATCATGTTACTCTATAATGTTACTGGAAATTAAATTTCCTCAATAAAGTAACTCACCAGGAGTTTATGGAGTGGATCTCTTGATTCTGACAGGAGGATTATATACGGAACGAGGCTGCTTTGACACATGTTGTGTCTCCTGAGGATCTGATGAATCAACCTCGGTTGAAGAACTCGGTTAACAAGCTTCAGGAGTGGAAGAATCACATGCCATCTAAATTGTTTCTTTCTCAATGGTTCTCTTCTTCTTCCCAACCCGATAAACAAGTTTAATCAATATGGCCTCAGGATATGATGCTATCCAGTTTTCAGCATACCATATGGTCAAATTTCTTACTGCTTCAGTAACTGGAAAGTCAATGACTGCCCCAGTCCATTCCATAGCCATTAGAATCCATAGTTTCCGAGTAACCAATGGATGCTGTCCTGATATGACATGCACTGGAGGAGATACAACAGTTGTCTTCAGACACTTGAAATGGCTTGAAAATCGATATGGAGCATAGGCCACACATATAATTTCCCCATCAATTCTGGTGGCCAGTACACCATCTCTACAGGCCAGCATGTAAGTCCTCTGTTCCAAGATGGATGATCCATCATCAATAAATCTCCATGTCGGTGGATTTCCATAGGGAAAGAAGTGTAATTCTTTATGCATACCCAGCCTTGGCATAATATCATAGGCATTGAGGGCCAAAGGACAAACACCAGAGAAGGCCTGAACAGACGGCCTGATAGAACTTCCAGGAATCTGTATTCCATTCTATACAGCGTATGTCCGGAAGTGGGTGGAGATCCATCCCCATAATACATGGAATGGTCCCACTAATCTCAGTGTAGACTTACCCATATGGACATGGAGTAAGCTCTTATGAATCCCTGCCAAAACTGGGGTATCCAACCCCACCATCATCCTCTCAGCTAACTTGGATTCACTAACGAAGGTCCCTAGCCTGACGCCTCCCTTCGAATCTCTGAAGGGCAAAAGATAGACACTGAGCCATAAAGATAAAAATCCTTCCAGATGGGTCTTCTCTGGGTTTTTATGAATCACTTCATACCCCCATTTCTCAAACTCACATTCTTCCAGAGTCATCCAGAATGTTCCTGAAACACCTCTCTTATCTGCTCTAGGGCAGCTAGTAGGACGAGTACAGGTGGGCCCCTTTTTACTCTTCTCCTTTAGAAACACATCCATCCATTCCTCTGGGTGAACATCCCTTCTAGAATGGGTCTTTTAAGTCTTTGAGATTTTGTGTTTATGATAAATCTTCAATAAGTCTCGAAAAAAATTCGGAGTCTTCTCCGGATCATTCAAAGTTTCCTTTAGAGGGATGAATTCGTCATACATATCACCCAAAATTGGAACCCCTGAGATCTTGTAGACATCCCACAAACTAATGCCTATTTCTCCATGGGTCAGATGAAAATAATTAGTTTCTGGTCTACAGCTTATAAGAAACTCCGTTGCAAAATTATCATTCCTATAAACATACATCTGCCCAGCCCAGATGGCTTCATAAATTGCAACCCTCTTCAGATCCTCAACAAACTCCTCACAAGTTTGTCGCACCCAATAAGCCCACATCCAAGTTGGATTCACCCTTCCTCAAGAACGGAATTCCCATTTCTCCTTCCATCCTTTGTATTTATCTATATGAGAAATTCGAATAATTGAGGGATAAAAGTGTGGTTGCAGCTCAGGTTTGTGAAGTTTCAGATCTCATGCACAAGAGCTATGATGCATTATATAGGCTTTCTTTTCTGTTCTGGTATTATAAAATGTTCTTGTGATTGAGACATTCACTGAGGAAAAGTTGTTATACGACTGAAACCAGGAAGGTGTGAGATAGTTCTTTGCCTTTGGAATATTGACATCTTGTAGATGACCATGACCATACATATGCAGATGGATGCTGTGCGGTAAATCAAAGTGATATTTCTTCAGATACTTGGATAAATCCGGAAGAGTGATATCACATATGGAATAGTAATCATGGCCAATGATGTCCATCATATCATCAATTATTTTCCTTGCCAGTTCATCAGCCATACTGATTCTCTTGGGATCCATTGGTTCTGCACAAAAATTGAATAATTAACTCTTAAACTAAGTTAATTTTTCATAAAATTTGCGAAGGAGTTTGAATAATTGACTATGACATTTAGGCATGAAAGTACCATAGTTGGCGCACAAGTCTCCTTCTGTGGCGCAAGTATTGGGTGTGCAGGTATCACCACGCATGTCAAAATACCTAAACAGAAGCGTGACACAAGAAAGAAGAAGCGCATACGAGAAGCACATACGAGCGAAAGCCGTGAGCCCACTTGCATGCCGAGAGCAGAAAGCAAGCGAGGGCCAGGTGCTTTTCTAAAAGTGAGGCCGACTGTTTATAGATGAGGCCATACCCCTGCGCACCAGACCCTACACGCCTGAGGCTCATTTCTACCCACCGGACCCTGCGCACCCGAAGCCCATTTGCGCGCCATACCATGGGTGCCCTAATTTTCTTTTGATTCTCGATTTCCTCATTGTCAAATCCTTATTTTCATTTGGATCCAACTCTGAGGGGGGTCGTTTGATTACGATCCTTTCATCACAGAGTTTAATTACTGGAGAAGGGGAATATCTTAATCCCAAAGTGATTCATCCTTTGAAAAAATATCAAAAAATGACAAAAGAATGAATAAGAAGAGCATTGCTAATGGGTCGCGCAGGTTTTACCATGGTCGCGCAAGTACACTTGCACACCGCAATTTTGGTCATGAAAGTCACTTGTGTGCCCTAAGTGATAACCGCCCGAGGACTTTTCCGTCCTTTAAATACCCCCGATGGGCCCCCTATTTCTAGGAGAAATTTTTCCAGAATTCACATACAGAGCTATGAATTCCCAAGTCTCTTCTTCAAGTCTTCCGAACACTTATAATGTAATTCTTTACCTAGAATGGAAGGTCTAAACAAGAGGAGTAAGGTCTAAGTGTTAGAATTCACTAACACTTGTGAGCCAAAGGGTTTTACCCTTAAGGGAAATAGGCACACTTGCGCTCTACCCTACATCTTCACCATAACATGCGTGCCATCTTCTAGAAAGCCTCTTGGGATAATTCAAAAGTCTTGATCAGGGATCTCCCAAATATTATTCTAAGGGATGAAAATCGTGCATGTACCCATGTGTCGCGCATGTATACCTGAGCAACCAGGACATGCGCACCCACGAAGTACCTACACGCCTACCAAGACTTGCACACCCTTCTATTTTTGGGTGCCCTTCATACCCATTTGACCCCTCTTATGCCATTCCTCCACTCCTCTTTAAGATTCAATCTTCAAGACACTCTTCAAAACCACTTATGGCCTTATTTATTGATTTGAATTCCTTATCTGAAAGGAGTTCCATGGAACATCTCTCAAAACCTAGTGATTTACACATCATTATTTCACTAAAAATAAAGATTTCATTCATTAAACCTCATCCTTTAAGATGAGAGAACACTATTCTTGGGCATCCTCCTTAGGAGTAAGCCCCATGTCCTCATTAATATGGGCCTCCTTTTTAGGAGTAAGCCCCAGTTTCAAGTCCTCTTAATATGGGCATCCTCCTTAGGAGTAATCCCCAACCATAATTTCTTTAACCCGGGTTCTATTTTCAAGAATAAACCCCAGTCTTATGGTTCCCAAATATGGGAATCCTTCTTAGGAGTAAGCCCCAAGTCCTCATTAATCTGGTACTCCTTTTATGAAGTAAGCCCTAATCATAATTTATTTAACCTGGGATCCCTTTTCAATAATAAACCCATGTCTTAAGGTTCTCAAATATGGGCATCCTCCTTAGGAGTAAGCCCTAGGTCCCTTAATTTTCCAAGTACCTTAAACTGGGTTTCCTTCTCCGGAGTAAGCCCCCGTCATAATTTCTCTTAACCAGTCCTAATTTACTTTTTATATGGGCTTCCTTCTCACGAATAAAACTCAATTATAAGTCCCCTCCTAACCTGTGAATCTTTTTTAGGTGTATTCCACAAGATTAGAGTATTCAAATCTCCATAAAGTACATATACTTTTATGGACCATGTTCCTGGATTTATTCCATAAAGTAAATCTTAATATTCATTTATTTGGGCAGTCAAACATACATAAACCCCACCTCATTTCTTATGATTGCATCTTTCATGGAACAATTGTTTGGCTTTACCAATACCTATTGTTTCTCACACCGAGCATGACTCTCGTGAGCTTAGAGTGTAAAAGTAATTATGAAATATTTCTTTGTGCCATCAATCATAAAAATTATACTCCATTACTCGAACTACGTGGGTTCTGATTTATTTTCCAAAAGAAATGATACATAGGTATCCCATCAGCGGGTACGATCCCAACTCTGAAATAATCCATGTCCTTATGAATGACAATAAAATTCAAGTGCCCCGCTTAATAGCTTTAAAACTAGTATAGGTATTATAATTACCAAGATACTTTTATGTAGCAAAGGATACCATTGACTAAGAATATCTAACAAATACAGATGATTCTCTATCAATGAAGAACCTCGAATACATATATAAGATTCTCTAAATTTTCTACATATCAATCATTGATTGTCAAATATAATGGAAATCTCATTTTATACATGGTAATGTAATAAGGATTCACGAACATAACTTAAATCTATAAAGAGAGTCCCAGAGTAGATAATAATTCCCCTCAAAAACATGTGATGAGTCTGACCTCTCATCCTCTCGACCGATGAAAATTTCTAAGCCTCATCAGTCCACAACTAATGAGCGCCTACCTTTGGAAAGTAGGTTCAAATTGATGTGGAATCATTGGATGTTTCTGGTTCTACGAACAAACCAGTTAGAGAACACATAGAATGTTTGAATCTTAAATCAACGAGATCATCCCCAATTAAAGAGGGAAAGAGTATGGTGGTCAAATCTCATGTCAATGATTGATCTATAATGTTTGTTTTTTTGGAAAGTGTTTCTTGTAAATATCATTATTAACGCTCTCATTGCATTTGATATTATAATAGGTATGATTTGATATTATCAACATAAATATATCAGAAAATTTTGATTAATTGAAGACATTGTTGAGAAATTAGGAACCAACCTGGGTCATCCTTAATTTATCAACTGAGCCGATTTGTGAAAAGGCTCGAATGAAATTTCCAATCCTCCTAGATATGAAAATAGTGTCTGTCATCATTAGAGAAACAAAAAAATTAATTATATGAAAATAAAATTAACTAAATTATAGAAATAAATTGATTCGACCAAATTTAAAATAAATACCCCTAAATACACATCAGATACACATAAATTGAAATAATAAAACATTAAAATAACACTGAATCTTCACCTGATGACCACAACTTATCCCTATTATCCCATGGTTAACACTCCAATACTAGAACCAACCATTACACATGGTGATCAGAACCATGATAGAACCTACACCAAAGACTAATAACAATAGTGAAATAGATGAATGAGTATTAAAATAATGAATAAGATGGGGAGGAGCAGTTCCAAGTAGTTAGTCTAGGTAGTATTTAATGTTTGAATACTATAGGAATGAATCCTTCAAAGGACTATGGGGAATGAAATACTTACACCTAGAGGCCTTGTAACGGTTCCACCTCACCCCTTGAAAGTTGTATTATCAAAAATAAATAAATAAATAAAGGCATTATGGCCATTGTAGGGGAGTTTTAAATCAATGAAGTCCTTTCTGAAAAGATATATTTCCAATTTACATCTATTAAATAAAAGAATCATTAACTTCATGTAATAAATTAAATACATAAAATATTTATTTTCCCCAAAATTTTCCTTTAATAAAAAACATAATACATTTCTATTTTTACCTATTGAAACAATTTTCACTTCTCAGAAGTAAAAACAGTAATTTTAACAAAGAAAATTTAAATTAAATTTAGAAAATGTATCATAGAGTTAAAAACATATCACCAAAAAAATTTCATATAAATATGGAAACGAAATCAATACATAAGAGTGAAATAAATAAAAAGGGATCACAAAAAATGATAAAATAATAAGAGAATTTAAAATATTAAAATAGGAGTAACCAACTAGAATGTATCTAAATAGTCTTCCACAGAAAAATATGTTCCAATAGAATTGAATGAACTTAAGAGCTCGTGAAACAATCAAGGACATACTATACATCATGACTCATCTTTGGAGGCATTCCTTACTTGATGAAATCCAATTTCATCCTCATGATAAATCAAACACTTTCTATTTTGATGGATGGGAACAACCAGATTGAAATAAAACACACAAAATATATTATTTTCTATGGGTAATTAGCTGGAGCATAATCTTATCTAGTGAAATAATCATACTAGAAAGTTTACAAGATATACATGATGACAATGTCAATAGTATAAAAGGTGTTATTCTACCAACTAAATACAAGCATCCAATCACATCCACATATATCACATATCAATATTTCCACAATATGAAACACAATGTCCCTCCAAGGATGAATCACAAAACTTAAATCAAATAGATCTCAAAGGCTTCCACACTAAGAATCTCTCATTCCGCATAATGAAAATGGGGCAAAAGTATTCCAAATTGAGGAAATTCCACCCATTAAACATAATAGATGGTGAAGTTTTCTTGGAGGGGACATCCCATCCACTATATATAAATAATGAAATAATATTTTCTATAGGGTTCTTAAATAATAATAATTTTCCATAGTTCCATGAATGTTTTTAATGGGCCGTAGGTATCCTTCATAAAAACAACATGATTTCAAAAAACCATATCCACCCTCCAATGTGCTATAAAAACACCATTTATCATTTCATAATAATTTATTAATATCATTTAATCACTCGGGCAACATTTTAAACAACAGTTAGATTCATCTAAATTCCAAATGTGATATGATTCCTCATCACATGAAAACCATTCTCATAAAATCCGTACACACACCACAATAAATTATGAAACATTTATAAATCCATTTTATTAATCCACTACATAATTTTTGATGTCCCAATTACTTCAAACAAGAAATACCACTATTTACATCTCATAATCCTATGAAAAACCCAACTGGTAATTTTATCCAGAACATGGATAGAATGTCATAACAAAATAATGATATAATCTTCATAAAAATAATGAAAAAACCTAATTTCATATAAAATAATTATTTAAAATATCAATCATAAAATTTAATATATAAATGAGGTTCGAAAAGTAATAATCCCATGATTCTTTAATTTAATGCCCATGTGTGACGGTATCCTTACCTCCAGGTGCTTCAACAACACACACATGAAATAATATCTAAAATTTTCCAGTTGTTAATAAAATCCAAGAGAAATTCTAAAATTAAGAAAACACTAATATAAGAAAAGGAAAACGTGAACCCTAGATTCACATGACTAAGGGAGAACAGGATCTAAAAATAAATTTGAAGAAATAGGAACATGCAGAATATAAGGGGAGAATAAATTGAGAAATCAAAGCCAAAAATGAATAAATAACATGATCCACATCGTGCTAGAGGATTTGAGACATTTGGAATAATGTAGGAGGCCCAATAGGGTCACACAAACCATGGGGATGGTAAATTGGGTGATATATGATACTGATCCTGATATGGTAGAAGTTGAATTTCCAAACATTTAAGATATGGCCACGGCACACTATTAGGCCACAGTGAATCCCAAACCATGAACTAACAATGTTCCCTATACATGACACACACTGAGAACTCATATAGGTTTTCCCCATAGATTTTCAAATCTTATGCCAACCATGTGATACAGTTCTATCAAAAATTTCACAAACGATATGTATAACTTAAACATGAGTTCCCTAACCATGCAAGGTCTGTGCACCCATAACCAGAGGAATCTCAAAGCTCTTATGGTTTAATGTCCAATGCCACATGGTTTATTATAATAATGTTCTAAACCTACACCAAAAAGTGTCAAACCGAACCACCTCATTTTTCACAAAACAATATTGGAGAAACTAAGCAATAAACATGGGGAAAATAATAAACAAAATGATCACCTATAAATTTATACCCTCCCATGACAAAAACATGAGGGAAAACTATGATGAAAAAGAATACCATTAAAAATGGATAAAAAATTATATAACTTTGAAAATTCTCCCTGAAATTAATGTTTCCAAACCAAAAAAACCATCATCATTTTCCACTTGATCGATCAAAAAAAATTAATTCTATAACCATGTTATAAAAACTATATAGTGAAGAACTCATGAACTACCAATAAATGATATACATACCAATTATTTTCAAAAAACCAACGAACACAATCTTTTTCTCGAGAAACAACACAATTCGAAAACTACAACCTACATAACCCAGCCATGGATAAACCAATTCTCTATGCTCCAAAATCCAATTTTTTTGACAATTAAAGAGGAAATAAAAATTCAAAATCAACAAGAATAAAACACCTCATACGGGACAAAATCATGAAAAAAACAGAATTACAAGTATATGAAGAACGAACCAGATCCCCATCATTACATATTTACTATAAATGATTAATTCCCAATCAAACATAAAAAAGACACAAGGTGTGTCTCCCCACCAATTAAAACTAACCATTATAAACCAACTAACATAGAATAGTAACCCTAACCCATGGGTAATAACTCGAAGAATGAAATGAAAACCCAAGAGACAAACCTAGTATTGAAATGCATAGGTCAATGACAAAAGGGCCAAAAATTCATTGGTCAGCATATGAAAAGGCACCACCAATTTAATTTGATGATAAAATGATAACACCACACCTCTCTATAACTGAAGAGAAATATTCATCCCAAGGGGATTGCAATGAGGAAACAATATCTATATATCATTTATCTATAAAATGGGACCTTCCACAATGATAAAAATACATTAGAGAGACTTATGTTCTCCCCATTATAACATTTTACACAAGAATATACTAACGTCCCTCACCCCAACGATTCCAAACAACATGAATGATTTACATAGAGGAAAATTTCTAAATCTAATTGGTCATGAATCATCAACAACCTAACAGTTAAGATTTTATAACCCCTTATAGAAACTCTTTAATTCCATTGAATCATGGATTCAAATGGTTTGAAAAAATCATCCCTTTTCCTATAAAATGAGAAATAATATAAAAAATTCACTCAATGAGGCACACTCCCAGTAAAGATGGAAAAATTTAGAACACCTAGAATACAACCATGCATCCATTTAGTCATAGGTCCCCAAGAGACCCATTTCATCCACTAATAAAATTAAAATAGAATACAACATTATATAAAACCAATAGATAAAACAAAATAAGGCAATGAAGATAGTATATAAATGTATTTTATACTGACCCCAATCCACACCCTGCTCATGAAAACTACCCCATCTTCACTTCCTTAAAACACTCTGATAGAATTGTAGCATGTAGCCTTTGCGTACAATGGAATGAATATTCATCCATGCACATGAACATGGAATATTATTAAGATCAATGGTACCACACCATTGACACACCATGATCATGCACTTAAAATAAGGTAAAAATATCAACAGACATTTTAATTTTATGACTAGCATGACCAAAATAATACCAATCCTCCATTCCATTACAAGAATTCCCTTCACTGCATCAAAAAATGGATTAAGATTGGATACCTTAAGTAATCCATCTACCATGGCCTCCACATTAACAACAGTCCTCATCACCAATGAAAAAGAGATTTAATTGAACTCGGACAACTTCAACTAAAAACCATTATGTATCCCACTCTTAAATACTGACCTTAAAATAAACATCTGTAGAAAACTATGAAATGATATGATCAAAATAAAATAAAATTAATATACTATGACACTATTCCATCATCAAATTATATACATCACATTTCTATACACTTCCTCGCCTTCACATACCATGAGAAAAATTTCCAGATGAACAACTCATTTAAGAACTCCCAATTAAGAACATCATAAATCAGGGTTTGAGTGAACAACGTTTACCACATATAGGTTTCCCATAATCTAAGAAAGATAATAACATTACCATTAAAACCTCATGTAACTCATGGTGACATAAATTTTATTCTACAAATTTTATCAACTCTTCTGATTCGACAGGAACATCTTTAACATAAAGGGTAAGAAGTTTCAACATTTGAATCTCAAAAAGGAAATCCTTAGGTTGCTCAAATAGAAGTTCCAGTAATGGTAAACCACCTATAACCACACCATTATTTTCCATCAAATACTTATATTGGAACACAGTAGGAAAAAATAAAAATAAGAGCTCAATCAATATCAACTCATAAAAAGGTGTTCTAAAACACCAAACACCACATAAACATCATTCCAAAATCATAGGGAAATGGAGAACAAAAACATTGGTTTTAAAATGATCGTAATTGTTCTCATACAAAAACTTATGAATTAAATCAATAATTTTGGGCTACACACTCACAAATTATATTCATTGAAATCTCACACATGCACATTCCCTTACCACCCCATGCACTAAGATTTCCATGCCATAAAAAATCCACTTCCGTAAAAAAAATCCTTTAATGTGAGAAAGCATGAATATACCAAAGGTAAAAATAATTTTACATTTTTTTATAAATGTTCATCCAAAGTTTCATATTCTCAACCACTTCAAATTCGAAAACATTTTTATCCACTCAAAAAATCTCCTCTTATAAAAATCAATTGATTAAAAACTCATTTATTTTTACACAAAATAGATTTTGAAGACCCTCTTCCCATGAAAATATATATTTTCTAAAAACATATTTCTATTAATGTAGTTATTTATTAGAAATTTATTACCTTATCAAATAAATTGTGTCTTAACCCAAGATCATTTAATAAAAATACCCCTATAATGAATTCCTGTAAATAATTATGAAAAATAAATTTAAATTTAAGGAAAATAAAACCAATACCACATTGAATTAAGTCAAAAAATTCCAAAAGATTAAATTTTAAAACAATTTAAAGGATTGAGGATGAACAAAAAAACTCACCTTGGGAAACTTGTATTTATGGATTAATTTTTCATATCATTTCCGGATGTATTCCTAGCACACCACCATCAATGAGATTCTTATAGAACAATGTTCATTGTTCTACATGGATTTCATGGCCCTATGATCACAATTTGACAATTTTCCTACCACTATAATCACTTCCCATTAACAATAAAAAAATAAATAATAAAAAAATAAACCCAAAGGAACCTGAAATCCCATGGAAACCCATGGGTTGACATCAAATACATGATCTAGAGGCTCCCTCATAGCTACACCCCAAGATCCTAAAATCCTAATGTATCAGCGTTGACATCCCAAATAACATAGGGTGATCTAATGGATAGGTCCTCTAATGAAACAACAGATCTAATACCTTTTGCTGAATATCCAACTCATGTTTTCCATGTACCCTCCATGTAATCGAATTCGTGAAATGTTTAGAAAAGAAATATTGATCGCCATAGGATTGATACTAGTATTAGGAAACATTAGAGAGACAGATGGAGTGATTATTCCAAAGAAAAATAATCAATATGAACGTCAAAAAAAATACCTCAATATTAAATAAATCCCCAAACTAAGCATCAGTTTCACATAAAATTGAATACAAAATAGTTAAATTAAATTCAGTGATCCACCATCATATCACAACATCACCATGAGACCTCTAGGGTTACTCTCCAATACTAAAAACCAACTATCTCCCACTACGATAGAAACTATGTATATACCTTTACTACGGGATAATAATAAGAATGAATAGTAGTTATGACTATTAAAACACAATATGTTTGAGAGAACAAATATACTAACAATTAAATTCCATTGAATAATGAAAATTCAAATATAGTTTTGAAATATAATATATAAATGTACGATTTCCCACAAATATTTTGTAAAACTAAAATCATGGTGCATTTCAATTTTTATAATAGAAATCTACATTCATTTCTATAAACAAAACATATGAATTTTATAGAAGAATGATAGAATTCCCATTAGAAAATGTACTATTTTGTGAAAAAAATGTAACAATTTTTATTTCATAAACCTCTAGAAACCAAATCAATACATTACTATGAAATACATAACACAGGAGAGCACTAACAGTGATAACATAACATAGAAAATTGGAATAAAACAAAATAGTAACTATCTAATTATTAAATCAATTATTCACCACAAAGAAAAAAATTATAAAATATATATGGGAGAATCCAGGATCTCGTGAAATATTATAGAACATTTTATACATCATGAATCATACTGAGAAGCATGAATCACATGATAGAATAAAATTTCACCAACACACTCGCAAACACCCAATATAGTTTAAATGCGGGTTACTGTCCACCAGTAATAAAACAAGAAAGTCATATTCCTTATTATTAGACACTAACCAATGTTTAATAAAAAATATTGTTTCAGTCAATAACAGAAAATTCACTAGATATGTTAAGACCCAATGATAAGACTGTAAATGGGTTACAGAAACTAATTATAGTCTAGCTTCTAATCTCATCCACATATAATATTAATTTACAATTCAAATGAAAATTTCCCAAAAAACATAAATCTTTTTCGTTAAAAAATATATATAATAGGTGCATGCACAAAGGATCTCATATTTCTCTTGATGAAAATGGGTCATGAGGACTCTACAACAAGGAAGTCCCACCTAGATAACATAATGAATCAGAAGGACTCCAAAATGAGGAAACCACATCAATTTAATATAAAAATGAAAACAATATTATCCTCACATGGATTTAATAATATCTATTTTCACCAATAACCCAATAGATCTAAATGGTCTTCAAGATTATTTTAAACCCCCATTTTCAAGGAAATAAAATAACCTTTCAAATGATGTGTAAACATACCATTTATCATTTATCAATCACTAATAAAATCATAGTTATGAAATCAAATTACATTTTCAAACCAAATTCACTTTAATCAATATTCCAAAGAAGGTGTTCTCCATCATAACAAGAAAATAATTTATGAAAATCCAAACAAACGCATCATTGATGTACAAAAAATTAATAAATCAATTTTCAGAATCAAATCCACCATTTTATATGTCGAAAATATCTTCAATAATTAAAAAAAATATTTCTACCCACAATCACATTCTAAACCAAACCATTCATTTTTCAAACACTTTTTCAACATCTTATAACAAGATTATTCCAAAAACATCAAAAACAAATAATGATACTCACTTTATTTAATATCAAAATATTATTCAAAAGATCACACATCAAAATTTAACATATATGGTTGGTTCGAAAACGTCGAAACTAATGATTATTAATTTTGAAGGTAAATGGAAAATGGAATTCTAGCTCAAATTAATAATGCAAAAAAACACACACCCAAAACAACATCACAATGGTTCCAAGAGTCATAAACAATAAAGAAAAATACCAAAAATAAAAATCCCCAAACAAAATAAATGGAATACAAAAGTATAAATTAACATGATCATGGGAGAAGTGGAACCCAAGATAAAATAGAAGAAAAATGAAGAGGTAAAGTTGATGTGTTGAATAAATTTAAAAATATAGCAGCAAACATAAGATGAAATCACTAGATACACATAATTGGATTTGAGGAGTGCTTTTAGAAACATTATTTTAGGACCTGTAGGTTCGTGCAAACTAGGATTGGATAAATGTTGTTATTTGGGATATGTTCCTAATCGGGTAGATGTACAATTTGATAAATTTTATCATCAACGAACTGCTCATAGTTTCCTATATGGTTATGAAAACCGTCTTCCAATTGTACGCCCCATAGTGGATACTCACTAGGCCCATACACGGTTTGGGGACATATTTTGGAAAACAATGTGTCAATCATTCGACGTGGTTCTATAAATAATATTTAAACCATGCCGAAACCTTCAACATGTTTTTAATAACCATGTGTGTGTCCAGCACTATCAATTAGATACATCTCAATCCTCACACAGTTTCTTGGTAAAGATTTAATAGTTTCCTCTTACTGTGAAACAATCATGAACCACCTACTATGAATTAAAAAAACATTCCAATAAAATAACATTAAGAAATATGGAATAATCATGGGTCCAATAAAAATGAATGATCACATCAAAATTTCATTTCCATCACTCATAAAACTCAACAGAAAAAATACAATCCAAAAAAATGATATGGAAGAGAGGATGAAAATAAAAATACTTGTGTGACATGATCTTCTCACATGACGATTTATCTTCTATCAGTGAGATGATAAATATGATATTCCAATTTATATCATATCCATTGATCTGGTCTTGATTCATATTTAAAATGGATGTTTGACTTTGATGGTTGGGAATAAATGTAATAGCATTGATATTCCCATTTTCGGAGAGTTTTTTGATGATTTTATAAATGAGATTCATATTCTACCATCAAATCATCATTTTGAGTTCTCAATATAACTCTAACCTCTTGCCACACCTAATTTAATGACATCCAATAGAATGAACTTGGTTCAGTTGCATGAATATAAGATGAAACCCAATGAGGACCTTTACAAGGGATTTATTCATCCATTTGTGTCCCCGTTGGGACCAAAAATTCAATGTTTTAAGAAGAAATATGTATTCATGTGACTTTTCATTGATTATTAGGAACTAAAAAAAATAACAATCAAGAATGTGTATTCACTACCCCATAATAATGATGTGTTTGATCAATTTTGTGAAACTCAGTAATTTTCAATGATTGGCCTTCATTCATGAAATCATCATTTTAGGAATAAGGATGAGAAACCAAAAATAAGATTGCACAGACATGGTAAAAACACTCTGAATAATGACTGATGTTTTCATTTAGTAATAATTCCACAAAAATAATTCAAGGATTTAATGAATAGGGTAATAAGATATTAGCTTTATTGATATTTGGTAGTCATTATTGATTTTGTTCTTATATATTCAATGAAAAATTAAGATAAATAAGATCAATTGTTGATTGTACTAAAGACCAAAAGGTATTGTATAATCATTCAAAAAAATAAAATCTGTGTATTATGCCTTTAAATAGTTTAGTTTTTTTAGGAAATGTAATCGGATGTTGGGGTATATCGATGAATCCATCATTGAGGATGGCTATTGAACATTATCCTAGACTATCCACAATGACTGAGATCTTGAGTTTTTGGAATTGTTAGATATTATTGAAAATTTATATGTTTTTTCTAATTGTTTTCAAATCCAATCACTAGGTCAACTTGTAAGGGTTCCATGATCATATAGAAAGTGGAATGTGGAGAACAATTTAATGATATAAAGTAACATTTAGTCTATAAAAATGATCCTCCACTACCATATAGAATGAAATATTAGAAAATAATTGAATTTGTTGGAATGAATCCACATATATAATGATAGGGTGACAACTTATGCCTCATTTAATTTGAAGGTTTATAAGAAAACTTTCCCAACAGTGGATTTCAAATTTGTAGCTGCACACTTTTTTAATGGTATAGAAGGATTATATATACTGATAAGGTTGTGATATATATATTAATCATAAATTCTTAACGTATATTTTTGTAAAGATTGAGGTTAATTTTATTTATAAAAGATGGTTGGAAGTAATTATATATATAAGAATACACAATACATGTCCACCAAGTGAAGGTAAATAAGTGTTTTATGGTTTGAGTGAAAATGATCACACTTTATTATCTATGATAAGGATAAAAAAAGTTTATATAATTATATATTTAAAAACTACATATCTATAAATAATGAATGATTGGGTAAATCTTATCTTTCTAAAATATCTGTTAATCCATTAATCCATGTATGAAAAAATAACCCTAGAAGGGTTATGAAGAGAGATATTTGAATGTGATAAATTCTTAATGTTTTTAACATTAATTTTTTAGAATTTGTAGGTTTGTTAATCATGTATGTTTCTCATACACACTAGATTAGAGGAATAATATTCTATTGTTATCTCATAATAATTAATTCTCTATTCATACTGTAATTTTAATGATGTTAATATATTTGAAAGGGTAATATTTGTACTAAAAAATGAAGAGATATTTAATATAGTTTTATCTCAATCATTATTATTTCTACATGTTATAACAATGTTAAAATTCTATTATGAGATGTTACAACCATTACCCATAGTTGAATTGATATTGGAAAATATCCTCTTTGATTTCATTATATGAAAACACAAAACATATAAAAGAACCATTATTTTATGGTTTTTAATCAATCTACATTTGATGTCAACAGAATTCATTTCTATTAGGGAATATTTTTCCTAGGACCAACTTATTAGTATATACAAAAATTTTATTAAGGTTTTATGTAGTACAATTTTTCATTTCATTTGATTAGTTGGTGAGATTTTCCTTGATTTTCTAAAACAGTCTTCAACAAGATCCAAATGAGGATTTTTGTCTTAAAAAAATATGATCATAAAAAAGGTTTTATGTTAGATAGAAATATTCAAAACATGATAGTGTATACTAATATAATATTATTAATATTTCAAATGTGTTTTGGATTAACACCTTCTTCTAGTAATGTTTTCTAACAAATGTATCATTAACATAATAATTCATATTGATTCATCTGAATCCCTCTATAAGATTATGTCGAGACTTCCAATTTGATGTGATAAATATTGGTAAATAATTATTTTGGTACTCGATATGGATGATTAAATGGATGATAAATATTTTTCAATTTATTTACACATAATGGAAGGAAAAATTATATAGAAAAGTAATTTTGATTATTGTTGATGTGATTTTAATATTGAAGTTAAAGAGATGTTATTATTATGAGTATATAAAAAGAAAAATTATATGAGATTTTGAAGGAATGTGTTTTTTATCCATTGTTATATTTTCAATTTTATAGATTCCTAATCGGATAGGGAAGGTGTCTTGTCATATGGCAGATCCACCTACCTCTCTAATGACTGTGAAACAATACATGTATCTTTATTAAGTCAATATGCATATTATGATTCCCAATTACTGAACATAGAGGATATGAAATCAATCATGATATTTTATATGAAAAATAACTAGGTGAGATTCTTGATAACAATGTGAGAGTCAAGGAAATAAGACTAACCACCTAGTCAAGGATTAACCTAGAAACTAACAACTTGAGAAATAAACTTGGGAATTTGTGGATATGATGATATAAAAGTATTCGTAGTTATTCGTTTTATTATTATTAGATTTTGAGTGAAATATTAATATTAATTGGGGTATAATTTAAAACCATAATATTTTATGAAATATTGTTTTCAAATGAAATTATTTTATCAGTATCTTCCATTACATGTAACACTATGTTTTAAAGATCCATATTATAATTTGAATATGATTTTTTTTAAAAACATAAACATGCTTTTAAAATGGTCATATGAATAGGAAAAAATAAAATTTTAAAATTTTTATTATATTTATTAGAAATTAAAATATAATATGAAAAATGTTTTATTTCTTAAAACATTAAATATGCTTAAGAGACTAATGTTTCTCAAAAAATATTTAAATTTTATTACTGTGAAAAAATACTAAAAGATATTTTTACCAATTTTAGAAAATTTATTTAAAAAAACAAACATCATTAATCTAAATATAAATGTTAAAAACCATTTTAGAGATTTTGATTTTAATTTTATATATTTATGAATTTTAATATTAAAAGTAAAAATATAGATTTTTTTTAAAAATATAAAATTTTAATTGAGGAATTTATGAAAAAAATTTCTTATAATATGGGATTGAATGTAAAAATAGTTCAATAATATATTTATTTATTTATTTTTAGTTATTTTAATGAAATTGTTTTCCGAATTATTATATTAAAACATCATATACATATAACAACATTTTCTTGGAATGCCCACATTTTCTCAATGTTTATATGAATATTTTAAAATTAAAATATTCTATTTATATGAATTTAATTTGAAAAATGGTTTCTATATTTTTAATCTTCATATTAAATAATATATAATGAGGTATAATAAATATTTGGTCATAATGGATTGTTAAAAAGGAAATAGTAATTATCAATGTTATGGATACAACTATATTAGTAGGGGTTAAAATATATATAAGAGTTATATGAACCTAAAAAAATTAAAACTACTATTATCTACAAATTATAGAACAAATATAATTTATGTTTCGATAATAACCCATTTTTTCCTTATTTATTTTTTGAAATGTCGGTAGATATTTTTATAATAAAAAATATCAATTGTGTCAACTCACCAGCTTCTTAAGGGATCCCACTCTCCTCTACTCTTCACAAAAAAAAAACATTTTTATATGGATCATATCTACCAATATACCTTCCTAAATTCTATAAAATTATCCCAGAGGATTGTTTTTACTATAAATCCCTCATAATATAAAATTTAGCAAAAACATGAGGACATTTTTAGAAGAATAGGTATCAATAATTATAGAACATTTTTATTTTATTCCATATACTAAATCCATCATAACATTTTAAACATTGAAATATATAATTATAATATTTAAAAATATAATATAACATAATTATATTAATGGAATAAAATGAATCATTTTATTCTTCCATCAAATAGAAAAATAAATCATTGATGGTTTGTATTAAAAAATCAAGCCTCCAAAACCAATGTAATTTAATTTCCATCATTGCCTCTTATGCGTGGAGAAAATTATTGATTAAATTATTAAATATGATATTTATATTATTTTTATAATCTTAATATTATAATACCACATGTACCTTTTTCCATCCAATCCTTAAGAAATTATTACAATTCTCGAGCAAACGTGTCAACTACTTCATCTATAAAGTGATGTGATATGTTTTTAAATTGATATTTATATTAATGTAAACAAAGATTTATTTTATGATTATATATGATATATAAATTATTATTTATGTTTTTGTTATTAATTACCCTTATTTCATTCCATTAATTGATAAAATTAATTCCATTTTCATTAATACATTCAACATATCCTCTCCATGAACTCTGTAATTAATTTCCAGTCACTAACATTAAGGATTGCTATAAATATATATATACATAATATATCTGATTTAAATATCATTATTAAAATAAATTAAATAATGGAAATATTATTAATATATATGTTTAAAAAAAAGAAAACTAAAACATGTAAGAAAAACAAAGCATTAACTGCCTGTAATAATGACTTAAACAAAGAATTGTTAATAAACAGATTAAAAATTTTTATAAGTAAATCATGTATTGTATGATATAGATGATTATGGTTTATTAATTTACGTATAATAAACCAATATTAATTTTAATTAATTTTTTGGATATATACAAATAAATTAATGAATATAGGTAAGGTATGTTTTTCACAAATAGTCTTCTTTAGGACAAAATTTATGTTTTAAATAAAGATTCTTTAATGAGGTCTATATGAAACCCCTTCGAAATGTTATATAAGGAATTAAATTTTTTTGATTAAAATTAAATATTCATTTAATGATAATATTTCATTGTTCTTATCCTTAAAAAGTCACCATATAATGTATAATAGTTTCCTTCTAATTTTATTTTTCGGGAATACATACTATATCCACCATGTGTTTCCTTTTTATAGTGTATATACTTATAATGATTGAATTTTATTATTACTATCATGAATTAATGTCCATAGACATTTCCATATAACTTTATTTCCTTCATGGTGTTTATTATTGTGAAAATAACATTGTGTTAAAGGTTTTCTGTTACAATCTCTATTTTTATCAATATTGTTTAAGATTATTTTTCAATTGATGCAATATTAAGACCAATAACTAAATGGAATCATGAATTTTCTTATCATCTTGTTATTTCATTATAATAAATTTTATTAAATATCCTCGTAATATCCTTATGTATTCAAAATATATAAAATCATTTTCTTTGAAAATTGAAAAGTATTTCTATCTTTAGTCAAAATTTCATTTCTTCCATTAAAATTATTCTTAAATATTTTTTTTCATATTATTAAATATCTATAATGATATTAATTTTTTTCAAATGTATGAAATATTATATATTTTTTTAGGGTAATATTATTTTACTTTACAAAAATATGTACATATATATTTTTATCATACACTACCTGAACATGATGTATTACCATTGTTCCCAATCGATGAATTAAATATTCCATAATAAGTTTTCACTATTAAATTAATATGAAATGTTTTATTAAGAATTTTTTTTTATTTTCAATAATTTATTTTACATTTAAAAGGATATTTTCCTCAAGAAATTTTCATTATGATCTATTAAAATAATTCTCCCCCTCAAATTCCATCCTTTGACCTTTTTTAATATTTAATGGGGATTTAATCTAGAGATACCCTCATTATAGTTTCATTGGATTGTTATTGATTATGATAAAAGGTTGTTTGATAACCCAATTCATTTTTCACTAGTTATGTTAATATGAATGGTTGAAATGATTTTTATAACCATTTCATTTCCACTGGTTATGACAAGATGAAATATTGATGAAAACCATTTATTTTCCATGGGTTATGATATGATGTCATGATTAGGAAATGAATTTATTAATCATGTGTAATGTTATGATAAATGGGTTTTCACTTTTTTGAACAAATATATATTATTTTCATTATTTTATGGGTTTTACAAATATATCCCCAAAATTAATCAGGTAAGGATAGATATCTCATGATATTAACAACATTGGAATGCGGTGTTAACACTGTTTATTATGGGACTTGTTCTCAAAATAAATTCTTTTGATTGAATCATCATTACTATGATGGTTTGGGGAGTAAATCCATATAACAATGATATCCTTTTCAATGATCATTGAATATTGAAGAAATTATTTTCTTTTCTTTTATGTATTTTATAAATCCATATGTTGTGACAATTTTTTCCACTAATGGATGTTTTCATTTGATTTCAATGTAATTAATATCATCTAAACTATCGTGATTTATGTCAAAACTAATTATTATGATATATGATATGCTATGTATATTTTCTAAATTTTATTACCATTTTCTCATACCGTTATTTTTAAAAACATATTTTATTTTTTATCAATAATCCACTATGTGTTGGTTGATATATTAGTGATTCTTGGGTAATATTTATAGATTCACATGATGGTGTTGGACTTCATGCTTGCTAAATTTTCTATGATAATTGAGAAATTTTTTTCAGTTTTTTTAAATTTTTTTGGGTTTATAAAATATAAAATTTTTAATTAGTACATTAAATAAAGTCCATTTAAAATATTATATTCATAATGATAAGAAGAATCGAATACACTTTTTAAATATATATTATCATTTTTCATGGAATTATTTGTGAAATTATTGGTATTTTAATTATAATTATATGTCTATATGAGCTATTGGTAATTAGTGAATTTATTAAAAATAAATGTCTAACCTATAATCCTGTATAATAGATGATATAAAATAGCAACGTGGGACCCACATGCCAACTACACTCAGGGAGACACATCTTGGGTTAGAAATTTGGCGGAATTGGATCACAGTTTGACATTATTCTAACATGGTGTGCAAAGGACTGTGTATAATTCTTATATAGAGATATATTAGAAAGTGAATATATTGTGAAACAAACCTACTAGGTCATAACTTGTGGTGGGTGAATGTGTTTCTAGGGATTATCCCCTAGGTATTTCTTGACTGATTTTCTGTGTGATATTTCGAATAAATTATGGGATGTAGGGAAAATTTGTTATTGGATAACCAAAGTGAGTTGTGTAATACATGTGTCTTAAAATATTAATTAATTTTCATTCCCATATGTTATGATCTAATATGGTGATATCATAGTGTCAATGTGGATACCATCATCCTCCATTCATCTGGTACATGAATAGTATCCCTAACATTGTGGCTTTGATATGTCATGATTCACCTAATGTAATGGAAATAGTTGGAAATTAGTATTAGGCCATGATTGTGGAATTATTGAGCATCCAAAACTCTTGCATATAGTCAAGTTTTTATATTCATGCAGTTATCCTAATACAACACATTAAAACAAGAAATATTTAGTCAGTGATAGAAATTTAGTTTTGTTGAAGGTTTTGAACATAAAACATTGAGAGAATGTGATTATCTGATCAGGAAAATCATGTTTTAAGGTGAAAATGAATTACCTTATATTCCATGATTCTTTGCATGTGTATGAGTTAACATGAATGACTCGGGAGATATAATAGGTTTCGTAACACGTCTATAATAGCATCTATATGATGAAGCATTATGCATGGAGGTAGAGGTAGTGGATTCCTTCTAAAATTATAGAAAAACATTGCCTAGAGTAAATTAAAACATTCTTTTTTTCAATATTTCTCTTGTAAACATGATATCATTACATACATCCATTGAATCAAGGGTAAAGGATCAATAAATCATTTAGTTTACATGATAAAGGACACCATGTGGACTCATCTTGTACAAATCATTATTGAATATCTTAATAGAGAATGTGTTTTTCTGAATCTATTCAGGAGTATGATTCCATTACACATATTCATCATTATTTATGTAAAGTACAATAAACTATCACCTTCCAATTTTTTTAAGAAGTTCGATATCCCATTTATTACCCTTTTTATAATGGGAATAAATGTAAATATAAATTTAAGATAAAACATCATTTCATGTGTTTTTCTTTAGATATGGTAATTTGATTCAAGGTTAATAATTTCCCTGATTTTTACTAGGTCAGTTGATGATTATATTGATATCTTGAGATTACATCATATGAAAGAACGAGTGTGTTTCATGAAATGCATGTGATGATTTTATGATCCTGTAACGAAGAATTCATTGAGAATATAGAGTACAATGTAAATCAATATATGAAATATATGAATGCATAATCAATAGTTATGTTAACCCATAACAAATGAATAACGAATATGTGATCATCAAGAAACAAGAATGTGAATAGATACCCAAATAATAATTTTTATGAATATAATAATGATTATTAAAAATTTCTATGTAACGTTTAGGATTATATAAAATTCATGCATGATGTGTAGATAAATTTAAAATTCATAAATATTATGAATTTAGTTCACCAACTAATAATCATGAATAATATTTTATAAAAAATTGATAATAAATTTTACACATTTCGGTGATTTTAGGGATTTATTCTTTTGATAGAGGCATACAATATTAATTTTTTCACAAAAGAAACTAAAAAATAGAGGCGATCAAACATTTAAAAAAAAATACCAATAATATTAAATGTTTAATGAAGTGTAAATTGGAAATGTTTATCTAAAAAGATCATCGATGAAACATAAAAATTCAACATATGATGGATCAATCCAAGAAGAATAATAGATACCCATTAGTTAAATATGGGAGAAGGAGATGTCTCTTGTGTTATTCAGTAGAAGAAGTCGATATTGGAGATCTTGGAGTAGGCCAGTGTGGATTATAGTAAAATTATATTATTGCGTAGAAAATAAACTCCTTTATGGATTTTGGAGAGATATAGTGTTACTATATATCAACAATTGTAGTTTATTATATGATTATTGTGGAGAATATTTCATGGTGAGAATAACCAACATGTTTTCATGATGGTCTCTGTTCCAAGCCTTGTAAATACATGTGTTCTATAACATTTTATTTAAAACAATATATGAGACAAGGATGAGATAAAGATGTCAGTTGATCATGTATATAACAAGTCAAAAAAAATTAATTGAAAATAACCAAATATTAAAAACAAAAAAGTGATCACTAAATCACCCAGCTTCCCCTCTATTTGATATCACACTGATCCATGCCCTACAAGTGGTATCAGAGTTATGTTTGCCTCCAAAATACACAAAACAATTCTAAGGAATCAGAACATCACTTCAGTACACAACAACGATATTCCCATTTTCAATGGTCTAAATTGTCATGTATGGAATAATTTGATGATATCATATCTACTATCTATGGAGGTATAATTAATAAAGGCAGTTATATTGGGATATACTCCTTTAATTGATAATTTTTCAGTGACTATCGATGATAAATGGAACATAAATATTCATGGAAAGGAAACAATTTCAATTTTAATGATTCATTAAAAAATATATACACCAAATTGTTGGTTCTCAAAACATCCATTGGAATATCTAATAAACAAATAATGATTAACGAAGGTAATCTTAAATTAAAAGAAATTAGGTTTAAAATCATGGGTTATAAATCAGATGATATTACAATGGGTTAATATCAGAGTTTTGATGACTACATTAAATGTGTAAATTTATTTTTATGTATCATCAGAGTTTTTTGGATAAAACATAATGACTCAATCATTATAATAAAGATGATTATAAAACTTATAGATAGATTTGATTCAAAAGTTTCTACATTAAAAGACCAAGAGAATCTATATCTTGGTTGAATTCATAATATTACCATTGAATATGAAATAATAAATATTCAAACAATTTGAATGAATGAAAAATATGATATGAACTTTAAATCCATGTAAAAAAATAAATTTATAGATAAATAAAAAATAAAAGAAAGCGATTCTCAGGATGATAAACATGAATAGGAAAATAATAAAATAAGGACCTTGTTAAAAATAATGTATAACATATACAAAGGATAATAAGGAAAAAAAATCCACTAATTTTCTTCAAATAACATGGGTATAGTCATTTTTTCTTTTTATTAACCAATAAATAAATCCATTGTCCCCGAATAAGATAAAGTGTAATAATTAATTAATTCAATGTATATAAAATAGATAATATGTGACTAAAATAAAAATAATATGAATTAAAAAAATAAAAAGTTGATAAAATATTATTATAAGGGGTTTCAATGAATCATGATCACAAATATGTTGTACATAAGAAAAATGGATATCTAGAAATAAGATATAAAATATCAGAAAACCAAAAAAATTAATGATGGATTTGATGGGACAAAAGTTAATGATATAACATATGTATAATGGTACTTGAATGATAATATAGATACTAATATATATAATTACATGAATCTGAAGATGTAAAAAAAAAAATCTTATAAAGAAAAACTAAGAACATTTTGGGTAATAATTGAATCATCAAAATGACATAAGTGCATATGTAATGAATCTGTCTAAACAAAATGAAAAATAGTTTATTTTGTCAAAAATTAATCTAGAAGAGAAATTTTGAATAATGCTGAATCATCACTCATTAACGATAAAATATATAACAAGGTAATGATAAATGATCCTAAAAATATTTATTAATTATCATGAATAATGTGTTTGTTGTAATGAGTAATAATTATCTAAGATGTAGTATATTTTCTGTTTAGATTAAAGTGACATGAAGAAGAAGAAGGAAGATTGTATAAATGATATTTAGCAGAATGGTCAATCCCCTATAACTACTTAAAAAATGGTCACTATAAATGTTTAATTTCTATACCTATTTTATATAAATTTATATTTTCTACTTAACAAAGGGACCGACTATGATAAAATATTTAATTTTATTAGAAATAAAAATCAAATGATATATAATCGTATATAAATGAATAGTTGAATAAATTAGTGATATGGTTTCTTCCTATGATAAAACATCCATAATCATTGAGAATCGAGAAATAAAAATCTCCATAGAAAAACTATTATTAATCAAGATGTTCTATAATTAGATGATACTACTAGAGTTTTAGATTTATTTTCATAATGGTTATTTATTTTGGAAACACCTGAAATTTTCTACAATGAGAAAATAATCAAGGTTTATAAATTAAAAATAGTTGAAATAAATTTACCAAATAAATTATCAATTGATCAAGACAATATCCACACTATCAAAAAATAAAAAAAAAATTATTATTAAATGAATTTGTGGTATAAGGATGTAAATATGATCATAATGATGCGAAATTTATATTTGGATAATGAAATTTAATATCTAACAATGTAAAATTTATATTAATGTAGTTTGTGAAGGGATAAATTGTCACTTGTGAATAATGTGAGAATCTTAAACAAGGTAAGAAAAAAAATAAAGAATGTATCTTTATCTGGATTGACCAACTCATAATGTCTAAATAATTTGGATATATTAGAAACATTCTGATAAAATATGAATGAATGTGATGTCTATTGATGACGAAAATGTTGATAATAATTCATTTACTTATAATGAATTTGAAATCCTTAAGTGTGACATGCTTGACCAAAATTGTCATAACATAAGATATTGTACAAAATATCTATGATCCCACAAATAAATCATGTATAAGATGTGGAATGTATATAAAATCAATATGATATTAAACAATATAGTATATGTGTGATGTACCAAAACTTGCGTAATAATAATATTATGGTGCAATCCAGAATAAACTTGCAAAATAAAAACACGGAAAATCTTATCTAATTATAGACAAGAGACTATTGTTTTAGCCGTCAGTTTTTAAAATTAGAAGACCATTGGTGTTTTATTAATTTGATATAGTGATAATTTAAAGATAGTTTCATTTAAAATAAAAATTAAAAATTTATATTATTTAATTTAGATGTACAGTTTAAAATAACTATTCAATTCTCTCTGAATTATTAATTAATATAATATTTAATAATAATTATAAAAATATATGAATACAACTAATTTGTTGACAGTTTTCCAAATATGATATATATATATATAGAATGTATGTATATGTAAACATGATTTGAATTATAATTATATCAAACTAATACGATAATTTTGGGAATTATTGCATTCAAATTTTTTAACGCCATTACTTATGCGAAGTAATATTGAATCTATTATATGAATAATTACATGGGTTTTAGATATTGTCTAAAATAGGGTTATACCTTTTATAAATCATGATTAGATTAATGTATTTTCAAAAAACATTATTATCATTTTGAATTTCTTCTAATAAAATTATAACCATTTTTAATAGAAAGAATAAAATTTTACTTATATGAATGATCATTTAATAAAAATTATTATTACTTTAAATCATACAAATGTGTGTAATATTATAACATTTTTTTAAATAATTTTTAAAAAATTCTATCAATTATTATTTTCAAGTTAATAAATTTTCAACTATTAATCTAGTTTATAACATTATACGTATATAATATGAAATATATAAATATATGTTTTAAAAAAAATTTGGTGAATTATTTTTTTACTTTTTGAACAGTATTGAAAAAATAATTTTAATAGAAAAGTATCTTTAATATATTGTTAACATTTTTTAAAGTTATTATTAATATGATATATGATTAAATAGATTATAAAAGTATAATAATATGAAACTAAATGGGAAATTAAAAAATAATGGAATCGCGTGAAGGGATTTGTGGTCTGTGACATTTTTGCAAGGGGTAGTCTGTAGAATGGGTGTTTTCGAAGAGAGACTTTGAGATGAAGCCTCAATTAAAGATTTGTTGTTATCGTGACAAGAAATGTGATGCAGGGTCTATGCTTCTGGAGATCCAAATCATGCAGGTCAATTCAGGTCGTTGTTTTGCGCAGCAGCCATCAGAGTCCAGTTGTCCGACAACGTTTATTTTCATGAAGATGTGTTTGGTCGAAGTTCCCATGTCACGAAGTCGGGGTGCTTTGTTACAGACCAGAGGACCTAGGGTTGTGGTTTTCTTGGACAACAAGTCTGACCGATTAGGGTTTTGAGTTTCTCTTACCGAAATCAAGGTACACTTTTGTAGGATGTCAACAAAATCAATTTTTAGATCATTCAGATTTCCATGTCTTACCATTTGTCCATGTGATGCTGTGAACTGTTCTATTTAAGACATTTGAACCTTTCAAAAAAGGTATTGGTCCACCTGTAGGTTCTTTATCAATATTTATGATTTTGTTTTGTGGACCGTTTCTCTGCATACTTTTTCTTTTTCGTTTATATTAGAATCCATTGTTAATTTTTTATATAATTCCATAGTTAAACGATCGTGTCTATTCTGATTTGGTCAAATTATTAATCCTTTTGATTAATATATCTTTTATTATCAAATTGGATGTCAATTTTCTTTATTCTGGTTTTTTATGGGATGATCCTATTATAAAAATTCTATATTATTTATTTTATTTTGTTTCTATTTTTTTGATGGAGGATGTGCATTAATCTTTCACATCATGCTTATTTTGTGCGATTGTTTATACTGTGCGTATATTGGTTATAAAAACCCTAAATTGAAATTGAAAATGTGTACTTTGTACCCTTAAACCCTCCAGTTTTCATCTTCTCAAATTTATAGAAAAGCACACCACTACTCCATCTCATCCATAAGCTTTATGGGTTAAATATTTATCTCGAACAATAATTTATTTTACGATCTTATTTTTTTAGGGGAAATTTATTTATATTTTTATACTCTCTATATTCTGGTTTGCGTAAGGAATTATATTTATTTAAATAATTTATATTTATGGTTGTGGCCTTGTAAGGTTTCAATACCCATTTCCTTACTTTTACAAACATGAATATATACTTTTTGTTAGCTAGTATATATTATATATAAATTCACATAGTTTTATTCCAACCTGTTTTAATTCGGCTAGGAGTTGATTTATGATGATGTTTTAGAATGTAATCGGTAGAAATTATTTTCAATTACGGTATTTGATTGTAAAACCGACGACTATTTGTTTTAAAGTGATGTAATTTGGTTCGACATATACATATTATACATACATATATACATATATAAATATATGGTTATGTGTATGCACCAATACGTTTGATCCATAATACGAATTAACTTTTCCTAATATATACTCTGGTGGTTAAAGTATGTTTTTGATATATATAATAAAATTCTCATGAATTTATGCACTACATAAAACAAATGTTGAACTGTAAATCAGTTGGTTGTGTATTCTATGAAGAATAAGGCATGTCCAGATATTAAGACATGACCATTTATCAGTGCATTCTTGTATACAAATTAAATCTGTCTTATTTTAAAATAAGTCATTTTTAACTATAATAATTCATTTCTATGAATCAAGGATTTTGAAAATTAAGGAAATATAATTTTACGTGGTAACCACATTCATTCATTACTTGTGTATTTTAAATTAATATCACATGCACACATAACGTTTACTAGTTTATTAAATTATCATCTAAAAAATAACTGATATATTATGATTTAGTCCATTTTAATTTCCATTTATCATCACATGAATTAAGCTTGAATAATATTTATTCTGAAGTAATAAACATGTATATCAATGCATTGAAATTTTTTGGATGGATTGTAAAGTTATTAATTTATGTGATAAAACAAAAAACAATTATTTATTTATTAATTATGATAATTTACAAAATAATAATTTAATTATTCAAAGTGGAATGGGACACCTTGAATAATATGAAATGAGAAGACTAAATATTCAATGTGGTATGGGACATTTTGAATATATAACCCCCTTTGTGGATTATGATGAGTGTAATAGACTCAGTATAATGGGTTGCGGTCCAGTTAATGAAAGCCCATGGAGGCATCGATTTTTCTCATGAGGCAATCAGGTCATGGCATGAAGAAATTGATATTTTAGAGTCCTGACATGTGGTCTTGACGTGGTCTAATATTATTTGTTTCCACATTATGCTTATGATAATTAATTAATCAACTATATATTCGACTAGTAGAATATCCATTGTTAAGATAGATTTATTATGAGTATCATAAAAAAGTAAATTCCTATGGCATGTCCTTTATTTGGCACTAAGTGATTTTTGTAACCAGTGTATGTTTCATATTTGTAGTGTATCAAATTGAATTTATTGCCGATATGAACAACTGTGATTATGTATCACTCATAGTTATTAATTTTGTACTTTCATATTCACATGGAATTCCTATTACTTCTTACCCCTTACATGAAAGCCTAAAATTGAATCATGTATCATTTTAATTCTGTAGGTAATATTTAATTTGTGCATTGATATTTCATAAGCAATTTTTATGGTATGTTACATATGTTTCAACATTATTTTTTGAAAAATATTTAAGGATATTTTTAAATATTGTTTTCAAAAGTAATATTATGTTATTTTTTAAACCCCTTTCTGGGTATTCTTATGCTCACCCTATGTTCATAAATGAAAATTTTCGGATATCAGTTTTTAGCTGATGAATCTTGTTATAAGAAACTGGTTTCCCAAAAACTAAACTGTATTTGATCCTTTGTTTGAAACATGATGTGTAGTTTATCAGTGCATGATTTTTTTAATAAATTGCACATCATGTCTTTAGGAACTGGCTATGGGTATTCTAGAGTTGGGGTGCCACATTTGGTATCAGAATAATCTGTTTACATAACTTTAGAAAAATAGAACTGGACAAATTTTTTTAATTCAATACTAATTATGTTGTTTTCTAAATTTTAAGATCGAATTTGAATGTGCTAGTATTTTTTCTCTTCCAATAAAAGTATTAGAAACCATAGGGGTGAATTCATGTGTAGAAAAATACAAGTCTTTTGAAAATATTTTTTTACCATGAAAACACTCTACTGAGTATCTAACTCTCCTCATGTAATCGAGCTTCACCAAGGAGTAGGTTTCGTCTATTACTTAACGATGACTGGTCAATTACCGTTTTATGCATGACACGTGATATACGTTGAGGTTATCATTAATTTTTTAACCCTAGCCAATAACTCTTTTTCACATGGGGACTATTAGGAGGCTACACAAGGTGTGTCATCCGGGCAGCATATGAATGAGAAATTTTGACCTACGGTCTATGTTGTCAAGTGACGGTATTTTTAGTTCTTAAGGACAATCTTACTCATTTTCATTATTAGTATCATGTTTATACCAATGTCTCTCAACTAGATACCTGACAATATTTTCTCAATCTGAATTTTAGATGTCCATATTTGGTTGATTCTAGATGCACATGTTGTATCTGGAACATAGAGATCAAAAAATTTAGAACCACTTTGGGAATCTGTTTGTTTGAGAACTAGGGAAATCCCCGATATCTACGAAATCAATGAGGAGTCTTCTTAGAGGACCTCAGGAAATCCATAAAAGTGT
This sequence comes from Viscum album, assembly GCA_963277665.1. NCBI lineage: Eukaryota > Viridiplantae > Streptophyta > Magnoliopsida > Santalales > Viscaceae > Viscum > Viscum album. The sequence goes on from OY728158.1 coordinate 1,683,521,588, forward strand.
TTTGTGAGAGTCATATATTGATTATGTAATTTCATTAGTTTTTTAAATCATGTCTAAATGGATGGTGTTGTATTCTGTGTTTTGATATGTTTTTTTTAATGACTCTATTTAAATATATTTTTAATACTTAAGGCTGACTTATTCAGATTTTCAGACAGAGGACATGAGTTCACCAACCAATATTTAATATCTTCCCAATGAACTATTAGAGATTAAAATCATCAATACTTTATCCATAGAGTATTTTACTCATGGAAATTTATATATGACTTGTAAACAACTCCATCTGGTGTCGAACCACCCAAACATCCTCCATATTTATCGAGGGAGAAACTATGTCTATTATTATATTGCAATTGCATAATTTGGAACATATATGAAAAGAGGAAAGTATAATGAATATATTTTTCTATGTTTCACATTGGCTGATAAATGCCAAACTATAGGTAAGTTTGTAGAAGCTGCTTTAGATGGTGACCATCAGGAGGCCTACCTATTTCAAGTTATGAGTTTTAGAATGTATGGGGAACTCTATGAAATTGATATTTTCAAGCATGATTTGGTGCATGGGACTTATTGGGATTTATTCCACTTTTAAATTTCCAACCTCCACACTTCTCATGCCTATTTATGGAAGGCTACGTTCTGTATGAATAGGATCGAACCTAGCAGTTCACATTGAGTCAAAGTCAAGGAAATCGAGTAGCTGAATACTACCAAAGGAATCCACCTGAGGTCGTTTGCACCCTACCATCGGTGGTGTTGCTGGTAAAGGGACCTCGAGTGTGATGTGTGTCAGGTTTTACTAGTGGTATGTGTATAAATATTTTAGATTTGTGAGGATGTTATTCTTTGAAGGGGGGATGTTGTGATGCAACAAAACATGTTTAATAATAATATTAATTTGCAATCCAGAATAAACATGAAAAATAAAAATAAGGAATATCTATTATAATTAATGACATCTAACTATTTTTTTAACCATCGGAGTTTAAAATCAGATTACCATTAGTGTTTTATTAAATGGATATATTAATAATTTAAAGACAGTTTCTTTTAAAATTAAAATAAAACATTTATATTGTTTAATTTTGAATTAAAAAATAAAAAACTATTTTATTCATTCTAAATTATTAATTAATAGAATATTTATAATAATTATACTAATATATGAATAAATCAAATTTGCTGATGGGTTTAAAAATATGATATATATATGCAAATGTAAAAAAATTGGAGATATATTTATATAAAACTAATAATATAATTTGGATAATTATTGCATTTAAATATGTTAATTCCAATACTTATGTGAACTATTATGGAATCTAGTATATGAAATATTACATTGGTTTTCTATAGTTTAAAAAACATGATGTATTCCTATTATAAATCTTGATTATATTAATGTTAAAAAACATTATTAACATTTGGAATTTTGATCAATAACATTATAACCAATTTTAATAGAATGATTAAACATTTACATATAAGAATAATCTTTTCATAAAAAATATTGTTACATTAAATCATATATATGTGTATAATATTAACATTTTTTTAAAATTATTTTGTAACAAATTATAAAAATTATTATGTTCAAGTTAATGAAGTTTAAATTATTAATTTAATTTATAAGATTATAAGTATATAATATGAAATATATAAATATATGTTTTATTACAAAAGTTCGTCACAATAATTTTTTTACTTTTTGAAAATTATTGATATAATAATTTAATAAATATGTGTATTAATTAATCAAATGAATTTATTTAAATTTATTTATATTATGTTATTAAGTTAAAAAAATTATAAATGCATAACATTAATTACATAAATAAGAAAAGGAAAAAAAATATAATGGAATCACGTAAATGGATTTTTGGTTAGTGACATTTGCACAATGTGTGGTCTGCAGGATTAGGGTTTTCAAAGAGAGGGTATGAGATTAATCCTTAGTCTATGAGACTTGGCGTAGTGCTGAGGTCTGAGACATAGGGATTGTTCTTTGGGAGATCAAATTTGTAATGCCCCGACCCCAGTTACCTAGATTCAGTGCATTATTACATAACATTGGCATAACAAAAAACGATCAAGTCTTGAAAGACCGATTATTTTAGTAGCCTTGAATCAGTTGATAAATTCATAAATTTTACATTACATAATAATGTGACAGACAACAATAACATAGTCTCCATAGTCCACAATCATATCCCCTCAGATTATCCCTGCAGGTCTGTCATAATATACTTCTTTACACCCAGGGAAAAATATAACATTGAAAGGGGTGAGCTCAGATGCTCAGTAAGGATAACAATATAGTGGAAACTTTCATAAATAAGCATAAACATTTAAGGAAATTCATAACTAAAACAAAATCTTTTTAATCTTTAACTTCTTTATAATATAGAAAAAATAAAATGAAATAATTCCATTGACGTATTCACATGGATATTCCACTAGTCGAATAATCACAAGAAATATCAATAGAAACTTTCATAATGATGTAATTCATAATTCTAGACTGTCATAACCACATATTCAAGGTCTCGTGCTAAGACACTAGTTTTTCTCATGAGACCTATTGATGCATCGAGGAGTTATAGTGGGCTCCAACCGTCACTTACTAAGTCCAATACATTCCTCATTTGAACAGGTTTAAACATAACCTAAACATTAATATTAAGACTAGAATACGAAATGTAAATACATTCACCATAAAACATAAATGGTATTAAAATAACACATCCACAGTCAAACATATTACAAATCCTTCAATACAATATGAAAGTTTTTATCATAATAAATCAACTTCAAATAAGCTTAAAATCCATTAAAGGATGTTGACATAGATGAGAACAAAACTATTTGATAGAAATATCTCTCTTTTTTAAGTTATTTAAAAGTCACATATTTATAAAATAAAACATTTACTTTGAAATTATTCTTATAATCTTGTAAGGGAAGAGTTGATGATTTAACAACTTTGGAAAATAGCCGCACCTCCGTATAAGTTAAAAAAATACAATCTTAACTTAATTTGTCGATAAGGTTAAAAAGGTCCTTGTTTGAAAATTGACGTAAAGATTCCATTATAAACATCTTATAAAAAGTAAAACAAAGGTATAAATGACTTTAACGTATATTATATAAAATATTAAGAATTATTTTAAATAAATTTTTATGAAACATGGTTTTTGATGATAAAAATGACCTAGTAGATAAATACGTATAAACAACCTCGGATAATAATATGATTTTGAACTTTAACCTTACCTAGTACATTTCCTTGGTTGAAAGTAGGTTAAACTCCTGTATAATGGTGAAATAACTGTTATTAAATTAAACAAGAATCATATAAATTAATATAACATCATATATGATCATTAAACATTGATATGTTAATAATATCTTAGTATTATCATCGTTTCGGGTGTTAACGGATTCATGTTCCTTTATATTCTTTGTTATGTGAGCCGTATTTTTTATGGATGGGATTTATATTATTCATATCCAGAATGAAATCAGGTTTCTAAAAAATATTTTTAATCATCAAATGAAATTTATTCTTGAATGGATTCTATGGGGAATGAATCTCATCGCGTTCATGGAGACGGTAATCCGTACGTAGGCGCAAGCGACAATATCATTCTTTTATTATTAAAATAATATGTAATTGAATGGTATATAAGATATATAGAATCATTATCGTGTTATATTTATTATTTACATGAATTACCCATCATTATTATACCCATCAAAATTATAATATTTTGAATAACAATTACACTGAGACGTGGAGACAGTAGGTCGTACGTACAAACATATGGTGACATGTCATTAAAAAGATGGATAGAATACTGAATATAGTTGTACCATATTTATAATAACATTACAGTATATAGGAGATACTAGAGTTATTATTTTAGAATGGTAATAACAAATAAAGAAGAAGTTGAAGATGAAAGGAACTTGAAAAAGGGTGGTGAAAACTTTACTTCTTCTTTTGGGTTCCTTTTTTTGATTAGATCATAATGGATCATTACGATGGCTTTCTGACCAAAGGGGGGAATATAGGATGAATTGAAGGAAGTTGAGAAGATATTTGGGTAGGTTTTGGCCGATCCAAAGTGCTTCGATGTTATGAATTTTAGAGAAGGGGGAGTGCCCTTTTATAAAAGGGGTGAGGGGTACCTTAGGAAAATCATAAAATATTATTTTATAATAAATTCATATTCGATTTATAATGGCTAAAAATTTATTTTTTTCGAGGATAAGGTGGGGATGGGTCGATATCAATTCAACCAATGTGTTTTAGATAGTTTTGGGTCACTTTATTAACCTTATCTTTTAGTTTTAACTCTTAGTTAATTAGTTTGACATTTACCATGTCTCTATGTATTTTTATATTATATGGTTAATAAACATACTATAAACATCCAATCGACCCCCAATTGGTCTATTACTGATAAAAATATTGATGATATAAGTCCTTTGGATGAAACTTAGATTTTTTGTAATAGAATATCAATTAATAATTTAATATTTGTTTTAAAAACTCTTTTATGTCAATTTTGACACTAATGGGTATTTTGTTTTTGATTAATTCATAATAGCATTATTAATAAAAATACAATTCATATAACCAATACCAGTATGTCATATTAACCTATAGAATTATTTTAACTCATAATAAGTATCAAATTACATTTATTTGGGTATTTATAATATCAATTAGCATAATCATTCGTTAATATGATAATTATGGCATCATCATTGTGTCATAAATAAATTAAATTATTTAAGGTCTAAAAATTATAAATAAAATACACATATGTAGGAAATATTTTTATCTTCTCAATGAATATTTACAATCAAATTTATGTTTTGTATAACCATATATTAAATTTTTTTAGTAATTAAACATTTATTTTAACTCTTTTAACTCTTCTTTGAATAAAATAATAATAAATGTCATAATCTAATACAACTGGACCTAAATGGGTATATTTTATTCCTAAGGTTGTTCTTTGTCTAGATAAAGTCATACAATAGAATAAGGACATGTGTTAGGGTAATATTAATATCATTTTTACCCTTAATTACCCTATTTACATTTAACCGTGGAAAATAAAAGTAAAAAAGTTATTATTCACCAAAAATTATTTTTTTCTTATTGAATGAAATTTTTCTTCATTATATTAACCGGGTCTCTTTGAATTTATAAATTCCACTCACAGAAGCGGTAAAATTATGTTTTATGTGAATTTCCAAATTCTCTTAGGAGGTGGGTAAAAGACGGTGAAAAGTTCAATAAAATTTTTATATATCTAAAATTATTCTAAACTAACTCCAATGAATTAAATTGAAAATATATAGGTATTATATATCTATTTAGATCTTAATTACATTTAAATAAAATAAATTAGTATTTAAATAAATATTCGGTTTAAATTTTAACTCATTGTTTTTTCATTATTCATCGAAAATTGAATGTTTTCAGAAAAATACCGAAAATTCACCCTAATCTAATTTCGATATTCCAAATCCATAAACGAATTCCATTTCAAATGATAAAATTTATAAAATTTCAAAAAGTGGGTATTACTATTCATAAAGGCTTGTTTGAAAGGTTGTGGTCTCTGATAGAACTCGAAGTTGCGTACAACAAACGATATTGTATTATTCAAATGGAAGCGTATTGTGGAAGCTTGGGGTGTTACACGAGTCATGCAGGTCACGTATGGCCATTTTTGTGTGCAACGGATGTCATATTCTAGTAGTTCGGAGGCATTTGTTTTCACAGAGAAGAGTGAGGTCGATGTCCCCACGTCATGCAGCCGGGGTGCTTTGTTTCAGACCAGAAGAAATAGGGTTGAGGTTTTCTTCATCAATGATTCCGATCTATTAGGGTTTCAAATTTCCCAGAACTAAATCGAGATATTATTTTGTAGGATGTTGACAAAAAAAATTACATCGTTTTTATTTCCTTGTGTTACAGTTTTTCCATGTGATGTTGTCAACAATTCTGTTCTACACTTTTGAACCGTTCAAATCTAATGTTTGTCCGAATGTAGGTTCACTATCAATATTTATGATTTTTGATTGTGGGCATTTTCTCTTCATAGTTTTTTGGATTCGTTCATATGAGAATCCATTATTCATCTTTATATAATTATTTTGTTAAATGATCTTGTCCATTCTACTTTGGTCAAATTATTCCTCTTTTTGATTAATCTTCCATTGATTAATAAATTGGTTTTCAATTGTTTTTGTTCTAGATTTATCATGGGTTGATTCTTTTATATCAATTCAATAATATTTATTTTATTTAGTAAATATTATTTTGATGGAGGATATGAATTGGGCTTGTACCTCATGCTTGTTTTGTACCACTATTTAAACAGTGGGTATTTTGTTTATAAAAACCCTTAATTGTAAGATCAAATGTGAACTTTTCACCTGTATGCTATCCAGTTTTCTTCCTCTCAAACTCCTGTAAAACACACCACAACTCCACATCATCCTTAATTTGGTAGTGGATAAATACTTGTCTCACAAGTTTATTTATTTTATAGTCTTATGTTTTATAAGGGAAATTTATTTATTTCATTATACTCTCTATCTTCTGGATCACGTAAGGGATTATTTTCTCTTAAAAATTTTTATTTAAGGTTATTGTCCTGTAAGGGTTCAATACACATTGAATTCGTTTTAAAAACTTGAATATATAGTTTTTTTTATATTATATATTTTATAAACATTCAAATCGTTTTAATCCTCCTGGTTTTAATTCTGCTATGAGTTGATTTACAATGATTTTTTTGATTGTGATGGGTGGAAATTATTTTGAATTACGATATATGATTGTAAACTCGGCGACAATTTGATTCAAAGTGGTGTAAGTGGGTACGACATATACATATTATATATATACATATATATTTGGTTATGTGTATGAACATATATGTTTGAACCATAATCTGAATTAACCTGGCCTAATACCAACACTGGTGTTTAAAGTATGTTTTTTATATGTGTAATAAATATTCTCATGAAAGAATTCATTACATGAAACAAATGTTGTAATGGAAATAAATTGGCTTTATATGCTATGAAACATAAGGCCTCACCATTTATTAAGACATGGCCATTTATTAGTGCATGCTTATGTACAAATGTCATCTATCATAATTTAAAAATAGTCATTTTAAACTATAAATATTCATTTCCTTGGATTGATGATTTTGAATAATAAGAAACTATCATTTTATGTGGTAACACCATTCATTCATTACTATTCTTTTAAAATTAGTATAACATGAACATTTAATGTTTATTAGTTTAAAAAATTATTATCTATATAATAACTCACATATTATTATTTAATCCATGTTCATTTCCATTTATCTTTGCATGAATTGAGCATGAATAAAATTTATTCTGAATTCATAAAAATGTTTTTCAATGCATTAAATTTTTATGGAATGCTTGTCAATTTATTAATTTATGTGATAAATCAAACAATTTATTATATATTTAAAAATTATAATAATTTAAAAAATAATAATTTAATTATTCAATGTTGTTTGGGGAGACCTGAATAATATGAAATGATAAATTTAAATATTCAAAGTGGTATGAGACATTTTGAATATAAAACCAACTTTTTGGCCTATGAGGATTGTAATTGAATCAGTATAATGGGTTGGGGACTGGTTAATGAAATCCCCATGATGAATCAATATTTCTCATGAGAAAATTAGGTCATGTCATGAGGCTATTGATAGTTTAGTGTCTTGACACGATGTCTTGACAAGGACTGATATTATATGTTTCCTCATTATGATTATGATAATTAATTAACCAATTTGATATTCGAATAGTATAATATCCATGGTTAAGAGCCAATACATATGAGTATCATAAAAAGTAAATTCTTCTGGCATGATGTTTATTTGGAACTCATTGATTTTAGTAACCAATGTATCTTTCATAGTAGTATTGTGTGAAATTTAATTTATTACCTTTATGTGAAACTCTGATTATACATCACTCTTAGTTTTTAACTTAGTACACCCATTTTCTCATGGAATGTATTTTACTTTTTCCCCATATGAGCATGCCTATAATTGAATCATGTATCCTTTTAATTCTATTGGTATGGTTTTACTTTTTCACTAATATTTCTTAGACAACTGTTTTGGTATGTTACATATATTACATAATTTTTTATAGAAAATCATTTCTGGAATTTTTTTAATAATGTTTTCAAAAGTTATATTAATTTATTTTTCTAAACTTCTTACTGGATATTTTTACATTCCCCCAACATTTTTAAATGAATATTTTCCGGTATCTGTTTTAAACTGATGAAGATTCTTAGAAGTAGCTGGTTTCCTAGAACCTGATCTGAATTTGATCCTCAATATATGACACAATGTGTAGTTTATCATTGCATGATTTATATAATAAACAGCAGATCATGTCCTCAGGCACCAGATCCAGGTATTCTAGAGTCGGTGAACAAAAATATCAATATTAAAATATAAAATAAAATGGAACCATCAATCACAACATCTATAGAATCTAAAAAACTGAAGATATATTGATTGATAGAAATCACTACCACTGAAAATAATTTCTAATATACCATTGAATGTGCTGTCATGACACATCAATTATTATTCTGATTTTAAATTAGATTTGTAGTATAGCGAATACCCTAGGCCATCACTCATGTAGCATTGATAGGTTTTGAGTATGCATTCTTATTGATAAAAAGTACTAAAGTAGGGGTGGTTTAAAAAATAGTTTCAAGTAAATAACATAATATAAAATTCATAATAGTTTATTAACAATGTTTATTTTAGAAATTAAGAGATAAAATGGATTATTTTGGGTTCACTACTAACATTTCTTGTTCATTATTATTGGATATCAATTAGTCTTTGAAGTAATCATTTTGTTGAAATTAATTAGCTTTTCGATTACATTCCATGCGTTTATATCAAAGCATGTTGAGCTGATCCATGACATAAAAATCATATAGCCAAGATCCTGATATCATGCATGGAAAAATAACTTCTAAATAAAAGTGAAGACATAAATATGTTGGCATGTAAAATATTATTGTGCTATTGAATCATAACGGCAAATGTCACAGACTCAAAACCTCACACTAATCGGTTAAAAGTAAAGAGCATTTGAGTAGGTTAAATAAAAAAAGGATAAATCGAAGTAAGATTCTTATAAAAAATGTTCTCAAACCCAAAATACATCATACAAGTAGTGGTCAATGTTTTTCAACTCAGCTTACAAACTATATACCTCCATCACAACAAACACCCGCTGATTAGGCCAACATCTAGAGGTGGAGGAATGTCAAGTGAACTCCATCTTCATCCATGATACATCTATGTGGATAGGGGCCTCTAGACCTTCTTGTATGATGAGTATAATCCTCTAGGAATAAAAAATTACATCACTTGGCTCCTGGTTAGAACATTAAAATGAGGTTCCCATGGTATCTTTACACAGTGAAAATGGTATATGGTTTTGAGCACCATGTTTTTGAGATACCATGTGTGTCATATTTTTGGAACCTTATAATTCCATATCATGACTATTAAAAAAAGATTCATTGTTGACCATCCTCTTTAGGATCCCCAGCTCAAATTTAGATTCCATCAAACATCCTTATTTGGAGATATGGTCAAAAGAATGAACTGAACTTTTCAATTAATGATGATTCGGTCTCATGTAGAGAATGGTCCTAATTGGAAACCAGATGGATGAATTGGGATTGACTTCATGGATATAATTTGTAGCCCCTGATGTTTGGGAGAGTACCACCACGTTTCAGCCCATTTGGAGACATTTAATTCTTGTTATTATCAATATAGTAGACATATGTCTTGGGATAACATGCATTTTGGCCCATTTTATTCTTGATCATCTCTGAGGACTCTAATTCACCTCATCCTATAATGAATTCATCAAAATAAGAATAATTTCCAATTTTGACAATTATAAATATAAAAATAAATTAATCAATATATAAGGGAAATTTGTTATTAATTCTAAAATTTTCATTACAAAACCAGTTATACATTATTGTGTAAGGATGAAAATGAATCATTGATTCGCAATGAAATCACACCCCAAACAAAAAAATTTCCACTCCTCGAAAATGTCTAATATCATAACAAAATTTTTATTCTTAAATAAGAGTTGAGAAACATTCCATGATTCTTCTGAAATGAAATTCAACATGTCTCGTTTATGAAATAAAATTTCCTATCCTTTTTCTTCTATCACATTTGAATTTGTTCAAATTCATTTTTTCACCCTTGCAACATGCCGCAGCCTACTTCAATTAGAAATTCTCCCTCATAACTCAAGGAACATACGAATGTGGAGTTATTCTCTTTACAGATAGTTCATATGATGGTAATATATGTATTCCATGATTATATGTCCTCTATTGTTAAAAAAAAGGTTTTACTCAAGTGGACATCAAAGAGGTTTCTATGAGGTTTAAGGGAGGATAATATTTAATGTATAAAAAATGTAAGGCATATAAAAAGTGTTTAATCACTAAATTACAACACATGTCAAAATTCATAATGTGTTCACAATGAATGTACAAACTCATACCCTCATAAAGAGTATCACATCCAACTCACTATATCCATTGTTAATTTTTATGGGTCATAACCGATTAGTGAATTAAAATGAATAATATTCTTTTTTTCCATTTTTTTATTTTTGTACTATTTTTTTGTATAAATAACTTTTTTTAATTTTCATTTATGATAAATATGGAAATTTTTTAATCCAGTGATACAATATGGATTATTAGCCCACTACAATTGGAAAATGTGGGAACCCTTTCGACTAATCCATTACAATTATTCATTCTGTATAATTCCCATAGAAAAACCCTCCCCCATACATTCTAATAGTACAACAAGAATGTACAAAAGATATGGGTAGGTAGAGATAAATAATCTAGTAATATGGCTACCTAAAAAGTATTTCAAGGCCACTATAACTTAATAATGGTAATATAGAAAGGTGGAAAAAAATAGAAGTTAGTTTTAAAAATGTATTTTCATTGAATGATGGAATCTATCATGAACCTACCACACTTGAATTTTATGACTTCAAACATATTCAAGGAATGTTCTACTTTCTGTACATGACCTAAGACTCTCAAAAAAGAGATTAAAAGGTATAATATGAAATAAAGGGAAATTAATGTCGCTCGGGTATGGAATTTAATTATTGGTAGGTGATAATGATTCATGGGTTTCAAAAATCCATTAATCACCTATGAATTATTTGAAAATATAAATTCTAAAAAAATATTCCATATCAACCATCATTTGAAAAACAGTTTTTCCAGAATCAATGGAATTTTCCACACAATCTACTCATGAATAAAAAATGATTCAGAATTTTTTTAAATAGGGATTCATTTCCTATGATGAAATTAACATTCTGTCAAAAATGTGAGGGATAAAGATGGGGAAAGTGAAAATACTATTCAATGAGAAATGAAAAAAGTGATGAACATCTCTAATTAATGTAGGAATATACCCATCCCCCAGAGGTTGAACATGAAATTTCCTCACTATAAAATTATTTTTGTAATGAAGGATAAAACCTAGTGGGTGTCATTTATTAGTTTCTTCATGATCATGGAGTTCCTCCGTCAGGGACTCCAGAATGGATTAATAAATGTGCATTAGTCGCTGCCTCGTGACATTGATGGATTTTTTGGTTTCATCATTTTGAATCTGAACAACACAAAAAAGGGACACATTAGTAACAATGTATTGTCCAAACCTTTGAAAATGATTATTTCATGGAAAAATTATCAACTTTTCATTGAATAGGAGGACCTTCTCTCCAGTTTTGATCCAACAATGAAGGTTAAGGTGGTCCTAGGAATCTTTAGTTTCCTCTATATAAATCCTATAGTTCTTATATGAACCTCTATTCAGTTCCACCAGCTCTTATATATATAACATCCTCCTAGAAAAAAATATTTAAAGGTAATAATTGTATTGTTTAATGGCCCACTTGGTCTAGTGATCATACTAAATAGGGAGGTGAAACTATTCAAAAAACAATCTAATAAGCTAACATTCAAATTGGTGTTTCAAAAGTAGTACAGGAAGCCAAAGATGAATCATCAAACCTATGAATAAAATATTTCGTATTGGGATGAAATTTTTTTAATAGTTTGTTTTACCAATCTAATTGACACCTCAGTTTGACTGTTGGTTTGCGGGTCTTATGCAGTAGACACTCGACGACTGACCTAATACTAACGAAACTCTGATTGCATTGTTCAGTTGTAGAAATGAGAATCCTGATCACTGATGATGAACCTGGTTAATAAATTCTTAGGAAGATGTGGTTTTGCAAAAATTATATAGTATCCTTGAAATCTTCAGTCATTGTGGTTCTTTCTTATACCATTTTTGACATGAAATCAAATGCCAGAAAAATTTACAAGTAACCAAAGAAATTGGGAAACAAACCCATAAATTTAATACCCCAAACATCAAAATATTAATGAATGAGAAATTATTATTGTGGGATTTCATTTAATTTAGATTCATTACACATTGATTTACAATGAAGAAAATATTTAAAAAAATCACGGTAATCCTAAAAATTAGTTCACCAAAAGAGACCAATGTCATGGACGTTGCAAGAAGTCTGTTGGGACCAATTTGTCCCCCACAAGAAACAATGTGGCAGAATATAAGGAAATATCGGAAATCACTATCGGGAACACACCTTATTTGGAAAAGACCATTACATAATCAATAGATGTAGGGGTCATCCCAAATATTCCAATAAGTCTCATGTTTTAAAAACATGCCTATTTTTTGAAGAAATTAGTAGGAATGCATCATTTTACCAAATAATTTACCTTTTCAGCAACCCACGGAATAACAAATATCACTCAACACATTTTCTCATCGGGAAACATGACGTTTATAAGAATACAAGGGGATGAGATGATGTATGAAAATGGGGTTATCCCACTGATATGGTCATCCATAACCATTTATTCTATTTTTTAAATCTATTTTATAGATTGAATTCATCATGGAGGAGAATTCAATGAATGAAATTTGTTTTGGATTCGGGTTTCATTATGAGATACCAGAGGGAATCATGGTCTAAGAATTCAATGGCATGGGACCCTAAAATGTATAACCTAAATTTATATATGGAAAACACTATATAATTGAATTATTTTTTAGTTGTGGTGTACAATATTTGGGCTGGGTCTGGTGTTAACAAGGCATAATCTATGACATTTGGAGCCCGATTAACCGATTGTGACAACACTACGCCAACTGTATAGTTAGATGCCTCACACATGAGCTCAAATGGTAAATCCCTTTTAAGTGGTTGTATTACTGGGGGTGACACGATATTAAACTGTATCTCACTAAAATCATATTCACATTCTTTATCAAAAACAAATTATTCTTATATTGGATTAATAGGGTTAGGGGAGTGCAATTATACTAAATTCATGATTGAAATGATGGTAAAATCCAACATGATCTATAAAAGACCACACATACCATAAATATTTATAGAATGGTAATGATGAAATGACATCCACATTTGATTTAACTACTTGGATACCATCCCTAGAAAATAAATGTCCCAAAATTGCACCTTGTCGCACCATGAAATGGAATTTCTCATAATTTAAAATGAGAGTATTTTCAATACAACAATGTATGGGAGAACCTAAACTAATAAAACATTCATCAAAAGAGGTTACATACATAGTTAAATCACCCATGAAAATGGATAGTCAATTAACCAAGTTATCTGAAAAAATACTTACCATATATCACTAGAATGTACCTAGAGCATTGCACATAAAAACTGGAATCCTTCTATATAAAAATGTGCCGAAGGGGAAATTGAAGGTTTACTTTTCATTACCCTTGGGGAAATATACATTTTAATGTATCTAGAATATCCATCTAGAAAAAAGTAATAGAACTTCCCTTACAACCTCTATATAATTTTTTTGGTGAATGAAAATGGAAAATTGTCCTTCCCAGTTTTTGGGTTTAGTCGATAATAGTTTATACAGATATTAAAACTATTCTATCAACAAGTTGGAACCAATTCATTAATTCATTTTTGATTACTATAAGACTGGTATTTTTGGAGATGAATGAATGGAACTAACTTATTGGATGTTAGAGATGGGGTAAAAGATTCTAGAAGCCATTAATTATGTTACATCCTCTTTAAAAAAATCTATGTGGTTTCGGTTTAGTCGATATTGTTCATGCCCCAATCATTTACCCCCATTATTTAGAAAAATATTATGTGTACATGTTTATGGGCTAATAATATGAATATCGATTTGTATCCATCCAAATTATTTTTTATACCCCCTGAAATGTTCATGCAATATCAATTTATTCCCATGAGAGAGTGAACAAAATATCATGATTGGCATGCTGTTTCCATTAACAATATATGAATATTTTAAATCATGAGTAATTTTTTTCTATTCAAATTTAGGTGGATTTTTTATTAATAGGAGTGTGTGTGAATGTGAGTGGTCTCTAGTCACATATAATTGTATAATGGTATCATTCTTAGATGAAAAATGAACTTTTACAAGATTAACAATATCATCGATGATAATTTGATCCTCGTTGTTCAATAAATTATCAATTAATAAACATGCATGAAACTTTTCTAGACCTATACCAAAATAAATTCATGAGTCATTTAAAATAATTTAAATCAAGTATGTAAACATGTAAATGGAATCAAGGAGAGGAAAGATGATTTTTTGGGGGAAGGTATTACATCAATTGAATTTATTGACTGAGATTAGTGTTCTTATGAGGGGTGCTTTATGGAATCCATGGTGTTGAAATGGACTTTTTCACCTCAAAATAAGATACATAATGTACCATTAAAGAAATTAATTTTGTTATGGGAAGTTTTCAAGAAGTTCCTTCTAACACCCCA
The DNA here is from genome assembly GCA_963277665.1 of Viscum album. Lineage (NCBI taxonomy): Eukaryota > Viridiplantae > Streptophyta > Magnoliopsida > Santalales > Viscaceae > Viscum > Viscum album. The sequence continues at coordinate 1,683,536,636 of OY728158.1, forward strand.
AGCTTCCACGGTACGCTTCTCTTTGAATAATACACTAGTATGTGTTATACGCAACTTCGAGTTCAAACACACCATAACCAATCAAACTAGGTTTTATGAATATAAATACCCACTTTTTAAATATAAAAAAAATATCATTCACAATGGAATTCATTGTTGGATTAAGAATATCGAAATTATCTTAGGGTGAATTTTTGGTATTTTTCTGAAAACTTTCAATTTTTATTGAATAGTGAAAAACAATGAGTTATAGTTTAAAACCAAAATTTTATTTTAATAATAATTTATTTTATTTAAATTTATTTTATTTCAAAATAAATACATAATAGCAATATATGTTCAATTTAAATAATTGGAGTCAGTTTATAATAATTTTAGATATATAAAAAATTTATTGAACTTTTCACCGTCTTTTACCCACCTCATAGGAAATTTTCAAAATCACATAAAAGGTAATTTTACCTCTTCTGTGAGTTTAATTTCAAAATTCCGAGTGACACGGTTGGTAACAATATTTAATATTTGGTTCAATAAGATGAATTTTTTTTGGTGAATAATAACATTTTACTTTTATTTACCACAGATAAAAGTAAATATGGTAATTAAAGGTAAGAAATGATATTATTATTACCCTAACACATTTCATAATTCTTTTGGATGTGTATAATAAAAAAACAACCTTAGGAATAAAATATTAACATCTTTGGTCCACTTAGATTAGATTTGGACAATTATTATTATTTTATTTAAAGAATAGTTAAAAGAGTTGAAATCAATGTTTAATAGCTAAAACATTTTTAATATATTGTTATACATAATATAAATTATACAATAAATATTCATTAAAAAGATCAAAATATTTCATAAATAATTATATTATATTTATATTTTTTAGACATTATATAATTTAATTTATTTATGACACAATGATGATACAGTAATTACCTAATTAATGGAATATTAAAATAATTGATATTATAAATATCCAAATAAATATAATTTTAGACTTTTTATGAATTAAAAAAAACTATATGTTAATATGACATATTATTGTTGTTTATATTAATTTTTTTCTATCTAATAATTCTGTTATTAATTTATCAAAAACAAAATACCAAATAGTGACAAAATTGTCAGAAATGAGTTTTAAAACAAATATTAAATTTATAATTGAGATTCTATTCATAAAAAACTCCGGATTGGCCAAAAAACTAATATAATGATAGGTGTATCATTAAATGAGCCACTTGGGGTTACCCTAGATGTATATCATATGTTTATTAACCATATGATATAAAAATACAAAGAGACATGCTAAATGTCAAACTATGTAACTAAGATTTAAATCTAAAAGATAAAAATAATATAGTTACCCGAACCTATCTAAAACCTATTAGTTTATTGGTTTTTGACCCATCCATACCTTATCCTTTAAATAATCAATTTTATAGCCATTTGAAATCAATATTCATTTTATTATGAAATAATGTTTCTAGCTTTTCCTATTATGCCCCTCACCCCTCTTATAAAAGGGGACTCCCCCTTCTCTCTAATTGACACCTTCAAAGACATTTTTCTCAGCCAAGATCTTCCGAAATACCCTATCAACTAACCTATCTTCATCATTGAGGCCTTAATGTAGTAATAAATCCAACCTATGGAGCTCTTTTGATCAAATAAAAAGGAAGAACCTGAAGAAGAGGTAAATATTTCATCAACCTTCTCAAGTTCCTCTCTTCTTCCACTTCATTTTTCATTATTTTTCCATTATAAAATAATAAATCCAGTATATTATATATAATGTGACGTTGTTATAAATATGGTAGAACCATATTCATTATTTTATCCATCCTTTGAATGAGATGTCACCATTCGTGCGTATGTACGGCTTACCGTCTCCACATCATGGTGTAATTGTTATTAAATACATTATTATTTGGATGGTTATAATAATGATGTGTAATTGATGTAAATAATAAATATAACATGATAATGATTATGTATATATGATATAAAATCCAATTATATATTATGTTAATATCAAAATAATGATATTGTCACTCATACGGACATACGGATTACCGTCTCCATGAACACGATGAGATTCATTCCCCATCGTATCCATTCAAGACTAATTTTCATTATATGATTGCAATTAATATTTAATGACTTGATATGATTCTAGATATGAGTAATATACATACCATCCAAAACAAATATGACTCACATAAAAAATAATATAAAGGAAAATGAATCCATTAACACCAAAAACTACGATAATACTAAGATATTTTTAGAAAAGCAATGTTAAAATATCTTATATGATATCATATTAATGTATGTGATTCTTGTATAATTTAATAAAAATTATTTCACCATTATAAAGGTGGTTAACTACCCTCGACCAATGAAAAGTAAAAAGGTAAGGTTTAATTCTACAATCACATCATTATCTGAGGTTGTTTATACGTAATTATTTACCAAGGACTCTTTATCATCCACATCCATGTTTCTTAAAAATGAATTTCAAAAAATTCTTACTATTTACTAGACTATGGGTTAAAGTAATTTATACCCTTGTTTAAATTTTATAAGATGTTTATAAAGGAATCATTCAAACATTTTCCAAACAAGGTCCTTTATAATCATTTTGACAATATTAAGGTAAGATTGTCTTTTTTTTAACTTATACGCCGGGTGCAGCTATTTCCCGCCGTTATAACATCGTCGAAGCTTCCTATACAAGATTATAAGAATATTCTCAAATATTAATTTTTTTTCTTTAGAAATATTTGGCTTTTAAATAATTTCAAAAGAGAAATATATATTTCACTAAAAAAGTTTTGATTTCATCTATGTCAACATCCTTGATATATTTTACGTTTATTTAAAGTTGATTTATTATGATACAAAACATCCATATTTTGTTGAAGGTTTTGTGATATGATTGGATGTGGGTGTGTTATTTCATACCATTCATGGTTTAAGGATAAAGTATTGACATTTTGTTTGCCAGTTTTAATACGAATGTTTATGTAATGTTTAATCCTTTTCATATTATGAATGCATTAGAAATAGTAAGTGATGAGTGGAGCCCGTTGTAACTCATGGATGCATCGGTAGGTATGATGAGACAAACTACTGTCTTGGAAAAAGGCCTTGAAGAAATCTTATTTGTATTCTTGGCACATGGATTTGACTATGTGGTTATGAAAGTCTGGAATTATGCATTCCATCATTATGAAAGTGGCTATTGATATTGAATTTGATTATTCGACTAGTAAAAATCAATGTGAGTGTGTCAATGGAATTATTTTGATTTTCATATTCCATATTATAATGAAGTTTAGTTTTAAAATGCCTTTTTAGTTTTATACATATCCTTAAATGTTATTTCTTATTTATGAAAGCCACTGCTATATTGTTATCCTTACTGGGAATCTGAGCTCACCCCTTTCTACTTTTTATTTTTTCCAGGAAGCGAAGAAGTATATTATGAATGACCTGTATAGATATTTTGTGGGATCTCATTGTTTTCAATGGAAAAAATATCGTGGTTGTTTTCCATTTTATGATTTAATGTAAAACTTATGAATGTATCTAGTACTTTCAAGAATACTAAACTAATCGGTCTTTCGATATATGATCTTTTGGGATCATGCCAATGATACATATTAATGAAATGACTATAGGCTTCTGGGGTTATGGTGTTATAGTTGGTATCATAGAATGTTAAGTAAAAACCATAGAAACTAGATTTAGATACACTCTAATTAGAGCACATTACCATAATATATACTTTTAGGATTAGTATAGAAGAACATCCTAGAATTTTTTTATTGTAGATATTTCGGAAGTTTTCCAAGAAATACATCCCTGTCTAGATACAAGTAGGTCGAGGCAGGTCTGGCACCAATGTACCTCGTGGTAAAACCTGAAAACACATCTTTGAGCTAGACTCGAACGTGAATTGGTGCACAACAATGGGCCTAGCTGCACTTTTTGTTGCGACACTCCTGGGGGATATGCTTAAGATAACTCTTATTTTCCTTACAAACTTTTATGAAGGGTGTATAGATATATACTTACTCAAGGAAAACATTTTTATGATTATGGATTATATCCATAATGTTTTCAATTTATGTTCAGTGTTTTACAAGTTTGGATTTATGTATTGTTATTCATAAACAAATATAGTTTATTCTATTATTTAGAAATGTATCCTAGTGGAAGGAATGGAAACCGTATCAATGCACACCCTTAATGTAGGGATTTACCTCTTGGTGAAGATAATTATAGTGGAGCTAGTTATAAAAATGGTGCTGATCAACTTATCACTATACTAAGAGAACTCAGTCAGGTTTTGAATAATAACCGTACCCGTATAGAGCACCCTGATCCATAGCTTGGAGGATCAATTTAAGATGACTTCATGAGGCAAAAACCACCAACATTAAATGGGGGTAAAAATCCACAAATAGTTGAGAAATGGATAAATTCCATAGTGAAAATATTCTACACCATGGGGAGTAGTGAAAGGGGAAACAATTTAGGGAATTGTACCACCTCAATAGAGATGTTGATCAATGGTGTTCATTGATTCAAAACAAAAATGAAGATGATGAAGTATAAAATATATATTGGAGGGATCTTAAAGTAATTTTCTTAGATAAATACATTCCTCATGACCATCGAGCGAATAGGGAAAGATAATTTCTGAGTCTGAGGCAAAAGGTTGATGAGAATGTTGAAAATTATGAATGTAACTTTACAAGGTTAGTAAGGAATGCTGCAGAATATATACATAACCCAAGAAGTAAGATTGACCATTTCATTGATGGGTTAAAACAATTTCTACGTCGATATTTTGAATCACAATGCTTTTAATTGTATAATGATATTGTCTCATGTGCTATCAAGACAGTTAAATAATTCTATAAGTCTTATTACTTTAATGAAAAGAAAGAGAAGAAGAGATCTATTGAACACTTTGGAAATGGAAATAATGGGAAGAAGGGAAAAGTTGAATATCCATCCTACAACAATTGTGGGAAGAAACACCTTGGTACATGACTGAAGGGAATGTAATTATGTTACAAGTATAGTGAAAAAGGCCACCAAACTCATGATTTCATGGGGATGAAAAAGGATGTTGATGTTGAATGGTACAATAGCAGAGAAATGGAGAATTATGCAAATTAGTGGCTGGTAATTTAATGGTTTACTCAAATTTAGAAAAAAATTTATTTGATTCTGGATCATCGAATTGTTTAACATCTTCCCAGTTTGCTACGAAAGTTAGATATTTCCAATTTGATTTAACAAGAATGTTTTCAGTCAAAACTCATAAGGGAAGTGTCATTAAAATAGATTTTTGTAAATCAATCCCCATTAGGGAATATAAATGTTCTTTATCTTCAGATCTCATCGTCATACCCATGATTTAATTTGATATAATGATTGGTATGGATTGGATTTCGAACCATTATGCAAAAAAAATTATAAGTAGAAGTAGGTTACTATTACTGATTACAATGAAAAAGAACAACTTATCTTTTGAGTAGAATCATCACCACCTTATTCCTTTCTAGATCCACCCCTAGTAGATCAACTAAATTAAATTATTGGGGAGTAAGATAATGAAATAACCTTATGTGAGGAAAATAATATTCAAATAGAGGGTGTATAAGTTGTTAAATAATATGTTGATGTGTTTCCAAAAGATTTACCTGGACATCCTCCAGAATAATAATTTAAGTTTTCCATTGATTTAATTCCAGGACCAAGGGGTATATCGAAGACCCACTAAAGAATGGCCACTATGGAATTAGTTGAAATAATGAAACAACTAAATTAATTGAGTAATAAGGGATTTATTCACCCTAGTGTGTCTCCATGGGGCACCCCTATCCTTTTTGTTAAGTAGAAATATAGATCTATGAGGTTGTTCATTGACTACAAGGCGATCAATGATATAAAAATAAATAAAAAGTATCCCTTACCTCTCATTGATGATTTATTCGGCCAACTTCATGGATATAAATACATTTCAAAGATTGACATTCGATCTGGATATCATTAGTAGTGTGTGAAGAAGGAAGACATTCAGAAGACAACATTTGGAACTAGGTATAAGCATTACGAGTTTAGAGTAATGCCTTTTGGATTGACTAATTCACCCTCTATCTTCATGGATATAATGAATTGATTTTTCAAGGAGTATTTTGATGACATTGTAGTAGTATTTATTGATTATATCATTGTATTCTCTAAATTCAATGAAGTTCATGAAAATCACATTTTCATTATCTTGAAGACTCTGTGAAGACATGAATTATATGGGAAATTTAGGGAGGGTGAATTCTAGCTTCAGAAGATTTCATTTTGTGGACATATTGTCTCCAAGGATGGAATCTCTATTGATCCTTTTAATACCAAGGCAATCCAAAAATAACTACCTACGATGAGTATAACAGAGGTACTCAGTTTAATTTGATTATCAGGTAATTATCGACATTTCGTCCATAATTTTCTTGGTTTTGGAAACCCATTAACCATGCTCACATGTAAAGGGGTGAAATTTGTTTGGAAAAAAGAATGTGAAAAATGTTTTGAATAATCAAAGAGAAGATTAGTCAATTATCTTATATTCCCTCTACCATCAGGGAATGATGGGTTTGTTATTCATAGTGATGCTTCAAAGAAATGACATGGTTGGTTCCTTATGTAGAATGATAGAGTTATTTCATATGTAGAATGACAACTAAATATTTATGAGAAAACATAAACTACTCATGATCTCGTGTTATCATTTATAATCATGGCTTTGATGATTTGGAGACACTATCTATATGGTGAATAATGTATGATATACACTGATCACAATAGTTTGAGGTAAATTTTCTCACAAAAAACAACACAACATGAGGCAAATGCAATGGCTTGAACTACTGAAGGATTATGATTGCACTATACACTACCACCTAGGTAAAGATAAATAAGTTGGAATATGCTTTGTGAAGAAAGGATAATGGGGTTTTGAACAAGATGAGTGTCCAAAAGGATCCTATATACATGGATCTAGTAAATATGGATATGGGAATCACCATGGAAGGTGAAACATCAATACTTTTTCAAATGGTTTTCAAACCATCTTTACTATAAAAGATAAAGTGTTCTCCAATCGGTGTTGAAGAGTTTCAAAAGAAGAATAATGCTTTGAATGATGGGAGATTGAGTGACTTCGTATATGAAGATGTAATTTTTAAATTTCAAAGAAGACATTGGGTTCCTAATAAACATTATCTAAAAAGAGAATTGTTGGATGATGCTCATAGTTCTGATTTCTATATACACCATGGTAGAACCAAAATGTATAGAGATATGAAGGAAATGTTTTTGTGGGATATCATGAAGAAGGGGATAGCTCATTTTGTGTCATGATGTATGGTATGTCAACAAGTGAATGATGGAAGGAAACAACCTAGAGGAGTCTTGCAACCTCTTAACATACCTGAATGGAAATGGAATAATATTACGATTGGATTTTTCATGGGACTACCAAAGACTCCTAGTAGGAACGATGCAATATGGTTCATTGTTGATCTTCTAACAAAGTCAACACATTTTATTGTTATAAGATAAGATTTACCACATGAACGTCTTGCAAGACTATATATTAATGAATATGCGAGACTTCATGGAGTACCCCTATCGATTATTTCTGATAATGATCCACATGTTAAATCAAGATTCTAGAAAAGTCTCCAAAAATCCTTGTATACGGAACTTCGTTTGAGCACAACCTACCTCCCCCAATCTGATCAACAATCAGAACAAACTATTCAAACGTTGGAAGATATGTTGAGATCATGATCACTTGACTTTCAAGGAATGTGGGATCAATATTTACCTTTGGTTTAATTATCCTATAACAATAGCTTCCATTCAAGTATTCAGATAGAACCATATAAAGCATTATATGGATAGATATGTCGCACACCAACCTTTTGGGATGATGTTGGTTAACGAAAACTCATAGGCCCAGAACTAGTGGAGGAAATGGTGGAAAAGGTGATGTTAATCCAAAACGACATCAATGCAGCTCAATGTAGGAAGAAGAGATATGCCGATAATGGAAGGAAGGATTTGGAATTTTAGTTAGGAGATCATGTATTCTCGAAGGTAGAGGGTGTTATATGTTTTGGTAAGGAGGGAAAATTGAGTCCCAGGAACATCGGACCATTATAAATTCGAGAACGAATTGGGGTTGTAGCTTACCAGTTGCCAATTCCACCAAATCTCCCCAAAGTTCACATTGTATTCCGCATATCACTATTGAGAAAATACATTCCTGACCCCATGCATGTACTCACCTATGACTAATTAGAACTGGAACACGATCTTTGTTATTTCGAAGACCCTATCATGGTTATTGATATAAGAGAACATGTGATGAGAAACCGGACAACTTGTCCGGTAAAAGTTCTATGGAGCAACAATAAGTTGGAAGAGGCAACATGTTACCCGTGGAACTTATGATGAAGAACCACCCGAGTCTTTTTACACAGTAATCCTCTATAAATTTCGTGGACAAAATTATTTGAAGTAGGGGAGAATCTAACACCCCAAGATTCCATGGTATGCTTCTCTTTGAATAATACAGTAGTGTGTGTTGTACACAATTTCGAGTTTTAACACACCATAACTAGTCAAACTGGACATTATGAATAGTAATACCCACTTTTTGAATTATATAAAATTTATATATCAAAATGGACTTCATTTTTCAATTTAAAATATCGAAATTATCTTAGGGGGATTTTTTTCTATTTTCTGAAAATGTTCAATTTTTAATGAATAGTGAAAAACACTGAGTTATAGTTTAAAACTAAATTTTTATTCAAATAATTATTTATTTTATGTAAATTTATTTGAGGTAAAAATAGATACATAATACCTATATAATTTCAATATAATTAATTGGAGTCTGTTTATAAAAATTTTAGATATATATAAATTTTTTTGAACCTTTCACTGTCATTTACCCACCTCCCAGGAGAATTTATAAATTCACATAAAACATAATTTTACCTCTTCAGTGATTTAAATTTCAAAAATATGAGATACATGACTGATATCAGTATGTAAAATGTGATTCAATAAGATGAAAATAATTTTTGGTGAATAGTAACTTTTAACTTTTATTTATCACAGTTAAAAATACATACGGTAATTGTTGGTAAAAATGATAATATTATTACCATAACACATTTCCTAATTCTATTGGATACTTATATTTCGATCTGAAACATCCTTAGGAATTAAATATGATCCTCTTTGGTCTACATGGTTTAGATTAGGAAACATCTTATTATTTTATTTAAAGAAGTGTGAAAATAGTTAAAATCAAAGTTTAATAACTAAAACATTTTTAATATAGGGTTATACATAAGATAAATTAGACTATAAATATTCATTAGATGGATAAAAGTATTTACTACATAATGGTAGTATATTTATATTTTTTATACATTATATTATTTAATTTATTTATGACACAATGATGATGCAGTTACTACCTAATTAGGGGGACATTAAAATAATTGATATTATAAATATCCATGTAAATGTAATATGAGACATTTCATGAATTACAACAATTTTATAGGTTAATATGACATATTATAATTAGTTAGAAAAATTTTCTTTGACGTAATAATGCTGTTATAGAATTTAGAAAAAAATACCAAATAGTGTCAAAATTGATATAAAAGAGTTTTTAAAACAAATATTATATTATTAATTGATATTATATTCCTAAAAATATATGGTTCAAAACAAAGTCTTATATAATTATGGGTGTATCATTAATAAACCTCATGGGGTTATCTTGGAAGTATATATTATGTTGATTAACCATATAATATAACAATACAAAGAGACATGGTAAATGTCGAACAATTTAACGTAGAGTTAAATCTAAAAGATAACGTCAATAGATTAACCCAAAACATTAAAAAACCTATTGGTTGAGTAGTTTTAAAACCATCCCAACATTTTCATTTAAATAATCCATTTTTTATCCATTAGAAATAGAAAATGATTTTATTATAAAATAATATTTCTAGCTTTTCCAAAGGCGCCCCACACCCCTCTTATAAAAGGGAACACCACATTCTCTCTAATTCACAACTTCGAAGCCATTTGGATCTACTAAAATCATCCCAATTCCCTCTAAACTATCCTAACTTCATTATAGAGGCCTTAATTTAGTCATAAATCCATCCTATGGATTTCATTTGATCAAATAATAAGGTAGATCCCGAAGAAGAGGTAATTATTTCATCACCTCTTTAAAGTTCTCTTCTTCTTCCACTTCCTCTTTCATTGTTGTTTCCATTATAAAACAATTACTCCAGTATATTATATATACTATGATTTTATTATAAATATGGTACAACCATATTCATTATTCTGTCAATCATTTTAATGACATGTCACCATACGTGCATATGTACGGTTTATCGTCTCCATGTCGTGGTGTAATTGTTATTCAATACATTTATTATTTGGATGGGTTTAAAAATGATGTGTAATTGGTGTAAATAATAAATATAACATGATAATTATTCTTTATATATTACATAAAATACAATTATATGTTATTTTAATATCAAATGAATGATATTGTCACTCGTGCGTACGTACAGATTACGGTCTCCAAAAACGCAGTGAGATTCATTCCCCATTGTATCCATTGAAGAATAATTTTCATCAGATGATTAAAAATAATGTTTAATTACTTGATATGATTTTATATATGAATAAGATACATCCCATTAATAAAAAATAAGACTCACATAACAAATAATACAATGTAAAACGAATCTGTTAACACTCGAAATCACGATAATACTAAGATATTATTAATAAAACAATAATAGAAGATCATATATGATATCATATTAATGTATATGATTATTGTGTTATTTCATAAAAATTATTTCACCATTATAAAAAAGGTTAAACTACCCTCAACCAAGGAAAAGTATAATGGATGGGTTAATTCTACAATCATTTCATTATGTGAGGTTGTTTATATGTAATTATCTACTGGGAACACATTATCATCCACATCCATGTTTCTTAAAAATGTATTTCCAAACATTCTTACTAGTTACTAGACTATGGGTTAATGAAATTTATACCCTTGTTTAACTTTTATAAGATGTTTAAAATGGAATCTTTTCGTCATTTTCTAAACAATGTCCTTTATAGCCATTTCGACAAAATTATTGTAAGAATGTATTATTTTAGCATATACTAATGGTGAATCTACTTTCCACATTATAACATCGTCGAAGCTTCCTATACACGATTATAAGAATATTTTCAAATATTAATTTTTTCATTTATAATTACGTGACTTTTAAATAATTTCAAAATAAAAAGAGATATTTCACAAAAAAATGTTTTTATTTCGTCTCTGTCAACATCCTTGATGGATTTTAAGTTTATTTGAAGTTGATTTAGTATGACACAAAACATCCATATTTTATTGAAGGTTTTATGATATGTTTGACTGTGGATGTGTTATTTCATACCATTCATGTTTTAAAGATAAATTATTTAAATTTTAATGCTAGTTTTAATTCTACTGTTTATGTTATGTTTAATCCTTTTCATATGAGGAATGAATTGGACTTAGTAAGTGATGGGTGGAGTTTTCTATAGCTCCTCAATGCATCCGTTGGTCTCATGAGACAAAATAGTGTCTTAGCTGAAGGCCTTGACGAAACTATATTTGTAGTCTTTCCACATGTCCTGGACTATGTGGTTATGAATGTTTTGCATTATGCATTCCATCGTTATGAATGTGGCTATTGATATTGTATGTGATTATTTGACTAGTAGAATATACATGTGAATAATTAAAGGGCATTATTTTGATTTATATTTTCCATATTATGATGAAGTTTATGTTGAAATGGATTTTTTTAGCTCTATACAATGTCTTAAATGTTTATGATTATTTATGAAAGCTTTCTATATATTGTTATCATTACTAGGCATCTGAGATTACCACTTTCTACGGTTTATTTTTTCCAGGATGCAAACTAGTATACTATGACTGACCTATAGGGATAGTCTATGGGATCTCAGTGTTTTCAATGGAAAATAATATATTTTTCATTTTACTTTTTATGTTGTAATGTAAAACTTATTAACGTATCTAGTACTTCTAAGGAAAATAAACTAATCGGTATTTTGAGACATGATCTTTTGTGATCATTCCAATGATACATAATAAGGCATCGACTCTGGAATTTTTGGGTCTGGGTGTTATAGTTGGTATCAGAAGATGTTTAGTACAGACCTTGGAAACATGATTTAGATAAACTCTGACTAGAGAACATTACCATAAGATAGACTATGAGGAATAGTATAGAAGAACTTCCTAGAATTTGGATTTTGTAGAGATTGTGTCAGTATTCCAAGAAATACATACATGACTAGATATGAGTACGTAGAGGCAGCTCTGGCATAATTATACCTAGGTTTATAACCCAAAAACAGAACATTGAGCTAGACTTAAATGAGAACGGGTGCACGAAAATGGGCATTGCTTCACTCTTGGTTATGACACACCCGGGGGATATGCATAGGATAATTAAAATTTTCATTAAAACCATTATGAAGGGTTTATGAGTTTATACATCCTCAAAGAAAACATTTTTATGATTATGTATTATATCCATAAATTTTTCTGTTTTTGTTCAGTGTTTTACAAGTTTGGATTTATGTATTTCGATTCATAAACTAATCTAGTTTATGACAATGTTTAGAAATGTCACCTTGTGGAAGGAATAGAAACCATATCAATGAATGCACTCCATGTAGGTATTTCCCTCCTTCTCAAGATAATTATAGTGGAGCAGGGGATACAAATAGTGCTGATCAGCTTATTATTATACTGGGAGAACTCACTCAGGTTATGAATAATAACCTTACCCATATGGAGCACTATGATCCACAACGTGGAGGATCAATGTTATATCGCTTCATGAGGAAGAAACCACCAACATTCAATGGGCTAAAATATGCAAGTATCTAAACAATGGAAAAATTCCTTAGTGAAAATATTCTACGCCTTGGGGAGTACTGAAAGAGAAAAAGATTTTATGGGAGTTTACCGCCTCACTGATGATTTTGATCAATAGTGGTAATTGATTCAAAACATAGAGGAAGATGATGAAGTATCAAATATTGAATGGAGGGAATTTAATGAACTTTTCATAGAAAAATACTTTCCTCTTGACCATCGAACAGATATGGAAAACAATTTCTAAGTCTGATGCAAAGGGAGGATAAATATGACGCAAAGTATGAATGTATCTTTTCAAGGTTAGCGAGGAATGTTGCAGATTATTTACATAAGAAAATAAGTAAGATTGACCATTTAATTTTTGTGATAAAACCATTTCTCTGTCGGTATTTTGTATCAAAATCCTTCTCATTGTAAGAAGATATTGTCACCTGTGCTATCAAGACAGTTAAATAATTCTCTACGTCTAACAAATTTAAAGTAGGGAAAGAGAATAAGAGATGAGTTGAACACTCTGGAAATGGAAATAATGGTAAGAAGGGAAAAGTTTAATATCCATCATGTAGAAATTGTGGGAAGAAACACCCTGGTACTTGACTGAAAGGAATGTGAGTCCATTACAATTGTGGTGAAAAAGGCCACCAAACTGGTGATCACAAGGGGAAAAAAGAGATTCTCGATGTTGATTTCTATAATTGTAGAGAAAGGGGGAAATATGAAAATGACTGTCTTAAGTGTTAGGGGAACAAACCTCAGAAAAGGCCAAGGCATCAAGGCCATGCTTATTCTATCACTACTCTTGAGGTTGAGGCTCCGAAAGATGTAGTGGCAGGTAATTTAATTGTTTCCTCAAGTTTAGAAAATGATTTATTTGATTCTGGATCATCGCATTATTTCATATATTCCCAGTTTCCTAATAAAATTAGATATTTCAAATTTTATTCAACAAGAATGTTGTTAGTAAAAACTATTAAGGGATGTATCATAACAACATAGTCTTTTGAATCAGTCCTTATTAGGGCATTTAAATGTTCTTTATCTGTTGGTCTCATCGTCATACCCATGATTGAATTTAATATAATCCTTGGTATGGATTTTCATTCAGAACATGATGTAGAAATTTATTTTAAGATGAAGGAGGTTACTATTTTTGATGATGATGATAAAGAACACCTTCTCCCTAGAGTATAATCATCACCACCTAATTCTTATCTATATCCAGCCCCAATAGCTCAACTAAATTCAATTATTGGGGAGTAAGAGAATGAAATAACTGATAGTGAGGAAAATAATGGTCAAATAGAGGATGTACCAATTGTGAATGAATATGTTGATGTGTTTCTAGAAGATTTAACTTGACATCCTCTAGAATGTGAAATTGAGTTTTCCCTTGATTTAATTTTCGGATCAAGGTCTGTATCAGAGACCCCTTATAGAATGGACACAGTGAAATTAGTGGAACTAAAGAAACAACTACATGAATTGAGTAACAAGGGATTTATTCACCCTATTGTTTCTCCATGTGGGGCCCCTGACCATTTTGTTATGAAGAAAGATGGATCTATGAGGTTGTTCATTAACTGCATGGAGATCAATGATATAAAAATAAACAACATGTATGCCCTACCTCACATTGATGATTTATTCGACCAACTTCATGGAGCTCAATAATTTTGAATGATTGGCCTTTGATCTGGATATCATGAGTTGTGTGTGAGGAATGAAGACATTCCGATGATAACATTTCAAACCAGGAACGGGCATTACAAGTTTACAGTAATGCCTTTTGGATTGACTAATGAATCCTATGTATTCATGGATATAATGAATATAGTTTTCATGGAATATCTTGATGACATTGTAGTGGTATTTATTGATTATATCTTGGTATACTCCAAATGCTACGACGTTCATGAAAATCACTTGAGAAATATCTTAAAGACTGTAAAGAGAAATTAATTATATGGGAAATTTAGCAAGTGTAAATTCTGGCTCAATGAGATTTCTTTTCTTGGACATATTGTATCCAAGGGTGGAATCTCTATTTATCCTTCTAAGACCAAGGAAATCCAAGAATGGCCAGCACCGATGAGTATAACTGTGGTACAACGTTTTATTGGTTTAGCTGGTTATTATTAGTGTTTCGTCAATAATTTAGACCGTTTGGCTTACCCATTAACCAAGATCACATGTAAAGGGGTGAAATTTGTTTGGAAAAAATAATGTGAATATTGTTTTGAATAATTAAAGAGAATATTAGTCAATGTGCCTATATTGAATCAACCATCAAGTAATGCTGGGTTTTTTATTCATAGTGATGCTTCAGAGAAAGGACTTGGTTGTGTCCATATACAGAATGATAGGTTATTTCTATGCATCACGATAGCTAAAAATTCAAGAGAAAAACTATTGTAATCATGATCATGAGATACCATTTGAAATATTTTCTTTGATGATTTGTAGACACTATCTATATGGTGAAAAATGTGTGATATATACCGATCACAAGAGTTTGAAATATATTTCTCACAAGAATAACTTAACATGAGGCAAAGGCGATGGCTTGAAATACTGAAGGATTATTATTTCACTATACACTATAACCCATGGAAGGCAAATAAGCTGGCAGATGCTTTGAGTAGAAAGGATCATGGAGTTTTGAACAAGATGTGTGTTGAAAAGGATCTTATATACATGGATCTAGTAAATATGGATATGGGAATAACCATGGAAGGTGAAACATCAATAATTTTTCAAATGGTTTCCAATCCATCATAACTATAACGGATAATGAGTTCTCAGATTGTTGATGAAGAGTTTCAAAAGAATATTAAAGCTGGGAAGGATGGGAGATTTATTGACTTCATATATGAAGATGGAATTTTGAAATTTGGGAAGAGGCTTTATGTTCCCAACATACCTGATCTAAAAAGAGAATTGTTGGATGATGCACATAGTTCCAAATTCTCTATACACCTTGGTAGCACTGATATGTATATGTATTTGAAGGAATATTTTTTGTGGGACAACATGAAGAGGGAAATTGGTGATTTTGTGTCATGATGTATGGTTTTTCAATAAGTGAGAGCTGGAAGGCAACATCCTGGAGGAGTCTTGCAACCTCATCCCATACCTTAGTGTAAATGGGATAATATTACAGTTGACTTTATGATAGGACTAACAAAGACTTCTAGAAGAAACGATGCGATATGGGTCATTGTTGATCATCTTACTAATTCAGCACATTTTTGTGCAATAAGAAATGATTTACCACTTGAACATATAGAAAGACTATATATTAATGATGTTGTGAGACTTCATGTATTACCCCTATCGACTAATGGTGATCATGATCCATGTATTAAATGAAGATTTGGGAAAAGACTCCAGAAAGCCCTGGGTACTGAACATTGTTTGAACACTACCTAGAACCCTAAAACTGATAGACAATCAGAACGGGCTATTCAAACCTTAGAAGATATGTTGAGATCATGCTCACATGACTTTCATGGTATTTGGGATCAATATTTACCTTTTCTAGAATTTTTGTATAAAAATAGATTCCATTCAAGTATTCATATGGCACCATATAAAACGTTATATGGAAAGAGATGTCGCACACCAACTTGTTGGTATGATGATGGTGAAAGAAAACTCGTAGGCCCAAAACTGGTGGAGGAAACTGTGGAAAAGGTGAAGGAAATCCAAAACCACATTAAAGCATCTTAAAGTAGTCATAAGAGCTATGCCGATAACCAAAGGATGGATTTTGAATTTCAGTTTGGACATCATGTCTTCTTGAACTTATCTCCATGGAAGGGTGTTATACATTTTGGTAAGGAAGGAAAATTGAGTCCCAAGAACATCAGACCTTTAGAAATTCTAGACCGAATTATGGTTGAAGCTTACCAGTTTGAAATTCCACCAAGTCTCTCTAAAGTTCAAGATGTATTCCACGTATCACTTTTAAAAAAATACATGCCTGACCCAACGCATGTACTCACCAATGACGAATTAGAACTGGAACCCAATCTATCTTATTGTTAAGAGCCTATCATGGTTCTTGATACAAGAGAACAAGTGCTGAAAAACCGGATGACTCATATGGTAAATGATCTATGGAGAAACCATAAGATGGAAGAGGCAATGTGAGAACCTGAGGAACTTACGATGAAGAACCACCGGAGTCTTTTTATGCATTAATACTCTAGAAATTTCAATGATGAAATTATATGATGTAGGAGAGAATGTTACACCCCAAGCTTCCATGGTATGCTTCTTTTTTAATAATACAATAGCGTGTGTTGTACACAATTTTGAGTTGTAACACACCACAACCAATCAAACTAGCCGTTATGAATATTAATAGCACATTTTTGAAATCTTATCAACTTTATCATTCAAAATGGACTTCATTTTTTGATTCATAATATCAAAATTAGCTTAGGGTGAATTTTTGGTAATTTCTGAAATCGTTCAATTTTTTATGAATAGTGAAAAACACTAAGTTATACTTTAAAACCTATTTTTTTTAAATAATTATTTATTCAATTAAAATTTATTTTAGGTCAAAATTGATACATAATACTTAAATATTTTCAATGTAATTCATTGGAGTATGTTTATAATAATTTTAGATATATAAAAATATTATTGAACTTTTCACTATCTTTTACCCACCTCCTATGACAATTTGCAAATTCATATTAAACATAATTTTACCACTTCTGTGAGTGAAATTTCAAAAATCCGAGAGACATGGTTGATATCAGTAAGTAAAATGTGGTTCAATAAGATGAATATAAATTTTGGTGAATAATATCTTTTTTGCATTTATTTACCACGGTTAAAATTAAATAGGTTAATTAAGGTTAAAATGATATTATTATTAACCTAACACATTTCATAACTATATTGGATAAGTATAGTTCAACCGAAAACTTACCTATGAAAAAAATGATCCTATTTGGTCCACTAGGATTATATTAGGACTCTTATTATTATTTTATTTAAAGAAGAGTTAAAATAGTTAAAATAAACGTTTAATAACTAAAACATTTTTAATATAGGGTTATACATAAGATAAATTAGACTATAAATATTCATTAGAAATATAAAACTATTTCCTACATAATGGTAGTTTAATTATATTTTTTCGACATTAAATACCTTTATTTATATATGACACAATGATGATGCAGTAATTACATAATTTATGATATATTAAAATAATTGATATTATAAATATCAAAATAAATGTAAATTGAGACTTTTTATGAATTTAACTAATTTTATACGTTAACATGACATATTAAGGTTGTTTTCATAAATTTTGTTTGAAGTAATAATGCAGTTAGGAATTTAGGAAAAACAAAATACTAAATAGTGTCAAAAATGACGTAAAAGAGATTTGAAAACAAATATTATATTATTAATGGATATTCAATTCCTAAAAATCAAAGGATTGGAAAAAGACTTATATAATGATATGTGTTTCATTAATTAACTTCACGGGGTTCTCTTGGAAGTATATTGTAAGCTTATTAACAATATAATATAAAAAATCAAAGAGACATGGTAAATGTCAAACTATTTAACTAAGAGTTAAATTTAAAAGATAAAGTTAATATAGTGACCCAAAAATGACTAAAACATATTGGTTGAGTGTTTTTAGAACCATCTGATCCATATAATTTAAATAATCCATTTTTGAGCCATTAGAAACTGAAAATGATTTTGTTATAAAATAATATTTCTTCCATTTCCTAAGGTACCACACACCTCTCTCATAAAAGGCACTCCACCTTCTCTCTAATTCAAAGCGTCAAAGTAATTTTTCTCAAAAAATATCTACCAAAATACTCTCTCAACTATACTAAATTCATCTTAGACGCCTTCCTTTATTCATAAATCCATCTTAAGGATCCCTTTTGGTCAAATAAAAAGGAAGAACCCGAAGAAGAGGTAAATATTTCATCACCTCTTTCAAATTCCTTTCATCTTCAACTTCCTCCTTCATTGTTGTTTCTATTCTAAAATGAAAAATACATTATCTTATATATACTGTGATGTTATTAAACATATGGTACCAATATATTCATTATTATATCCATCCTATGAATGACATGTTACCATACGTGCGTACGCACGACTTACCGTCTCCACGTCGTGGTGTAATTGTTATTCAATACATTATTATTTGGATGGGTATAATAATGACGTGTAATTGATGTAAATAATAAACATAACATGATAATGATTCATTATATATGATATAACATCCAATTATATATAATTTTAATATCAAAAAAATGATATTGTCGCTCGTACGTACGTACAGATTACTGTCTCCACAAACACGATGAGATTCATTCCCCATTGTATCCATTCAAAACTAATTTTCATTATATGAATAAAAATAATGTTTAAAGGAATTATTTCATCCTATATATTAATAGGAAACATCCCATACATAACAAATATGACTCAAATAACAAATAATATAAAGGAAAATGAACCTGTTAACACCCAAAACGACGATAATACGTAGATATTATTAACAAAGAAATTTTAAAAGATCAAATATGATTTAATATTAATGTATATGACTATTGTATAATTTAATAAAAATTATCTCACCATTACACAGGATGTTAACATACACTTGATCAAGGAAAAGTACATGTTAATATTTAATTCTACAATCTCTTGATTATCCAAAGTTGTTTATACGTAATTATCTATAGGGACCTCTTTATCATCCACACCCATGTTTATAAATAATGTATTTCATAATATTAGTACTATTTAATAGACTAGGTGTTAAAGTAATTTATAGCCATGTTTTACTTTTATAAGATGTTTATAAAGGAATCATTCCTTCAATTTCCAAACTAGGACCTTTATAACCTTTTCGACAAAACTAAGGTAAGAATGTATTTTTTAACTTATACGGAGGTGCGTCTATTTTCCACCATCATAACATAGTTGAAGATTCCCTTACAAAATTATAATATTATTTTCAAATATAAATGTTTTCCATTATGATAAAGTGAATTATAAATAATTTAAAAATATAATGATATATTTCTCAAAAAAAGTTTCGATTTCATCTATATCAACATATTTTGATGAATTTTATGTTTATTTGAAGTTGATTCATTATGAAAGAAAATGTACATATTGTATTGAAGGTTTTGTGATATGTTTGACTGTGGATGTGTTATTTCATACCATTCATGGTTTATGGATAATGTATTGATATTTCGTATGCCAGTTTTAATATGAATGTTTTGTTATGTTTTAACCTTTTCATATGAGGAATGTATTGGACTTAGTAAGTTACGAGTGGAGCCCTCTACAGCTCTCTAATGCATCAGAATGTTACATGAGACAAACTAGTGTCTTGGCACTAGGCCTTGAAAATTTTTTATTAGTATTCTTCGCACGAGGCCTAGACTATATGGTTATGAATGTCTGACATTATGCATTCCATCATTATGAAAGAAGATATTGATATTGGATGTGATTATTCGACTAGTATAATATCCATGTGAGTAATTAAATAGAATTATTTTGATTTATATTTTCCATATTATGATGAGGTTTATGTTTAAAAGTCTTTTGTTTTAGTTTTATACATTCCCTTAAATGTTTATGCTTATTTATGAAAGCTTCTACTATATTATTATCCTTCTAGGAATCTGAGCTCACTCCTTTCTATGTTTTATGCTTCCCAGGTTGCAAAAAATAATATTTTGACTGACCTGTAGGGATTTTCTATGTTATCTCATTGTTGTCAATGGAAAAAATCTTTTTGTAGATTTCCATTTTATGATGTAATGTAAACCATATGAATGTATCTAGTACTTCTAAGGCTACTAAACTAAGCATTATTCCAAGACGTGATCTTTTGTGATCATTCCAATGATATGTAATAATGCACCGACTCTGGGCTTCTGGGGTTATGGTGTTACAGTACTCTACAATATAATCGAGTAATTTCCATTCATCGTATCATCTTCAATATTTAACACATAAAAATCTGCAGGAAAATTAAAATTTTCACCCTCACAAAAACATCCTCTAACACACCAGAAGAGAGTGATGTTATCTAATTTTCAAGATGAACATCAATTACATTGGAATTATGTTCACCAAACTACATGTATGAGTAAATGTATTGAGGCATAAAATTTATATAAAAAACTAAATCTATCATGACATTGGAAAATAAATACTCCCCTATGGTGCTTGAAATCAAGAATGTCCGAGGACCATTGACCATGGTGAAAAGTTATGGCCCTATCAGGGATGATACATTATTCCCCAATATCAACTATTCATCTCTAAAAAGACACCTTTGGTGCATAAATATCTCATTTAGAAACCTAGTATTCTATGAAATTTGGTTCACGATATCAATCAAGGGGATGTTGTGCTTCACATTTTTGATCATTTTTATGATTTCCACACCATTTTATATTCCTTTTCATTTTCATGGTTGGGTGGCCCTTGGGGGAAATAGAATATGAATTGATGTTCTTTGTGGTTCATCAATAGAAACACTTTTTCAGTTTATATGAATTCTTCCATTATATGGTTTTTTTAGTTGTACCTTTTCAATGATTGGGATGATGGTTTCCTTAGGATAGGATGACTCATTAAGAGGGTTCATTTGGATTTTATGTTGAGTTCCACTCCTAAGGGGGATTGAAATAACATTTCCCTCTATCTAGAGGGATGAAATGCAGTTGAGATGGTAATTTAACAGATCCATGGCGTTGGATTTCACTCAGTGAAGTAGCTTGTTGGCCTAAATGTTTTTAGGCCTTTTATGGTAGCATGGGTGGTTTGTTGGAATTAGAGACTACTGGCATCTATTTGTTTCACCATGTCTTCTAGGCCAGCCTCGTTGTTTGGGGGTTTTTGAGAAAGGAATTTGTTTTGGTTGATGATTTTTGGGTGGTTTTGGATGCCTACTCTGCCCTAATTGGTTCCTTTGATGTGGAGGATAGTTTGATTACCCCCTTTAATATAGTCTTGGTTTTCATTCCACTAATGGTTGGAGGTTTGTTAAGGTTCTCTTCTAAAGGGTTCATTATAGGTACAACCAAGAAATTTTACCTCACAACACTTAGAACATTCTATCAATTGAGGACAATGGTCCAAGTAGTGGGTGTCATAATAACACATACCACAATGGATGGGAAGAAGAAAATTGGGATCTCTCTTTTGGAGGATCAGTTTGTCGAAAAAGGGTACATACCAATTCGAACCTTATGTCCACCTTATTCTCAAATTTGATATTTGCACCACTTAGACACCTCTAGTGGGTGAAATGGACCTTATAATGCCTTGATTATTGTTAGGTGACATGTTCTCAATTAGGGATAATGTAACAATTAGTGTCTTTCCACTTGTGCACCAATTAAAGTGGCATTGATCATATTTTGATTAATACATATTAAACAATCATAAAAATAACGAATTAAAAGAATATCACTTATTTGGTAGTGTGGAAAAAATGGACATAATAATTTAATGCATTTCCATTTTTCATGAAATGTTTTCCCTTGTTCATTCATAATGAAACATATTTCATTCCTTATAGTTTCAGTACGATAAGATGCGAAATATGTTTGTAGGAAAACCCGTTTTTTGTTCCCCCGACCTCTATTAGGAGAATTTACATAGTAATGCCAATCATTTTCATTAACTTATAACGAAAATGGGAATTCTCTAAGATTTATTTTTTCATCATCAACATTTTCAGGTTTTAACATAGAACACATAGTACGAAATTCATTTACGAAATTATGCGGATCTTCCCCTGCAAATCCATGGAATCTTGGAAAGATGTGAATTAGACCGGATTTTAGATCAAAATTAGGTTCATCTCCTTATATCAAAATATAAAAGTGATGGATACAAATATTAAGTGATGTTAGTTATTTTAATGTCCTTTTATTTTCAGCCATGTTATGTATGAGTATTTTTTTTATTTATGTTTTTTCAATAGGATGATATAGAAGGATCAAGAAGAGTGTTGATGATTCGTGTGTCCTCCTTCAAAGGGTTCTCTCGTGTGTCTCGGTTTCAATGATGTAAGATCCTCTCTATTTTAGGTTTGAATAGTGTTTGGTCTCCCAATATAGAATTTTTCAAGCACATAACCTACAATATAAATAATTCCTATCAAAAAAATATAGGTTATGTTAAAAGATAAAAAACATATTCACAAAAATTACAAATATCCTATCACAAAAACACACTAAAAACGAATCAATACCATGCAACGGGGCCAAAATTTGAATGTTCCAGCATGAAACATCCAATTTATTATGATTTTATGGTTTGTTTGTTATATAAGGATGAACCTAGGTCATCATTAATGGAT
The DNA here is from genome assembly GCA_963277665.1 of Viscum album. Lineage (NCBI taxonomy): Eukaryota > Viridiplantae > Streptophyta > Magnoliopsida > Santalales > Viscaceae > Viscum > Viscum album. Next base: position 1,683,560,143 of record OY728158.1, read on the forward strand.
AGTTCATAGTTTTAGAGTTTGCATTTTCATTATAAAATTTACTAAATAGGTGAGTTTATTTGATAATAGTTTTTTGTTAATAACATAAATTTAAATGTTAAATATTTGATTAATGAAATAACTTTAAAAAAATATTAGATAAACGGGTTGTTTTGATTTCACTACAAACAATTTAGGTAGATCATTTATTGATAGTAATTAGTGTTTGATGTAAGACTTTGGTTGAAATTAATAGGAATCTTGAATATAATCCAATATTATAAATCATGTCATGTTGAGCCAAAAAATGAAAAAAAATTCATATAACCAAGTTCCACAAATCATTAATGGCATAATATCTTCAAAATAAAGTTTTCCCAGTCTAATCGGAATTACTTAAGTCTCACACACAAAACCTCAAACCTATCAGTTAAATGTAATGAACATTTCATTTAGTTAAATCACAACAATCTTCATCAATGTATGATTCATCTAAATGAAAAGTTTTTGATCCCAAAATGAATCGATCTAGTATTATTATATGTTCCAGAACTCCCTTTACATGATGTGTAGCACACTCACAGTGAACATCCACTGATTTTCCCAACACCTAGAGGAAGAGGAAATTCTGTTGGACCTACTTCATCATCCATCATTACCCTAAGTGGATAGGGTCCTCCAAAATATATAGGCTGATAAATATAAAACACTAGGACAACAAAATGGAAGATCATGGCTCCTATTTTGAACTTTGTAATGAGGTTCCCATGGTTTTATAATAAAAATGGGACATGGTTTTGAGCACCCAATTTTTGAGATACCAATTGTGTCATGGTTTTCGATGAGTATAAATCCATATCAAAACTTTTAACAAATAGAAGAGTTGTTGACAGGAATATTGAGAAACTCCATATCAAATGTACAACCATTAGACATCTTTATTGGGTTATATGGTCAAACGAATGAAAAAAACTTTTCAATTCAGGCATATTCTTTCCCCTCGACAAAATGGTTCGGATGAGCCTCCATGTAGACAAATTTGGAATATATTATTTTAGATTAGTTATAGGCCATCAAGTTTTGGATAGGTCCAAAAAGCTTCTACCCATTTTGAGATACATAATTCTGATATTTTACAATACATTGGATATATTTCTAGGGGATTCCATGCAGTTGGGCTCATTTCTTTCTACATCATATCTGGGGCGTCCAAATCACTTCTTCCTACAATGAATTCATCAAGAAAAGTATCATTTACCATTTTAATAGTGATAAATAAAAAAATAAAGTATTAAAAAATGATGTAAAATATGTTTTAATTTGAGTATGTTTCAATCGAAAAAATTTAGTGCAGTGGTGTAAGGTTAAAAATGAAATATTAAATTTCGTTGTGATCAACCACGAGGACCATCCATATTCCATTATATATGAATAATTAGTATTAACACGTATTTAATTGAATGGAATGAAGGAATCCATTTAGTGGGTAATTAATTATATGAATATATTTATTCATCACTATATAGTAAATGTGGAACATATAAAAATTACTATCGAATTGGAAGATGATTTCACGGAATCAGACATTCATCCTCTATTACTATTTTTGTTAATAATATAAATCATTGTGGGTATTCATTAATATTTTCAAGACAAGATGAAGGGGAATATAAATATTATTCACTCGAAAATTAATATATATTTTTATGTGGGTTAAGCATTTTTCATGTCCTATATAATTTTTTTAAAAATAAATTTAATACAAAATGAGAAACTCTATACATGCTCTCTAATACATTCAATTTTATATATATAATAAATCATTGATTGTATCTCTACTATTTTTTACATTGGGTTTCTCCATGTAAACATATATTTGATTTACTAAAGTCTCATTACAAATTGAACCATGTGGTAATATTATACTCCTAAAAATGAACTTGAAATTTAAAATAATGGGAGATGAGCTTGATTTTGATTAGATAGATGAGTTGAGAATACCCCATTTAACATTTTCATATTTATTTTTAATAAGGCGAATAAATTAACCATATGTTGAATTGACTAATATGTATTCATATTAATAAAAAATACTAAAGGGTTACTTTTGAGCCTAGATTTATTTTGTTCTAAGTAATTCAATATGTGTATTTGGATGGAGTGGTAATGGATTGGTAATTTATATGGATTCAATTCATTGAATAAGATTTCATGAATAATAAAATTTACTTTTTTAATTGTGATGTTTTCTAAATCTGTATTTAACTATAAATTTTTTTAGGTTTTTGTATAAATTCATAATGAATACAACAATGGAATACCGTGAAAATAATTATTTTCATAAAGAGATGTGGATTTTGTGTTTACCATGAAAAATAAATTTTTATTTTACATATATTAATTTGATAATGGAATGTTATTTTACATTCTCATCAAAAATTAAATGTCTTATCATTATGTTCTCTACTAATTTAAAATAATGTTCTTCCCACTTAGATGACATAGGAAGGCTCGACATTTACATTGTAGGGCCAAGAAGTGAACCACGCTCAAGAGAGACATATCCTGACCTAGGCCATGATCATAATGGAGCATGGGTAACAAATATTACCACATGTTAAAATAGGGAATATGTATATGACTACCATAGTTCTTGTCCAAATGCACATAGGTTGGGCAACTAACAGTTGGTTCATAGCCTGTGGTATATGAATGTGTTATGTGTAATGATCTTATGTTTTCATCTCGAGAGTTATAAAGAAATATAATTCCAATAAATCAAGGAATATACAAATGGAAATTTATATGTGGTATGGATAAATATAGCTGTAGTATTTCCAAAACAAAAAAAATGAATTCATTTTTATGTCCAACTTATCTAATGTGATCTACTGATACTGAAAACTCCTTGTAGTCACCATAAACATCTATTCATAAAGTGAAACAAATACTTCTTATATAATTGATGGATATATGCTTCATTCAACACCCCACATTTAACGGCATAATAATTGATTGATATAAGGATAAAAAATATTCATGCTAGAAAATCATGAACATAAAAATAAACTCTATGTCATGAATGCATGAAGATATTCAATGACATGAAATGGATGAATGTAAACAACATTTGATTAAGGCCATTATGATAAGTAGAGGAGTTATAGCATATATTATGAAGATCATTTGATTATCTTTACATATACATGAGGTTTTTATGTGAACTCATGTGACATAAGATTCCATGATTCTAGGAAGATGTTTTACTAAATCTGATTTACTCCGGATATATATGATATTTCATAATATTTTTGAAATGAAGAGATCAAATGAGGAATTATTATTGGATGTAGTTTTTGTGGAATCTGACAATAAATAAAGATGAATCAATTTGAGATACATTGATGGAGTTCACTATTTGTGAGAAAACATGAAATATAGTATCTTTACACCCTTCCATTATAAGAAGGGGAAAGGATACCTGAAGGGATTAGCATTCAAGAAGGAGGATACTATGTGCATTCAATCATTAAAAAGAAAACAAATACCTTCGCAAAAAAAATATGTATCGTGAAGACGATTGGAATCATGATTCCTTAATGGATATTCCTATTGATTTTTGTGAACCACCATAAACTCATGAATCTATGAATTGTAAAATGTTATTTATGATCAATTAAAGAACCATTTTTTCATAAGTGAAGTCACCTAAGGATACATAATGAATTTTGATCTTATCTTGTGATTTCCTTTTATGAAGGTAGTGTGATACAATGAGAATATCTCATCTAAACCATACCTAGTCTTGAAAAATAGGTAGTGAGATCACAAGATTCCTTCATATGAATGAAATATTATATTTCATGAAACACATTCAACCCATTCCTTCATATTTACATTATAATTCATTTATTAAAAATAGGATACTGTACGTGCATACAAGAAATATATACATATATAATCAACGGATATGATAATCCAAATATAAGGATTAAATTAAACGTTATGATAAATATATATAGACATTAAAAGATACATAACAAGTAATTTAAAAAACATACAAATAATGATCATATTTTCATTAGAAAATTTTTCAGATGCTATGAAATACATGTGTGATATATAAATAAATTTTTAATTAAAAAAGATAGTGAATTGAGTTTGGTATCTTTTAATATTGTAAAATATATTAAATCAAGTGTGTGAAAAACTTAAGTAAATTCATGTGAGTACAAGACATCATAACTAGAATGAATAATATGTCGAGAATTTTTACACTCTGGTAACTGAATCATATAGGTGATCAGTGATTAATGAGAACAACCTACAAACTGAAAGGGATATTTATGTGCGTAAGGGAAATTATGATCCATAAACTCATTTAGGAAGATCATTAGACGAACCTATATTTGATCAAGAACAAAAGAAAGTAGGATGGATATCATTTGGACCTGGTAGTATCAGAATTCTCTTGTGTGATACATTAGTATATCTATCTATTGTGGATTTTGAAGTAGGATAGTGTCTAGTAACACTATTGGATGATATATAATAAACTTCTTATTTGGATTAAAAAAAGATACATTGTTTCATTGTACTGACCATAATAAATTATTGTTGAATTATAGTAGAGAATCTATATTTTTTCAAATAACCAGCTCATCATACCGTAGGTCCCTGTACTAAAACTTATAAATCTCATTTTTATATTCCTTATTATTTAAAACATTATTCATGGTAAATATCTAAGATAGATGAATATATGATCAAATTATTAAACATAAAAAGATTTTTAATTTAAAAATAAAATATTTGGGAAAATTAAAATAAGATCAATAAACCACCACATCCCCCTCTCAATGATATCACACTAATTTTAGAACTACACTTATGATCATGTTATGTTGATGTCTCCCTTTTTTATACTTATAGAGCATATAAGATCACCAATTTTTGTTTATCCATTTTATAGGTTGTGAAGGAATTTGAAATGTATTATTTTTTTAATATGGGTTATAAATTTTAATAAAACAGCGTGAGATTATATAGTTCACTTATGAACCAATTGTTTATATATATATGTTACAAAATTAACTATAATTATACATTATGGTGTGAATCATTATTTTATTTAATGAATAATCTATTTTTAATATATGTTCTCTATTTATGGGATGATCGAGTCTATATAATGATGTATGTATCCATAGTGACATTTAATAGAATTAATATATTATGTATAAAAAAATTGAAATTATGTGGTTCGAATATGTTAAATAAGATGGTGATATCGTGATTAACTTTAATAAAAATATAAATGTTTTCGAAATAATTAGATTGATAGATCTGATTTCATTAATTACCATTATCAATGATATTTAAAAAAACCTTAAATAAATAATCAAAATGAATAATGAAGATATTTTCAGATAAAAAATTGTTTTAAGGAGATAGGTATGTTTTCTGTAGATCCGAATAATATTTGTAGAATAAAATGGATATAGTGGGAAACCAAACTAACCAATCCAGAGAAGAAACTTATTTTCATTCATGATGAAAATATTGAAGAATGTGATTCTATAATAAAAAATTATAAGGATGAGTTTAATAATAAAATACCTTTAAATTATTAAAAAAATTGAAAAACTAATTGGTCACTAAAAAATTGATAAAATGAAATTGATTTTATACCTATCAAATTATATTGATTGTATTAATCTAAATTTACAAATTTTGTATTTCAAAAATTATATTTTGTAAAATTGTGTGCAAAATAGTGAGGGGAGACCCACTAAAAAATCTATGGTGGATGAAATCTGGAATGTGGGAGCTATTTAACAATTATATCCTAACTGGTTATGAAAAAACAGAAATAAATCCTAATAAAAATATAGATATTAATGGTTATGTGATATGATCATGATTTCAGGTATATTGATGTTTTAGTTACATATTCGAGAATTATGGAAAGTATTTTTTGAAAAATATTCCAATGATAAATCAAAATGGAATAAAAAAATTTGGTTGAAATTCATATAATAAGAAACATCACTAGATGAATAGGAATATGTTTACACCTAATTGATTTGATATTCTTAAAAATACATGGTATTTTCTAAAAGTTTATGTTCTCAACACTGGATCATTCTCAAATAAGCTTGTATTGAATAAAATTATATAGGGAATGAAATTGGAGATTAAAAAAAATGAGCTGTATGAATGAATGTAATGATTGTTTCAACGAATAATTCTTCCATGAAGATATCAAAAAAATTATAGATACCCTTATACATGTAATTCTTTTTAAAAATAATTGCTGGAATACCAAGATTGGTTCTATATATAATTGGTTTTATATGAATAATAATGATAAAATTTTTCCATGTGGAGACTTTTTAAAGGATTCTAGTGTTCCTAATGAGTTTCTAGTTATCTGTACAGTAAATATGAAGAATGAAATGAATATTTAAAACAAATAAATGAATAGTTTGAAAATAAATGATAAAAGTCTATATGATGAACTGAATTCATAGTTCTTGATTTAAATAAATTCTAATGGCATTTTATATGATAAAATTAATATGTATGGATATTGTTCATGAGGAAGTTTAATAACATTTGAAACATAAGAAGACGACATCAAATACTGAAAAATTCAAAAGGAGGTGCATATGATTTGACAACTAAATAAAGGATAACCATATCACTAAATATAAGAGATGTTATGGGAAGATCTATTTCCCATAAAATTTAAATCAGAAATGATGTTCAAATGTGATTTCTTGTTTAATGGCACAACATGGTTGATAAAAACATCCCAGATTTGATGTTCACATCGAAGAACATGAATTCAAAACCTATTTCAATAATAGTATTATGTGTACTAATGACTAAAATATTGTGAATTATATTGAAGCATTACAATAGGATTAAATCCTGAGTATGATTTTTTTAATATCCATTATAAATACCCAAAATTAAAAACTCTCCGTCTATGAATTTTTAAACAAAATATATTCTGCAAAAAATAAAAGAATTGATCATCATTCGTAAAGATGTAGGGTGTTTTTTCTAACTATACGTGACATAAAATTTTAAAAAATAACAACCTAGTCTATTCATAAATTTACAATTATATATATATATATATATCATTTATTAAATATATTTATCCATGATAATGTTTTAGATGTTCTAAAATCTAGGAACACCTATTTAAATGATCAATTTTTCTGTTTTCTTGAAAAAGAGATATTAGAGAATCTCTATTGAAAGAATTATTCATCATGAATATAAAGATGAGTGTGTAATTGAGGTGGTGGTATATGGATATGGATAAACAAGACGTTATAAATATAATTTCCTTAAAATCAGATTGTTATGGAAGGTTCTTAAAAAAATATGTCGTAAAAAAATTTATATTCAATGTATATTTATCATCTTGTAATGTTAATAACATCTATTTACATAAATAATTATAAATTTAAAAAATAAATGACTTAATAAGGTAACATTTATGAATTGTTATTATTTCATTTTAATTGATTAATTTTAATTTTTTTTAAATTTATCATAGAAAATTTATGTGGATATTTATTTAAAAATTATATTATAATTTTTTATCTAATAGCCATTTTACTCATTAATTTCATGTTTTTGAGTTCTCATATATTTTTTAATCAGGTTAAAATGAAACATGAAATTTTTTGTGTAAATAAAATCCACTTGTTTTCATACAATGGTCAAGTATCATATTGAGTTATTAATATATAGTTGATGAAACATTTCATTAGAATGAATTAATAACTATATCCCACAATTGTTGAATTTATTTTTGATAAGGGGGATATTAATGGAAATTAAATATTTTATATATATGGGGAGATTAGACATAATGGAGTCATATATTGAAACATTAATTATAAGGTATTTCTATCAAGAGTAATTTGGGAGATTGTTGGTCCACCATTAGGGTTATATTTTTTGTCAACGAGTAATTCTCAAGTATGTTAATATTTTTATGAACTATATTTATCATGGATAAGGGTAATCCATGTTTGATGAAGAAGAAGTTCCAAATAATTCAATGAATTGATATTATGTGATGATATATAGAACCCTTCCCATAAAACTGGTTTATAGTTTTTTTTATAATAATAATAAATAAAGATAGTTATTATATGAGGGATTTGAAGAAATGAAAAGTGAACTTGATGATACTAATGGTTTATTAGAAGACTTATATGAAGGATAATGAATATTATTTCATAGAGTAGTTTTTATATACATATTGTTTTCATAGACTATGCTAGAATGGACTATGATTATATTGAATAAGCTTCATTAGATTGTGTTTCTATGAAATAATATTTTCTAATGTTATGAGTAAGATCAAAATGAAGTTATTATCTACTCCATGAGTTTTAGTTATTCGATGAAAAAATGTTAGCTAATTTTTTGGAAAAAAACCATTTGTGCCTAAGAAAAATTATTTTCATCATGGATCTCCTAGATGATGAGTGTGGACCCTCCATGATTATGATAAGAGACAATATATTATTATATGAATTTATAACATTCATTATATGAATTAATAAGGAGAAATTATAATTCATAAAACAATATTGAGTTAAGAAAGAGAGGCCATGAGTTTTAATGGTGGAGAAGATTTAAATATTTTCAAAATTATGGTGTCTTGGTAATATAATTATGTATAGGGGATGTAAATTTATGTGATTAAATGTGATATGTTCAACAATTATGGATACTTCAAAACAAGAATTATCATGATGATTGAAAAATAAAAAAATTGAGGAATCGTATTTTCATTCAAAAAATAGACAAATATTGAACAATAACTATATTTTATTCCTTGTATTATGACATTAATCATGTGTATTGTTTTTAAGATAAGATTGAAACAAAAATAAGTATTAGTATAATTCATTTCCTCCCCATGAATGTATATTGAGAAGTGGCATGATATTTATACCCCAATGAAGAAATCTATTAATGTGTCAAATTGACATGTTTATATTGGTTTATTAATAGAGATCTTAAATAAAATTCAATGAATCATGTAAAAAGAAAGACTGTGATTATATTTTGGATGAATTAATGAGGATAAATTAGAAGATTGAAGTATAGATACTAATTTTAATGATTTTAGTGAATCAGTCCTAAAAAGAAAAATATAATACTCTATTTTTTATATACCAATTATGTATATAATGGAAGAATAATTTTTTTGGATTAACACATAATGAAAACGGTGGTTTATACACGTATGCATTTACTAGAGAAGCATACATATTCATATGTGTGTTACTTATTCCAGTATATTATTTCAACAATATTTATTCTGTTACATTCTACCTCGTAAAAAATTTATTTTCTCCCTCCAAATTAAAAACATTTGAACCAATAACTGATGTTTCTTTACTTTATTACATCCATCATTTCCCATATAAGATCCCCAGGATAATTATTTCACCAAAATCAATATTCCATGTGATTGGTTTGTTTCATAAAACATATATTACATGATCCAAAATATCGACTATTTTTTTCTCATGATAAGTATTATTCTCCAGAGGTTTTACTATTGGGTTCAATGGATTTTACGTATTTTGTATGTTTCTCCTAAAGAGAGAAACATTGAATACATTGGAAACATTATTAATGATCAATGTAGATTCCATGAAATATGATATGGTCTCGATATAATCAATAAATTCAAATGGCATGATTATCCATATGAATTTATATTTTCTATACAGGTTGGGAAATTTAATCATTTTTCGTGCATTAAAAAATTTCCAATTAATCCCTAACATTATAAAATAAAGATGAATTTATTCATCTGAGATCAGTAACAGATCACAAGATCCATTGTATAATGATAAGTCATTACATTTATCCCTAATTATAATTGTAACACACCAAGATTTCATAGTACGCTATTTTTCAAAGTAATTCGATAACTTGCACTACACGCAACATCGGGTTTGAGCGCACCACAAGATTACCAAACTGGCCTTTCAAAAGAGGTTATTATAGTATTAACTGAACATTAATCTATATATAATCCTTATAATTTTAGAATCCATATTTTGAGTTTCATAGACATAATTTAAGAACAAATTCATTTATTTCGGATAAAAGAAGTATTTATTTCAAAAAATCCATGTTTACCGCCTTTTTGTTATGAACCATTTTTTAATCCAATATTAGAAACATTTATATACTCAATTTTAAAAAAAAATCTTCTTTATAATAGGGAAATAAGAATTTAGTTTCAATAAAGTTTTGGTTTTTTTATGATAAATTACATATTTGGGTGAATAGTGAAAAATACTATATTTTAACTGAAAACAACATTTTTAATCAAAACAATTTATAGTGTTAAATTATAAATTTTAATGGTTTGTAAGTTTAAATAAATTATTTTTTACAATTTAATACAACTCTGGTCATTGTAAGTAATTTCACTTTGAGATTGGACATAAACAAGTGTCAATCTTTTTATAGTTATTGTTTTTTAAAAATACGCCTTTTAGTTTGGACAACCAAAATTAATTTAAAATTAATAAATGAAACTTCTATGTTTTGAGTTTGGTAAAATAGAATTCATTTTTGAATTCATAATATCAAAATTATCTTAGGGTGATTTTTTTGATATTTGTCTGAAAACATTCAATTTTTGATGAATAGTGAAAAACACTGAGTTATTGTTTAAAACCGAATTTTTATTTAAATAATTATTTATTTTATTTTTTTTAGTTTTAGTTCATTATATATACATAACACCTATATATGTTCAATTTAATTCATTGGTGTCATTTTGTAATAATATTAGATATATAAAATTTTTTGAACTTTTCAGCGTCTTTTACCCACCTCCTATGAGAATTTGTAAATTGATATAAAACATAATTTTAATGCTTCTGTGAGTTGAATTTCAAAATTCCGAGAGACATGGCTAATATCAAGTAGTATAATGTGGTTCGATAAGATAAAAATAATTTTTGGTGAATAGTAACTGTTTTTACTATTATTTACCACGGTTAAAAATAAATAGGGTAATTAAGGGTAAAAATGATATTATTATTACCCTAACACATCTCCTTATTCTATTAAATATGTATATATTGACTACAAACAACCATAGGAATAAAATATGAACCTCTTTGGTCCATTAGGATTACATTAGGATATTTATTATTATATAATTCAAAGAAGAGTTAAAAGAGTTATAATCAATGTTTAATATTTTTAATATAGGGTTACACATTAGATAAATTAAATTATAATTATTCATTAGAAATATAAAACTATTTACTATATAATGGTATTTTATTTATAATTTTTAGACATTATATAATTTATTTTATTTTTGACACAATGGTGATGTAGTAATTACCTTATTGATGAAATATTAAAAGAAGTGATATTTTAAATACCCAAATAAATGTAATTTGGGACTTTTTAGGAATTACATTAATTTTCTTGGTTAATATAACATTTTAGGGCTGTATAGATGAATTTTTTTCGAATTAATAATGTTGTTAGGATTTCAACAAATAAACAAATACCAAATAGTGCTAAAATTGACATAAAATATTTTTTAAAGATAATATTATATTATTAATTTATATAATGGTCCTTAAAATCTAAGGTTAGGTCATAAGTCTTATATAATAAAATTTATGACATTAATGAACCAATTGGGGTTCTATTGGCAGTTCTTTGTTTGTTTATTTCCCTTATAGTGTAAGAATACAAGAAGAAATGGTAAAAGTTAAATTATTTAACTTAGATTTAAATCTAAGTGATAAGGTTAAAATAAAAACCTAGACTTGACTAAAACCTATTGGTTGAGAAGAGTTCGAATAATACCCACCTTATCCAAGAAATAAGTCAATTTAGAGCCATTATAAACTGAATATGAATTTATTATAAAATAATATTTTAAGTTTTTCCTAAGATGTCCCTCACCACTCTTATAAAAGGGCACTCCCCCTTCTCTCTAATTCATGACTTCAAAGCCTTTTGGCTCGGAAAATATCTTCCCTAATACTCTATAAACTATCCTAACTTCATCATATAGGCCCTTGTTTAGTAATAAATCTAGCTTAAGGTTCCCTTTTTATCAAATCAAAAAGAAGAACCCGAAGAAGAGATAATAATTCCCCCACCCTCTTTCACGTTCTTTTCTTCTTCCACTTCATCGTTCTTTGTTATTTCCAATCTAAAATAATAACTCTAGTATCTTATATACACTATAATGTTATTATAAATATTTCACAACATTATTCAGTATTTTATCCATCTTATGAATGACAATGTCACCATGTGTGTGTACGTACGACTTACCATCTCCACGCCGTGGTGTAATTTGTTATTCAACAAGATGTTATTTGGATTGATATAATGATGAGTAATATGTATATAAATAATGAAAATAACTTTATATTGTGTCTGAAAATTTAATATACCATCCAATTCTACACCATTATGGAAATGATATTGTCTCTCTTGTGTACGTATGGATTACCATCTGCAAGACGCGATGAGATTCATTTCCACGTTCACTATTCATCGACAATTATATAAATATAAATATTACTAATAAGTGTGTAATATATAAATAAATAATTATACTGGAGATATATATATATATATGTACTTACATATATCTTATTCACCTAGTTCCATTCAACATGATATGAAAACGAAAACACTATTTATGTGTATGTATGGACTACCGTCTCCATAAACGGTGTTTTTCATTTCATATATATGTATATTATTAATTTTTATATACTAAATATATATGGTATATAAATCATGTTTTATATTCTGGAAGTATTTAAATCTTGGTCTATGTGATACAATCAAGAGTAACATGTTAAAACACGTACGATACAAAAAGTAATTATTAGCCGAAATGTTAATTTAAAATGGAAATTATTATTAAATGGGTAGTATAAAGTAATAAATGAAACATGTATGATATCATAAATATTAATATGTTTCTTTTATATTTTAATAACATACTACAATCTTCATACAGGAGGTTAAACATACCCTTGACCAAAGGAGAGTGCAAGGTAAGGGTTAATTCCTCAATCACATTATTATCCGAGATTTTATATGGGTAAGTATTTACTGGGACATTTTTATCATCCATGTCCATTATTCATAAAAATGACTTTAAAATTAATATTTTAAGGATTTTTGAAAGGTACTATTTATCTAGATCATAATTTTAATTGTTTTAATGATTTATCTTTCTAAATGTTTTTAATTAATGTCCTTGTTTTCAAAATGATTTTAAGGATTTATTTATATGGACTGGAATGTATTGAAAGGATAATTATTTTCAAAAGTTTTAAATTGGTATGGGACACTTTGATTCAAAAATATCTTTTATATTACTTTTTTTTATAAATGTGTGACTTTTCAATGATTTCAAAAAAGTGGTTTTTTTGATTTCATGTATGTCAAAATCCTTTGATGGATTTTATGATTATTTGAAGTTAATTTATTATGATACAAAACATCCATATTGTATTGACGGTTTTGTGATATGTTTGACTGTGGATGTGTTATTTTTATACCTATCATGGTTTATGAAGAATGTATTGACATTTCATATGCTAGTTTTAATATGAATGTTTATGTTATGTTTAAACCTCTTAATATGAAGAATGAATTGGACTTAGTAGGTGAGGGGTGGAGCCCACTATAGCTCCTAGATGCATTGGTAGGTATCATGAGAAAAACTAGTGTCTTGGAACAAGGCCTTTACAAAATCTTATTTGTAGTCTTGGAACATGGCCTTGACTATGTGGTTATGATAGTATGGAATTATGCATTCCATCACTATGAAAGTCATTATTGATATTGCATGTGATTATTCAACTAGTAGAATATCATTCTGAATAAGTAAATGTCATTATTTCATTTTATTTCTTCCATATTATGTTTAAGTTCAAGTTTAAAAGTCGTTTGTTTTAGTTATACATTGCATTAAATTTTTATGCTTATTTATGAAAGATTGTTCTAATTTGTTGTCTTTACTGAGCATCTGAGCTCACCTCTTTCTATGTTGTATTTTTCCCATGACGGGAGAAGTATTTTAGGACAAACTTACTGGGATAATCTGATGGGATATGAGTGGGGAATATGGAGACTATCTTGTATTAGATTCCCATTTTATCATGTAATTTATGACATATGAATGTATCTAGTGTTTCCAAGGCTACTAAACTAATAGGTCATTGGAGACTTGATCTTTTGTGATCATGCCAATGTTATGTAATAATGCACCGACTCTGGGTAACTGGGGTTAGGGCGTTATCGTTGGTATCAGAGGATGTTTAGTACAAACCTTATAAGATAGATTAAGATAAACTCTTATTAGAGCACATTAACCTAAGATATTCTTTCAGGATTATTATAGAAGAACATCCTAGAATTTTGGTAATGTAACGATTTTGTGAGTTTTCCGAGAAATATATCCCTATCTGGATATGAGAATGTGGAGGCGACTCTGGAACAAATGTACCTTGGGGGAAAACCAGAAAACACAGCTATGAGATAGAATCGAATGGGAATTGGTGCATGGGATCGGGCCTTGCTGCACTCTTGGTTATGACACTTCCGTGGGATATTCTTAGGATAATAATAATTTTCATAGAAAATAATTTTAAAGGGTATCTGAGTATATATTTACTCAAATAAATTTTTTTATGATTATAGATTATATCCATAAATTTTTCAATCTACATTAGGTATTTTATAAGTTTAGAATTACTCATTGCAATTCATAAACTGACATACTGTATTCCATTGTTTAGAAATGGTGCCCAGTATAAGGAATGTGAACTCCAGCAATATATATGACACAAAGAGTAAGAAGGATCACATCATTCAAGGTATAAATCCAAAATTTAGAAGAGATATTTTCTAACATGTATTCTCAACATATAAAGAAATGGTATCATTTGATAAAAAGATATGTAAATAATTACTTGGGTCCTATGGCTTTGAAGGAAAGCAAGAGAAGAAAATTATGGAAGAGAGAAATGTGGATAAAGGGAAGAGGGAAAAGAATAAATTTCCGAAATGTGATAACTGTGGGAATAAAAACCCTAGAACATGACTGAAGGGAATGTGAGTTTTTTATAAGTGTGGAGAAAACGGACACCAGGTACGTGACTCCAAGGGTAAAAAAATGTTTCAAATGTACTATGATTAATCTGCAAAGAGTTGGGACACTACGTGAACCAATGTCTAAATAATCATAGTATGCCCCAAAATGATGCTATTGGATAATAATCAAGTTATGATACTACCACAGATGAGGAGGAATGATTAGATTTCTTATGTTGTTATTAAAGAATTATATCATTTGAGTGTTGTATCAATGATGTAATGGTTATAATAATTATGCATTATATAAGGATTGTACTGAATTTATATTTCATTAAGGACTTAAGATTGTGTGGATCCAAGAAAAGTGACTCAATAACATGTGAATTTTTTGGAAAATATATGGTTGAGATAATGATAAACCATAATATGGTTCTGATACTGGTGTAATGATTTTGGAATAATACAAGATTGATTTGGAGAAATTATATTGGATATTCTTGACTACCTAGAAACTGATTAATGATTTTTATAATCAATCATTTTTTGACTTTACAACATTCCTTGATAGAAATAGTACATCTATAATTCTTTAATGAATAATAGAGCATGAGTGTAATCAATAAGGTTTAATTGTAATTCAGGACGTTGTAGTGTTTTAAAAGAATACACGATGAAGGTGTTCACATGTTTTTACATTGAAAAAAGGATATTCATTGTATTTAAATTCCCTATAAATTTTGGACTATGAGTTTGGACATCAGTTATTTGGATAAGTCTAATTGGAGATTATTTTTGGATTTCCATAAAAATGACAACCCGGAGCTTGGGCGACATCTCGTCGCTTCTGGCAAGGTCACAAGACTTGAACCCACAGCCGAAGGGTGAAAATGGTGTATAACGTACGACTGACCCACACGATATCATGGATTTAATAATGTTGTTTTTATAAGGGTCTGGTAGATGAATTATAAATTCAATTTTTTGTATCCCTATAAAAACAGGATAAATAGAATATTTTTTAGTTCTATTATCTTTGAGAGTGAAAGATGAGTTTTTGGTAGAAAATAGATAAAGGTTAGAACTCTACATGTCAAGTATATATTTTTTTCTTCTCCTATTCTATGAGGAAATTAATTCTTAAACTCTAGGAAATGTATCATAAAACTAATTTTTTTTATCCTAATACCTTATGTTTTGTGGAAACAATAATATTTTAAATCATCATAGATTGATGGCATTGAGAACCTCAATTCTAAATGTTTTTGTGACTGATGATCTCAATCACTCTATATAAATATACACGTTTTTCCTCCAATTATGTGTCTCTATCTTCCACCAATGTTCTCCTAATCGAGCTCATAATTTTTGTGGTTACATTTTCATTCCCCTTTTCCTCTTATTAATACTGAATTTTATTAACCCAATTTTCGATGTAGGTTTTCCCACAAAAGTATTTTCAATTTTCAACCATTTATTTTCGAAGAAAAATTTAGAATTGTGATGGTGCAATTTATTGAAGTATGGAAGAATATAACCCCCCAAGATTTCATAGTACGTTATTTCATCAAAGTAATTCAATAACATGAATTACAAGCAACATCGGGTTCAAGTGCACCACAAGATTACCAAACTAGTCGTTCAAAAGCTGTTATGAAAAGTATTAAACGAATATTGAACTATATATAATCCATATAATTTTAGAAGCCATATTATGAGATTCATAGAAATAATTTAAGAACAAATTAATTTTTTTTCATAGAAAAGAAGTATATATTTCAACAAATTCACTTTTACTGCCTTTTAATGATGAACCATTTTTAAATCCAACATTTGAAACATTTATATATTCTAATGGAAAAAAAACTTCTTCTTTAGAATTGGGACATAAGAATTAAGTTTCAAAAATTATTAGGTGTTTTTTCTGATAACATTCATAATTTGGTGAATAGTCAAAAATACTATATTTAAACTGAAAAAACTTTTTAATCAACATAATTTAGAGTGTTAAATTATACATTTAAATGGTTTGGAAGTATAAATAGATTATATTTTTACCGTTTTATTCAATTCTGGTCATTTTTTGCAATTTCACTCTGACATTGCACATAAACAAGTGTCAATCTTTTGATAGATATTGTTTCTAAAAAATATGCACTTTGGTTTTGACAACAGGAATTAATTTTAAATTAATTAATGAAACTTCTATGTTTTGAATTTCATAAAATAGACTTCATTTTTGAATTCAGAATATCAAAGTTATCTTAGGGTGATTTTTTGATATTTTTCTGAAAACATTCAATTTTTTATGAGTAGTGAAAAACACTGAGTTGTTGTTTAAAACCGTCTTTTTATATAAATATTTATTTATTTTATTTAAATTTTTTATAGGTCATAATAAATACATAATACTTATAAATTTTCAATGTAATTCATTGGTGTCATTTTGTAATAATATTATATATATATATAAATTTATTGAACTTTTCAACGTCTTTTACCCACCTCCTAGGAGAATGTGAAAATTCACCTTAAACATAATTTTACTGCTTCTGTGAGTTGAATTTCGAAAATATGAGAGACACTGTTATTTTCAAGTAGTAAAATGTAGTTATATAAGATAATATTTTTTGGTGAATAGTAAAATTTTTACTTTTATTTACCACAGTCAAAAGTAAATATGGTAATTAGGGGTAATAATGATATTATTATTACCCTAACACATGTCCTAATTATATCAGCTACATATAATTCAACCCAAAACAACCATAGGAATAAAATATGAACCTCTTTGGCCCACTTGGATTAGATTAGGAAATTTATTATTATTCAATTCAAAAAAGAGTTAAAAGAGTTAAAATCAACCTCTAATAACTAAAACAATTTTAATATAGGGTTACAAAATAGATAAATTCGATTATAAATTTTTATTTGAAATATAAAATGATTTCCTACATAATGGTATTTTATTTTTAATTTTAAAACATTAGATAATTTAATTAATTTATGACACAATGGTGATGCAGTAATTACATTATTAATGAAATATTAAAATAATTAATATTTTAAAAACGGAAAAATGTATTTTTAGACTTTTTATGAATTAAACTAATTTTTTAGGTTACTATTACATTATAGGGTTGTATATATGAATTATTATAGAATCAATAATGTTGTTTTGATTTTAACAAAAATCAAATACCAAATTGTGTCAAAAATGAAATAAAATAGTTTTTAAAACAAATATTATATTAGTAATTGATATAATGGTCCTAAAAATATATGGTTCGGACAAAATACTTATATAATAATATATATGACATTAATGAACCAATTGGGGTTCTATTGGTAGTTTATAGTTTGTTTATTAACCTTATAGTGTAAGAATACTAGAAGACACTGTAAAAAATAAATTAATTAACCTAGAGTTAAATATAAATGATATGGTTAAAATGGAAACCTAAAATTGTATAAAACCTCTTGGTGGAGAGGAGTACGACCCATACCCACCCTAGCTTGGAAATAATTCACTTTGGAGCCCTTATAAACCGAATATGAATTTGTTACAAAATAATATTTTAAGTTTTTCCTAAGGTGCCCATCGCCCCTCTTATAAAAGGGCACTCCCCCATCTCTCTAATTCACACATTCTAATCATTTTGGCTCGACCAAACTATACTGAAATACTCTCTCAACTATCCTTTCCTATTTCTAGAGGTCCTTCCTTTAGTGACAAATCAAACATAAATATCCCTTTTGATCAAATCAAAAGGAACAATCAGACGAAGAGATAATAATTTCACCACCATATTTCAAGTTTGTTTCTTCTTCCACATATTCATTTTTTTTATTTACATTATAAAATAATAACTCAAGTATCTTCTCTATTTTATGATGTTATTATAAATATAACAAATCTTTATTCATTATTTTATCCATCTTTTGAATGATAATGCCACCATGCGTGCGTACGTGTGACTTACCATCTCCACGTTGTGGTGTAATTTGTTATTCAACACTATTATTTGGATGTATATAATTATGAGTAATACATATATAAATATTGAAAATAACATGATAATGACTTTTTAAAATTAATATACCATCCAATTTCACACTTTTAAGGAAATGATATTGTCACTCGTGAATACGTACGGATTATCGTCTCCACGACGCGATGAAATTCATTTCCACATTCACCATTCCATGAAAATTATAAAAATATATAGATTACTAATAAGTATGTAATATTTGAAATAATAATTCTACTGGAGTTATATATATTTTTATATATATGAACTCACATATTTCTTATTCACTTAGTTTCGTTCAACACGATATGAAAACAGAAACAATGTTTATGCGTATGTACGGACTATCGTCTCCATAAATGGTGTTTTTCATTTCATCTATATGTCTATTATACATATTTATATTCTAAATATATATGATATATTAATCATGTTTAATATTATGGAAATGTTTAAATCTTGGTCTATGTAATACAATCCAGAGTAACAAGTTAAAACACGTACGATAAAGAATGACATTATTTTCCGAAATGTTAATTTAACCTGGAAATTATAAATAAATGGGTAGTATAAATTCATTAATGAATCATATATGATATAATAAATATTAATGTGGTTCCTGTATAATTTAATTACATACATAAATCTTCATATAGGAGGTTAAACGTACCCTCTACCAAAGTATAGTGCAAGGTAAGAGTTAATTCCTCGATCTCATTATTATTCAAGAATGTTTATGTGTAAGTATTTACTGGGAAAATTTTATCATCCATGTAAATTTTTCATAAAAATGATTTCAAAAAGAATATTTTAATTTTTTTTGTGAAAGGTACTCTTTATCAGGGTCCTAATTTTAAATGTTTCCCAGATTTATCTTTATTAATCCTTTTAATTAATGTCCTTGTTTTTAAAATGATTTTAAGGATTATTTTATATGGACATGATTGTTTTGAAATGATAATGCCTTTAAAAAGATTCAATGTGATATGGGACACTTTGATTCAAACATCTCTTTCAAATTACTTCCTTTATAAATATTTGACTTTTCAATGATTTCAAAAAAGAGATATTTCTCTCAAATAGTTTTGATTTCATCTTTGTCAAAAACATTTGATGGATTTTACACTTATTTGTAGTTGATTTGTTATGATAAAAAACATCCATATTGTATTGACGGTTTTGTGATATTTTTGACTGTGGATGTGTTATTTTTATAACATTCATGGTTTATAGAGAATGTATTGACATTTCGTATGCTAGTTTTAATACGACTGTTTATGTTATGATAAAACATGTTGATATGTGGAATGCATTGTACATAGTATGTGACGGATGGAGCCTTATATAGCTCATTGATGCATTGTTTGGTCTCTTTAGACAAAGTAGTGTCTTGGCACAAGGCCTTGACAAAATATTATTTTTATTCTTGGCACAATGCCTTGACTATGTGGTTATGATAATATGAAATTATGCATTCCCTCAGTATGAATGTGGTTATTGATATTGCATGTGATTATTTTTCTAGTAGAATATATATGTGAATATATAAATGGCTTTATTTCATTTTATTTAGTCCATATTATGTTGAATTTCAAGTTTAAAAGTATTTTGTTTTAGTTCTAAATTTCCATAAATTTTTATGACTATTTGTGAATGTTTTTGCTATATTTTTATCCTTTCTGAGCATCTAAGCTCACCAATTTCTATGTTTTATTTCTTCCAAGATGTGAAGAGGTGTTTTATGACTGACCTGTAGGGATAGTCTGAGGGGATATGTGTGTGGACTATGGAAACTATGTTTTTGTAGTTTTTCACTTTATCATGTAATGTAAGAATTATAAATTTATCTAGGGACAGTCTTTCGAGACTTGATCTTTTTTAATCATTCAAATGTTATTTAATAATTCACTGAATCTGAGTAACTGGGGCCGGGGAATTACAATAATCATAAAAAAATGGTTGAAAATGGTCATCCAACATTCATAAATAATCATTTTTTGTTTTAATACATTATTATATAAAACCTCATTAAAATATCATCGTAAATAATTTTATAATTGGTTTCCCTAATGAACATTACAAAATTGAAATTTTTTAATAAACGTCACTAGATTCCCCAAAATATACTTTTCATTAATCCCTAAACTTTAATTAATTAGAACATTGTAGTAAAATGTCTAACATGTCAATACATTTGTCATATATTCTCTAGAGTCTTTGTAAACACCTAAAACCCCAATTAAACCTTAATAAGAAAACACATGATTCCATATTCATTAAATATAAAATATATATTATTAAGTTTATAACATAACAAAAAATGTTTTAACATCCATCAATGATGATGTAAACTACATCGTCAACAAATCATTAATATATTCTAGGGTCATCAATACTATCTATATTTTGATATCCATATCCTTCCTATCATTATTCAAAATAAAAATTATTTTATCAATATCACTATGATATTAAGGGTTACGATCCATTAATAATTTGTTTTAACTAAAATATCACCTTGGAATTAAATTTATTTTCAAGATATTCAGTACCATTTAAATTTTTGTCGATGAACCATAACAAAATATTTATACAAAATGACCATTTATTCTTCCTGATTCAAATAACGTAAATCTGGTATTCCAATACATAAGGACTTCGACCATTCAACTACATTTGTAAAGAATCAACAAAGATTAATCATCGTAATGTATAATACTACTTTAAATCTATATAAAATATGAATCATGTATTAAAATTCATTATCATTAATTTTAACTATCTTATTAGGTTTAAAAAAATATTGTTAGACTTGATCACACATTTCATATATCTTGAATTTTTTCTTCATTATCGATAGGATGTATAGTACTTGTACCACTATACAAAATATCATCAAGTGGTTTCCCCCAATGACATTGATTTATATAATTCCTATAAATTCTATGTTAATATAATTCAATCATTGATGATATATTTTTAATGCAATGTTCTTGTCAATTGTGTTATCCAAAAATTTAATCTATCAACCATAATTATTTGGTTTGTGTCCTTTTTTTCCACACCCAAAAACAAATTCAAATCTATTTGATATATTCCCTTGAGTCCATTTTCCCACTTCTATAAATATAGGAAACTTTATTTTTTCATCTATGGTTTTATATACTCAATATCGTAGCTAAATCTATCATTCTCCTCTTTGGTGACATAAAATTCTAGTTGATGTCGGAGTTTTTAGTCATATTACATGATATAATATTAGTCATTATCACTATACCATTATCAGTAGTAATCATTCCATTTAGTTTCTAATTAAAAATTTATCTATTATATTAAATTTTAATCAAGAACCATCTAGTTCCTGTCATTTATTAAAACTGAATTAATATTGTATGAAACCATAATCAATATTAGAAACCACTAAACCATGAAATATATCTTATAGAATGTCTAAATCAAGACACTTGCATTTTAATATATGATGCAGTAGTTATTAACTAGGTTATTCGTTGTCATTAATTAAATACATTGTGATGGTTCATAAAGTGTTTGTGAATTTTCAAATAATATCATCAAATAAAGTGGAAGTTGGTTTGTATAAAAGACCATTCTAATGAACAAGGTAGTGATCGAATCTATATCAATGTCCGTTTTTAGTTTTTAACCTATATGAATCATTGTGCTATAATGACAACGACAATTGGTATCCCAAAAGGGATGAAATTTCATTGAAACCAATCACTCTATAAATTAAAAAAATTAAAATACATTTCATATATTTGTTAATCATCCTTAGAATAATAATTTGGAATTTCCCTTGAAATATCATGAAAAATGTCCTTAGACGTATCCCTAGAGATCTCAATAAATATTTCCTATAATATATTCTAAAGGATAACTAAATTATTCCAATGATAAGCACTATTATAAAAAAAATTCAAAAACATAAATATAAAATATGTTTTAAAATATTAATAAAATTTAAAAAAACCTAGGTGTTACTCCATAAAATCTAAATATTTTATTTATTAATTAAATTTTTTGACAAATTGTTTTACACATAACAGTTTTTTTAAAATAAAACAGATTAATAATATTATTATCTATGCACAATAGTAATAAGATATCGATTAAAAATATTAATTGTAATAGTAATAAAAACTTATTAAAAATTAATTATACTGATTTTTTATGATGAAATTATATTGAAAAAGGTACTTAGTTATCGTGAATGTCTTTATATATTTCAAAAATACTATTTCATCAAAAAATGCATTCACTCTTTTTTTAGAAACATTAAAAATAATTTTTTTTTGTTAAAAAATTGAATTAAAACAATAAATATTATTTTTTAATTAATCATAAAAATATTAAATTATGGTAAATTTTTAATATATTTTAAATAGGAGTATATTTAGTTATGTATACAAAAAAATAATGATCATTAATTAGAAATTTCATTTTCTATTAAATTAAATTTCAAAGACAAATTATAATTTAATTTGTTTTCAGGTAGAAATAGTTCAATTATAAACATACTAATCTAAATTTTCTTATTTTAATATATTTCATATTAAAATAGGTTATCAAATCAATGTAAATTATGGAATTTTTCACTTTTAAATGATGCTTTATCATCACTTCTACAATATTAAAATTTTAAACTAAAATATAAAACTTCTTTGATTTAAATTTTGAAAAACTTATTAAACATCTAGATTTATAATATGATATAACAACTAATATGGTTAACTTAATTTTTTTACATTATGAATTGTGATAATATTAAAAAAATAATTTCTCTTGTTTAGTTAAAAATGGGATTACAGGGGGTTAAACATTGAAGTGAAGGGTTAAAATGGAAATAAAACATCTAAAAATCATATTTTATACCATTATTTATTTATTATATATCCTATTCATGAATCCATGTTTACATGGATTCATTTTTGTTCTTATTAAGATGTATATTTTTTATTATCATAATAAATATCATTATAGTGTTTATGTGTGTACCATTCCCCCACTTATTAATGACATGAACAACTTCCTATTATTAGTGAATCTCACTAAATATAGTTCATAAATACCATTCAAAAATCCATCCCCAAAATACTTTTACTTGTTATAGAGTTTTTTTCTTGTAAACAGACCACAACTAGCATCATTGATAGTATATATAGATGATTTCATTGACTGTGATGGTAATTTTCTTCCCTAAGGTCTATATTTTTTCAACATTTTATACATTTAATTATGTATTCTAACATAGAATAAAAACTCACACATATCTAACAAATGATCGAGTTAAATTATTTTAATATCATAATTGTCATCCATTTCCACTTTTATCAATGGGGTGGAGAAATCCTCATTCATATGTATGGAGGACTACCGCCCCATAAACAGATTTTATTTATTTTTCATTTACCACCTCTCATGGTTGTGTAAGATGATTATATAAAGTATATATTTTATATTAATAATATCAGTAAACCATTTTAGTCATTGTATCATATATACCTCTTTAAATTTTGTTTTTTTTCGAATATGATATAATCAATCTTGTGTACAGAGGACTACAACATCACGAGGGGATGAGGTTTATTTGGGCCATACATTTTACATAATTTGGATGTTTTTCATTAAAATATATGATATAAAACATAAACTGATTCTATATTTGTAATATTTAATTTATCATTCATTATTTCAACAAATATAGAATATGAAATCAGTGTTCATGTGTACATATGTCCTACAGTCTCTCTAAAAAGTGTTTTAGATTTTCTACTTCTATAATTTATGGATTACTCAAAATATAATTATAATGATTATATTTTCTATTAATATCATCTATAGAGTTTTTATGGAGATTAATCCATTTTAATTTTTTTTAAATAAACAATAATACGAATCGAGACTTACAAATGAAACAAACCAATTATTGCCCGAAACGTGACATACACATGGAATTGTTAATAAAAGGTTAATAAAATATCAAAATTAAATCATATTTTGTATTAGATATATATTTATTGTTTTATATTAAATTTATATTGAACATAAATTACTTATTAACGACTTTTAAAAATTTATAAAGGATTTCAAATCTTATGTTAAGGGATTTTTAGTCTCTCTTTTATTTCACTAGTAAAATTAAAATTCATGACTTGTTTCTCTTTTGATTTATATATAATTCCATATTGAATTTTTATATAATTAATTTCATTATAATCAAGATATTTACTTTTTCAATTTATGATTTTTTTTGAGATTTACATATCAAATGTTTCCAATACTATACATGATTTTTCTCTTTATATTCTTTTGTTGAGGCATATGTTTTGTTAACAACACAAATTATTTTATGAGGTGTATATACCACCCCAATTAGATTTAATATCATAAATTTATTTTTCTACATGAAATTTTATGATTCATACATTTTATTCTTACATGAGGGTTATTATTCAATATTACCTAAGTTTTAATCATTTTATATTACATTCTCATCGTTTATAGTGATTTTTAATGAATATGTGACTAATGATAAAATCTAAAATCTGTATGTCAAGAAACATTTTAAATTTATTCTCATATACATATATATATACAATTAATAGTTACATTATTAAACTCTTTGGTACATAATATAATTAAAAAATTATTTGTAAGAAAATGATACTTTAATTCATCTTCGGTCAGAAATCTGATATCTTCAAAAACCTTGTTCTATAAAGGGGTTTTGAAAAATATTTTTACCGTTATTGAATTTATATAATAAATAACGTTTTACTAATTTTATGATTTTTAATAATTTTTTACAAATAAATAATATTTTCATATTCTAAAGAACTCAAGTTTTGATTTTCATGATCGTGTGAAAGTAATCCTTTTTTAAAATTGTATGGAATGTACAAAAACATTCCCAATCAAGAACCAATTTTTTAGCTATTAATTTATATTATTTCATGTTTTTAAATTAATGAAATCTATTTTTTAAAATATACTAAAACAATATTTTCAATTTCAAAAATTATATTTTCATCAAGAAAGGATTTATATAATTTTTAAAATAATAATTTTTATGTTTTCTATGTTATATTAAATGGGTTATATTTTGGAAAGAAACTTATTTCATAAAAAATGAATTAAAAATATTTCTTATTAACCATAATAAATGTTCATTATGATATTTAAGCATAATTATTCATATATAATGACATCTTTTGGTGTATCTTATGATTTTCATTTGATATTTACAAAGGAGAGTATTATTTTTCATTCATATAATGGTTTTTCATGAAAACGATTCATAGGAAAACCATTTTTCATCAATGGTCCATACCGTTATAAAATAATTTTGAATACCACATATTTTCACATGTTATTCTATGATTAACTAATGAAATTATTATGATACCTGTCTCTTTTATAGAGGTTATGACCTGATTAATTGTTTATAACCCCCTTTTCAATTCATAGGTTTTTTAATTTTGAATTTTTGAATATCATGGAACACATAAATATGGTAAACTTTTGATATGGGTGGGACATATTATCACTCTAACTCATTGAGTAATTATTTATATATCATGAAATATAAAGTGTCTAAACTAAGAGTGTACCTGGATCATTATGGGACATTGTCCACTAGGTAGTTCTTGGGAGTGAATAGTTACAACTACAATTGTTTTTTGTTCGAGCCAATTCCACTATGATAAAATTTTATGTGATCCTCTACTACTACGGTATTATTTTCTCTTATTATGTGTATTCCACAGATTTCTTGTCTTTTTCTATTATTATCCATCCATAGATCATGTTCTTTGATTTCATTATGATTCAATTATTATGAACTAAAAATATTTATTGCATCATTCAAGATTTTGGTCAATGATATGTATCATATGATTTAAAATGTTTATTATATTTTTTTCAAACATTTATGTTACTATTAATCTTATTAATAACCCTTGTTTACCCTGACTAGGCATTTAAGCTTCTCGTCCTTTTGTTTATTTCTCACATGTTATAATGAAAGGTTTTAAGTTGGGAATGATTGCATTAAGTTATAAAGGGGATGTTATGTATGGATGATATTTAAAATAAACCGTAGAATTATATGATTATGTCCATCGAAATCAAATAAAATGAACTTTCATGGTCCTTGGGTAGGTATTTTTTTATGTGTAAAATCTTCATATATAATCATATAATATATATGTATGAGAATCCATAGTCAACAGATTTGATTTCAGTGAAAGGATTAGATAATCATTATAATCTAGTATGGGTAAACATTAATTAGATATCATTCGATATTTCTATGGATATTTATAGTTATGTCACTACGATAAGTCTAGGGATGAGTAAAAGTGTAGGAAATTGTCCTAGAATTCTGATAATGGATAGAGTAAGTGGTGTCCATGAAATTGCATCCATATCTCGATAATACATGTGGATGTTGCTATATAAAATAGGTACATAGTGTTAATTACTCCACAAAATACATTTATCTAGACTTTATATTCACCAAATACACAACTCGAAGCCATGTTGCGCAACTAGTTTGTCACTCCCTTGGGATATGCATTACAAACTCACTCAATCGTAATAAACAATCATGAATGATTAAAATCGACGATGACTACAAATGATCTAAGATAAATATAATGTGTCAAAAAAATGAAAAATTTGTCTCATTATTTTGATATATTATCATTGATTTCAATTATAAAATTTCCCATAATATGATTAGAATATGTGAAAATATTTTTCTAGATTTAGTCAATATGAAGAACTGGAGTAAACCTAGTGAACAATGAATGTGATAAAAAATGTGAGTACAAGAATCCAAATGGCATGATAAATGATGTAATGGATATTATGATTATAGTTAATCTGATATCATATAACATGATTCACAATTTTCACCTTAACCATATCTTTTACCCATCTATGAAGACATGGATAAATGTTTTTGAGATACCGGTTACATGAGAACATTAATGAAGGAATACTCAGTTTAATATATGTCGAGAATATGGGAAGAATCACTAATTGGAATGTCATATAGGTAATAGAAGATGTTGGGAGTGTGGGAAAGGACACAAATACATTATTTATAGAGAATAAATGAATAATAAAATTATTTAAATTAATGATAATAAAAGTCTTCCTATGATATCATTTTTTTCTTTAATAAAAAAAATTTAGATTGTTTAGAAATTTAGAAAATTTATTTCAAAGGTAGAAATAAATGAAGTGAATCAAAAAGTTGTATGAGTAATGGTAAAAATGTTGATATTGAAAATATTATGAATGAATTATGAAAGGATTGTGGAATTTAAGAAGATGATTATAAATCTTAGTGCAATGTATATCGCTGGGTTCCTATAAAAATATTTCTGTTTTTAAACCCAAAAAAACATATTAACTTTTTATTTAATGAATTTTATGGTAAATAGAATGTTTATTTCATATATAAAAATTGTTTTATTGATTTATATTCAAAAAATCATCAGGTTTTCATGTTTTTTAATAATTTGTTAAATTATTAATAAATTACTTTGTATTATTACCTAAGTACCTATTGAATCATAATTTATTTGGATTAAAATCACTATCTCATAAATTTATTCCAATTGATTATTTGGAACATAATTTTCATTTCAGATAGTGAAATATAATTTTCATTATATTTCCTACCCCTGACTGGCCTCGTATTTGGAAATATCTGTTTACTCTGGAATTAGTCCACTTTTTTCTATTTCATGTAGTGAAATTAATTGAAGTATAATAATTGTATAAATCCAAATACATTTATAAGAATTTAAAAACTAAATTTGAAGGAAAACCAAATTAAAACCCCATTAAATTCAATATATTAATCAATATTAGCATTGAAAAATCTAAATTTATCAACATGGTAGGTGAGTGTATTATCTTTGGATGATAAACATAGAATCTAAATTTCCATCATAATTGTCTTATAAAAATTATAATTAAATAAAATAATAGTTGCGATGAGTGGTGATTGAGATCCCATTCCATAAAATGTTGTCACCCTCATACAGTTCTCAACTTCCATGATGGTATTCATGTGGGGTTATGTGTTTTTTCATTAAATTGTTTATTTTCAATTGGAAACCTATTTAAAATAACATCGATGGTTGAAACATGTTTATACAAAAGGATATAGATGGATAATGTATTGAATTAGTAAATTACCACAATCTAGCCCAGTATTTTGTTAATGGTGGATAGATATAATTCTTCTTAAAAGTGGGTAAATGAAAAAATATATTGTTCATTTTGTTTTGGGAATTATTATGTAAAATATAAATACTCAATAATTGTTTTACATATAAGACATCATATTAATAAGAATATAAATCACTAATTTTATCATCATTGGCTGGTGAAGGACAACAATTAAATTTTCACCAGTACTAATTCTTCTAATAGGAAATGGATTTCCTACATTCCTCATGTTTAAAAAATATTCCTTTAAGTTGTTCTATTTATGATATTTTCTTGAAATCATCAAAAAATTTGGACTCATGCTTGATGTTATTCCCTTATACCTTTCATATTAGAGATTTTTTACATTATCAAATGGATTTTTAGGTTAAAGCGCAGTATTATCCTTCCCAACAGTGTAAAAAACCAATTCTCCAATAGAGGCTGTGGTGGTATGGTATAATTACTCAAGGAATACTCAAATATATATCACCCTGAGTTAGTGTTGATCTCATATTGGAGAATATTACTATCATGAATCTCTTTATTGAGTAACTTCACATCTACATCATCTCAGATCTTGTGGTTTTAGTACAAGGTCGTATCTACAGGGTAGATGGAAACATGATTTTCCCTCATTGAGGTGGTATCTAAATGGAGGAGGAATATTTTAGGGAAGCATTCAATATCGGGACCTTCCTTGAGAATTGGTTATGAGGTAATTCTCTTTTTTGATGAAGTGGAGGATTGAGGTCTGTAATGGAATAATAAAAGGTAATGACATGGTAGGGTAGGTGGGAAAATCATGGAGTAAGCATGCTTAACAATAATTTCACAGTAATTATGTTGACCGCAAGATGGTGGTGGAAGAAGAGAACATGGTTTGGATGCGTACCATTAGTATTTTGTATGGAAAATAATTTTATTTCATACATGAAATTGTTTTCCCATTTTCCCTATTTTTATCACATTGTATAATGTTGGTACACATGGATGGTAGAATTACCATGTGACTGTACATTAGTATGGTGGGTTGTCGACCATGTTTATTTCTCAAAGTATGGTAGTGTCATAGTAACAATTCATGACCTAATATATTCGGTTTATGATGATGACACATATGGGAAGTACTCACTGTAAGAATAATGATGGTGGAAGGTATTTATATTCCTAGACTTTATAATTATCCTAAATACAGAAGATTATATTATTTCATGGTGAATTATTAATTTCCACCATGATATAATTTGTAATCATGTCCATAGTTTTTGTATAATAATATTTAAGCATCAATAAACAAAATACTCAGTGAAAAATTCTAATTCAATCACAATATTAGATAGTAACCATGAAGTACTATCAACCTAAGAATTTACCATTAATATAACAACCATTCTCTTTATTGTACATTAATTCTTGATATAATGCATAAACGTAAAAATAATACAACCTGGTTGATCAATAATATGATTATAATTGGTAAAGAGGAATATTATATAACAACATAAAATATGAAATAGATCATCATTATTGAAAACATCCATAAAATTCATGTACTTACAATTTCATGGGATAACCGGGGGATATACAAAAGAAATGGTTGATATATAAATCCCAATAAGAGAAAAAATGGGGAATAACATAAAAAAATCAATACATGTTAGATAGTAGGCATATCAATGGAATATAAAAGGGATGGGAATCATAAATGTGAACAATCGGGAATGATATAACCAGATAAAAAAATGAATCATTGGGAATGTGGAAAAAACATAAAACACTAACTCATAAACAATTTTCATAGATATCAACCAAGACATCATTTCTGAAAAGTTCAAAAAAAGGAATCTAGTTCACTCCATATCCAATCACGATGACTTATGATGCTAAATATTTTCCAATACATTAATACACATCATAATTTTTGGTTCACCCATCGTGTTCCTTTCACTCCCATGCATATGTGCTCCATATAGATCAAAAAAACATGCTTTCATTTATCATCATATCTTATTCCATGAAAAAGCAGTGTTGAACACATACTTATTTTGTCCCAATGAAAATAATTATAATTGTATAAGTTAGAGAAATATTGAGAGGAAATGGGTATTCTATTCAAATAAATGAAATTCCAGGTGTGTAAAGTCACTATGAAAATTAGATATCCTGACAGTGTCACATAAAAATTCATAAAATATATTAACTATAGATAATCGGGTGTCTAATAATTTTGAAAAAGCATAAAAATAATATTTAAATGGAAATCATATAAAATTTTATTAATTTAAAATATAAGGAATAATATTATGAAGAAACATTAATAAATAAGAGAAGGTAAGGATCCATTGCATGAGTGTGTGGATCTAAATGATATAAAGGGGCCTCATTAAAGATTGGTTTACCATGGGAGGACATGGAAGAGGAGCATAATGTATGGAAATAATCCATGAATTTTTTTAAAGATAAATTGGATCTAGGATGGGTTTAATAAGAAATGAGTGGGGATTTCATTATCATTTATCAACCATAGGTGTTCGACTCTATATAAAAAAAATAAGAAATCCAAAAACCATACAATGGTTTTTCATATGGTTTATAATAAATGGGAGAGGATTTCATTATTTTATGATGGAAAGAGATGATGTTAATAGAATAATACCCTTGGTTATGTGGAAGTGAGTCAGACTCTTAAATCAATTTTGTTTAAACATTAAAATAAATTAACGGATTTGGAGGATTCATAATGTCATTTTAAAATCAATAAATTTTAAAAAAAATTATTGTAAAGGAAAAATATATATTTGTTTATAGATAATTGATATATAATTTATTACATCAGTTTTAGGACATTATGATGTCATAATACAAAATGTACATTGATATCATATTTTATTTTTACCAAAAAATTATCATATCTCATAAAATCATGAAAAAATTAATGTGGGAGAAAATAAACATTCTGATTCCAAAAATAATATTAATTTTATCTATATAATTTCTATATATCAGAATTGTCACATTATACTTAATAATTGACATTTATTTATAAATGATTGTTTTTTTGACATTTTTATTTTTCAAACACATATAAAATCACGTTTGGATTCATAAAAATTATATGATCATTAGTATATAGATAAAATTATTTATTAAAATTATTTAATAAAAATAATTTTTTTATTAAGATTATGTGAATTTATCAAAATAAACATCCTACATGAAATTGATTATGATATTTATTTTACTTTTAGAAAAATAATAATAATTTAAAATGTCACATTAAATGAAAATATTTCCATTATTATATAAAATAGTTATATATGTATTATTATCATTTTAAAACATCACATTATTACCCTAGAATCCACCATATGGGTAAGTTGTAAGAATGAAAAACCATCATGGGGTGGTTTGGTGTACATGGGTTGGGTTCTGATCTCAATGAGCATGAAAATATCCAATAAATGGTTTTTATCTTGCTTGTGATGTTTGATATTAGCATGGTACTGGTCATGGGTAGATATCAGAGAATCTATCTCATATGGATGCTATAATAATTGGTCTTGATAGAGTATGATCATACATATTGTGGTAATAACTCCATTTGAATGTGTATTTTAGATTTCATAAAACCCTGTATTTATAAAAATAATAAGATCTCTCTTTTATTACTATATTTTCAATGGTGATGATAATTACTTGTATATAAAATCAAGTTGGATATAATAAATCCAAATACATGGATCTATTTTCTATAACCATATTATATAATGAGAAATTTAATTAAATCACATGTTTAATTTAATTTCTAAATATTCTATTCATTATTATCATCTCCCCATTAGAAGTTTCTCCCTAAAAATTTTCTTCTCTAACAATAAAATTTATGAGGGAAATTATTTTACATTACATTTTTCTATTCCCACATATCCTTTTAGAAAATATTTTTTCTCTATAAAACATTTACAAGGTGCATTATATTCTTTCAGAGATAATTATGACTATAATCTACGATCATCACTGGATGAATCTAATAGGAATCATCACTATCTGTCAGTACCAACACTAGATTGAGAAAAAGTGATGGGTCTAGTATTTACTTCCTCAATAGTGATATATTACATACTTTATATGCAAAAAATAATATAGGTGTGATTCATAGTCATTATTCGACCACTTGGATTCATTCATGTATCTCAAAGGGGTCAATTTATCTTGTATTAAGATTTCCCTTAATCCCAAATCCCAAGAATTTATTCCACAGATATTTGTTCAGGAATCCCACATTCTTAACCTCAAACCCATCAGATTATCATAAAATTTTATCAGAGTAATTTATTTTTACTTTTATCATCCCATATTCACTTATATATGGTCTTGACCATTTCCACCATTGGCTTGACAATTTTAATACCTAGAATTTTGTTTTCCACAACACCAATCTAACATGTAGTTGTTCTACTCCTCTTCCAATAAAGGTATTCATATATATAAATTTATATTCTTGAGTGAAAAATATTATTATATGAAAATTAGACTACAAAAATATATTGATATAATCCTCCTTTTATTCAAATGATCAATATCTCAACATGTCCTCAATTGTCTTTATAGTCCACCAATATTGGGCATCATTTTTATAGTGATAATATATAATGAATTTGAAATCATTATTTATATAATTTTTGAGACTCCTCAAAAACATAGATATAAATCGTGGACCTAAAACATATAAAATCAATATTGGTGTTCTCTAAAGGTACATAAATTTTCCAATGTATATCCTTTAAATTTGATCATGTGATAATTTGTATTGATTCAAAATGAAGTGTGAAATATTTTTAAGATGATATAAAAAACCACTGATAGTATTATTTCCTCTTAATATCTATGTAATACCATTGGAAAAGTCAATAGTAATGTTTTCCCACATCCGTGTATGTCTGGGTAATTTATTTATCATCCCTGTGGATTTTTTCCATTAATCATAGACATGATAACATAAAAGGAATAATGTTGTATACTCTGTAATCCCTTTGTTCATATTACCTCACCAATATTTCTATTAGATATATATATATTTATATATAACTCTTAATTTATATAAGATATCTAACATAAGGGTGAATTGTGTTCACAATACAACAAATCATTCTTTATCTCAGGATTGGATGGTAGACATAGCCATTACCCAAATCACACAAGTCCATATTAATTAGAATTGTTATTTAAGGATTCACCCTATCATATATTTTCCACCATCATAAGCATTCCCAAATCATCTAATTGATCAACATTATCTTCTCCAGATGAGTTTGTTGATAAATAATTAATGAAAGTACTGTTGCTGGTCCTTATTTTATAACTATCTTGTCCACGCATTCCAAATCAATGAAGACTCAATCCATATAAATTTTCATTAATGATATAATTTTTGATTCCTTTCTATATGGAGTATCATCCAATTTATTATCTTATCCCTAATGGAAGTGTATTGACCCATCATAGTCATTGATCTTCTCTAACCATCTTTTTTGGTTATTATTTATAACCTTCTGTGTGAATATAGACTGGAGGATTTTTTTTATCTGTATATATTTCACACATATCCATGAAGAGAAAATGTCACAAAATTTTCAAATAGAATTTCATTGAGGAAAACTCCATATCATGCATTGGTTAGTTTTGTTCACGAAATTTCAAATTCTTTGATGCATAGGTTATCACATTGTTATTAAAAGTTATCACAAAACACAATCACTTCTTTTAAGAATCTCAAAATACCCTATAACGATATCCACTAATGGGTATTGTGAATAAATATTTACTGATAAATCTCATTTTAAACTCATTGGATCTCTCTTGTCCTTATTTATTATATGAAAACCTGAATCCCTTTGAGTTACCTTGGTTAGAGGGTTACACAATTTATAAAAATATCTCATAAATCAATGATACAACCCATAAAAATCATGGAATATATAGATATGTATTGACGATATTGGCATCATCTATCCATATATTTCTTCTTTTTGGAAAATTACTTATATATCAATTTTTTTGACAATATTCCCCATGAATGAGACATTATATTATCAAAACTAAAATGTGATTTTCATGGCTTAAATCTTCTCGATTCATATGGTATTTATAATTGTAATCACATTATCTTTATTATCCTCACAGATTTTTAGGAATTATATAATTTCATCTAGAAATATGAACAAAATGATTTCGAGGTATTCCCTAATGAATATATTACTCAATTCAATGAGTATTTTTGGAGAAGTAGTTAGACAGTAGAGACCCAATTCTTGATGTACATAGACATTACTTTACTCCTTCAGAATATCTAATACATTACAAAAATACACACGAAAGGCCTGTAATAGTTTATTGTCTTTGGAAACATGGAATATAAACTCCTAATCATGTTTAATGATCATCAACATCTCCCATAACAATCTTCTCCTTTTTGTTTCCTTAGCTAAAGAATTTCTTTTAATCCTGGGTGAAAAGAAAACATAAAAATGGTGAGATCGAATGCTCAGTAAGGGTAAGCATGGAGAAAATAAAACAAACCATATACATTTGAACTTCAAAACATGAACATAATATTTAAACATAAAAATATTTAGCACTTACATAAAACATGACAGTACGTAAAGCATAGATCATAATGGATCGTCAATCATGATAAAATAGAATGGGAATAAAGCATGTAATTGTGGCAACCATTAAGCACATGTTATGATTTCCATAGTAGCCATGGCATTTCTTCCAGGACCATCTTAGTGGATAAAGTCCATTTCTGAATCGAGTTCACTCCTCGTTCTAGTCCTGTATCACCGAACTGGATTAACATACCATTCCAACCATGTCTATCTCATGAGATATAAATATTTACCCAATACATTGGAGGGAGATATAGGTCCCACCAATCTGATAATGAAATCATTCTTTCGTGTGCCACAAAATCATAAATCATACATCATAGCATAACCCATGTAATAGAATGAGATTCTTAAACATCATTCCATCATAACATAATCCATATACCAAAAAATGGATATCATTTCATCATAAGAATAATAAATCCATGTAAATAATGGAGATATTATACTTGAAATATAAACATATTAAATATTTTCATTTTTAGATGGAAAATAGTTTTGATAAAACACTTGAAATGAATTCTTGATGAAAATATCATTTCTCCTTAAAAATAATTTTCATTTCACAAAATGACATGAAATATTAAAATAAAAGGGGTTTTTTTGAAAATAATCATGCAATCTTGTAGAGGAAGCTTCATGACAATGTGTTTTTATGAAACCGTAAAAATCTGTTCACCCGTATAAGTTCAAAATAACATTCTCCTCGTACTTTTGTTTGAAAAGTCAAAAAGATCCTTAGGTGGTAAAAAAGTATGATTCCATTCATAACATGTGGTAAAATTAAAAAATCAGTAAAAATGCCACTAAACATACATGAAATCATTTTTAGAAAATAGGGACATTTATGATAACAAAAACCCAAGTAAATACTTATGAATAAACAATCTCGGATAAAAGCGAGATTGGAATAGTTATCCCTTACCTTAGGTCTGATATGATTTGAATGTATCCGAACCTCCTGTATTATGATTTAAATACTATCATTGACTTATTACAGAATCATATTCATTGTTATGATATCATATATGGTTCACTGATGACTTTATATTACCCGTTATTTTGTAAATTCCATGTTAAAGAAGTGTTTAGGGTAAAATCATTTCATTTATCATACATGTTTCCACATGTTGTTCTTGATATTATTACTTATATCCTGATTTACTTTATTCCAGAATGTAAAAATGATTTATATATAATATATATTCAGTATATAAATATATGGAATAAAATACACCATTCAAGAAGATGGTAGGTCATACGTACACTTGAACGCTGTTTTCATTTCCTTAATGAATTGAATGGAATTAAATAGACGACATTAATATATATATCCAGTATAATTATTATGTCATATATTTCAATATTATTCATTATATATACATTATAATCAATCACGAATGGTTAACATGAAGAATGAATCTTATCGCGTTCGTGGATACGGTAGTCCTTACGTACACACGAGCAATGATATCATTTCCATGATCGTGAAATTGTATTGAAGTGTATGTATACTATTTCAGAATCAATATCACTTTACAATAACAATATATAGTTATTCTTTACACCATTATACCCCTCCAAGTATGGTAGTGGTGGAAAATAGATTACAGCACGACGTGGAGACAGTATTCCGTACGTACGCACATGCGGTGATTTCATTTTTCGTTGGACGGATATAGGGTGGAATAGGTTTGTTTCATATTTATAATAACATATCAGTATATGAGTGATACTTATGTTGTTACTTCATAATGAAACAACTAAAGAAGAGGAAGTTTAAGAAGAAATAAATTTCAAAGAATCGGTAACAGATACTACCTCTTCTTCGACACGCCTCTTTGAAACCTCCTCTTAGGTCACTAGAATTTGTCTCTGAAGAATACCAGGACATCTATAATATTTCTAGAGTAGTTGAGAATGGAAATGGTCAGGGGTTGGCTGATCTTTAAGGCTCAAAGGTGGGTCAAGATTAGAGTGAGGAGGTTCCCTTTTATAAGGGAGGAGAGGGGCACCTTTAGAATCCTCAGAAATATTAGTTTCATATAAATTCAAAACCCACATAAAAACATTCAAAAATGACTAAATAGAATATAAGATGATATTGGGTTGTAAGTTCATCAACCAATCAAATTTAGACATGTTTTGATCTTATTTTAAGCCTTATCATTTTGATTTATCCTTATTTACTCTATTTAAATTTATTTGTTGTAATAAAATTATAAATTTTAAAAGGTTATAAATAATCACTTATGTGTTGTTAATTTTCCATAATTGGATACATTATGATATTTTAGACTATATAAATTTCAATTTATAATTTTTAAATATTATTGTGATTTTTAAACAATTTAATAATATGTTATTTTTATAAAAAACAATATTGTAAATTTTGACACTATTCATTTATTTGAATTTAAATAAAATCCGAACTGAGGTTATACTCTAAATAAAATAACTAATAGGTTCCAAACATGTCATATTAATCTAAAAAATTAGCTAAGCACATTAAATAGCTAATTTAATATTTAGGTTACAAATTTTAAAACCATATATTTGATACTTCTCTTAATGAAATAATTGCTACAACATTTTTGTATAATTATTAAATATACTTATCTGTTACATAAAAATAAAAAATAAAATACTAGGATAAATATAAATATTATATATTTCATAATAATACTTTTATTCAGATTTATATTCTAAAACATCCATCTTTTAAAATGTTATATTTATTAAATTATGAAGGTGACAACATTGACATAATTTAAAATAAAATAATATAAGTTTCATAATCAATTTTATAGACTCTAAATGGTATTTTATTCGGTCATTGGATGATTATGGTGTATATATACTTTACCAATAAGTTTCGGTCAGGTTTTTGAGCCTTTTAATGGGTATTATTATTTCAATAAAAACTATATTAATTATTTTTCACTAAATAAATAACTTCTGCATCATTAACGAATATGCTATAAAGGTAATTAAATATCTCTTCAAAAATATAATTAAATTAACATGATAAAGAAAAAAAAAATTATATTTAAAATTAGTATTTATAACAGAATTTATATTCTGAATAAATGTATATTAAAAATACTTTAATTATTAATTTTGAGTGAGACATATTTCACTTTCCTTTAAATAAAATAAACTAAAGGTCTTAATCACCTCCATGTGGGTTCCAATGGATTCCATTTCGACCCAAATATTCCTTAGGAAAAAATATAAGCATACAATTTTATTAAGACAACTGTTAGTGTAATTTTATAATATTATATTCATCCTTAATTACACGATTTACCTTTTACTATGGTAAGTAAAATTTACCGTAGTTACTATTCATAATGCCCAAAAATAAAAAGTAGACTATTTACATAATTTGGACCCACTGATTCCAAATATGGAATCCATTTTTATAAATTCAATACACAAAATTTTCATAAGTTATTTTAAAATTAATCTCGTTGTTATGAAAAAGAAGTTTTAAAAGTAAAAACATTGCAAAAGATTGAAATGATTTTACCTATTAATTCAATGTAAAATCAATGATAATGACAAAAATTATATTAAATGGTAAAAATATATTCTATTTATACTTTAAAACCATTAATTATTCTAATTATACCATATAAATTATTATGATGAAAAAAGTTTTAAATTAAAATAAACCTTGTTTTAACTATTCATTAAAATATGAAAGTAATCAGAAAAATATCCAAACAATATCCAATGTAAATTTTTATATCCTAATTAAAAAGAAGAAGTTAATTTTTTAAAATTTAACTTATAAACTTCTCAAAAATTATATTTAATATGGGTGCGCCTTCAAAAGGCGAAAAAACTACATTTTTTTAAAAATACACAATTTACCCGATAAATTTATTTTGTTCCCATACTATGTTCTATAAAATTAGTAAGGTGAATTATATTGTCATAAAATTCAAAAGCTATTTACTATTATTCATAACGGTGAGTTAATAATAATATTATTACCATATATCATTGTTTAGTGAAACCCGATATTGCGTAGAACACAAGCTATCGAGGAAGGTTGAGATTGCGTGTAATGAAAGCCAAGTCAGAGTTGCAGGTAGTGTAAGACTCCTTCGTTGTTGAGTATAACAAAATCCAACCTTATTTAATTTATACATTTAATATATATATATATATATACACTAAATGTTTCATAGAATAACTACTATCAAACAGACTTGAAATTGTGTGTAACACCATCCGAGATTAGTGTTGCTTATACTACAAGCTAATACGGTGTTGTGTATTCCACAAGATAAACTTGGTGTAGCATACAACGGTGGATATGAAAGAAATTAAAAAGAATATATCTTATAAAATCTCGGGTTGTTACACTCTACCCCCCTTAAAATGAACTACTCCCTCGAAATTTTTCGGGGTTATAAATTGATTACTATTCTTAGAAACTGACATCATAAAAAGGAATACTAAAACTTACTATTAAAAACAAATGTATGAAACGTGATGATTACCCAAAGTAACTCATCACTAGGTTTCCATATAGGAGAACATATGTGAAAATATGGATATGGAAGAAAAATCAATCCATCATGTTCTAATGGAGAGTGGTAGAGAACATGGCTATGAAAAACCCAACAATCACAAAGCAATAAATTTGTGATGTTCTAAGGTAAGATCTGATTCATCAGATATGAGGGCACTAGGAAAACATTTTTGGTTTTCAATGTCATTTACCTAATGTTGAAGAATTTTGGAATCAAAAGAAATACTCACTTGATTTTGGTATAATCTCACCGTTGTTCATGCCTTGAACAATTTCCACTTCATCTCTTAATGAAATAAAGTTGAATTTGTCATTCGTGATGTGTTAGTAGATCATGTGATAGAATGATGAGTCCTTCAAATTGTTTCAAACAAAAGGTTAGGAAATGTTATCAAATACACGTAAGTCCATCAATTGTGTCGTTAATCGTATATGATTCTAAAAATGAACTTATACTTCATCTATTATACCGCTTAATATAATAAAACTAGTTTGTACTAACTCGGGACTTACTATCGGCCAGTTATAGGTGAGAAAGGTCTGTTGCACTTCGGTTGTGGGTTCGATTCCCACAACCTTGTCCGACGTGATGGGTTGTCACCCATCCTACAGGTTGTCCTTTTTCTAAAACTAAATTATTATAACATCCCATCAATAACATTGAAAAAATGTTCTAACCTTATACAATGCTATTTTATGTCCA
The DNA here is from genome assembly GCA_963277665.1 of Viscum album. Classification (NCBI taxonomy): domain Eukaryota; kingdom Viridiplantae; phylum Streptophyta; class Magnoliopsida; order Santalales; family Viscaceae; genus Viscum; species Viscum album. The sequence continues at coordinate 1,683,601,483 of OY728158.1, forward strand.
ACATAATCCATTCCAATCTGTAGACTTATCCAAAATACTGATGTCCAATCTCATAGTATAATGAAAATAATAACTAGAAATTTCATCTACCAAGCATGTGAATACCATCATTTATCCCCCTTATATCATATGATATATCTTATTGGTCACATTCTAAACATGTGAATACTTTAATCATGTATTCTATTGAAATATTAATACCCATTTAACCTTAGTGAAAACATTAATGCTATCAAAAGTCAACTCTTTCCACATACCAAAATCCCAAAATTTCAATATACTCAAACCATGATATCACTATGTCCTTATATCAGTCAGGAGCTCAGGAGTACTATCATACATATTATTTTTTCCTTATCCCTTCATTATGTGCATATAATGTACTTTCCAAAAATATTCAAATATCCTTTCATGGTAACTGGTACCATTCAACATATACTATGAAATACTTTGGAAAAAAAATATTGTAACAATCCTTAGAGGTGCCTTTATTCAATAGTACCATTACCTATACAGAATAACTCTTGATAAACATAAATCATTCCACTACCTTCTTAAACCATTGACCGAGCTTCATCATTTTATTCCTCAAAACTTCTTTCATCTAATATACCATTTGTAGTCTCTTCATCATCATCAACATAAATACTACCCATACGAACATGCTGGTTCAATTCATAAGATTTTCCCTTAAGGCATTGGTTTGCATAATTCACATACATTCCACATTTAAAACATTCAACCATTGTTGATGTCATAGCAATACCATTATCCTTGTCCATGATGTTAAATGAACCTTTTCCTTTGAAATTACTGGAATTGTCTCCTTCTTTTCCACACCCAAAGCATCTTCGAGTTTGTTTAAAACATTCCCCTTTATGCCTTTTCCCACATGACATACATGAGGGAAATTGAACTTTCATTCCTCTATGATCATCAAGAAACTCAATCTTTTTCTTATTAGCTATGTCAGTAATCTTACCAAAGTTGAGATTATTGATCATATTATGAGATTGATGATTAGGGATTATAATTATGTTTTTCCTTCCAAATTCCATTTCATTTGGTAGCTCATAAAGAATATCATTACATTGTCAATCAAATCCTCCATTGTCATGAATCATCCTATTTCTAGCCATTTTCTAAAACCCAAAAATAATAGTGTGAGAGGCACAAATCATGCAAGGAAAATAGTATAATAATGAGGGATTGCCTTCAATATCTAACATCTTAGGTTTAATTCTAATATGGTTTCTGTAATTCTATGACTTTTACCTATACTTATACATAACCTTAGAGACATCCCTAGACATACCTTAGAAATATCTCTAGGGATCTCACTAAATTTATCGCTTTCTAGTTTCAAAAGGTTTACTAAACCTTTCCACTGATACCAATTGTTCAGACCAAATGCTTGATGTACATAGACATTACATTAATCTTCAGGAATATCTAATACATTACAAAAATAGACACAAAAGGACTGTAATAGTTTAGTGTCTTTGGAAACGAGGAATATAAACTCCTAATCATGTTGAAAAATATTCAACATCTCCCATAATGATCTTCCCCTTTTTGTTTCCTTACATAAAACCTTTCTTTTAATCTCGTGGGAAAAGAAATTGTAAAAATGGTGAGCTCAAATTCTCAGTAAGGGTAAGCATGGAGAAAATAAAAAAACCATATACATTTGAACTTCAAAACATGAACATAATATTTAAACATCAAAATCATAAGCAATGGCATAAAACATGACAGTACGTAAGGCATAGATCATAATGGATCATCATTCATGATAAAATAGCATGGTAATAAAGCATGTAATTATGGAATCCATTAATCACATGTTATGATTTCCATATTAGCCAAGTCATTTCTTCCAAGACCATCTTAGTGGACAAAGTCTCTTTCTGAATCGAGTTCACTCCTCATTCATGTCCTGTATCACTGAACAGGATTAAATTACCATTCCGGCCATGTAAATATCATGAGATATAAATCTTACCCAATACATTGTAGGGAGATATAGTTCTCACACATCTGATAATGAAATCATTCTTTTGTGTGCCACAAAATCATAAATCATACATCATAGCAAAACCCATGTAATAGAATGGGATTATTAAACATCATGCCATCATAATATAATCAATACACAAAAAATTGATATTATTTCATCATAAGAAGAATTAAACCATTTAAATAATGTATACATTATACTTGATTAATAAACATGTTAAATAATGTCATTTTTAGATGGAAAATAGTTTTGATAAAAAACTTGAAATGAATTTTTGAGGAAAATATCCTTTCTTCTTCAAAATAATTTTCATTTCACAAAATTCCATTAAATATTAAAATAAAAGGGTTTTATTTGAAAATAATCATGCAATCTTGTAGAGTAAGCTTGATGAAAATTAGGTGTTAGGAATCCGTAAAAATCCGTTCACCCGTATAAGTTAAAAATAACATTCTCCTCGTACTTTTATCGGAAAATTCAAAAAGTTCATCGGGTGGTAAAAAAATTAAGATTCCATTCATAAAATGTGGTAAAATTCAAAAATGGGTAAAAAGGACATTAAAAATACATGAATTTTTTTTTCTAAAACATGGACATGGATGATAACAAAAACCAAAGTAAATAATTACGAATATACAATCTCCGATAAGAGCGAGATTGGAATAGTTATCCCTTACCTTTGATCCTATATGCTTCGTATGTATACAAACCACCTGTATAATGATTTAAATAACCTCATTGACTTATTAAAGAATCATATTCATTGTTATTATATCATATATGGTTCACATATGACTTTATATTACCCGTTATTTTGTAACATCCATGTTAAATCAACGTTTTGGGTAAAATCATTTCATTTATCGTACATGTTATGACATGTTCTTCTTGATATTATTACATATATACAGATTTAAATTATTGTAGAATGCAAAACATGATTTATATATATTATATATTCTGTATATAAATATATGTAATGATATACACCGTTCATGGAGACGGTACACCGTACATATGCATGAACACTGTTTTCATTTCCTTATTGAATTCAATGGAATTAAATAGATGACATAATTATATATATAAAAAAATAAAGTAGAATTATTATGTCATATATTTCATTATTATTCATTATATATACTTTTTAATCATTAATGAATGGTTAACATGAAGAATGAATCTTATCGCGTTCGTGGAGACGGTAGTACGTACGTACGCACAAGCGATGATATCATTCCCATGATTGTGGAATTGTATTGAAGTGTATGTATACTATTTCAGAATAAATATCACTTTACAATAATCACATATAGTTATTCTTTACACAATTATACCCATCCAAGTAAGGTGGTGGTGGAATATAGATTACACCACGGCATGGAGACGGTATTCCATACGTACACATGCGCGGTGATTTCATTTTCCGTAGGATGGATATAAGGTGGAATAGGGTTGTTTTATATTTATAATAACATATCAGTATATTAGTGATACTTATGTTATTACTTCATAATGAAACAACTACAGAAGAGGAAGTTGAAGAAGAAATAAATTTGAAAGAATCGGTAATGGATATTACCTCTTATTCGACACGCCTCTTTGAATCCACCACTTATGGAAATAAAATTGGTCTTTGAAGAATAACAGGACCTCTAGAATATTTAAAAGGAGGTTGAGAATGGAAATGGGTTGTGTTTGGCTAGGCTTTAAGGCTAAATGTTGTGTAAAGATGAGAGGGAGGATGTACCATTTTATAGGGGAGGAGAGAGGCACCTTTGGAATCCTCAAATATATCAGTTTAATATAAATTAAAAACCCTCATAAAAACCTCAAAAATGAATAAATTTGTATATTAGATTAGATAGGGTTGTAATATCATCAACCAATAAAATTAGACATGTTTCTATCTTATTTTAAACCTTATCATTTTTATTTATCCTTATTTAATCTATTTAATTTTAATTGTTGTAATAAAATTCTAAATTTTAAATGGTTATAAATATTCAATTATGTGATGTTAATTTTACATAATTGGATACATTATGAAATTCATGACTATACATTTCAATTTAAAATTTTTTAAAATTTTTGTGATTTTCAAAAAATTTAATAATATGTTATTTTTATAAAATGACAATAGTGTCAATTTTGACACAATTCATTTATTTGAATTGAAATAAAATCTACAGAGAGGATATATTCTAAATAAAATATCTAATAGGTTACTAACATGTCATATTAATATATAAAATTAGTGGAGAACATTAAATAGTTCATTTAATATTTATTTTACTATTTGTAAAACCATTTATTTGATACTTCTCTTAATAAAATAATTTATACTACATTTTTTTATAATTATTAAATATCCTTTTTTTCATAAAAATTAAAAATAAAATAATAGGATGAAGATAAATCTTATATATTTCATAATAATACTTTTAATTGGATTTATATTTTATAACACCCAACTTATAAAATGTTATATTTTTAAAATTATGAAGGTGAAAACTTTAACATCATTTAAAATAAAATAATATAAGTGTCATAATCACTTTTACAAGACTATAAACGATCATATATTCGGTAATTGGATGATTATGGTCTATATATACAAGAAAAATAAGTTTTGTTCAGGTTTGTGAGCCTTTTAATGGGTTTTATTATTTCAATAATAACTATATTACTTATTTTTCACTAAATAAATAATTTCTCCATCATTAATTTATAAGATATTAGGGTAATTAAATATCTCATAAAAATTATAAATAATTTACCATGATAAAGGAAAATATTTTATATTTGAAATGAGTATTTATAACTGAATTTATATTCTTTATATAATTATATTAAAAATCCTTTAATTTTTAAAGTTGAGTGAGACATATTTCACTTTCCTTTAAAAAATTAAACTAAAGGACTTAATCACCTCCAAGTGGGTTCCAATAGATTAAATTTCGACCCAAATATGTCTTAGGACGAAATATAAGAATCCAATTATATTAAGACAAGTGTTATGTTAATTTTATAACATTATATTTACACTTAATTAACTGATTTACCTTTTACAATGGTAAATAAAATTCACCATAGTTACTATTAATAATGCCCAAAAATAAAAAGTTTCCCATTAACATAATTTGGAAAGAATGATTCCAAATATGGAATCTATTTTTATAAATTCAATACAAAAAAGTTTCCGAAATAAATTTAACATTAATCCCATTAGTATGAAAATGAGTTTTAAAAGTTAAAACGTTGCAAAAGATTGAAATGATTTTACATATGAATTCAATGTAAAATCAATGCTAATGACATATATTATATTAAATGGTAAAAATATATTATATTTTTACTTTAAAACCATTTGATATTATAATTTACCCATATAAACTATTATGATGATAAAAGTTGTTTTTAATTAAAATATATCGTGTTTTTACTATTCATTAAAATATGAAAGTTATCAGAAAAATATCAAAACATTATCCAATGTCAATTTTTGTATCCTAATTCCAAAGAAGAAGTTAATTTTGTAAAATTTAACTTATTAAATTGTCAAAATTTATATTTAATATTGGTGAACCTTCAAAAGGCTGCAAAACTACATTTTTTGAAAAATAATTACTTTACCTGAAAATTTTATATTGTTCTCATAAAATGTTCTATAAAATGTGAATGATAAAGTATAATGTCATAAAATTCGAAATTTATTAACTAATATTCATAATGGCTAGTTTATAATAATATTATAACCATATATCATTGTTTAGTGAAACCCGATATTGCGTACAACACACGCTATCGAGAAGGTTGCGATTGTTTGTAATACAAGCCAAGTAAGGGTTGCGTGTAGTGCAAGACTCCTTTGTTTATGCATATAAAAAAATCCAACCATATTTCATTTATACATTGAATATATATGTATATATACACTCAATGTTGCATAGAATAACTACTATCAAACAAACTTGAAATTGTGTGTAACACTATCCATGATTACTGTTGCGTATACTGCAAGCTAATTCAATGTTGGGTATAGTGCAAGATAAACATGGTGTAGATTACAACATAATAAATGAAAGAAATTAAAAAGAATATATCTTATAAAATATCGGGTTGTTACATATACATAATAGAATTTCAATTAATTCATAGTGCCAATACATTTTTCAATAATTATTCTTGAGTATATCATCATTTTCCACACTTATGAGGTCATATCATTAGAAAAGATCCACCTTGGAGAATTTTTATTCTCCAAATATCTGATCAAACAAGTCATCAATCCATGGTATATGATACATGTTCTTTAATGAGATCTTATTGAGCTTAGGAAAATCTATTCAATGGCACATTGACCATTTTTTCCATGTTAAGAGGAATGGTTTACAACAATTTGAAGCACTTGGTCATATGAACCATTAATCCATATTATCATATTGTTTTTTCTTCATCCCCTCGTATGACTCACAAGAAATTCAATAATGATTTTTGTATAATGGTAACGTTCTAACTATAAGCTTGATTAAAAATTTATCCTCTAAGCTAGGAGGAAAACTGATAATAATAGGAAACTACCTTATTTATTATATATAGTAGAATATTCACCTCCATGAATGGTCCCCAATGACCTTGAATTTGGGACTTTTGGTAAAAAAAAGAACATTAAAACTGGTAGAGTGAGGTTGAGAGTTTTGGGTAGATTTTTTATAATATGTAAGGCTTTTGGTATGAAATGGGAAGATAGATATGGTAGAAATACAAAACGAGAGGTGGGTTGATGTGATCCAATTATAGATTATTTTATATTTAAAGCTAACCACATTGCGGTGGTATTAATTTAAAAGAATTTTCAATTCAATAATGGTTTTTTATTCTGTTTAGGATCGATCCTATCCTCAAAAAACTACTAAATTTTGTTTCTTTTAGGTATTTTATGGCATTAAACTTTTAATATTAACATGATTCAATTTTTTATATATACTATAGTAAATAAATTTTTTCTCCATAGTTACATTTTTTATAAAATAAAGTGAAATTGAATCTACTACCTAATATGGACCATAAAATTCCAAATATAGAATATATTTTCATACTAAAATTGTGATAAATTTATGAATTAATTTGAAAAATAATTCCGCATAAAAAATAAAAAAGTGGGGTTTCAAAGTGAAACATTTGGAAGTCGGAAATGGTTTATATATATAATATAAATTTGAAATTATGAACAATGAAAAAAAATGGATTAAATTATAAAAACATAATATAATATTTTTTATAAATATTTAAAAGGATATTCTATCAAAATAAATATATTAGAAGAAAATTCATTTTTGAATTAAAATACATTATTTATCACTATTATTTAGGTTATGAATTTTATAAACCCTTTATAAAATAATAATACAATGAAAATTTCAATGTCCCAATATTATGTTTTATGTTTATTTTTTCAAATAGATATTATAAAAGTTCAAAAAACTAGATTTGAAATTGGTTGGGAATGTAAGGATCTGAACATTGAATATTATATTTTCCTAAATTTGTGTGTTATATTATTTTATACTCAACAAAACTACATCATAAAATTAGAAAGTTGAGTATAATTTAATTTAGACTATAGTGTTTTAAATTAGATTTTAGGGTTTTGAATGTTATCATGGTTATGTAATAGATAAATATGAGTCGATAGCCTTATCCATTAAACTCGAGTAATAAGAATCCTATATATCAGAGCTTGGGAAGTTGGTAGTGTCACTGGGCTTTTTTCTGGACCAATCCAAAGATGAACTCCAATATGATAACCTTGAACGGAACCACTTATGACAGATTTTAACGTTAATAGAAATCACCACTTGGTAAATTTTATATGACCCACCCCATGATTTTATCCCAATTTGACACATTACTCTTTGGTCTTATGGATGAGTTATAAGGGTATATGTAATGAGGCCTTAGTTACTTTGTGTAATCTTTTGTATAAATAATATTTATATTTCTTATTAAGGTAAAATATTTGAATTTTAAAAAACATTATAAATATGTGATGAATTTATTGAAGTTCAATATTATTGATTAATATTAGAATAATTGTATTTTAAAATATTTTATTTATACTTTAATTTATTTATAAATTTAAATTATTTTTATAAAATTATGTTCTACAGTTGAGACCAGAAAAAAATACAGTCTAATAAGGTGAAAATAATTTTTGTTGAATGATAAATTATTAATATTAATATTATCCTTTTGAATTGTATTGTGTCCAATCGAATAGTAACCCCACTTAAGAAATTATAAATATAATTTAGGCATCTTGATTGGTAATGTGATATGATAGTATACGAAAATAATTGGTTTAGAAATTATTAGTTAAGTAATTGTATTTTTTCAAGTAAATAGAATTTAAAAAAAAATTAATATCTCAAAATTAGAAAATTTTCTTCATAATTTGGAGATCGTTTTTGAATTCTGATTATTGATATTAGGTTAGGTTGAATTTTGGAGATTTTTATAAACTGCTTTGTTTACTGATGAATACTAAATATACAGTTATGAGTTTTGATGAGTTTAATGAGATCATTAATGATGTACTAATGATGTAATTATTCTATTAAACTTGTTTACATAAAAATATGTTTTGAGGTGTCCCATGTTTCCAATGAAATTCGAAATACCATGGGAAATCCAATGGTTTTTCCAATACAAGTGATAAGGTTTTCCTTTGAAATTAATAAAATATTCCCTCTCTTTTTCTATAAATACCAACCCATTCCTTCATAACATTCATTCCAAATTACTCATCAATAAATCTCTTGTATGTTTACCTCCCACGGTTCCCCCATCCCCCCCATGGCCTGAAACTTCTTGTTTTTGAAGTTACTCTTCAAGGTAAGGGAACATTTCACCCTTATCTTTTAGTCAAAAAATATATTATGTTAAGTAGTTGATTTTACATTTTAATATAATGGGGGTATGATATTTTGTATCTTTATTACAACCTTTTTATGTCCATATAAATATATTCCCATTTCCCCTCATCAATTAATTTACGGAATTTTAATGTGACATCGTTAGGCTCCCAAATTTTCATAAAAGAATTTGCTTCTTCTCTTTTCATTCAAGTATCTTATTAATGTGGTGTGTCATTCAAAAAAACATACCATGCTCCTATTTATTTTTATTATGTCTCTATATATTATAATTATTGATTAATGATTGGTTTACACCTTTCAACTCCCTTCATAAATTTTTCTTAAACCATGTTATACAGTCATTATGCTGCATAATTGTTATCTCCAAATTACTTTTTTTATCATGAAATTGTTTTGTTTAACTTATGTCGTTACCCAAAACTATTTAATTTACTTGGGTATTCATAAATTCATAAAAATTCATATGTTATTATTGTATTTACCTACATAAAATCTTTATTCCCTTTCCATGGGTTATAAATAGCAAAATGATCATATTTTTAAAAACATTTTAAAATGTCATGATTTTGATATGAATCCCATTTATGTTGTTCACTATGAGTTATTTATGAAATGTTTAATAATGATATATGTGGATAAAAAGAAAAATAATAAATATTAATGGTTTTCCCTGATATCTCTACAATTATTTGGGTAAATAAATTAATCTCTATAGATAACTGGTTTTACGATACCTTGGTGAATAATCATTGTAATTTTTATGACACCTTTGGGATGGAACATGGTGATTTTCTAATGAATGTATAAATTAAATTTTTAAGAAACATTTTCATTTTATGTTTCATTTTATTATTATGATATCCCTATTTAGGACCATATTCTTTTTTATCGCTCATGTTCACATATAAACAATTTCACTTGTTTTCCATTACAAGGCCTACTAATTTTAATTTCATTTAATGTATGTCTCCATGTTATGAGATGCTATAATTGTACATATTATTACCTTTCAATGAATACATTCAATGAAATTAAAATAAATTTTTAATATTTCATGTATTATGTTCCCTTTTATCCCAAACATGAGACTTTAAATATCGTTTATTTGTTAAATGAAATGAATAGTTATGTAATAAGAAACGAGATTCCATAGTTGGTATCGATTGATAGATTAGTTATTTTTGGATATTATGCAATGAATATTTTATTAAGAACACTATATTAAAGTATAAATATTTTAACGATTCCCATTATTTTGATGAAATGTAAATAAGTGGTTTCCAAACAAATAAATCCTTATCTGGATATGAACAAGTGGATGTCGCTATAGAACATATGTACAATGAAGTGAAAACTCCATCAAGATGTTTCTGGCTTGACCAAGGGTATCTTGGTACATAAAAATGAGCCTATCTACACTCCTAGATTGATATTCATGGGGGATATGATTGGTTATTCACAATGATTTTATGAATCCTTTTGAAAGACATACATATAGATGAAATTATTGTTAAAGAATAGTATTTTAATGAATACAGATTTTGGAAATAAAATAATTTATGGGTAAATTATTCATTAATTTAATAATCATCTAAATAAGGTTTTATTATTGTTGGAAATTTAGGGAAATAGGAGGAACCATTAAAATGGTCCCCACAATGGACCATGCGCTGAAGACCCACCAATGGAATCCGGAATGGAAAATTCATGGGAATGATAAATGAATTGACTCATGTTATGGGAAATAATTTGAATCAATATAAGAGACAAATCTCACCACAAAGTGAAAAACATTCTATTGAGTCCCCTATGTGACAACGACCACCAATAATTAGTGGATCTATAGATAGACTTATTGCTGAAAGGTGGATCAACTCTACTATGAAAATATTTTATTGGATTCATTGTTCACAACAAGAGAAGGTCTCCCAAGAAGTTTACCACATAGATGGAGAAGGTAATCCATGCTGGGAACTAATTAATAACATTATCAAAAAATTGTAGGGAAATGAAATGTATTGTAAGTGTTCATATGGATATTCGTCAATAAGTTTTTCCCTCATTCTATTAGAACAAAAATAGGGATGGAGTTTCTCTAGCTGATGTAAAGGGGGAATAAATCTATTGGAATCTATGATATAAACTTCAAAAGTCATTCCCATTACACCTTATGATTTTTCATGGATTCTAAGGGGGTGTTTGATTGATTATTTGGGGGACTAAGACCTCACCTGTGGAAGAATATAGCCTTATAGGACTATGATAGCTATGTGGAGATTGAGCGTAGTGGGATGAAAGTCAAACTGGAGTTCAGTGAGATACAAGAGTCTGATAAATACAATAAAAACAAGATACCAATGGATCTCATATTATGGAGGACCTTTGATCAAGTAATAGTAGCCAAGAAATTGCAATTTACCATTTCTGTAAAATGTGGGAAGATTCATTCGAGGAACTACCTACTTAGGTGTGGGAAGTGATATATGTGTGGAATAGATGACCATATCCTGTAAAATTTCCGTAGTGAGGTTAAGCCTCATCTTAACAACACTAACGAAAAAGGGAAGATGGTGCAGGAATATAAAATTTTAATTCTTCATGTCTGAACAGCTTGGCCACTTTTTCAATCTGTTTCTAAATCTAAGGGCAGTTGAGGGGAGTCACCATCAACCTCATCATATTCCAAGGGAGCTGGGTTGTGCTTTTCTATCACGATAGTTGTTTGTGAACTCCTAATGATGTGGTGATAGATAATTTTTTCGTTATCTATAATCTAGTGAATAATTTACTTCATTTTGGTTCAACACAATTTCTTTATTTCCTCCATGTTTGAACAGAATATTGAATCAACCACTGAGTTGATACAAGTAGGGATATTAGTCAAGACCCATGGGGGGATTATCCAATCATTGTAAAGATTTATAAACTCAAGGAATTACATTTTATAGTAAAATAATTTTGAAAATCTAGTAGTCAACCTCACGCTATAATTCATCATCATAATAGCGATGGATTGGATCTAAATATATAATTATAAGATCAAATGAAGAAGCACGGAAATCGCAGTAGATGTGAAAGGAAAATGTAGAGTTATCTTTTAATGAGAGATATCTCAACTAGATTTGTTTCTAGATGACCCTCCAATATCTTTTTTTATATAGTTGACCGTTTATGAAAATAATGGAAATGAGTGTATAAGGATAGAAAATGGCCCCATCATATAGTAGTACATTTATGTGTTTCCTAAAGAGTTACCCAGACCTCCCCTAGAAGGATAGGTAGAGATCTCCATTGAACTTGTACCTGGATCACTTCTAATATCAATGTCCATGCATATTATGGAAAATGTAGAACTAGGGGAGTTAAAGAAAATCCTCCATGAATGAGGTACATGTTCACGACTTCATTTTCAGGGGTGTTCACCAACAAGGATTTCTAGAGGCTTCAGTCTGAGCATGATCAACACAATAACAATAATGACATGACTTGGTGCACTGGGATCCCCTAAAAGTTCAATTTTTTCATATGGAGAATCAGGAGCTAGGTGGTGGAAACAGATGATAACCTCCAGAAGATTGGTATTAACATTTTTTTTTTCGATTTCATTGCTGTAGAACACCACAGGAGGAATGTATGAGCCATCTCTTCTATGAAGTAGAATGGGATCGTGGTGTATGGTACTTATGTGGGGGCCTCATTTTTTCCTGTGGGAATACGCATGTTGGTGGATCCTCTCTAGATGGGTGGTTGAATGGGACTTTAGAGGCAGGTCCTGAACGAATGGCAAGGGCCATCATCCCTAGCTATGCTTGCTGGTGTTTGTGGCAGGCAAGGAACCATGCCAGGTATGAGCGGCTCAACCCTACTTCATGGATTATTGTGGTGCGTATGAAGAACCTTCAGAATGACATGTACACCATCCATGAAGACACCAATGATTCTCCCTTGTGGAACTTGCTCAATGAACAAATTTTTCCAAACCGGGTCTTCTTTAACAAACAGGAGGGCTAATGGGTTCGTCGGCACCCACCGCAAGAGGGATATAAGAATAATATTGACGGGTCCTGTATTCTGGGTAGAATGAGAGGAGAGGGAGTGGTTTGATACTCTTAGGGGAAGCTTACGCTATCATTTTTAGAAAATTATGGCACCGGTGATCCCCTTCAAGTTGAGGCAAGAGCCATGCTGACAGGCCTATCCATATGCAGGTAGAAAAACATTGTGTTATACCAAGTGGAAGCTGACTCATTGATCCTCCATGAAAATTTTCATAGAAGACGTGTCACCACTTGTTCCATTTCGTATACGGTCAGAAAATGAAAAAAAACTATTGAACAAAATCACTCAGGTGGATCACACATGGAGAGAAGGGAACAAGGTTGCAGATCACCTTACTTCCAGGGCAGACTCGGGGATAACTATTTTCCCCAATAATCATATTTTTAAGCTGGAGGGGGCCAGACTAATTAGAGGAGATTCTTGGGGTCTCCATTATTTTTGACAACCTTAAACTTTATGGATGTTTTTGTTTCAATAATAAAATATTTTATTTTTGATGGACAGTGAAGAATGATGAAATTAAAAAATTCCCCATTCGGTCAATTTATTGTCATTTTGAGTTTATTTTTATTCCATTCGAACTGACTAATGAACCTTACATTTTTATCTATTTGATGAATAGATTATCTAAGGACTACCGAGATAACTTTTTTGTAGTTTTTATTAATTATATTAGGATATATTCCAAATGTTTCCTGGAGAATGAGGACCTCTTAAGTGTTATTTTGAAAACACTATGAAAGGATATACTTTTTAGAATGTCCAAAAAATACGAATTTTGGCTACACTATGTTTCTTTAGTGCACACATTATATCTAATAAAATATTCATAGTTGAACCTGTATAGAGAAAGGTATAGATGAGTGGACTCATCCCACAAAATTAACTGAGAGTTTTAATTTCCTTTGATTAGCGGGATATTATAAGATTTTTTAAAAAACCAATAATGAATTTCAAATAAATTAATTATGTAAACTCAAGAAGTTGTCATGTTTATCATAAAAATGGAGTGTGAGGAAATTTTCCAATAGCTAAAGAATAGATTAGTTACTTCACCTGTGTTAACACTTTCCTCAAGAATATATAGATTCGTTATTTTTTGTGATGCATTTATAAAAGGGAATGGGCTCGTCCTCATGAAAAATTACAATGCCATTGCTTATGCATCCTGATAGATGAATAATCATGAGAAGAACTATCCTAAAAATGATCCGGAGTTTGTTTCGTTAATTTTTTTACTGAATATATGGAGGAAATATGTTTATGGGGAGAAATGATATATATATTAAAACCATCAAATATTGATGTATATTTTCTTGAAAGATGAATTTAACATGAGAGAGAGAAGATTGTTGGAACTAATTAAAGATTATGATTATTCAATTCATTATCACCGTGTAAGATAAAACAATTTCACTGATGCATTGAGTGGGAAAGAAACAATTGTTCTATCCATAATGAGAATTTAAAGAGATCATTTGATCAATAACCCCATAATGATGGACATGGGAATTATTAGGAATGAGACTTAATCAACTCTATCCCAAAGGATTTCTAAACAATTATTATAGGATATGATCATGAATGATCAGAAAGAAGATCATTTGTGACATAAGAAGTTTGAGGATGTAAAGGATGAGATGTTTCCTAAGATTGGTATTGATCAAGAAGGTGAATTGAAATTTCATACAAGGCTATGTGTTTCATCTATACTAGAAATAAATAAGTAGATGATGGATTAATCTCATAACTATACATTCATTATAAATCATATAAGCATTAAAATGTATATGGACCTTTATGATCATTATTTTTGGGATAATCGGAAAATGGTGAATTTTTAATACACTACAAGGTTCATGGTATGTTAGTAGGTGAATATTGAGTGACAACATTATAATGATGTATTACAACTATTGTCCATACTATCATGGATGTGGGATAATATCAATGTGTACTATAGAATTGGTCTCCTGATAACATCCAAGGGAAACAATTTGATATGGGTTATAGTGGACCATCACACTATGACTACCCATTTTTAATCTATTCGGGAATATTTCTTTTTAGATCAACATTCCATGGTTTATGTGAAGGATATGGTAAGGATTCATGGAGTTCCAGTTTCTATCATATCTGATCATGATCCAAGGTTGACATCAATATTCTGGAGAAGACATCAAAATTATTTTAGTACCAAATTGAATTTACTTTCCACATATCCCCATCATATTGATGGACAATCCTTATGGACTATTCAAAAACATGATAAAACTTTATGAACATTCTCAGTGGAATGTAAAGGTGGATGAGATCAACGTATCCCATTAGTTGAGTCCTCTTGTAAAAATAGTTTCCACTTGATCATTGAAATGGAACCTTATTATGTTCTATACGGTAAGTGATGTAGAACTCCTACATTTCGGGATGAAGCATGTGAGTGAAATATTTGTGGGACAGATCTTATGCAAGAGATGAACGAAATGGCTAATTTCATCCATCAACACATAAAGGCTTCTCTGAGTCAGCAAAAGATCTAGGCTAACAACCATCTAAGGGACTTGGAGTTTGATGTTACAGTCAAAGTATATCTCTAAATATGACTTTTGACGATAATAATGAGGTTTGGGAAGAACAGAAAGCTTATCCCTAGGTACATTGGCCCCTATGAAATTCTTTATTGTGAAGGATTTGTGTCCTATCATCTTGGAATTCCTCCAAATAAATCACAAGATCATGATTTTTTTTCATTTATCACTTTTTAGAAGTTCATACCTGAACCTTCACATGTAATAAATCTATAGGTGGAACAACTAGTACATGAACTCTCTTATGAAGAGTAGATGGTGGAGATCTAAGATCTTAGGGACAGGGTTTTACGCAATGAGACAACCTACCTTGTAAATGTTTTTTGGGGGAACCAAAAATTGGAAGAATCCATGTGAGAACCAAAGGAGTCTATGAGGATGATGTACCAACACCTTTTCTATTCTAAGGGTACGAGTTGAAATTTCGTGCTTGAAATTTCTTAAGGGGGGGAAAATGTAACGATCTTAACCTTTGAATAGACATTTTTTCTAAAAATTATATGCAATTTTTTTTTCATCTTCAACAAATATATACCCTATAATTAATAATGTGAGTACAATAAAAATGAGAACGTTTTGTTTCTACTATTATATGACCATTCATCAATTTGACCATTTGAAACTATACTCATACTCATTTGATTATTGTTTATAAGTACAAAATATCATGGTTAATTAATACATAATGAAGAGTTGAAAGACACATCTAGTATACATGGGTGGTGCAAAGCCCATCTGACGAAGCATGGGAAGAAGGTAGCATCACATGGATTTTCTCATGACTAAGCACAAGCTGAACACCAATACATTAATCTTGGACTAAATCACTTATGGGAGAATTTCAAGCTGCTCGAAATCACCACTCAAGCAATGTTGTCTGAGCCACCCCAAGATTCTATCACAATTTCACTCCTTGCTCTTGTGTCCCATTTTGGTGTTATAAGGGGCTATATAATGAGGCCTTAGTTAATTTGTGTAATCCTTTTGTATAAATAAAAATTATTATTTCTCATTATGGTAATATTTTTGAATTTTAAATATCAAGATAAATAAAAGATATATTTATAAAAGTTCTATATTATGGATGAATATTGGAAAATGGTTAATAAAAAATATTTTTCTATAAGTTAAATTATAAATAATTTGAAATTATTTTAAAAAAATGGTTTTATAGTTTTGATCATTATTAAAGTTAGAATAAAATAAGATCAACATATTTTTCTGTGGAAAGTAATATTTCCCTAATAAATAGTAATGTAAACAAAGGAATAATAACCTCAATTAAAAACATATAAATATAATTTAGGCATATTGATTGGTAATGTGATATAATAGCATAAGTAAATAAGTGTTTTAGAAATTATTGTTTTAGTATTAGTAATTTTTTGGGTAAATATAATATTTACATAAAAATTTAATATCTTATAATTAAAAAATTATTTTCATAAAATAGATTTTATTTTTGAATTCAAAGATTTGATATTAGTATAGGGTAAATATCCTGCATTTATATAAAATGTATGGTTTTTCAGTGAATAGTAAATATATAGTTTTGAGTTATGCTGTGTCTAATGACATATATAATGATGTACGAATGATATAATAATTCTGGTAAAGATTTGTACAGTAAAGTATGTTATAATCTATCCCATGTGGTCAATATCATGTGAAAATACCATTGGAAATCTCTTGGTTTTTCTAATACAACTAATGAGGTGTCCCTAGGAAATTAATAAAATATTTTATTCACTTATCCTATAAATACCAACATATTACCTCATTAAATTCAATCTGAATTCCTCCTAAACTAATCTCTAGGCTATTTACATCCCAAGGAGTCCTCCAAATGTGCCATGAATCCCCCAAGATCACAACCATCATGTTTATGATGTTACTCTTCAAGGTGAGAGAAACTTTCACCATCTTCTTTTAGTTCAAACTACTTTTATGTTATGAATTTGAATTTCCATTTTCATATATTTTGGGTAATATATTTTATATCCCCATTAAATTACTTATTTATGTCCATATTATGAGATTCTTATTTAATTCTAATAGATTCATTTTTTGAATTTTTCAGTGACACTGTTAGGCTGCAGAATTTTCATAAAAGAGATTATATATTCTCTTTTCTTTCATGTTTCAGTTTCTTTTGTTATTTCATTCAAATAACCATAGTGTGATATTATATCTACTTTAATCTTTCCCTATATTTTGTTATGTGTTATTTATTATTATTTGACACATTTCCCCTCTCTTTTTTATATTTTATAAAACCATATTATATTGTCATTATGTTGCATAATTGTTTTCTCAAAATCTCTCTATTTTTCTCAAAAAATTCACTTATTTAATTTATTTGAAAACCCAACCCTATTTAATTTCTAGGGGAATTAATCAATACATAAAAAGTGTAAAAACCCAGATCTTCATTTCATGTTTGTTTTTCATTTTCTGGTCGTTTTTTAGTAAAAGGGGAAATTCTGGAAATTTTTGAAGTACACACTGTGTAATTTATGAGTAGATTCCATGTAATTTATGATTAGACGCCATGTACTTGGTTAGCGTAGGTAGCCAGGTGTTGGCCGTGTAGAGGCCTTGCACACGGCCGTGTGGGGTGACCTGGAGGCTGCCTAAAGCGGAGTATGGAAACGGATCGTACACACTGTGTACTTTGAAAGTACACACTGTTTCTTTATTTTTTAATTAAATTCTCTAGGGTCACTTATAATCACTATAACTCTCTCCATCTAGGTCTCGTTGGATCGAGAGCTCCGTACAGTCATAGATCTTCGATGAACCCCCGAGCAAGTGTCCATCCTCTGAATCGAATACCATTGGTTGCATTGGAATCACATCAATCATCAGTGTTACAAGGTGATTTAAGACTTGAAGTTGACTTAGAGTGATCTTCCTACACTGAGGTATGTGGTTTGTACATTTATGTTGAATTTATTTGAGTATTATGTGCAATTTTGACCAATACCCTTAACGGGGTATTGCGTGTTTACCATTTTACGCATGTTGATTTCCTAAAAAGCATGTATTATTGTGTAGAGGTTAATTGTTTATGAATAGGTTTGACTGCAATGCTTTGTATGTGTTTCCCATGCATGTTCTGTTTAGGACCATTGGTTCTACTTTTCATTTTGACCGCCTTTCCTATTTCCATTCCTAGTGCTGTAGGGTAGAGTGTTTGTATTTTGACAAGCTTGATATGCTTTAGAATGATTAGCCATGTAGTTATTGACGTTTACTGTGGTCGTATATGGTTTTCTTTCTTTGCACATGGACCTACACAGTGTTGTGAGAACCTGGTGTAGTAGTCTATAAAGGGAATTGACAGTGCGAGCTTCCTAAGAGAGTCTTTGAGCACATTAGACTCTAATGGGAATTGATGGAGTGATCTTACTTAGAGAGTCTTCCAGCACTTTAGACTATAAGGGGAATTGACCGAGTGATCTTCCTCAGAGAGTCTTTGAACCACTTATGGGCTATAAGTGGAATTGACTGAGTGAGATTCCTCATAGATTCTTTGAACCACTTGAAGATACAAGTGGAATTTAATGATTGAGATTCCTTAGAGAGTCCTTGACCATGGGGATATAAAGGGAAATGACCATGTCCACTTCCTCAGAGAGCCCTTGAATTACCTTAGACTATAAGGGTAATTGACTATGTGAGATTCCTCAGAGAGCCTTGAATTAATTTTGACTATATGGGTAATTGACTTTGAGTTCTTGCTCAAAGATTCAATATATATTCATATTACTGAACCAGAGGGGATAGGTTGTGTTCACTTCCTAGAGGGTTACCATGCTTGATTAGATGCTTTTGGATATGTTGAATTATTTCTTATGAGTACTTTCTTGTTTACTACTTTTGTAGTTTAATATTCCATATATTCAATGACTGTTAGGCACATATCTTGGGGTGGTTTCCTACTAGGTTTTAGTCTCACAACATATTTGGTACATGATTTTGGGACCACACTAATTATATTACTGCAGGTATAGATATGGGAAAGATCCCTTCTACTTTAGGTACATGACATTCCGTGGAGCTGGAGAGTGTGGGACCATGCCTAGACTTTTTATGCTGAGAAGTTTTTTATCTATTTCTTTTGTACATTCATTTAGTACTATTTGTATTCCATCGTAGAGATTTGTTTGGATTCTTTCCTAGACAGATGTATGATGAATCATATATATTTATGTTCATCAGTTGTTTTTTATTCCAGTCTTCCAATATTACTATTATTGGTAAATTTACTACTTCTGTTATTGTTTATTTGTTTCCTTTCCCCAGTTTTACTCTTCCAATGAGGCCATAGTTTCCCCACTATCACACTAAAGGCCCTCGCTGCTAGTCGGCAGCCTCTGGTGTTCCTGGAAATGTTCTTGAGGCCATGTGACCAACCGTGTATGGGGAGCCTTTGGTGGCTTCTGGAACCAGGGCATTACAATGTGGTATCAAGGAAATTATTTTCTTCTTGACTTAATGTTCGGAGCCTATAGCCTGGGATAGGATGGAATATGTACTTACTAATATTATGTACCCAGGATTAGCTATCCCGTGTACAGGTAAATCCAATATACATCTTTTATGACAATATTTTCTGGTTTGCAATTTTATATTTGATTTGATTTCACTGTTGTGTGATTCACATGTTCTTTGCTATTACCGTTTATGTTATTGAAGTTCTATTTCTCTCGAAACCCGATGAGATGAGGGTATTCATATCTCATGAATTATATAGGCACTTGCTAGATATCACATATCTTGCATTCGTTCCATGTCATCTAGGATGAATTGGTGATTGCATGTTGTTGTGATAAATGTTGGGTTGAATATGCATGTTGTTGTGATAGATACCTTGATAAAAATACGTACTGTTTGATTGGGTTTTGTTTTTTTAAGGTTTTAGTGGGAATGAACTCCAAACATTGGTTCTTGATGTGTTATGGGCCCTCATGGACCGGAATTTGGTGGATCATTGCCTTGTTTTCCATGTTTAAACTTGTATAAGATTCTAATCTATGATTCGCAGGGGTTATGGGCCCTCACAGATCTGAATTAGGCACTTTCAATATTTGATTTAGTGTTTTTATGGGTTCTTGAGTAGTTTCTGAGGCTTATTGTCTATCAAAAACTAGAATACACACCATGTAATGTTAATTGCATGCCATGTGTTATTCTGTTCGGGAAGAAACTTTTTTCTTAAGTACACGCCATGTACTTTATATACACGTTGTGTAGTCTCTAACCATGTCATAGGACATGTGGGAAAAGACAAGGGTTGGGGAATGTCTGTTGGGAACATGTCGTGTACCAGTTGAACACGCCGTGTAGTGTTGACCTTATGTACGCCCGTGTAACTAACAAAACGGATGAATAAACATTAAGATATACACAACGTGTCAGGATTTAACATGTCGTGTAGTCTGACCCAGCTACCCATACATTTCACTAAAAACATGGGTCATAGATATCCTTACATGTACATGACTTTTCAACCTTGACTAAGTCGTGTAGTGTGAGCCATGTGTTAGTCCATGTCACTAACAACACACGTCAGGTGAAGCTTGTCTGGTACACATTGTGTCTACCGTGAATGTAACAACCCGAGATTTTATAAGATACATTCTTTTTAATTTCATTCATATCTTCTATTGTACGACACACCAAGATTATCTTGTGCTATACGCAACACTGTATTAGCTTCCAGTATACGCAACACTTTTCTTGGCTCTTGTTACACACAATTTCAAGTTCGTTTGATAGAAGTTATTCTACGCAACATTGAGTGTGTGTATATATATATATATATATTCAATTTATAAATAAAATATGGTTGGATTCTGTTATACGCAACAACAAAGGAGTTGTTCACTACACACAGCCCTGACTTGGCTTGCATTACATGCAATCACGACCTTCCTCGATAGCGTGTGTTGTAAGCAAAACCAGTTTTTACTAAATAACGATATATTATTATAATATTGTAATGAAATAGCCGTTATGAATAATGTTAACTAAATTTTTAATTTTATAACATTATTATTCATCTTACACATTTCTAGAACATGGTATAAGAACAAAATAAATTTTTCGGGTAAAATAAGTATTTTTCAAAAAAATGTTGTTTTACCTCCTTTTGATGGCGCACCCACTTTAAATCTAGTTTTTGACATGTTTATATGTTCAATTTGACAAAATAAAATTCTTTTTTTGAATCAGGATATAAAAATTTACATTACATAAAGTTTTGATATTTTTTCGAAAACTTTCATATTTTAATTAATAAAAAAAACACGTTATATTTTAATTAAAAACAAATTTTTTCATCGTAATATCTTATGTGGATAAATTATAATATTGAATGGTTTTAAAGAATATATAGAATATATTTTTACCATTTAATATAATTTATGTCATTAGCATTGATTTTACCTTAAATTCATAGGTTAAATCAATTCAATCATTTGCAATGTTTTAAAGAAAAACCCATTTTCTTTCGACAACGAGATTAATTTTAATTTCATTTCTGAAAATTTATTGTATTTAATTTGGGAAAATAAATTCCATATTCGGAATCAATGGGTCCAAATTATGTTAATAAGCTACTTTTTATTTTTGGGGATTGTGAATAGTAACTACCGTAAATTTTATTTACTATAGTTAAAGGTAAATCGGGTAATTAAGGGTAAATATAAGATTATAAAATTACCATAACACTTGTAAATATCCTATTGGATGGATAACGGTAGACCCATAAAACCTAAGGGTCGGATTAGATTCATTTTATGGACTTTTTTCCATGAAAATAATTTAAATATTATTAAAACCAAAGAATGTGACAACATGTCACTTTCTTAAATCTTATTAGAATAATAATTTTAATTTAGTGATAAACTTCATGAAACATCAAACATGAATATTCTCCAGAAATATAATACAATTATATACATCAAAGGAATCTATTTATAATTTTTAGGGATTAAATAATTATCATTTCTTATGACACAAAGATAATGCAGTAATTGTCTTATTAATGAAATATTGACATAATTGATGTTATAAATACCCAAATAAATGTAATTTGAGAATTTTATGACTTACACTAATTTTATTGGTTAATATGACATGTTATTTGTGATTTAAGTAACTTGGTTCGAACCTATCATTCAGTTATAAATTTCATAAAAATCATGTAACAAATAGTGTCAAAATTGACATAAATTAGTTTTTGAAATAGATATTTTATTATTAATTTTTATTTTATTCCTAAAAATATATGGTTAGGCCAAATGACTTATATATGGTTATATATATTAATAATAAACAACTTGTGGTTCGTTTGGCTTGATATTTATGTTTGTTAACCATATAGTGTAAGAAAACAAAAAGACACGGTAAAAGTTAAATTATTTAACTTAGAGTTAAATCTAATTTATAAGGTTAAAATAATAACCTAAACATGTCTAATTACTATTTTATGAGAGGATTTCGACCCATAAACACTTTATATTCGAAATAATACCCTTTTGAACCATTATAAACCGAATTTGACCTTAATATAAACTAAAATTTTGAGATTTTCCTAAGGTGCCCCTCTCCTCCCTTATAAAAGGACACCTCCTCCCTCTCCTCCTCACACCAATTTGAGCATTAAAACTTGTCCAAACCCTGCCAAAATCTCTTCTCCACTTCCCTAGTATCATCTTAGAGGTCCTGTTATTCTTCAAAGACCATCCTTTGTTTTTTAAGTGGAGGTTAAGTGAAGGCGCGTCAAAAAGAGGTAATATCCATTACCGATCTTTTTCAATTTCTTTCTTCTTCTACTTCTTCTTCTATAGTTTTTTCTTGATAAAGTAATAACATCAGAATTTATTATATACTTATATGTTATTATAAATATGAAACAAATATAATTAACCTTCTATCCATCCTACGGAAGGAAATCACCGCGTGTGCGTACGTACGGAATACCGTCTCCACGCCGTGGTATAATCTATTTTCCGCCACCACCTTAATTGGATGGGTATAATGGTGTAATGAGTAACTATATATGATTATTATAGAGTGATACTGACACTGAAATAGTATACATAAACTTCAACGAAATTACACAACCATGGGAACGATATCATCACTCGTGCGTACGTACGGACTACCGTCTCCACGACGTGATGAGATTCATTATCCACATTAACCATTCATGAATGATTACAAAGTATATATAATGAATAATAATGAAATATATGAAATGTTAAATCTACTTGATTTATGTATATATTTATATGTATGTCATCTACTTACTTCCATTCAAGATAATAAGGAAAGGAAAACATCGTTCATGCGTACGTACGGACTACTGTCTCCATGAACGGCGTGTTTAATTTCAATTATCTATCTATTATATAAATATATATACTGAATATATATGATATATAAATCATGTTTTATATTCTGGAAGTAAGTAAATCATGATATAAGTAATAATAATGTCAAGAACAACATGTCCAAACACCTACGATAAATGAAATGATTTTACCCAAAACGCTTCTTTAACATGGAATTTACAAATTAAAGGGTAATATAAAGTCATAAGTGAACCATATATGATATCATAACAATGCATATGATTCTGTAATAAGTTAATTACATTATTTAAATCATTATACAGGAGGTTCGGATACGTACAAAGCATATAGGACATAAGGTAAGGGAAAATATCACAATCTCATTTTTATCCGAGATTGTTTATACTTTAGTATTTACTGGGGTGTATTTTATCATCCACATCCATGTTTCCTCAATATGAAATATTATTTCCATCCGTCTACAATTATTTAAATCCAATTTTACCCTTCAGTTAGTTTTTAGTAATGGATATGAAAGGAATCTTTTGTCGTTTTTCGTACGAGGTACATTTTGACTTTTCCAACAAAAGTACGGAAAGAATGTTTTTTAACTAATATGGCATGAATGGATTTTTAAAACATTACTTCCAAGAGTCTTCCTTTACAAGTTTTCATGTTTATTTTTAATCAACTTCTTTTAGTTTAAAATTTTATGACATGTTAAGAAAGGAAAATGTTTTTGAAGTAGAAAGGATATTTTCCTCAAGAATGGAGTTCAAGTGTTTTATCAAAATTATTTTCCATATAAGATAACATAGGGCTCTGTTTCTATCCCTATTATTACATTTACATGATTATGTTTTGATGAAAATATTTTTATGAATTCCTTTATCTTATATGAATTGTTTTATGATGT
Source organism: Viscum album (assembly GCA_963277665.1). Lineage (NCBI taxonomy): Eukaryota > Viridiplantae > Streptophyta > Magnoliopsida > Santalales > Viscaceae > Viscum > Viscum album. The sequence goes on from OY728158.1 coordinate 1,683,626,373, forward strand.
CATGATGTTTAAGATTCCCATTTTTATTACATGGGTTATGCAATGATGTATGATTTATGATTTTGTGGAACACATAAGAATGGTATCATTATGAGATGGGTGGGACCTATATCTTCCTCCAATTCATTTGGTAATGATTTTATATCTAATGAGATAGATATGGCTGGAACGGTATGTTATACCGGTTCAGTGAAACAGGACTGAAACGAGGGTGACTCGGTTCACAAATGGGATTTGTCCACTAAGATAGTCTTGGAATTGAGTCTTGACTAATAAGATATGATTATCTATGATTATGTGTGTATGCCACAAAGTTTCATGTTTTATGTTATGATTATTTGGATTTCATTTCACTATTATGATTTATCCCATGTTATGATATTATGATCTCTTTTGCAGGTTAATATTTCCAAAATGCTATGTTCTTATGAATATGATGTGATTGATTTTTCTTTTGATTACCCTTACTGAGCATTTTAGCTCACCCTTTTTATGTTTTCTTTTCCCCAGGATATAAATAAAGGTCTTAGGTAAGAAAAAAAGGGAAGATCTTTATGTGAGATGTTGATGATCTTTCACTATGATTAGAAGATTACGTTCCGAGTTTCCAAAGACACTAAACTATTACAGTCCTTGTGTGTGTGTTTTTGTTATGTAATAAGTATTCCGCAAAAGTAATGTAATGTCCTTGTATGTTGAGATTCAGGTCTCTACAGTTGGTATCAGAGAAAAGGTTTAGTCATCCTTTGGAAAATAGGGTGCGAGAACTTTAGTGAGATCCCTAGATATATTTCTAAGGTATATCTAGGGGCGTACCTATGGTTAAGTATAAGTATAGGTTATAGTCCGAGAATCGCGCTAACGATCTTAGAATTAAACATAATATGTCAGATATTGAAGTTCCTCCCCCTTTATTATGTTGTTTTCACTAGCATGATTTTTTCCTCTCACAATATTCTTTTTGGGTTTTTGAAAATTGCTGGAAACAAGATGATTTATGATAATGGAGGATATAATGGACAATGGAATGTTATTCTTCATGAGCAACCAAATGAAATGGGATTTGGAAGTCCAATCTTCATTATTATGCCGAATCAGCAATCTCATAATATGATCAATAAAGTAAAATTTGTTAGGTTTCCTGACTCGGCTAATAAGAGAAAGATGGAGTTTCATGATGATCATAGAGGAAAGATAGTTCAATTTACCCTATGTAAATCACGTGGGAAGAGGCATCAAGGAGAATGTTTCAAAGGAACTGGAAGATGATTAGGGTGTAGAAAAGAAGGACACAAAGTCAGAAAGTGCAAAGAAAAAGGTTCAGTTAACAGCAGGGATGAGGATAATGCTATTTCTACGACATCAAAAATGGTTAAATGTTTTAAATGTGGAAAGTACGGGAATTATGCAAACCAATTCCCTAAGGGAAAGTCTCATAAAGAGAATCAGTATGGTTGTATGGGTAGTATTTATGTGGATGATGATGAAGAGACTACAAATGATATGTGAGATGAAAGAATTGTTGAAGCTCGGTCAATGGTTTAAGAATGTAGTGGAATAATTACATGTTTATCATGTGTAATGTTGTATAAGTAATCTCATGGTACTATGGAATAAAGAGACATATAAGGATTGTTACATTGTTGTCTTTCCTTGAGTTTTGAAAGTGTATGATTAATGTTACCAGTATCCATGAAATGTTATTCGGATATTTTTGGAATGTAGATGATATGTTCATAATGAAGGTATAAGGCGAAAATTAAATGTTTTGTAGTATTCATGAGCTCATGACTGATATAAGGAGAAGGTTATATCATGGTTTGAGTATATATAATTTTTGGATTTTTGTATGTGGAAAGAGTTAAATTTTGATAGCATTCATGTTTTCACTAAGGTTTAATGGGTATTCATTTTTCAAGAGAATGCATCATTTAGGTATTCCCATGATTGGAATGTGACCAACAAATTATATGGGGATAAATGATGGTATTCACATGCTTGGTTGATGACATTTCAAGTTATCATTTTCTTTATACTATGAGCTTGGACCGAAGTATTATAAGCCTAAAGATTGGAATGGATTATGTTAACAATAAGTTAGCATTTTTTAAGGATATAACTTTTTATTATTATTTATGTGATGTTATAGTAATGTAGTTTTAGAAAAAGGACAACCTGTAGGACGGGCGACAGCCCATCGCGTCGGACAAGGCTATGGGAATCGAACCCACAACAGAAGTGCGACTGGCCTTTATCTCCTACCATTGGCCTACAGGAAGTCCCTGTTTAGTGGAAACTAGTTTTATTATATTAAGCAATATGATATATGAAGTATAAGTCCATTTTAGGAACTATATATGATTAATCTCACTATAGATGGACTTATGTATTTTTTTTAACCTTTTGTTTGAGACAGATGGAATGACCCATCATTCTATCACATGATCTGCTAACACATCAGAAATGAAAACGTCAACTTCATTTCTTTAAGAGATGAAGTGGAAATTGTCCAAAGAATGACAAACGGTGAGACTATACCAAAATCACGAAAGTATTTCTTCTAATTTCATCAACTTTAGGAAAATGATATTTAAAAACCAAAAATGTTGTCCTACTGCCCTTATATCCGATGAATCAGATGGTACCTTAGATCACCACAAATCAATAGCTTTGTGATTGTTGGCTTTTTCATAGCCATGTTCTCTACCACTCTCCATCAGAACATGACAGTTAGATTTCTCTTCCATGTCCATATTTTCTCCTATATGGAATCCCAGTGATGAGTTCATTTGGGTAACCATTATATTTCATACTTTAGTTTTTAAAGTTCAGTTTTGATATTTCTTTTTATGATGTGGGTTTTTATAAATAGTAAACAATTTATAACCTCGACGAATTTCAAGGGCGAAATTCATTTTAAGGGGGGTAGAATGTAACAACCCGAGATTTTATAAGATACATTATTTTTAATTTCATTCATATCTTCTATTGTATGACACACCAAGATTATCTTGCGCTATATGCAACACTGTATTAGATTGCAGTATACACTACACTTTTCTTGGATCTTATTACACACAATTTCAAGTTCGTTTGATAGAAGTTATTCTACGCTACATTGAGTGTATATATATATATATATATATTCAATGTATAAATAAAATATGGTTGGATTCGGTTATACGCAACAACAAAGGAGTTGTGCACTACAAACAACCTTGACTTGGCTTGCATTACACGCAATCACGACCTTCCTCGATAGCGTGTGTTGTACGCAATACTGGGTTTTACAAAACAATGATATATTATTATAATATAGTTATGAACTATCTGTTATGAATTATGTTAACTAAATTTGGAATTTTATAACATTATTATTCATCTTACACATTTCTAGAACATGGTATAAGAACAAAATAACTTTTTTGGGTAAAATAAGTATTTTTCAAAAAAAATGTAGTTTTACCGCCTTTTGATGGCACACCCACTTTAAATCTAATTTTTGACATGTTTATATGTTAAATTTGACAAAATAAAATTCTTATTTTGAATCAGGATATAAAAATTTACATTAGATAAAGTTTTGCTATTTTTCCGATAACTTACATATTTTAATGAATAGTAAAAACACGCTATATTTTAATTAAAAACATCTTTTTTCATCGTTATATCTTATGTGGTTAAATTATAATATTGAATGGTTTTAAAGTATAAATAGAATATATTTTTACCATTTAATATAATTTATGTCATTAGCATTGATTTTACCTTGAATTCGTAGGTTAAATCAATTCAATCTTTTGCAATGTTTTAAAGAAAAACCCGTTTTCTTTCGACAACGTGATTAATTTTAATTTAATTTATGCATATTTTGTGTATTGAATTTGGAAAAATAGATTCCATATTTGGAATCAGTGGGTCCAAATTATATTAATAAGCTACTTCTTATTTTTGGGCATTGTGAATATTAACTACGGTAAATTTTATTTACTATAGTTAAAGGTAAATCGGGTAATTAAGGGTAAATATACGATTATAAAATTACCCTAACACTTGGAAAAATCCTTTTGGATGGCTAAAGGTATACCCATATAACCTAAGGGTCAGATTATATTCATTTTATGGAATTTTTTACATTAAAATAATTTAATTATTATTAAAACAAAAGAATGTGACAACATGTCACTTTCTTAAATCATATAAGTATAATAATTTTAATTTAGTGATAAACTTCATGAAACTTCGAACATGAATAGTCTCCAGAAATTTAATACAATTAACTACATCATAGGAATTTATTTAAAATTTTTAGGAATTAAATAATTATCATTTATTATGACACAAATATGATGCAAAAATTGTCTTATTAATGAAATATTGACATAATTGATGTTATAAATGCCCCAATAAATGTAATTTGAGACTTTTTATGACTTATGTAACACCCCAAGATTTCATAGTGTGTTATTTCTTCAAAATAATTCAATAACTTGCACTACACGCAACACCGAGTTCAATTGCACCATGACTTACCAAAAAAAAAGCCATTAAAAGAGGTCATGAATAGTATTAACTAAATTTTAAACTTTATAATTTTAGAATCCATAGTATGAGTTTCTTAGTCATAATGCAAGAATAGATTCATTTTCAGTATTGCACTTTTATCAACTTTTAGTGAAACCTTTTTAAATACAATATTTTAAACTTTTTGACTAAATGGAGACATCAAAAAATTTAAAATGAAACTTCCCAAGCTTCCATGGTACGCTTTCCTTTGAATAAAACAGTGGCGTGTGTTGTACGCAACTTCGAGTTTTAACACACACCACAACCAATCAAACTGGCCGTTATGAATAGTAATACCTAAATTTTGAAATAATATATATTTTATATTTTGAAATGGACTTCATTTTTGGATTCGGAATATCGAATTTAGCCTAAGGTGAAATTTTGGTACTTTTCGGATAACTTTCATATTTTGATGAATAGTGAAAATTACTAAATTTTAATTAAAAACAACTTTTTTAATCAAAATAATTAATAGTGATAAATTATGAATTTGAGTGGTTTTAAATTATATTTAGAATACATTTTTACAATTTAATATAATGTTGGTCATTAGACAAAATTTTACAATTAAACCGAACATAAACAAGTGTCAATCTTTTGATAGTTATTATCTCTTAAAAACACGCTTTTTGTTTTGACAGCGGGAATTAATTTTAAATTAATTTCTGCCACTTCTGTGTTTTGAATTTAGAGAAATGGATTCCATATTTGGAATCAGGATGTTCAAATTTTGTAAATAGGTAACTTTTATTTTTAGACATTTTGAATAATTACTACGGTAAATATTTTATTTACCATGGTTAAGGGTAAATCCGGTAAATAAGGGTTAAAAAATAATATTATAATAATACTAAATTACCCTAAAACGTGTGTTAATCCTATTGGTTGATACATGGTCGACCATGGTCATCTTTGGGTCTGTTTTGGGACCTCATGGATCCACTTGTAAGTGATAATGACACATTATATTAATAAAGTTAAAATAAAAATAAAAATGGCATAAGCTTACATCTTTTAGAAGAACAATTTTTACATAGGGTTATACATGTTGTATTTTCGATTATAAATATTCATTAGAAAGATAAAACGATTTCCTACATAATGTTATTTTATTTATAATTTTTAGACATCAAATAAGTTAAATTATTAATGACACAATAATGATGCAATGTTTACCTCATTAATAAATCATTTAAATAAATAAGATTATAATGATTAAACTTTTATCTAAAACCTGTACAATTCTTATTGGTTGATGTTATTTAGAATATGAGTCATCTTATATTCTACCTCAATGATTTTTGGACCATTATAAACCGAATACAAATATATTATAAAGTAATACTTTCACACTTTCCTAAAGAGCCCCTCCTCTCCCTTATAAAAGGAGACCACTTCTACTCATTCCTCACACCTCTCAAGCCACTTGGCTCGTCCAAACTCTGCCCAACTAAGCTCCCCACATCCCTCTCCTCCTCCTTGAAACTTACCCTTAGGCATAAAGCATTTCAAGAAGTCCTTTGGTTCCAACCAATGTGAGTTACCTAAATTAAAGGTAACGATTTCTCTTAAATTATTTTCATTTATTTTGCTTCTTCAACCCCCAAACTCTTTTTATTTCCTTTCTTTTGTAACAACACCAGTATCCTCAATATACTAGGATGTTGTCATAAGAAGGATTCAAACTACACATACACACAACTCTATCAAATGGATGATGAACATATTGTTTCTGTGGATGGCAAACTAACGCCTCACGAAACGATGATTGTTCAAATACATCTTACCGCCTCTCATGGTGGCCATTATGATGGAACTGTAATTAAATATGATATTAATGATATATATTATATATATAAGCTTCTGTAATTCCATTTTATTTCATACCATTATTCGTTTCATGTTGTATATACATACGATAATTTCATTTGAGGAAGTGGGACTACCGCCCCCTTAAAATTATATGACTCGTTCATACCACACATGGAACGTATAAAGGATGGTGTTAATGAACTTAAGTAACATATATAAAATATTATATTATACTATAATAGTAATATACTTATGTATCATTTGGATTCGATTCTTTTAAAATAAAAATTAAATGGATGTAGCGTTCGTGCGTACGTACGGACTACCGTCTCCACGAACGCGATGAGATTCATTCTCCATCGTAACTATTAAAGTATAATTATCATTTGATGATTTAAAAATGATGTTTAAGGACTTGATATCATTCTCGATATGAATAAGATACAACAAACATGACTTATGTAACAAAACATATAAAAGAAAATGAGTAAGTTAACACACGAAACGACGATAATACTAAGATATTATCAAATCAATATTAAAAGATCATATATGATATCATATTAATGTATATGATTCTTTTATAATTTAATAACAACTATTTCACCATTATACAGGAGGTTAACCTACCCCTACCAAGGAAAAGTACAAGGTATGGGTTATTTCACAATCTCTTCTTTATCTGAGGTTGTTTATACGTAATAATCTACTGGGATCTCGTTATCATCCACATCCATGTTTCTTAAAAATGTATTTCAAAACATTTTTACTATTTACAAGAATATGGGTTAAAGTCATTTATACCATTGTTTGACTTTTTTTATAAGAGGTTTATAAAGGAATCTTTCCGTCGTTTTCAAAACAATGTCCTTTTTAACCTTTTCGACAGAATTGAGGTAAGAATGTTTTTTTAACTTATACGGCGGGTGCGGTTATTTTCCGCCGTTATAAAATCGTCGAAGCTTTCCTTACAAGCATATAAGAATATTTTCAAAGAAAATGTTTTATTTTATATGGATCTTAAATGATTTCAAAATAAAAGGAGATATTTCTTTAAAAAGAATTTTGATTTCATCTATGTCAACATCCTTTGATGGATTTTAAGATTATTTGAAGTTGATTTATTATGATACAAAACTTCTATATTGTATTGAAGGTTTTGTGATATGTTTGACTATGGATGTGCTATTTTTATACCATTCATAGTTTATGGTGAAATTATTGACATTTCGTATGCTAGTTTTAATACGAATGTTTATTTTATGTTTAAACCTTTTCATATGGGAATGCATTGGACTTAATAAGTGACGGGTGGAGCCCGCTATAGCTCCTCGATGCATCGGTAGGTCTCATGAGACAAAATAGTGTCTTGGCACAAGGCCTTGACAAAATCATATTTGTAGTCTTGGCACGAGGCCTTGGCTATGTGGTTATGATAGTCTGGCATTATGCATTCCAACATTATGAAAGTGGTTATTGATTTTGCATGTGATTATTCGATTAGTAGAATATCCATGTGAATAAGTAAATGGAATTATTTCATTTTACTTTTTCCATACTATGTTGAAGTTCATGTTTAAAAGGCTTTTGTTTTAGTAATTCATTGCCTTAAATGTTTATACTTATTTTGAATGTTCCGCTATATTGTTATCCTTACTGGGCATTTGAGCTCACCCCTTTTCTATGTTTTATTTTTCCCAGGTAGTGAAGAAGTAAATTATGATTGACTTGAAGGGATATTATGAGGGTTTAATAGTGTGGATATGAAGACTTTGTTGTTGTAGTAGTTTTTCACTTTGAAATGTACTGTAAAACATTATGAATATATATAGTGTTTCCAAGCCTACTAAACCAATCGGTCTTTCGAGATTTGATCTTTCTTGTGATCATGCCAATGTTACGAAGTAATGCACCGACTCTGGGTAGCTGGGGTCGGGGCGTTACAGTTGGTATCCGAGGAAGTTTAGTACAAACCTTGGAAGCTAGATTTAGATAAACTCTGATTAGAGCACGTAGACCTAAGATGAACTTTGAGGATTAGTATAGAAGAATTTCCTAGAATTTTGGTATTGTAGAGATTTTGTGAGTTTTCTGAGCAATACATCCCTGTCTGGATACGAGCAGGTAGAGGCGGCTCTGGCACAGATGTACCTAGGGGTAAAACCCGAAAACACCGCTTTGAGCTAGACTCGAACGGGAACTGGTGCACGACAACGGGCCTTGCTGCACTCTTGGTTACGACACTCCCGGGGGATATGCTTAGGATAACTCTCATTTTCTTTACAAATCATTTTGAAGGGTTTATGAGTATATACTTCCTTAAAGAAAACATTCTTATGATTATGGATTATATCCACAAATAGTTCAATTTATGTTAAGTGTTTTATAAGTATGGGATTATGTATTTTGATTCATAAACTGATCTAGTTTATTCCATTGTTTAGAAATGGCGTCCAGTAGAAGGAATGAGAACTCCGGAAATGCACATGATCCAAAGAGAAGGAAGGATCATATCTTTCATGGTCTTAATCTAGAATTTATAAGAGAAATAGTCTCCCATGTATTATCATCATATGAAGAAATAATATCATGTATTGATAAGATAAGTAAAGAGATTACTGAGTCCTATGGCTTTGAAGGGAAGCAAGAGAAGAAAAGGATAGAAGAGAGAAACATGGATAAAGGGAAGAGGGAAAAGAAGAATTTTCCCATATGTGGTAACTGTGGAAAGAAACACCCTGGAACTTGCCTGAAAGGAATGAGAGTTTGTTATAAGTGTGGAGGAAAAGGGCACAAAGTACGTGACTGCAAGGGTAAGAAAATGGTTTCAAATGTACAATGCTTCATTTGCAAGGAGTTTGGACACTACGCGAACCTCTGTCCCAGTCATCAGACTATGACGCAAATGATGCTATTGGATAATAATCAAGTTATGATACTACCACAGATGGAGAGGAATGATTAGAGTTCTTATGTTGATTATGTCAATTGAGTGTTGTATCAACAATGTACTTGTTATAATAATTATGGAGTATATAAGGATTGTACTGCAGTACTATTTCATTAAGGACTTGATATTGTGTGGAACAATGAAAAGTGACTCAATAGCAGGATAAATTTTTGGAAAATATATGGTTGAGAGAATGATAAACCATAATATAGTTCTGATACCGAGGTAGTGATTTTCGAATAATACATGATTATTTTGGAAAAAATATATTGGATATTATTGACTACCTTGGAACTGATTAATGATTTGTATATTCCATCATTGTCGGGGTTTAAAACATTTTTGGATTGATGAAGTATATCCAGCATTCTATATGGAATAAGGGAGCATGAATGTAATCAATAAGGAATATGGTAATACATGATGAAGGTATTCATATGCTATTACGGGGTAAAAAGGATCTATATTATGTTTACCTTCCTTATAAATGTTAGACTGTGAGTTTGGACAGAAGTATTTTGGATAGTTCTAGTTTGGATTATTTTGGATTGCCATAAAAGGACAACCCGGAGGTCGGGCGGCAACCCGTCGCGTCCGGCAAGGCTGTGAGACTTGAACCCGCAACCGAAGGGCGACAAGGTTGTATCACCTACCACTGGACCATGAGATGTCCTGGATTAAATAATGTAGTTTTTATTAAAAGATCATGTAGATGAATTATAAATTCGTTTATTTTGGAACCCTATACGAATAGTGTAAATAGAATTTTTTTTACATTCTATTATCTTTTAGAGTGAAAGATGAGTTTGTGGTAGAAATTTATTAATGGATAAAACTCTAATTATAAAGTAAGTATATCTCTTTATGATCTTAGCCAATCTCATAAATAAATTCCTCAATATTAAGAAAAGCAACTTTGAACTAAAATGTTTTCCTAGATGGTACCTTAAATCATCATTAATTTATGGCTTTGGGATTGTTGGCCTTTTTATAGCCATGTTCTCTACCACTCTCCATCAGATAATTGATGGTTAGATTTTTCTTCCATATCCATATTTTCCTACATGGAACCCTAGTATGTGTTATTTTCGGTAATCTTCATACTTTCGACTCTTTATTTTAAAAAGAGGCCTCATTAATTCATTTTTCGATTTGGGATTTCAACTAGGATATTTTGAAACGTCAAAAATGTGTTATCCTAATACCCTATGTTTTGTTGAACCGATGGTATTTCAATTCATCATAGATTGATGAATTTAAGGAACTCAATTTTATACTTGTTTGTGATTGATGACCTCAATCACTACCTATAAATATTTACGTTTTTCCTCTGATTTTATGTCTCCAATTTCCACCAATGTTCTCCTAATCGAGATCATAATTTGGTGGTGACCCTTTGATTTCTATTTTCCTCATATTAAGACTAAATTTTAGTAACCAAATTTCTGATGTGGGTTTTCCCACAAATATATTTTCTACTTTCAACCTTTTATTTTCGAAGAACAATTTCAAATTGCGAGGACGCAATTTATTGAAGGAGGGGAGAATGTAACACCCCAAGATTTCATAGTGTGTTATTTCTTCAAAATAATTCAATAACTTGCACTACACGCAACACCGAGTTCAATTGCACCATGACTTACCAAAAAAAAAGCCATTAAAAGAGGTCATGAATAGTATTAACTAAATTTTAAACTTTATAATTTTAGAATCCATAGTATGAGTTTCTTAGTCATAATGCAAGAACAGATTCATTTTCAGTATTGCACTTTTATAAACTTTTAGTGAAACCTTTTTAAATAAAATATTTTAAACTTTTTGACTAAATTGATACATCAAAAAATTTAAAATGAAACTTCCCAAGCTTCCACGGTACGCTTTCCTTTGAATAAAACAGTGGCGTGTGTTGTACGCAACTTCGAGTTTTAACACACACCACAACCAATCAAACTGGCCGTTATGAATAGTAATACCTAAATTTTGAAATAATATATATTTTATATTTTGAAATGGAATTCATTTTTGGATTCGGAATATCGAATTTAGCCTAAGGTGAAATTTTGGTACTTTTCGGATAACTTTCATATTTTGATGAATAGTGAAAATTACTAAATTTTAATTAAAAACAACTTTTTTAATCAAAATAATTAATAGTGATAAATTATGAATTTGAGTGGTTTTAAAGTATATTTATAATATATTTTTACAATTTAATATAATGTTGGTCATTAGACAAAATTTTACAATTAAACCGAACATAAACAAGTGTCAATCTTTTGATAGTTATTATCTCTTAAAAACACGCTTTTTGTTTTGACAGCGGGAATTAATTTTAAATTAATTTCTTCCACTTCAGTGTTTTGAATTTAGAGAAATGGATTCCATATTTGGAATCAGGATGTTCAAATTGTGTAAATAGGTAACTTTTATTTTTAGACGTTTTGAATAATTACTACGGTAAATATTTTATTTACCGTGGTTAAGGGTAAATCCGGTAAATAAGAGTTAAAAATAATATTATAATAATACTAAATTACCCTAAAACATGTCTTAATCCTATTGGTTGATACATGGTAGACCATGGTCATCTTTGGGTCTGTTTTGGGACCCCATGGATCCACTTGTAAGTGATAATGACACATTATATTAATAAACTTAAAATAAAAATAAAAATGGCATAAGCTTACATCTTTTAGAAGAACAATTTTTACATAGGGTTATACATGTTGGATTTTCGATTATAAATATTCATTAGAAAGATAAAATGATTTCCGACATAATGATATTTTATTTATAATTTTTAGACATCAAATAATTTAAATTATTAATGACACAATAATGATGCAATGTTTACCTCATTAATAAATCATTTAAATAAATAAGATTATAATGATTAAAATATTATCTAAAACCTGTCCAAATCTTATTGGTTGATGTTATTTAGAATATGAGTCATCGTATCGTCGACCTCAATGATTTTTGGACCATTATAAACCGAATACAAATATATTATAAAGTAATACTTTCACACTTTCCTAAAGAGCCCCTCCTCTCCCTTATAAAAGGAGACCACTTCTACTCATTCCTCACACCTCTCAAGCCACATGGCTCGTCCAAACTCTGCCCAACTAAGCTCCCCACATCCCTCTCCTCCTCCTTGAATCTTACCCTTAGGCAGAATGCATTTCAAGAAGTCCTTTGGTTCCAACCAAAGTGAGTTACCTAAATTAAAGGTAACGATTTCTCTTAAATTATTTTCATTTATTTTGATTCTTCAACCCCCAAACTCTTTTTATTTCCTTTCTTTTGTAACAACATCAGTATCCTCAATATACTAGGATGTTTTCATAAGAAGGATTCAAACTACACATATACACAACTCCATCAAATGGATGATGAACATAATGTTTCTGTGGATGGAAAACTAACGCCTCACGAAACGATGATTGTTCAAATACATCTTACCGCCTCTCATGGTGGCCATTATGATGGAACTGTAATTAAATATGATATTAATGATATATATTTTATATATAAGCTTCTGTAATTCCATTTTATTTCATACCATTATTCGTTTCATGTTGTATATACATACGATAATTTCATTTGAGGAAGTGCGGACTACCGCCCCCTTAAAATGATATGACTCGTTCATACCACACATGGAACGTATAAAGGATGGTGTTAATGAACTTAAGTAACATATATAAAATATTATATTATAAATTAATAGTAATATACCTATGTATCATTTGGATTCGATTCTTTTAAAATAAAAATTAAATGGAAGTAGCGTTCGTGCGTACGTACGGACTACCGTCTCCACGAACGCGATGAGATTCATTCTCCATCGTAACCATTAAAGTATAATTATCATTTGATGATTTAAAAATGATGTTTAAGGACTTGATATCATTCTGGATATGAATAAGATACAACAAACATGACTTATGTTACAAAACATATAAAAGAAAATGAGTAAGTTAACACACGAAACGACGATAATACTAAGATATTATCAAATCAATATTAAAAGATCATATATGATATCATATTAATGTATATGATTCTTTTATAATTTAATAACAATTATTTCACCACTATACAGGAGGTTAACCTACCCCAACCAAGGAAAAGTACAAGGTAAGGGTTATTTCACAATCTCTTCTTTATCCGAGGTTGTTTATACGTAATAATCTACTGGGATCTCGTTATCATCCACATCCATGTTTCTTAAAAATGTATTTCAAAACATTTTTACTATTTACAAGAATATGGGTTAAAGTCATTTATACCCTTGTTTGACTTTTTTTATAAGAGGTTTATAAAGGAATCTTTCCGTCGTTTTCAAAACAATGTCCTTTTTAACCTTTTCGACAGAATTGAGGTAAGAATGTTTTTTTTAACTTATACGGCGGGTGCGGTTATTTTCCGCCGTTATAAAATAGTCGAAGCTTTCCTTACAAGCTTATAAGAATATTTTCAAAGAAAATGTTTTATTTTATATGGATCTTAAATGATTTCAAAATAAAAGGAGATATTTCGTTAAAAAGAATTTTGATTTCATCTATGTCAACATCCTTTGATGGATTTTAAGATTATTTGAAGTTGATTTATTATGATAACAAACTTCTATATTGTATTGAAGGTTTTGTGATATGTTTGACTGTGGATGTGATATTTTTATACCATTCATAGTTTATGGTGAAATTATTGACATTTCGTATGCTAGTTTTAATACGAATGTTTATGTTATGTTTAAACCTTTTCATATGGGAATGCACTGGACTTAATAAGTGACGGGTGGAGCCCGCTATAGCTCCTCGATGCATCGGTAGGTCTCATGAGACAAACTAGTGTCTTGGCACAAGGCCTTGACAAAATCTTATTTGTAGTCTTGGCACGAGGCCTTGGCTATGTGGTTATGATAGTCTGGCATTATGCATTCCAACATTATGAAAGTGGTTATTGATTTTGCATGTGATTATTTGATTAGTAGAATATCCATGTGAATAAGTAAATGGCATTATTTCATTTTACTTTTTCCATACTATGTTGAAGTTCATGTTTAAAAGACTTTTGTTTTAGTAATTCATTGCCTTAAATGTTTATGCTTATTTTGAATGTTCCGCTATATTGTTATCCTTACTGGGCATTTGAGCTCACCCCTTTTCTATGTTTTATTTTTCCCAGGTAGTGAAGAAGTAAATTATGATTGACTTGCAGGGATATTATGAGGGGTTAATAGTGTGGATATGAAGACTTTGTTGTTGTAGTAGTTTTTCACTTTGAAATGTAATGTAAAACTTTATGAATATATCTAGTGTTTCCAAGGCTACTAAACCGATCGGTCTTTCGATATTTGATCTTTCTTGTGATCATGCCAATGTTACGAAGTAATGCACCGACTCTGGGTAGCTGGGGTCGGGGGTTACAACATACACTAATTTTCTAGGTTAATTTGACATGTTATAGTTGATTTAAGTAACTTGTTTAGAACTTATAATTCTGTTATGAATTTCATAAAAATCATGTACCAAATAGTGTCAAAATTGACATAAATTAGTTTTTAAAACAAATATGTTATTATAAATTGTTATTTTATACTTCAAAATTTAAGGTTCGGCCAAATGACATAGAATAGGTTATATATATTAATAATAAACAACTTGGGGTTCTTTTGGCTTAATATTGTAAGTTTATTAACCATATAGTGTAAGAAAACAAAAAGACACAGTAAAAGTTAAATTATTTAACTTATAGTTAAATCTAATTGATAAGGTTAATATAACAACCTAAACTTGTCTAAATACTATTGGATGAGAGGGATTCCACCCATACCTACTTTAGCTTCTATATAAGACCCTTTGGAACCATTATAAACCGAATTTGACCTTAATATAAAATAATATTTTGAGATTTTCCTAAGGTTCCCCTCTCCCCCCTTATAAAAGGGCATCTCCTCCCTCTCCTCCTCACACCAATATGAGAATTAAAGCTCAGAAAAACCCTGCCAAAATCTCTTCTCCACTTCCCTAGTATCATCCTAGAGGTCCTGGTCTTCTTCAAATACCATCCTCAGTTCTTTAAGTGGAGGTTAAGTAAAGGCGCGTCAAAGAGAGGTAATATCCATTACCGATCTTTTTCAATTTATTTCTTCTTCAACTTCTTATTCTTTAGATGTTTCATGAAAAATTAATAACATTGGTATTTATTATATACTTATATGTTATTATAAATATTAAACCACTCTAATTAACCTTCTATCCATCCTACAGAAAAAGGAAATCACTGCGCGTGCGTACGTACAAAATACCGTCTCCACGCCATGGTGTAATCTATTTTCCGCCACCACCTTAATTGGATGGGTATGATGGTGTAATGAGTAAATTTATATGATTATTATAAAGTTATACTGATACTGAAATAGTATACATACACTTCAACACAATTCCACGACCATGGGAATGATATCATCACTCGTGCGTACGTACGGACTACCGTCTCCACGACGCGATGAGATTCATTCTCCACATTAACCATTCATGAATGATTATAAAGTATATATAATGAATAATAATTAAATATATGACATGTTAAATCTACTGGATTTATGTATATATATATATGTATGCCATCTACTTACTTCCATTCAAGACAATAAGGAAAGGAAAACAGTGTTCCTGCGTACGTACGGACTACCGTCTCCATGAACGGTGTGTTTCATTTCATTTATCTATCTATTATATATATATATACTGAATATATATGATATATAAATCATGTTTTATATTCTGGAAGTAAGTAAATCATGATATAAGTAACAATAATGTCAAGAACAACAAGTCCAAACACCTACGATAAATGAAATTATTTTACCCAAAACACTTCTTTACCATGGAATTTACAAAAGAAAGGGTAATATAAAGTCATAAGTCAACCATATATGATATCATAACAATGAATATGATTCTGTAATAAGTTAATGACATTATTTAAATCATTATACAGGAGGTTCGGATATGTACAAATCATATCGGACATAAGGTAAGGGAAAATATCACAATCTCATTTTTATCCGAGATTGTTTATACTTTGGTATTTACTGGGGTGTATTTTATCATCCAAATCCATGTTTCCTCAATATATAATATTATTTCCATCCACCTACAATTGTTTAAATCCAATTTTACCCTTCAATTAGTTTTTAGTATAGGATATGAAAAGAATCTTTTGTCTTTTTTCGTACGAGGAACTTTTTGACTTTTCCGACAAAAGTACAGAAAGAATGTTTTTTTAACTTATACGGAATGAATGGATTTTTAAAACATTATTTCCAAGAAGCTTCCTTTACAAGTTTTCAAGTTTATTTTTAATCAATTTATTTTAGTTTAAAATTGTATGACATGTTAAGAAAGGAAAATGTTTTTGAAGTAGAAAATAAAATTTTCCTCAAGAATGGAGTTCAAGTGTTTTATCAAAATTATTTTCCATCTAAGATAATATAGGGTTCTATTTCTATCCCTATTATTACATTTAAATGATTATGTTGTGATGGAAGTATTTTTATGAATTCCTTTATCATATATGAATTGTTTTATGATGTCATGATGTTTAAGATTCCCATTTTTATTACATGGGTTATGCAATGATGTATGATTTATGATTTTGTGGCACACATAAGAATGGTATCATTATGAGATGGGTGGGATATATATCTCTCTCCAATTAATTGGGTAAAGATTTTATATCTCATGAGATAGACATGGCTGGAACGGTAGGTTATACCGGTTCAATGAAACATGACTTAAACGAGGGTGACTCGGTTCAGAAATGGACATTATCCACAAAGATAGTCTTGGAAATGAGTCTTGAGTAACAAGATATGATTCTCTATGATTATGTGTGTATGCCACAAATTTTCATGTTTTAAGTTATGATTATTGGGATTTCATTTCACTACTATGATTTATCCCATGTTATGATATTATGATCTCTTTTTCAGGTTACGATTTCCAAAATGTTATGTTCTTATGAATATGATGTGATTGATTTTTCTTTTGTTAACCCTTACTGAGCATTTGAGCTCACCCTTTTTATTTTTTCTTTTCCCTAGGATATAAAGAAAGGTTTTAGGTATGAAAAAAAAGGGAATCTCTTTATGAGAGATGTTGAAGATCTTTCACCATGATTAGAAGATTACGTTCCGAGTTTCCAAAGACACTAAACTATTACGGTCCTTGTGTGTGTGTTTTTGTTATTTAATAAGTATTCCGAAAAAGTAATGTAATGTCCTTGTTCATTAAGCTTCGGGTCTCTACAGTGAACATGCTCTGTAGTCTTGTCTTAGGAGAACCATGTGGCTTAACTGTGTAGATGGACACTGGTGAGGAAAGAAGATTTAGATACACACCATGTGTTAAGACAACACGACATGTGTTTGTGGTGTTACACGACCAATTTAGGCAAGATTACATGCCCAATTTAATGACTTATGGGAACACGTAATGTTGGAATTGTACATGTCATGTATTCATGATTTGTAAATCTATAGTTCTTTATTTCTCATATTCCCTCTTTACACTTCTAGTTTTTAATCATTGACATTCTAGATCTATTGTGTGTTCTTGACCTTGTAGAGTGATGACAATAAGACGTCCTCCCATGGTAAAATAGTTGTCAGGTGGTGATCAGACACCGAACATGGCCGATCAAGGACTACCTGTAGATCCTCTTGTTATGCCAGTCTTAGCACTAGCAATTTTACCCGACATAGGTGCTAATGAACAGTTTATAGAGATCTTTTTTAGGATGATGCAACCCTTTCAAGAAGCATCGACTTCTACCCTGTCAATGGAATAATTAATGCGGATATTTCAGCAGCATCATCCTCCCACTTTCTCAGGGGATGGAGGACCCCAAGCAGTAGAGTCATGGCTAGAATCCATGGTAATGATTTTTGAGAAACTAGAGATATCTCCAGAGAATATGGTGAATCTCTCTACCTAAATTCTTCGAGACTCTTCCAAGAGGTGGTGGTATGTGATCTCATAGGTGGGATACCACCATATTATGGCTTGGGATGAGTTTCAGTGCACCATCTATGATTACTTTTATTTATATATCTTGAGGACTGATTTAGCATGAGAGTTAATGAGCCTAGAGTATGGTACTTTTATTATTATGAATTATTCCTCTCACTTCATAGAGAAGCAGTGTTTCAAGCCTATTCAATGAGGTGATGATTCATCTTGTACACGGAAGATTGAGGATGGTATGAGACACGACATCCGATCTCAGGTGAACATCTTCATGTTCCCTTAGATATCCTTTATCGTCAACCATGAGATGATCATAGAGTGTAATCTGAGGGATTCTGGAGTTGTAAACTATGGAGGCACGACATATAGAGTTATTATTCCTCATACTAATAGAAGGATGCGCTACAGGGAGACTACATGAGGAGATCAAAGTAGGAAGAATACATCTATTGGTAGCCAGGTGGTGTTCTACCAGTGTGGGAAGAGTGGTCCTATGAGGCCAAATGGACTGAGAGACCATGTGGAGTGACGATCAAGAAAATTATGGGTCACCTTCATCACTTCTACCAGATCATCTCACCTGTAGCTAGTGACAGGGGTTCTTCCATGACTACGCGTTCAGGAGTAGCGCCACCAGATTCACACCAGTCGGGGAACATGAGTTCTTATAGCCATTCAGGCCGAGGTGGAAGTCATGGACATTGTGTTCATTAACTAAGTTTTCAAAGACATCTGGGTGGATCAGATTAGAGTGGTTAGGTAGGGTCATAGGGATATAGAGTAGGCCAGATATTTGTAGTGGAGCAAACCCACTAGGAGCTGGATCATGGACCCTCTATCGTTCGAGGTACGATATTAGTAGCCTCAGTTTTATCTTATTTACTATTCTATACAGGGGCTTCCCATAGATTTATATCTGTTGCTGTTGTGGAAATCCATTCTCCATATATCTTTTCCTCTACATATATCTTGACTCTAGACACTATGTTGGGGACTAGAACGACTAGTGTATGTCAGTGCAGGGAGGGCCCTCTCCAGGTTGGTGGGTGTCACTTCATATCTATGACATAAGGGTCCCCTAAGAAGTGACACTTCATATCCAGGAATTCGTTGAATATTATCACCACAGGGTGAGTTTCACGTCACTAGAAGGTGAATATTTTCTTCATAGGGCCACATGGGATGTCCAGGTGAGTAGAGCGGAAGCTGAGCATCATGGTTTGGGACGAGTTATAGCCCGGATTTCTTGTCAATATATGGATGACCAGGGGACATAACTGTTAGACATTCCTCTAGTAGTGGATTAATTCAGAGATTTCTTTCCAAAGGAAATTAAACATTTTCCTCTAGAGTGTGAGGTATAATTTTTGATCTAGCTTGTGGAGGAGTGGCAATGGTGTCCATTAATCCTTATAAGATGGCCACACCAGAGTTGCAGGAGCTCAAGAAATAGTTGGAGGAGTTGCCGGAAAATGGTCTCATTCAACCTGGTACTTCTCCATGGAGTTCAATTGTCTTATTTACGAAGAAGGAAGAAGGTACCCTCATGATTTGGTTGAACTATTGGAAGTTGAAATAGTTGATGGTCAAGAACTGATATCCCTTTCCTATGATTGATGATCTCTTTGATCGGCTTCGAAGATCCCGGGTGTTCTCAAAAATTCACTTGAGGTCAGGTTACCATTACTTGATTGATAAAACATCACATATACCTCTTACAGCCTTCTGGGGAAGGTATAGTCTATACGAGTATATGGTTATGTTGTTCGGTCCCACGAACGCGCCTGCAAGTTTCATGGCACTGATGAACAAAGTGATCCATACATACGTAGATTCTTTTGTGGTTTTTTTCATTGATGATATCTTGGGGTACTCTCACATTCGATGCGCCCATCGATCACATCTTGAAATAGTTATGAGTACACTAATAGATCATCTGTTTTATTCTAATCTCTAAAAATGACACTTTTTGATGGATCAGATTAACTTTTTGGGTCATGTTATCTTAGAGAAAAGAGTGTCCCTAGACCCAGAAAAAGTGAGAGCAGTAGTTTCCTGGGAGCATCCAAATAACGTCTCTGTGGTGCGAAGTTTTATAGGGTTGTCTAGATACAATATACATTTCATACAGGACTTTTCATGCTTAGAGGCACTATTGACGGTTTTGGCTAAGAAGGGTGCGAAGTTCTTATGGTCAAATTCTTGTGAGTTATCCTTTCATGAGCTGAAAGGGGGGGTTTAAATTCTCCATTGATACTAGTCATTCTAGATCAAGGCAAGAGCTATATAATTTACTGTGATGCATCAGCCATCGGGCTAGGATCTGTGCTTATGTAGGGATATAGATTCATTTTATACGTGTCTTGTTAGTTGAGGCCACACAAGAGGAATTACGCGATACACGATCTCGAGTTGGAGCCAGTTGTTCATGACTTGTGTTTTTGGATACATTATCTTCGTGGAGTTCATTTTGTGTTTTTCACTGGCCAAAAAAGTCTCAAGTACATTTTCACTCAGCGTTATCTGAATTTGAGACAATGAAGGTGGGTTGAGTACCATCAATCCATTGACTTTGAGCTTGCCTACATGCCTGGGAAAGTCAACAAAGTGGCTGATGTGTTGAGTAGGAGGACTCAGATATATGCATTTTAGGAGGACATCTGTGAGTGGAATCTTATGGCTCTATTCTCTGAGATGCACTTGGAGGTTCTTGATAGATAGGGAAAATCATTTCTTTCGTCTGTAGTTGTTTCCTCTACTCTCCTTGATCAAGTGAGAATGAGGCATATATCAGATTTTGAAGGCCTAATCCTAAGGGAGATTGTATTAGGAGAGGACTATATTCAGGGTGGATAGTAGGTGAGGATGATATCTTGCAATCCCAGGGGCGTGCATGGGTGCCAAAAGATATACGCGAGGTTCTAATGTGGGATTTTCATTCCTCAGTTTGGGAATTTTGTCATGGCGTCACCTAGAAGTATCGTGATCTACACCATCAGTGTTGGTGTCCAGGTATGAAGAGTGATGTTTCTAGTTTTTTCATTAGGTGTTCCACCTGTCTTCATGTGATGGAAGAGCATTAGAGGACAACATGGCTTTTATAGAAGATACCCATTCCCGAGTGGATGTAGAACGACGTCATGATGGATTTCATTATAGGGTTGTCGAGGTTGCCTCAATGTAATGATGCAGTTTGGGTTGTCGTTGACAGGCTTGTGAAGGATTCCCAATTTATTCCAATTAAGGAGACCTTTAGTGTGGATGAGCTGGAACAATTGTATATCTGAGAGATTGCATGTCTGCGTCGAGTTCAACAATCCATTAATTCAGATAGGGATTCACAATTTACTTCTTGGGTCAGGCTAGGGATTCAGAAGGCCTTGGGTGTACATGTACTTTTGAGTACAACTTACCACCACCAGAGAGATGGTTAGTCCGACCATAATATTTAGGTTCTTGATGACAAGATCCGAGAATGTATCATGGATTTTGGAGGTTCTTGGGAGAATAATATACCTCTTGTAATGTTTTCCTATAATAATAGATTTCAAAAAACTATTTAGATGGCACCTTATGAGGCTTTTTATGTTAGGCCATGCCAATCAACCTTATGTTGGATGGAGGTAGGAGAGGTAGCATAGATAGGACCTTATCTTGTTCTGGAGTCTAGTGGGCAGATAAAGTTGATTCAGAAGAGGATGGATACTCTGTAGTCTTGACATATGTCAATTACTGATCAACGGAGACGACCACTAGATTTTGAGGTTGGGGATTAGGTTTTCATGTGTGTTACACTAAGGTTGGGGCACATGAGGCTTAAGAGAGAGAGTAAGCTTTTGTCGAGGAATGTCGGGCCATTTATGGTGTTGGAGAGAGTTGGGTTTGTTGCCTATCAGTTACAGTTACCTCAGTGGTATCTGACATTGCAAGACATTTTTCACATTTCTTTGCTCTGGCATTACTTTTCAGACCCATCTCATGTCATTAAACCTGAGAAGGTTGATCTTGAAGTGGATGTGTTATTCGAGGAGCATCCTATGTGGATTCCTTATCAAAGTACAAACATTATCCATTGTCGGTCTATTCCTATTGTACGAGTGCTATGGTTGTACAGGCAGGTACAAGACGAGACTTGGGAGAGGGAGTCTAAGGTACGAGCATAGTAGTTGGAGCAGTATGTGGATTCTTCTTCTATGTCACACTAGGGAAATTAGGGGATGAATTTTTTTAAGGGATAACTTTGTAAGAGACTAGATCTTCTTATTAGGTATGTTATTCTTTTTTTGGTCATTTTTTGAGAAAAAGTGGAAATTCTTGAAATTTTAAAAGTACACACCTTTTACTTTATGAGTACATTTCGTGTACTCGGTTACCGCAGGTAGCAGGGTACTGTTCATGTAGTATCCATACACACGACCATGTGCGATGACCTGGATGCTGCCTATAGAGGAATGCGGAAATGGCATGTACATGCCATGTAATTCAAAACTACATGTCAGATACTTTCTTTTTTTCATTAAAAGCATCAGGGACATGTCTAATATCCAGAACGATCTCCTTCAAGGTCTCGATCGATAGAGAGCTCTGAACGAGCATAGATATTTGACCAACCCCAAAGGGATTGTCCGTCCCCTGAATCAAGCATCAGCAGTTGCATTGGAATCACATCTATTGTTGGAGTTTAATGGTGATTCATGCCTCGAGGTTCACTTATAGAGATCATACAACACCGTGGTTGGTGGTGTGTGCTTTTATATTGTATGTCTTTGAGTATTATGTTAAATTTTCACCAATAACCTTGAATGGGGTATTTCATGTATACTGTTTTACCCCTGTTGATTTCCTGCCATGCTTTTATGCTTGTGTAAAGGTTATTTGGGTATGAATAGGGTTGATTGCTATGATTTGGATGTGTTCCCCATGAATATTCTTTTTACGACCATTGGATCTACTTAGACTTTTGGCTTCCTTTCCTATTTCAATGCCTATTGTTATAGGGTGGAGTTTTTGTATTCTGACTTTCTTGATATGTTGTAGACTGATTATCTAAGTAGTTCATGAGGTTTACATTGGTCTTCTTTTCTTTTCTTTCTTTTCACGTTGACCTACACAGGGTCGTGAGAACCTGGTGCAGAAAAATATAAGGGTAATTGACCGAGTGAGATTCTAGAGAGAATATTTGAGAACATTATACTATAAGGGGAATTTAGCGAGTGAGCTTCCTCCAGGAGTCTTTGAGAACTTTAGACTATATGGGTAATTGAACAAGTGATCTTCCTTAGAGATTCTTTGATCCACCTGGGTCTATAAGGGGAATTGACTGTGTGATCATCCTCAGAGAGTCTTTGAACAACTTGGGGCTATTAGGGGAATTGACAGGGTTACCATCCTTAGAGAGTCCTTGACCTTGGGGATATAAATGTAATTGAACATGTGAGCTTCCTCAGTGAGTCCATGATTTACCTTAGACTGTAAGGCGAATTGACCGTGTGATATTCATAGAGAGTCTTGATTTACTTTTTACTATAAGGGGAATTGACAGTGAGTGCTTCCTCAGAGAGTAAGTATATATTATTATAACTGGACCGTAGGGGATAAGCATTGTACACTTCCTAGAGGGTCAATGTGCTTGATACGTTAATTTTGGATATATGGAATTGTTGCTGCAGAGTAATTTCTTATTTACTACTTCGGTACATTTACCTACCATATATTCATTAACTGTTATGCACAAATCATTGGATGGTTTCCTACTAGGATTTAGTCTCAAACCCTATTTGGTCCTTGCTTTTGGGCTCAAATAGATTATAATGTTGTAGTTATAGACAAGGGAAAGCGCCCTTCTACTTATGGTACTTGACTAGCTGTGGAGACGGAGAGCATGAGACCATGCTTAGGCTTGCGATGAAGAGGAGATGTTTATCTATTTCTTTTGTACTTTGGTTAAGTTTTGTTTTTATTCCACCATTGATATTAGTTTTTATTCATCCCTAGACATATGTTCCATGCATCATATATATTTATGTGCTTCAGTTGTTTGTTATTCCAGTCTTCCTCTATTACTGTTGTTGTTAAATTTACTAATTCCACTATTTTGTATTTGTTTCCTTTCTGATGTGTTATTCTGCCAATGAAGGCTCAGATTCCCCACAATCACACCTAAGGCCCTCACTGCTAGTCGGTAGCCTCTGGCATTCAGGGAAATGCATTTGAGGCCATGTGACCAACCAGGTACAAGGTGCGTTTGGTGTGATAGTGGTGAAACTATGCCCTCAATGGCAGAGTAACAAAGTGGAAAGGAAAAAAATACACAATAGATAACGTACTAAATATAGCAACAATAATAATAGAAGAAGACTGGAATAAAAAACAACTAAAGAACATTAATATATACGGTGGATGGTGAATATGTAAAAGAACGAAGACAAACAAATCTCAATGCTGGAATACAAACAATACTAAACCAAAGTACAAAAGAAACAGATGAACATCTCTTCAGCATCACAAGCCTAATCTTGGCCCCATGCTCTCCAGCTCCATGACATGTCAAGTAACTAAAGTAGAATGGCGCTTTCCCTTGTCTATACCTGCATCAATATAATTTGTGTGGGCCCAAAATCATGGCCCAAAAAGGGTGTGAGACTAAATCCCAGTAGGAAACCACCAAACGATCTTTGACTAAGTATCAGTGAATATATGGAAGGTAAAAGTACAAAAGTAGTAAACAAGAAAGTACTCAGCAAAAACAATTCCACATATCCAAAATCAACTAATCCAGCATGATAATCCTCTAGGAAGTGAACACAACCTATCCCCTCTGGT
The DNA here is from genome assembly GCA_963277665.1 of Viscum album. Taxonomy (NCBI): domain Eukaryota; kingdom Viridiplantae; phylum Streptophyta; class Magnoliopsida; order Santalales; family Viscaceae; genus Viscum; species Viscum album. The sequence continues at coordinate 1,683,651,567 of OY728158.1, forward strand.
TCAGTTATAAGAATATATAATGACTATCTAAGGAATCACTCATAGTCAATTCCCCTAATATTCAAATGTAATTCCAGACTCTCTGAGGATTCTCACATGGCTAATTCCCCTTATAGTCTAAGGTAATTAAAGGTCCCTCTGAGGAAGCTCACACGGTCAATTCCCCTTGTAGCCTCAACATCATGGACTCTATGAAGAAGCTCACACATTCAATTCCCCTTGTAGCCAAAAGTGGATCAAAGACTCCTTGAGGATGCCCACTTAGTAAATTCACATTATAGCCCCATGGTGTTCAATGACTCTCTGAGGAAGTTCACTCAGTCCATTCACCATATAGTCTAAAGTGATCAGGTACTCTCTGAGGAAGCTCACACATTCAATTTCCCTTATAGTCTAAAGTGCACAAAGACTCTCTTATGATTCTTGCTCAGTCAATTCCCCTTATAGTCTACTGCACCCGATTCTCAAAACCCTATGTAGGTCAACGAGAAATGCATGGAAAGCAAAGACAACCAAGGTAATCCTCGAGAACAACATTTCTAATTAGTCAAAAAAAAATCAAGCAAGTAAGAACACAAACACTCCACCCTAAAACACTTGGCATGGAAACAGGCATGGCGGCCAAAAGGCTAAGCAGAACCAATGGTCGTAAACAAAACATGCCTGGGAAACACATCCAATGAATAGAAATCAACCCTATTCATACCCAATTAACCTCTACAAAAGCATACAAGCATTGAAGGCAATAAAAAAGGGTAAAATGGTAAACCCGCAATACCCCGTTCAAGGGTATTGGTCCAAATTGAACATAATACTCAATGACATTCAATGAAAGGCACAAACCACCTATCCCGGCATTGGAAACTCGCTATAAGTGATCCTCGAGGATTGAATTGTAATGGCCCAGTCTAGCCCATGATCATTATATTTTCTTCTTTGGGCCTATCCCGCACAGTTTTTTTCCCCTGGGTTCTGGCCCTCAGACACCCCCAAGAAAAGGCCTCATTATGGGAGAGGTATCCACACCACCTTGTAAAGGGGTGCTTCGTGCTCCTCCTCCTTCTATGTGGGATTTCCATTACCCACCCCCTAGAAGGTACCAATTCCCATGAATCATATATATTTATGTGCTTTTGTAGTTTGTTATTCCAGTCCTACACTATTATTGTTGTTGGTATATTTACCGCTTCTTCTATAGAGAATTTGTTTCCTTTCTACTGTGTTACTCAGCCAAAGAGGGAATAGTTTCCCCACTATCACACTCATGTCCCTCGATTCTAGTCGGTAGCCTCTGGTGTTTGGGGAAATGTGTTTAAGGCCATGTGACTAACCGTGTACGGGGTACCATTGGGTGGCTTCTGGAACTAGGACGTTACAAAAAACGTTATAATTGATTCTATAATTGACATACATAAAACCCACATTCAATTTCAAGGGGTTATAAATGACATAATGATATTATTTTAAGAACTTTTTAAAATGTCATGATTTTAATATGAAACACATTTATTATATTCTATTTGTGATAATAATGAAATGATTGATTATTATATATGTGGATCACATGAAAATAAATACATATTAAGGGCATGCCCTAATATAACTCCAATGCATTGGGTAATGAAAATAATCTCTAGAGGTGATATGTTTTATGATACCCTGGTGAATATCCTTTTTAATTTTTATGACACCTTCAAGATAAACCTTGGTGACATGATTATGAATGTATAAATTAAAGGATATAGTCATATTTTCATGTTATTCTTGAAGTTATTATTATGATATGCCTCTATATCACCAGGGTTTTATTGTTATCGCTCATGTTCAAATGAAAACTGATTTCAATTTTTTCCTTACTTGGCCTTATTCTCAGCTATTCCATTGATGTATGTATCCAAGTTATGAGATTGAGTAATTATAAATTGAATGATCTTTTGAATAATCTTTTCAAGGTGAATAAATAAATATTTCATCTTTTCATGTATTGTGTACCCTTTTTTCGAAGACATTAGACATTAATGATTTTCTGTTTGTAAAATGAAATGAAATGTTATGTAATAAAAAGGCGGGATTCCATAAGGCATCAAATGGAGGTGAAGCTATTTTTTTAGAAATTTTTTTCCCATAATCAATATTATTCATTTATATTGGTGATAATATTTTCTCCATTTATATATATCTATTAATAAATTTTAATATATATGAAAATTTATTATTCTATATGCACAAGGGATTATATATCCTTCCCCATTTTGGAAATTTCATCCCCACAATTTTATTCACTTATCTAATTTTTGGGGGTATTATCTCATGATTGGGTTTTCAGATTCATGTTTTTCCCGTTGGACTAAGTTGTTTATTATAACCCTATAACCAAATGAATCGCCTAATTGCTAAATTCATTCAATATATGGCCAATAATTTGGACTGGATATACATATTAAGAAATATTATTTTTCAACTAAACTACATTTTGACTCAAAACGTGATATAGATCCATAATATACATTATTTACATTGAAATATGATAAAAATTGTGTAACTACGATAAAATCAAAGGAAAAACCAATCCATATTCAACTATTTCTACACTATTAGTTATTTAATTGGGTATAATAATCCTTGAACGTCGCTTCCCCTTATTTCCAAAATGAATCACAACATTCCATGAAGAATCTTTGAGAAGATCATGATAAACTACCTCAAAATTAAGATCCTTCCTCTAGTTATCATCATAAATTTTATGAATTCTCTGAGATATTCGAATCTATCACTGAATCATGTAAAAATATTTATTGATTGATTTACAACCTCTTGTCCCATCATATTATTTTCCCTGATATCATCCCATGAAGAGGTATTTTTTCACTAATTTCAATATAATGACTCAAATTGGGCCATAATTATGCTGCATGACAACTATTACTATATGAAAACTCAAAAAATGAGGATTATCCCAATATCCATGGTAATCTATTGAACATGTGTATATCATATCCACCAAGGTCTAAATTTTTCATTCTGAATGCCCATCTGATTGTGGTTGAAAAGTTGTGTTGAATTTTAATTCAATACCCAGTGACATTTAAATGAATTTATGTAAATATAGAGGGGAACCTTAGATCATGATCAAATACAATGGAGAGGAGAATTCCATGTAACCTAACTATCTATTTAATATGATACAAAACAAGTTGATATGGAAATATAGTATTTAGAATAATAATAAAATGAGTAGATTATTCAATCGATGAATAATAACCCAGTTCACATTTTTACTCCGTGAATTATTTGGTAACCCAACTCTGAAGTACATAGATATATGTCCCCTTCCCACTCTAGAACTGGAAATGTCTGAATCATCACATTCAATAACATCAAATATCCTTTAACCTATTGGAAATTAAACCATATTAGGGTATATATAACAATATATAGTTTAATTCTATCTCCCAATAATACTCCCAAGGATCTCTATACATCTTAGTGTTGTCCATATGAACTTAATGTAGGGAAATATGAGCTTAATTTTACAAATCAATTTTCATCTTTTCATCAGAAGGCACACATAATTTATTCCAAAACATCAAAACATAATAATTATCAATGATAAATTTATGTAAATTACCCATCATACCCAACTCTAGCTTATTATATAACTCATTATATTTCTTATAATGTTTTTTATATCTATTTGATATTGATGTTTGCGTGGATACTGACACCAAAATATAGGGACATCCTGTACAAACAAATTTGAAGATAAAATTGATTAAATCATTATACAAATAATTATGTTCTGAATGTATCATGGTAAATTTAGAATTACTTTTTCAACTCAAATATTCATCCAATTCATTTTATTTTCCTAAGTGGTAATGAATCATCAAATCATTATTTGTGATTAGTTCCATCCTCATACTATGTATCATTTTAAATTATTTCTATTTGAATAAACACTTATAAAACTTTTATTATCATATATTTATCAATTTTATCCATACAAATGATTCCCCTATATTTTGAATTGAAAAAAAACTACAGCTAATTCCAACATAAGTATAAGTTATTTTAACTAATGAGGTTTGAACTGATGTAAAGCATATGAAATTACCAGATCATTTGCCATTAGGACCAATCCAATTCCTTTTAATGAAGAATCACTATAGATAAAAAATTCAATATTCCTCAAAGGTTGTTCTAAAAATGTAGAATTTAGTAATGTTGATTTCAATTACAGAAAAAATCCTTAAAACTATTTTTTTCTAGATGAACAAAACATTCTTTTGTGTTAACATATTTAGTGGGATTTATAAACAAGAATAAAATTCAATGAAGTTTTGGTAATAACCCTCTAATCCATGAAATCAATGAATATCAATGAAATTAGTAGGTCATGGCCTCTCTTTACCAATATTGGTTTTAGAAGGTTCTGTTGCTATTCCATCATTTGAAGAAATATTTTCATGAAAGAAATTAATTGCAACCAAAATTTACTCATATTAAAATTTCTATATAATCCCATTTTTAAAATTGCTTTTGAAAAAATTCTAAAGTTAAATTCATGTTACTCTCATATTTTAGAATATACCAACATATCATCTATAAACACACACAAAAATTATCAAAAAACTAATGAATGATTCCATTCATAAGATACATAATGATAGGAGGTTCATTAGCTTACCCAAAGGGTATACCCAAAAAATCATGATTCCTATATCTTGTTTTGGAATTTTGTCTTTGGAATTTCAACATCTTTTACATTTAGCTGATGGTATAAAAACCTCAAATCAATATTTCAAAAATACTGATCTCCCTAGAGCTAATATAAAAAATACATGATATAAGGAAACTGAAACTTTTTATTAATAGTGACATTATTTAAGGATCTATAATCCATACAAAGTCGGCTGGATCCATTATTATTTGTTAAAAGAAGGAGAACCACATTGTGAAGTTCTAGGATGAAGTAACCTGTTACCAAGTAATTATTTTATATAATTTTTCAAATCTACCTACTATAATTGAGACATTTGAATAAGGTGTTTAGAAATAGTCATCACTTCAGTCACTAAATCAATAGTAAATTCAACCACCTATTCATAAATAACACCAGAAAATTCATCCAGAAAAAAATAATTATATTCATTCACTATTATAATATAACTAATCAACACTGTTTATGTCTTCTAAAAAATACAAGCCATATAACATTCACTACCACAATTAATCATTCATTAAACTTCTTGGTATGTTATCAAAGGTATTAAATAATTTGTTAAAACATTATTGGATTTGGAATGTATTTTATATGATATATAGAATGCCAATCTATACCCAAACATATATCAAACTCAATTATGTGATGTTGAAAAATATATATAGGAAATAATATCCCACCAATTATAATAATAATATTCCTAGAAATATGTGTTTCTTTAATACATCAACATATTTTTTTTCTTAATCATTCTATATCACATTTCAGGAGTTGATATTTCCAATTCAGTTGCAATTATTTCAAAAATGAAACAATGTGAATACCTTGAGTCCAACAGAGTATTTACTTATTCTGAATAAACTCGTATCATACATATCACAAGATCATTTGATTTTCCCACATCAACTACAATATTAGAATATAATTGTTCCATTATATTCTTCTTTTGATCTTCCAATATATCTCCATGGATAATAAACTATGGGCTTATGTTTGAATAATTCCCTAACTCATTACAATTAAACCATATTACAACTAGATTTGAATTGTCTTCCTAATCATCATTGTTATAGTCACGAGTAATATGAATAGTCTTACGACATCAGAAGAACTACCCAGACATTGAGAGACATTCTCCAAGATGATTTTTACCACACTTCTCACAACATGGAAATTTCACCTTCTTAACTACAAACATCAATGATGAATTTATTCCCATTACCTGCTAATTAGAACTCTTTTTTTTCTTTCTATCAAAGAACACATGATCATAATAGACCTATATTTCCACTTTCTCATCACATCAATAAATTTTTTCATTGCATTGGAATTCATGGGAAGCTAATGGTTGTCGATATATCTGCATTAACCATGAGTAGAAATGATTTATCTTAATATCGATATCTTGGATATAATTTTAAATGTACCTTTACAAATGGAGGAAACTTTATTTATACTTAGCCTTCTAATATTCCTCTATTTTATAAATATTATATATTTTATTTCCATAAAAACTCAAACAAAATTTGGAAAAAACAAATCAAGGGAGATATTCATAGATTCATTCCATTCCATGGAATAAATATAATCACTTTTTCAGATATTTTTAACCATTATCCCATACTGATCAACTTCACCTTAAAAATGATAATAAACAAGATTATCCTTTTGATTCAGCGAACAACCCATCATGTCAAATATATTATCTAGGGATTTAATCCATCTTTATCCTATAACGGGGTTAGATAATCCTTTGAATGATGGGGGGTGTTGTCTCAAAAGTTGCTTCACTATCATCATGATCTTATGTGGTAGATTATGTTTCTCTATGCATTTACACAAAAACCATTTATTTCTTATGTCATATGATCCATCACTATAACAAAATGCTCAGTTCCGATTCAGACCATCGTGGGATGTTTAATTGGAAGACTGTTTTCCTTGGGATACATAATATCTTCCCTATTCTCTCTAAGGAAAACTATTCTGTATAGACATATCATATATGAATAAATATTGCTATCTAAAAATTCTACAACATCATTATTTGAACACAATGTAAACAATTTCGATGTAATGATATTAATATAACTGTAAAATCTAAATATATCTATAATGTTATTTGGCACAAACTATAGATACCTAGTCTTATTCATTACATAAATTAGTAAATTAAATTTTGATACAACTTTCATACATTCCAAAAATCTTTTCTATTAACTGTTTTAGAGAAATAGACCATATTTCTTACATAACAATAGAAATATTACAAGGTACAAACTTCTACGTGCTATACAAATTTCACTTTAAAGAAAAACAAATCAAATGAAACATGGTTTCTTTTTTATGATCAATAATCAAAAAAATTCCATTGAACCAATCCTTTTCTCAATTATCGCTTAAAACCTATGAATAATCATTTTAAAATTGTGGATGAGCATAAAATCCTAATTATGGGATATACAATGAATGACAATTGTTACAATTGAAAAATCATATAAAACATGAATACATTATAATAAATTACTACTTTTCACCTTCAAAAAGAATTAAATACCTTCTATTGAATATAATCTCATTGATCACCCTTTCTATATTCAATTATTTCTATATAATCCTTATAAATCACATATAAAAAATAAGTTAACTTGGGACATAATTATACTAAAATTGAATAGCCATGAACTAACTTTTTTACATGTCACATAAAAAATAAAATAGCCATATGACAGACTTCCATTCTTAATTCATTTATAGTTATAACATAACCACCCATCCATGGTTTATCACATAACCACCATTCTTTTGTTTATCATGAAACCACCCATCTAATGTCAAAGTACCATGATATGATCAGAACACATAAATGATTTCATGTATCAATAGTTCTCTCATAAAATCTCATTTGTCATCATAAAAAAATTCATCCTATTAAAATAATAATTCTGTTTTCAAAACCAAAATACCCAAGCAGGGATTTATTTATTCCCCTTTGAAAATAAGGTGGTGTATAACATCAAAATATGCATAAATAAAATGATATTATTATTAATTCCCTTACAAAGATTATTTTTTAATAAAATAGTTTGATTATATTTTATCAATAAATCTACATAATAAAAATATAAATAAAATAATATATATATATATATATTCATTTCAAACATAAGAGTTTAATAACGTAATCAAGAAGTAGCAGTTTAACCCAATAAATGAAAATTGGGATATGCAATTCACATTTCCTGAGTCCAAATATTCAATTAAAATTTTAATATTCATGAATCAAAAAAATAGGGAAATTTCTACTCTCTTGAGAAAATTTATCAAATTTATCATTTGTTTTTTTACTTATTATACTATTATAAAACCTACACATTTATTTATGTTCATGTCAGATGCTTTTCTGTTATTCAGTATATGAGTTGAAATTAAAATTGATAATATGTCAATAGACCATGTGGTCATGAGTCCATCACCTAAAAAATAAAAACCATGAAATAAATATTTTTTTATATTAATTTCATAAGTATTTCTAATAATCTATAAAGAATAACTAAAAAATAATTCATGGTGATTGTTTTCCATACATACTCATGGACGATAATTTCCTTTTTCCAATCGTATTGAAAGGAGAGAATTTAATGAAATATATGTAGTGTTATATACATATAATTTAATTACAGAACAATTAATTCATAATTTATATATTATATTTTTAATAAAAATTATTTATTAAATTCAATGTGATCTGTGAACTAATGACATCATTTTGAGGAGGTGGTAGTCCACACATCACCAAAAAATGTTATCATATAACCCGAATATAGAAATCATAAATATTAGGTTAATATGACATTTACATAATATTAAATAGGTTATAATAGACATATTAAAATATTATTTGATCATATGATTTTTTATGAACATCCATGAATGTGTTAATGGAGAAAGAACAAAAACATTATTCACATAAGTGATTACCCTATATTACTTTGACAACAATTTCATTTATTTTAATAAGAGGTGGTGTGGAATAAAATGGATATGTGATATTAAATTATAGACATAATTATTCAGTATATACATTATTAGGTTGTTGTAATTTATTTAGGGATGGAGGATATGCAGATAACGTTGAAATGGAAAGGAAATTAAGAGTGGTACATTAAGAAAATTATTTCTTGAATATCCCCACCTTTAGAGACCCTTATGGAGCTTGAATTTAGGTCTTTTTTGAGACCAAAAGAATATTTACATGGGGATTGTGATGAGTAGAGGATTGAGTAGATTTTATAGGATCTACATTTTTTTCTTTTGAAATGGGGCGGTTAAGTGGTATTTATACATGAGGAGAGGTGGGTTCAAATGATTACATTATTGATAATCTTATATTTAATGATAACTACATTGTGGAGAAATTAATTTCAATCAATTATTCTTTATATTAATCTTGTGTAGGTAGGTTACGATTGAGACACACCTCAAGAAACATTTAATTGTTGTGACCCAACCCCTGATAGCTCAGATTTGTTGACTAATAGTAAATGCATTATCATGATTACATGAAATCAAGACCTAAAGGACTAATAAGTTTGGTTGTATTAGTAAAATAGACACATAAATGAGAATTGGATTACAAATGGATACACTAATTAAAATATTTGTTTTCTCATAAACAAATAAACATCTTAGGGATAACTCTAATCCATCTTGTATTTTATTCATTTCATTCACTATATGAATCATGGATTCTTGGGGAATGAATCATAATATGGTTGAGATCTAATACTTGGTAAGGAAAAAATATATCAAAAGACATAATGAGACAATAAGAATAGTTATTATGGGCAGGTAAATAACTAAACATGTAGGCCATGTAATCAATAAAATGAGTGAAAGTACATAAGAAGTATGGAAATGTAATAACTAGAAACTAGATAAGGAAATATAAATATGAAAGTTATGAAACTAAATAACTTACCATAAATCAATGAAATGAAATGAAATTTATCGTTAGATTTGTAGAAACCAAAATCTATAGGATGAATGATAACTAAATCTACTAAGAGGAAAAGTTATTTCTTTTCGGATGTCTTGTCTCAGGCACATGGGGACCAATTTATATTATGTCCTTTCACAATATAGTATAAAACAAATGGTAGAAACCCATTTGTGCAATTATTTGTCAATTGAAATCCTATCGTTGTATCTTTGAGCTATATTATATCTAGTAAACAGTGGTCATTTATAGTCTATATAATTCCTAATATTTAATACTCAAATTAACCAGTATACCTTACCATATAATCTTATAAGATCAGAAATATAGATCTATCAATAAATTCCATATTAATAAAATAACATTCAATGTAGGAACCAGTTTTAAGATTTTATATGGTTTAGGAAATATTAAAATCTAAGAAAAATGAAATATATAATAAGGGGAAATTTAATGTTCCATGATCAGAGGAAATTGAATACGTCAAGGTGATTAAAAAAAATCCAGGATGTGAATGTGATTATTATACATAAAAAAATAAATAATAAACCATCTAGAGTTGGAATATATATGATATAAATACATCATTCCCAAGTGGAGTAAAATAGAGGGATTTTTCTTTGTGAAGAAATAGAATATTAACTGTTACAAATATTCCAGATGAAATTAACAATTTCCTTTGAATAAAATTTTAAAAATAATTTTATTTTAATATAAACCTATTAAATAAGAAAAAGAGTCTTGAAATAAATAGTGTAAGATGAATATTTAAATGTTTTAATAGGTAAAAATAATATTCCTTTTGTATGCCAAAATATTGTTAAATACCTCCTTAGGAAATGAAGACAAAATTACATTGAAACATTTGTAAAAAAATGGTTAAAATGCTTCAATGTAATCTTCTAATCCTTACTTAAATTCATGTGTAACAATAATATGTTAATATTATACTTCCTTAATAAACTTTTTTCATAATTATAAATATGTTCCATTCACTTATTACAATGTTGTTTACAACTACTTAATCAAATTAGTTTACATCAGGTGTTATTGACCAAATTTAGTTTATGTGTAAGAAAAAACTATTGTTGGTCAACTATGGTCAAAGGGGTAATTATATACCATATCCATAATGATAAAAATTCCCTAATTGTCATATTTTACATAAATTATTATTTTAATATCAATCATTAAATATGGTTATTAAAATTATATTATGTCACAATCAGGGAGACGGTTGGCCATATGTATGCATGAGTAACATTCCCATTTTTAAATGATAATTCTAGGAAAAATATAATTATCTTAAATATTTCAATAATTATAATAATAAATTAAATATAATTTAATTTAATATTAAATACTTTTATATTGATCTAATTTATGTAAATTCCATCACATAAGGTCGAGGTGGTGCTAGTCAACATGTCCATGAATGACGTTATCTCTTTTAAATTGTCTGAATGGGTGATAAAAGAGATGATATATATATATATATAAAGATAATTATGACTTCAATATCATATATATGTGTTTTTTTGGTCTCATATTAATCGTTATAACCATCATTAATACATTCGATGTATTGTGTGTACAAATCACATCACATTGAGGGGGCTGTAGGCCAAAATTCCTCAAACGATTTAATCGTATTAACATAAAATATAATGTTCTAAATTTATTTATTATAAAGTTATTAAATAAGGATAATGAAATAAATAATATCATATATAATTTATGTAAACAGATTTTACATCCTTATTTCCACCATGAGAGGCAGTACTGAAATAATGAATAATGATCCTTTCGTGAGGAAATAGTTTGTCATCTACAGAAACATTATTTTAGTTACTCCTTAGATGGTAGTGAATGTAATGTTATTTTAAAATCCTATAATTAATAAATACTAGTATATTTATGATATTTTTGTTGTTATAAAATAACATAATTAAGAGATTTTTGGGGGCTGTAGAATGAAAATGAAACTAGATGGCTTGAGGAAAGACATTACCTTTTAATGGGGTAACTTCTTTTGGATATACCCAAAAGTCTTTTTTGGAAGGGTTTTTAACTTAGGTATGTTTATAGGTGGAGTATAATCATTATGGGAGACGATCAGGTAACGTATTGGCCTATCATAAGTGGTTCTAAATGTATGAGGATTGGGTAGATATGGCAGTCTTTAATAGGGAATGAAAATGACTCACATTGTATTTTTAAAAATCAGTTATGTGTGCATATTTTATTAACAAAATAAAGGAATGTCGAACAATACAAACTAATTATTGTATGTTTAATGTACTAAATATTTCTATCCAATGAGTTTTGGACAAGTGGATAGGTAATTTGTATGCTTAAACTTATGCATTTAGTCAATTTTTATGCCTAATTACACATATATCACTTTAAAAAATTTTAATCAAAATGACAAATAATATTTTAAAAACAATAAGTTGATTTTATTAGACAAAAATATTATATTTATTACAATGGTGTGTATTGTATTTTAAAAATTCAAATGCAATTAGTGGAAAAATTAATATTAATGATAACCTTGTAGATAGACAGATTAATTAGATTTAGTAGAAAATGGTCACAAGATTATTAAGTTTTTTTATTAAATTTTTAATTTTATATTAATTAAAACTAACTAAATAATATTAATATATTTATAATTGAACAATTTATTCTTTTAAAAAAATTATAATATAATTTATCAATAATAAATATTTGAAGAAAATTTAAGATTTCAACTATATCACAGTAATTTTCAACATTCACTAAATCTGATGTTTCTTGGTAAAATCCCAAAAAATCATCGTAAGATAATTTTGAAACTATGATTTCAAAAATTAAGTTTATTTGATTATATATAATTTATAAATGTGTCAAAATTAATATTTAAAATTTGTTATCCGTTTTAAGGAGGCTAAAATGCCAGAATAAAAATATATGTTTTTATTTGAAATATTGTGTTGGATTCAATATTATTCTTACCCAATATATTGGATGAATATAAAAATTATTTATTGGATATGTAACATATTTATTGCATTAATATTACTAACTAATTGTAATTAATTTAATCTTATAAGTTTATATATCATTGTGAGTATAAAAATAGTTTAATATAGAAATATAATTTTAATATTAAATTTTTTCTTATATTCATTTATAGGTTTTTTTAAACTCATTATTTAATTTTATAAAACATTTATTTGAAATAATTTAGTTAATTCCATTCATTAAAGATAGTTTATTTCAAATAAAAATGTTTTAGTTATAGATTGTTTTTTAATAAGACAAGGTATTTTCTATAATGCAAGCCATTGAAGAAGGTCTCATTTGTGTGTAACATAAGAAATGAAGGTCATTGATATTTCTAAGGAACCCTATCTCAGTGTTTCATTAATTACAAGATAACTTGGTTTTTCAAGCGTTGAAATATCCAGAATATATTTTTAACAGTAAATATATTAAAAAGTATATAGATATTATATTACATTACGCACATGATATTATGTGTCGTACACACTATAGAATATAAGGTTCTTACTTTATTTTTTTGGGACGTTTCATTTTTCCCACCTTATTGAAATTTAATACATGAAATTTAGAATCAATCATGGTGATATATTTTTTGATACATTTTATGTTTGAAATACCACAACATGATAATGGTTCATAAGTAATCTTCATTAAAAAAGGGAATTAAAAGTATAAAGGAAACATGGAATACAATGTAACAAGGTTTCTATGTAATACAACACTAGTTTAATATAGATATATGTTCCTTGAGGAAAAAAATTAAAAATATATAGGGATTTAATGAGTTAAACAATCAAAAAATAGTTAATTATCAATGGATATATGAGGGCCTTGAAGCCCTAAATCATTGATGATTTAGAAATCCATCGCCTCAACCAATTTATGTATTAGGAAAAAAAATTATTTCAAATTCATTTTCCAAATGTTGGTTAATCCTTTTAAAAACCAACAATATAACAAAATATTATTATATGATAGGTTTAAATCTCATATGAAGAGTCTAAAATTTTGGTAGGGCATGAAAAAAAATTTAATTCATCCCAATATTTGAAAAAATGAATCACAAAAAACTAATTATATTATGACTAAACCAAGAAATGAAACATGTATAAGATGATATTGAGTATTAAAGGGAGAAGTGTCTTACTATTTTACATTAAATGTCTCTAAAAATTAAAATGGTTAATATATTAATTTTTAATCCTTAAAAGTGTTACTACTGGTTCATAATTAATATTTATTCATTAAATTGTTTAACTAGTATTAATAGAACAATAACACTGATATTACATATGTCAATGGTTGGAATGGAACACATATTATCCATTTGTCTGGATTTCATGTCTCGAAACCTTGATAAATTTGATTAGTTCCCAATTGTCATAAATGGTATCCATTTCTAAAACAATATCAATATAACTTCAAAATATAAATATGATGGATATACTTGAAATTAGACTAATCTCTAAATTTCATTTTATCTAAGGTTTTAAATACTACTTCAACTCATAAAGACATCATTAAATTTATTTTCACAGAGGTACTTCATTATTTTAGGATTTATCTATAATATCGTTTCCTGGATTTCTAAATCATGACACCATATATTCAAATCTATGTGAAATTTGGTTTAACCTAATGATTTAATATAAAAAGTATTTCAATGTTTTCATAATGGTGTTTAACAAAAATGTAGATTATCCAAAGCATATCCAATAAGAGTGTCCAAGAATGTGCACAGTAAGGCACATTGTCCGGTACTTGGATACCCTAATTTTGACCCAAAACAGATTTTATGTGTTGTTATTCTTTTGTATATATGTTCCATAACAACGTCCACTTACAGTATCTAGACACTGATGTATTCCTATGCAGTACCACATAATTTCTAAATTACCAAAATTATAGAGTCATCATCTATACATATTCAAATAAATACATTAGTGTTATTTTCTATAATCATGGTTTTCATAAAACAAGTTCGCAAGGATTATACTCATCATCCCTTGGATACCAACTGTAGCAACCCATCCCTAGATAACCCAGAGATGATGGCCACTACTAAATAAATTATCATTATTTTAATTAATCAATACTTGAAGTTCCATTCATTATAGTTGTCTTGTTATAATAGATACCTAAATTAGTATTCCATTTCAAATGGATACACCTATTAAAACATTATTTTCCTTCTAAACAAATAAACAGCATGATGAAAACACTAATCAATATTGAATATTCATGTATTTGATTCATAGTTTTCTTCCTAGATTTCTGTGGAAGGAAAAATAATAAAGGATATGTCAAATTAATATTAAGGAAAAAATATAGAAAAAATAATAATGAATCTATGAGATTAGTCATTATGACATGGTAAATAACAGAACACACATGCCTTATAATCAAAAAATGGAATGATAATACATTAGAACAATGGAATAGTAATAAATTGAAACACATGCCATTCAAATATCTAGATAATGAAAAATAAATATGGAATGGTATAAAACTAATTCACATTCAATAAATCAATGAATGGAAATGAAATATATCCATATATATGTCAACACAAAATATTATGGTTGAATACTAACTGAAGCTACTACGAGGGAAATTTCATTCCTATCCGACATCATGTCTCAAGATCATTATGTCCTATTACCATAAAGACCTTTCACAATAAAGTTCCAAACTATTTGTATAAACCCATTTTCTTAATATTTCTTCTCTTGAGAACCTATTGATGCATCGAGGAGGTATATAATGTCTAGGATCCAACCATCATTTCCAGTCCAAATCATTCCTCAAATTAAATATTCAAAATAACTAATATTCCTTCTCAAATAAACATAATGGATAATAAATTTTGATCTATCAATAATTTCCCAATAGATAAAATAATTATCAATGTATGCACTGTATGTAATATGTTATATGGTTTAGGAAACAGTAATATCCATGAAACATGAAATGGGTAATAATAGGAAATTAAATGTGTGATGATCATATGGAATTGAATAATTCAAGCTAAATAACAAATAAATCATGGAACTTTATGTGAATTGTATACATTGCCAAATCTAAAATAATCCATCTAAAGGATAAAATTATAGTTGTATTATTATGACCAACCCATGTGGAGTAAAATAGTGTCTTGTTGTTGTTGATGAAATAAAAGATTGAATTTTAAAAATATTATATAGAGAAATATACTTTTCTTAATCTTTTTATAAATAGTTTTATTTTAAAATAAAACGTTTAAAAGTGAAAATTAGGATTTATATAAATTATGGATGATGTTTCTGTAAATTTTTTATGGGGTAATGATTATATTTCTATTATACAGAATCACATTAGAAAAATCATTGTTATTAAAGAGACTAGAAGATTACATTAAAATTTATTAAAAAAAATTAAAAATGTCTATACTAAATCATTTAAAAAAAATTTCATTGTAAACTATTTAATAAAAAATGGGAAATAAAATAAAATTGGTTCTCTGAATAAAGAGAGATATAAAGTTGGGTTTTCCAAAAAAAATTCTATTGTCATATTAGTACCAAATAGTAGAAAAAATAGTATAGACACATGTAATTGAAATGAATAAAAATATAGGAATTCATGTTTTTATTGGAAATAGATATATAATTTCCTATAATGTAAATTCCATTGAATTATTCTTAGGATTAGTCTTGGGAAAAATAATGTTTGAACATTCCAGTGTGTCCCATACCACATTGAACATGTTTAAATCATTATCCTTATGAAAGAATAGTAGTACATGAAACTATTTAACACCATGCATTAAATTAAATTATTGGTATAAAATATAAATATTTCTAGTAAGTTCACCACAATAAAGAAGCAAGTGGTTAATATGACATTTATCTCACAGATGTAAAAATTTAGATGGAAATCCTTACAAATGTAGTAACAAATGGATTGGAAACAAAAAAGGTAATAATCATTAAATAAAACATTTAAATGCCTTGAAGATAATTTAATTAATTATATAATATGGGAATTTAGTATTGAGTACACAATACACATGAAAATAGGTGTACAATAATAAAGAATGCCTTATGCAATGAAAATGAAACAAGAATCCATTACCTTATATTTTCTTTTTGGTGATCGTCAATTAACATCATGCATAATAAACTTATGTTCATTTTATACATTCTTTAGAAAACATTTCTTGTTTATAATAACTCTTATTTTACTTATTTCCATGTTTTGTATAACAACATAAATAATTAAGATTACATCAAGACATTTTGACCATGTTCAGTTTATGTGTCAAAACAACTATTGTTGGTCCACTATGGTCAATGGGGTAACAATATAACACTTACATAATTAAAATAATCACAAAATTATAATATTTATACTAGAATTATACATTTAAAATCAATCATTAAATATTGTTATTAAAATTAGAATATGTTACAATCATAGTGATGGTAGATTGTACATATTCATGAGTAACATTCCCATTTTTTACATGATAGTTTCAGAAAAATATAAGTAAATAAAATATTTCCATATTGATAATTTTTTAAAAAATATAATAATTTTTACTCATATTTACTTATATATTGAATTATGTGATGTAAAATATATCACATTATGTCGAGGAGTTGGTTGTCCACACATCCACAGACAACGTTATCTCTATTAAAGATTTTAAAGTGATAATAAAGAAAATCATATATATATATATACACCCAGAATTTTAATTATGTCATTGATACCATATATATTTTATTTGGTCTCATATTTTTAATTGTATCTTTATTTATAAATTCCACGTAGTGTGTGAACGAATCACATTGCTTTGAGGTGGCGGTTGTCCACACTTCCTCGAACAATGTAATCATATTAATTTAAAATAGAAAGTAATAAATGTATGTATTATAAAAGTTTTATTAAAGTATAAAGACATAATTAATTGCATATAAAACATATATGATCATATTTTAAATCATAATGGACACCATGAGAGGCGGTAATGGAGGAATGAATAATCATCATTTCGTGAGGCAGTTGTTCACCGTCCACAAAAAACATTATGATTATTACCCATTAAATGGTAGTGTGTAAAAGTGTTTTTTAATATCAAAAAATATAAAAAATCAAGTATATTGATAATAAATGTTTTTTTATACAAGAAAAAAAATGATACATTATTAGATAGGATAATCAAAATGAAACTAGAGATATTGGGAAAATCCATTACATTTTAATGAGGAAACTTCTTTTGGATTTAACCAAAAAAGAATTTTTGGAAGGGTTTCCTCCGAAAGGGATGATTCTAGGATGAGGAGAGGAATTTTGGGAGACTATTTGTTTAGGTCATGGGAGAACATAAGTGGTTTTAGAGCTATGAGGAATTGGAATATGTGGTGTCCTTTTATAGGTAAATAAAATGACTCCCTTTATATTTTTTAAAAGAAGGTGTGTGCGCACATGTTATTACCAAATAAAAGCCATTAAACCCAAATAAACTAATAAATTGAACCTTAAAGAACTTTATATTTCCCTAAAGTTTTCGTGGACAAGTGGATAGGTCATTTGGGACATTAAGATTAGTGTTTTAGTCAATATAAGCATATTTACCACTTAATCATTACAATTCATTTTAATCACTTTCACTAATCATTTTTGTACAAATTTAAGATTAAAATATTATGTGAAAAATTTAATCATTATTAAAATGGTGTAAGTAATATTTTAAAAATTAAAATCACATTATCAAAAAAATTATGATTAATGATAATCTTAGAGACAAATGGATTAACTGGTTTTACTAGAAAAATGATAAAAACATTGTTATGTTTTAATTCACAATATAAATATTATATTTAATATCATGAAATAAATTGTATTAAGATAATGTATAATTGATCCAATGTGACTTTAAATCAATTATATAATATATTTTAACAAAAATTAAATATTTAAACGAAAGTGAAATTTTTAACTAATACACAGTTTCTCTCACTATTCAACAAAAATAATGTTGCATGGAAAAAACTCAATAATTAATCCTAAGATAATTCTGAAATTATAAAAAAAATGATGTTTATTTTATCAAATTAAATTCGTTAAATTTCCAAAATTATGATTTAAAATTGAATCTCTATTAAAATAAGGATACAAAATTGATGACTAAAATATAGGTTTTTATGTGAAATATTGGGTTTGATCCTCTCTTATGGATACCAAAAATGTTTTATTAATTTAAAAAATAAGTTATTTAGAATTTAAAATATTTATAAAATTAATATAACTCACTTATTTTAATTAATTTAATTAATTAGTGTACAACAACAATGTGAGTATAAAAATATATTTTATAAAAACATCTATTTAATATTCAAGTGGTTCTTATACACAATTTAATAAAATATTAACCAATGTTTTACTTAACAAGTCATATATATTAATAAGTAATATAATAATATTCATAATGGCCAGTTTATATTAAATAATAGTTTGTTAATTATTGATGGATTCTCAATAAGACTTGATATTGTGTATAACACTAGACATCGAAGAAGGTCACCTTTGCGTGTAATGAAATCTATAGAAGAAAATGAACATTTCGCAAGATGTAAACTAACCCAGAATCACATGGATTTGAAGAAAAATCTGTGTTACATTCCTTGAAATATATAAAATATATTTTAAATAATAAATATATTATAATGTATTTCGATATTATATTACATTAGGCACTTATTGTCATGTTTCATACACATTATCGAATAAAAGGTTCTTATATTATATTTTTGGGACAAGAAAAAAAAATCTGTTTTAGGTATTTTAATCCTTTAACTAATTATGTATAAAATGTTTCATTTTTTACCTATATGATGGTAAATTATTTATTTACCATTGTAATTTTTCTATACAAAAAAATTGACTCTACAATCTTATTTTGACCTTCTGATTCCAAATATGCAAATTATTGTACCTATTTCAATTCAATAAATTTTAAGAATTATAATTAAAATTATTTTATAGAAAAAAATAAATATTGGGGTCTTATTGTGAAATATTCAAAAGTTTGAAATACTTTTACATCTAATTTAAATTTGAACTTGATTCCATTGACAAAAATTGAATTAAATGATAAAAACATAATATAAATTCAAATAACCCAAGTATTTATTTAAAAATACCTTTTCATTTATATTAATATTTATGAATAATATGTTAATTTTAAATTACATGGGATGATTTTTCTAATAGCTAACTCGACACACATTAATGAGTTTCCCCAAAATATTATGCTTCATAGAGCATTGAGTTATACAGAAATATAATAAAATAATATTTTAATTTTATAAAATGATATTTAACTCTTAGATGTTGAAATTTATTGAGTGAATAATATCAGCAATATTTTGAAATATGGGTGACACGTGTTAATATAATCATTCATTGGTTACCAAATTTATATGAAATGAAAAAACCCAAATGAATATATGGGATGTGGGATTATGAAAACCTATTTAAAAGAGAATAATTATGTTTATAAAATAGTATCACCCATTATGTATTATTATTTAATAAATTTTTATTATATTAAATGTAATTTTTTAAATTTATCTTTTATGTTTCCATGATATGATATTTGAAAAAAATCAATTATTCAGAAAAAATATATATATTTTTTTTAAATTCAGTTTTACCATTTTTTGATGGAGAACCCTTTTTAAATATATTTTTGATGCAATTATATGTTCTATTTGAAAACATTATATTATTTGTAGATGTGGTATTTAAATATTTACATCAGATGAATTTTTATCATTTTTTTGAAAACTATCAAAATTTGATGAATAATAAAAAATACACTAACTTTTAATTGAAAACCACTTTTTCCATCAAGATAATTAATTGGGATAAATCATATTATATAATGATTTTAATTTACAAATGGAATATATTTTATTAGTTAATACAATTTTTTTGATTGGAAGTAATTTCACATTGAAATTTGATCTAAACACCTGTCAATCTTTTGATAGTTATTAATTCGGAAAAACACGCTTCTTAATTTTGACAACAAGAAATAATTTTAAATTATTTTTCGTCCAATTATATGTATATAATTTTTTAAAATGGAAATGTTTTTTGGAATCATAAGATTTAAATTATTTTAATATATACCTATTATTCATGGACATTATGAATTGTAGCTTCAGTAATTATTTTATTGAACATGTTTAAAGGGAAAATCTGGTAATAAGGGAAAAAATATTTTAATAACACTAAAATTCACTAAAAAATTTACTCATCCTATTTTATGCGTTATGTACTACCATTGGAACCCATGGTTTGGTTTAGGGATCTCATAGACCCACTTGGGTTTGATAAATATATGGTATAATACTTAATTTAATGTAAAGAGAAATATAACAATAACCTGTATCTATTACTAAATCAAAATTTATATGGGGTAATATAATTTATCTCTTAGACTATAGATATTCATTAAAAATACGAAATGATTTCTTACATCATTATATTTTATTTATAAATTTTATATATTAAATGAATAAATTTAATAATGACACAATGATGATACAATGATTGCATAATTAAAAAAGGGTTCAAGTAAATGATATTATAAATGTTAAAATAAATATAATATGGTAATTTTGATGTCATCCGAAATTTTTTTGGAAGAAATGGATATATTATGTTTAATTTAATACATTTTTTAATAAGATATCAGTTTTTTTATGAATGTTTAAAAAAGGCAGGTAGGGATAATGTCCAAAATTTACATAGTTCCAAACTTAAATTATAAAATAATTTAGGAAATTAGATTAAATTATAAAAAATAAACCATTTTACAAAATTGTTAAGAAAAATCCATATATTCCATAAATTACTTTTTTGGTGTCTTTTACTGTATATGTTAATTACATTAACCCGTAATGAATAACTAACATGATATCACTATAAGATTAAAAAAGAAAAAAAATATGGGTTAAAAAATGATAAGGATAAAAAAAATATTAAAAACATGAATAAAAATTAATTTATGATGGGTTTTCCAACCAAAATAGTCATATATTAGAATTAAACCAGATTTGAGCAATTAGTGAACGAAATTTAATTTGTAATAAATTTATATTTCAAGACAATCTTAATGTACCACTCCCACTCTTATAAAAGGCCATCACATATACTAACATAATAAGACCTCTTGATCCACTTAGATCATCTTAATTATACTGAAATAAGCTCCCAAAATCCCAAAATTCTTCCTACAGTCTATACCTTGGGATGAAGGAAATTCCAGAATGCCTTTTGGCTCAAATCCAAATAACATACCTAAATTGGAGGTAACATATTCTCTCAAGATACGTTCATTTATTTTCTGTCTCCAATCCATATTATATTATTATTCTTTTATTACATAACAACACCAATATCCCCCAAATAATTGGATATTTCAATTAGAATATTTGAAAACAACACTTATACACGGTTCCATCTGATGAATACGAACATACTGTTTTTGTGTACGACATACTACAACCTAAAGAAACGATGATTTTTCGATTTTAACCTATACCTATCATGATACCCATTATGGTGGAACTATATTTATATATGATTTATATTATTTTTTTATGGTTTCTATTATTATTTAATTTTTATTTAAAACATACCTTTACATTTTCAATGATGTGTAAATATGATAATTTAATTTGAGGATGTGTGGACTACCACCCCTTCAAAGTGATATGACTCGTTCGTGCTATACATGTAACATTTAAAAGAATGTTTTATTAAACCAATTAGAAATAAATGACCACAATATGATACAATGATGAAATTATAAATTTATATCATTTTACTGTTACGATTTTATAATGAAAAAGAAATGAATGTATCGTACATGCGTACGTACAACATACTATCTCCATGAATGGTGCATTTCATTTCATATCTCCAAATTTTATGGACTACTATAAATACATATATAAGAGATATATATGATTTTTAAATGATGAATATCATTTTTGTGATGATTTACTTTGGACTACGTGTACAATTTATATCAAAACATGTTAATTTTATACTCAAGTACCCAATATCGACAAAATAACTAATATGAACATAAATAAAAATGACAATTTTAAAACATGGTAACAATTGCTATAAATGTATAATAAATATGAAACGATATCTAAAAAAACTATAAAATAACATTTGATTATTATTCAGGAAGAACTAGGAACATATGTGATGATTCAGACTCAAGGTAAGGAACTTCGTCTCAATATCTATTCATTTAGGAATATTTTGATAATATACACGTAATTATAGTATTTGGTGTATAATAAAACATTGTGACTTCTAATTTAATTCAAATGGAATATTTTTTCGACAACGTGTTTTACTAAATTATAAAAGGAATATTTTTAACATATGTTGTGACAACGATCTCTCCAACGCTGTAACTGTTAGTTGATATTTGGAAGCCTCTATAATCATTAATGTTTTTAAATGGAAAATAATTCCCTTATTCCATATTTGGGTGCTTTTTATTGAAATTGTTTTTTTAAATGTAATGAATATTTTAATATCTTTAAATGATTTCTTTGATCTCAAATGAAATGTTATTAGTGAAATGATGATATTTGGAATATTTTATGTGTTATCTTAATATAATGGTACTTGGAAATTTGATGTGTAGTTATGTGATAAAACAATGAAGGTTGGTTACATGAAAAACCAAATTATGTGTGGTTCCAAGATTAACCTATATTGGGTGGTTATGTTATAATCTCCAATGCATTGGGTATGGAAGTCGGATGTATTCTAATTCTATTTAGTGATATACGAGGAAGTCGACCTTTTCATTATTCCATTTAAATATGTTTATGAACCATGTTACCTTCATTTGTTATATGTCACTTTATATGGGATTTCTGGTAATCATTTGGTTAATAATGGGTAACCAATTCGATTATATCCAGTGAAGTGTTTTTGATACTTCTTATAGGTTAAATGCATTACTTTATGATAAATTTTCCATAGTTTATATGATTTTGCATTACTAATATTTATCATTCATTATTTATCCCTTATTTTCATTTTTATGCTCATCCAATGTTCTGAATATATTTCATATGAAAAAAAGATGAATATTGTCAAGGATGATATTAAGGATACGTTATGGTGATCAAACAAGTAACATTGTCATGTTACATTGTAAAGATATTTTGATTTATAAAAATATTTTATAGTGAGTAGATGTGTTTACTTGTAATATTTGAGTTGTTATGTATAAGTTATGACATGATTCTCAAAAACTATAAACCCAAAAATATCATAGATTGGAATTAAATCCAAATTATTGACTTATCTAAAGATTAAGTAATATTTAAGGTTGTAGCCTTATAGTTATTATTAGACGTCCGTTTAGATAAATATATAGGTTAGGGTTTTATTTTAGCATAATGGACATATTTTATATAACCCAGGAGGTTAGCATAATAGAAAGTGTCCTAGATATTTTAGATAAATTGAATGAGTTTAAGATAACCATAATAAGTATATCTTAGTGTTTACGCTCCTCATAAGATAATATATGATTATTTAACTGATATACTAATAGTATCATTTATAGTTTTAATAAATGGATAGATCTATCAAGCACGATTGTAATGATGGATGTAAAATAAACTATGTTTATTTTCAAAAAAAGTAATCAAATGAAATGGGATCTCTTGTGGTTATTCCTAACCAACTATATGTACTCATTATTGACCACATTAACCTTGGTGATTTTTATAAGACATCATATCTGTGAGAGACGAATCCCTATTGATTTTTAGGTAATAATCATAGAGGTATGTATATTAAAAAACCTATGTGTTAAAAAAGTGGGATGAAATCCATACAAAACTATTTAAAAGTAATGTGAAGATGATATAGATTTGGTAATGAAGGTCATAATGCAATAACCAGCCATGAAAATAAGTATTCATTCCGCTGACTCCAATAAAGAGAAGGAATCTCATTCTGAAGGAGAAATTGAATGTTTTAAATGTGGTGTCCATGTTCATTTCACAAATGGATTTCTAGAAGAATGTTAGGGAATGGGATTATCCATTCTTTAAAAATATATGTTTACCAAAAACTAATACCATTACAATTGATGATAAGGAAACTAAAAATGACCTATGAATGATGTGGATTATTTTTAGCTCATTTATTCACATTATTATAATTATTATGACATTATGGATGTTTTTATGTAGGAAATAAGTAAAATGAATAATATTTAAAATCATGGATAGAGGATCATGAATAATGTTCTATGATTATGATATCTATATTTTATGAATTGATGAGTAATGTTGAATCTATGGATTATTATATTTTTATATATAATAATAATGTGATTAATTTGGAAGACTTGTAGTATTTGTAACCGATATTCTTATTGTATAAAAATGTTAATTAATGATGAATTGTCGTATCATTTGTGGATATAGTTATAAAGAACCATTTTTCGTTTATATGATCCTTGAAGGTGAAGAAATTATGAGTTATTAGTTTTACGGATAACAAATCTGTGGTATGAATTATCCTTTTAGGATCAAACAATTTATGGATATTTATTATGATTTTATCTCATTTTGATAATGTTATTATAATTATATGGTATTTCGAAAAAGGAAACCATGAAGACTGTGTGACAATCAATCACATCGTACAAAGCTATTAGAGTCAAACAAACAACCAAAGTGTGACTAGTATTTATTTCTTAACACTAGACTATGTTAGGTCCTTAATTAGTTAAAATTATTTATTTTAGTAAAATTATTTTATATATCATGAATACGTTTAATTTTAGAAAATATGTTTTATCTAATGGATATATTTAGTAAATGAAAATGATTTGGTGATTATGTGATAAATGGTTTTTTGGAAGAATATATGTTTTTCTTATGGACATATGGTGATTTCGGTTATTTATGGAAATTAAATGCTTACCATGGAGAATATGTGATTATGTTAATTAATTTTATGTATGATATTAAAGAGTAGTCGATGTTATTTTGAGATAAATGCTAAAATATATTAATGCTGACTAGGAGGTAAATCATTCTAAAATATGTACTTTCATTCATAGTTTAGATTACATTGAAAAATTTCATGGACTTCATTTAATGGTTCCTATAGATGTTGGATATTACTGTTAAATTTATCAGATTAAAGGTAATCCTTCTCATTAAAAATGATAATTATTTTTTGGGGTTTATATGATCTTGTACTAACCAATTTGGATTATGGATAATGTCTAAAAACAACAAAAATTTATAGTTCATATTTATGGATTATTATATTCTATTGAAGTTGATTCTAGCACTTCAGGTCTGACCAAGTAATATTGAATACTCATCATTTGGATAAAAGATGACTTTATTGTATAGATTTATTAAGATGAAATGCTACTTGATAAATAAGTATGTCTCATAATGTTCTTATTCAAGCTAATAAATAGATTCTTCATTATTTTGAAAATGATATTAAAAAATGGTTTATGATTAGTTAATGTACTGGGAAATCAATGATAGTTTAACACTTCACAAGTTTAGGGTTTTCTACTATTTAAATTTATACAAATCATGTTTTCTATCACTCTCCATCAAAACATAATGGTTAGTTTAAATTTCATTTTCCTTATTTTATACATGGAAACCTAGTTAGTTTATTCTCATGTGACCTTTTTTACTTCTCTTTTTTCTTTTAAAGTGACAGTTTTCTGGAATATTTTTCTTTTATGTGATTTTCAATGATGTTTCCAAGACCAATTTTAAAATTTCAAGAATGAAATTTTCAGAAGGGGGAATGATGTAATAACCTAGGTATTTATAGAATAATAAGTTTTCTTTTATATTAATATTTATGAATAAGATGTTAATTTTTTGTTAGATTTGTTTCTTTTTCTGATATCATACTCTACAGGAAACAACATTTTTCACTGAAATCGTACGTTGCTGACAATGTTGAGTTATAACGAAATATAATTAAATCATAATATTTTTTTATATGGTCTTTAATTACTATGCGTTATAATGGAGGGAATGAATAATATCAACCATATTTTTTTATATGGTTTAGAAATATTAAAATAATTTATTCACTGGTTTCCAAATTTAATAGAAATTGAAATAAAAACCACTTGAATATAAATGATTACTTTTTATGAAATCCGTTAAAAAAAGAATAATTGTGTTTATAAAATCATATCACTATATAAATACCTTCATTTAGGGAAAATTATATGATATATATTAAATTTAATGTTTTAATTTCATCTTATGTGTTTTATATATATGACATGCTAATAAATTTAATTTTTCAGATAAAAGACAAATTTTTCTCAAAATGCCGTTTTACTACATTTTAATAAAGAACCCATTATAAAATTATTATTTTACACAATTTTATATTCAATTTGACAAAATAAAATTCATTATTACATTAGGGATATAAAAGTTTACATTGGATAAATTTTTAATATTTTTCTAATAACTATCTTGTTTTGATGTCTATTAAAAATACGATAAATTTAAAAAGAAAAAACGTTTTCAATTGAGAAATTTAAATTATTAAATCATATTGTTAAATGAATTTATTTTATAAATGGAATTTATTTTATAAATATAATTTATTTGTATCACTTAATACAATGTTTTTCTTTGGATGTAATTTTTCATAGAAATAGAGCATAATCCCAAGTCACTGTTTTGAGAGTTATTACATCTTAAAACCCCGTTTTTTGGTTCTCACCACAAGAAATAATTTTAAATAAATTTTTTCCAATTCATTTTTTGGAATTTGGAAAAATGGATTCCTGATTTGGAATCCGAATATCCAAATTTTTTAGATGGTCACATTTTATTTTGGTATATCATGAATATTAACATCATTAACTATTTTATTTACCTTGGTTAAAAGTTAAATATAGCAAATAATATCATCACAATTAATATAATAATAATATTAAACTAACCTAACATATGTAAAAATTTTATTTTATAAGGTAGGTCCAACAATGAGCATCATTGGGTCTATTTTGTGACCCCATGAAGCCACTTGGGGAAAATATTGACATGTTATTTGAATTAAAGTAAAGTAATGTGAAATATAATTTAAATATGTATATTTTAATGAAATAATTTTTATATGCAGTTTTATAATTAATATATTCTACTATAAAAGTAATTTGGTTATTTTTATGTCACCCTTGAATTTTATGGAAGATATTTACATATTATATTTGTCTTCTTTCCATCAGTTTGAAGAAATCAGGTTGTCATTAATTTTTAAAAAAGATATGTTAGAATAGTTGTCAAAATTGGCATAATTTAGAACATAAAATATTAAATAGGTTATTAAATGAAATTAAATTCATAAATATCTAATATTCATCAAAATGCTAAATAGTTGTCCATATATTTCATAAATTACTTTTTTGTGGATTGTATGTCAATATATGCTAATTACATTAACCCACAATGTGTAAATAACATGTATCACAATAAGATTACAATGGGTAAAATAAGTGTTAAACCAAAAGGATAAGGGAAAAAAATTTTAAAAATTTCCTCAAAATTATTGGATAATGGTCATTCGAACTAGTATCATATAATTTATTAATTAATTAAATTTTGGAGTATTTGTAATCGAAATTGAATTTATAATAAATTAATATTTCAATACATTCCTAAAGTACCCATCCTTCCTCTTTTATAAGGCCCCCAACCCTACCCACATACTCACACATCTCAAGAAACATGTCTCTTACAAATAATGCTCAAATAATCTCCCGTCATACCTATGTTTTTCAAAAAATCCATACCTTGGGAAAAGGTAATTCCAGAAAGCCTATTGACTAAAATCTAAGAAGATACTTGATTTAGTGGTAACGTCTTCTCTCATGTTCATTTACATTACTTTCATTAACCACTCCCTCTATTATTATTATTACAATTTGATTAAATAAAAAACAGGTATCCTCAAAATTGTATGATGTTGTTATGATAGGGATCTTAACTACACTCAGAGACACTTCCATATAATGGATACAAAAATATTGTTTCTATATATGACAAAATATTACCTCATGAAATTATGATGGTTCGTTTTATCCCTACCACCTTTTATGATGGCCATTATTATGAAACTATATTTATATATTATATATGATATAGTTTTATGGTCTCTATGATTATGTAAATTTTATTTAAAACATACCTTTATTCTTTTCATGATGTGTAGATACGAAAAATTCATTTGAGGAAGTGTGAAATACCACCCCCACAAAGTGATATGACTCGTTCATTCTATACATGTATGGTATAAATGATTGTTTTACTAAACCTATGATACTTGCATGAAATAAATATAATATTTTTTTATTACAATATACATTTATATCATTTTATTATTATTATTTTAGTATGACAACAAAAAGAATGTAGCCCTCATGCGTGTGTACGGCCCACCGTCTCCGTGAACGGTGCATATCATTTCTTATCAAAAATAATATGCACTATTATAAATATATATTTATGGATTATATATGATATTTAAATAATTAATATCATTATAGAGATTATTTCATTTTGAATACATGTGCAATTTATGTCAAAACAAGTTCATTTTCGACTCAAGTACCAAATATCGATAAAACGACAGATATTTACCTAAATAATTATGAAAATTTTTTAAGTTGTAATACATTATATAAAAATAATAATAAATGAGAAAAATTATTTGAATAAAATATAAATTAAGTTATGTTTATAATTTAGGAAGAACAAGTAACATATTTGACGAGTCAGACTCTAGGTAACAGAAATCCTCTCCATGTCCTTTCATTAAGGAACATTTTTAATAATATGCACCTCCTTGTCTTATACAGATTATAATAAAGAACATGGACTATTAATTCCATTCAAAGGGAAAAAATATCGACAAATAGTATTTTTAAATGTCAAACGTAATTTTTTTAACTTATACAGGGACAGTGACCTCTCCGCCACTATAAACGTTATTTGATATTTGGATTCCTCTATAAGCAGTAATGTTTTTAAAAGGAAATAAATCCATTATTACATTTTTTTTTTGGTATTGAAAATGGTTTTTGAAATTGATTGAATTATTCAATATCTTACAATTATTTCATTGGATTTCAAAGGAAATGTTATTATTGAAATTTATATATTTTCAATATTTTATATGTTATGATTATATAATAGTACATGGACATTTTATGGGTGGTAATGTGATAAACCAATGATGGGTGCATACATGATAAAACAAATGATGGGTGGTTCGGTGAAATCCCAGGATGGGTGGTTACATTATATATTCCAATTACTTGGGTGTTGAAGTCAGCTGAATAGATATTCCATTTAGTTATATGTGTGGAAGTCAACTATATGGTTTTCCATTTATGTATATTTATATCCAATGATTCCTTTATATATAATATGTGTATTTTATGGGCATTATGGTAATATTTTTGTGACAAAAAGAGTATGAAATGAGGTTATATTCAGTGAAGTGTTTTTACTTCTTCATAAATGTGAAAGGTATTACTTTATGATATAGTTTTCTGAATATACATCTATTAGAAAGACTAATAGTTTTCATTTATTTGGAATCCCTTAATGAGAATTTTATTCTCAACCCATTTTTTAAAATGTTATTCATAGGATATAAAAAAATAGAGTCACAGAAAAGATTATGGAAATGTTTTGATGATAAAACACTAAATGATTTCATGTTCCTTTTTAAATTGATTTATTATAAACAAATGGATAGTTTGTAGAAGTGTATACTTTTAATACTTTATTTGTTAAGTCTAATTTATGAAATAATTCTCTAAAATAAAATTATCATCGATTTTAATTGAAGTAAAATTATTGAATTATCTCAAGATTATGTAATATTTAATTTTGGGGACTTATAGTTGGTATCATAGGTAATTTTAGAAAAATATAGAGCTTATGATGTTAGTTAAGCAGAAGTGAAATGTTTTATATAATCCATCTGGTTAGAATATTAGAAATATTAATAGGTATTTTAGATAAATTCGACGAGTTTAATATAAAATAAATAAGTATATATTTGTGTTTACCCTCCTAAAATGATAGTATATGATCATTTTACAGATATACAATCACAAATATATTTGGTTTTAGTAAATTTATAAATCTTGAAGGAACCAAATTAAAAAATGGATGTGATGGAAGTTTTGGTGGTTTTCTAAATAAGAAACTGAATGATATAGGAGTTCTTGGAGTTATTCATAATCAACGATCTAGAGTCATGATTCACCACTATAACCTTGGTTATTTTTCTATGCAATCATATATGAGGGAAATAAATCTACATCGATGTTCAGGTAATACTAATAAAGGAAAGTATATTAAAAATATTTTGTTTCAATAATGAGGAAAGAAACACATAGGAAAATGATTCAATTGGATGGGATTAAGTTATAGATTAAGTAATTGAGGTCATAAAGCAATGACCTATCATGGAAAAAAGTAATCATTTAGTTGACTTTAGGAAAGGGAGAGAATTACATTCTAAGGGATCAATTGTATTTTTTAAAAGTGGTATTCATGGTAATTACCCATATAGATGTCCAAAGATGAATTTTCAGGAATGTCATCGGTAGGATCAAACAAATAAAATTTTACCAATACCTAATTCCATTCAAATAAAATACGAGGAAAGTGAAAATGACCTATGATAGAAATGGATTATTTCATAGCCCATGTTTTTACATTATTGAAAACATAGGACATTATGCATGATATTGTTTGTAGGATTGAAGTATAAAATAATAAGACGAAAAAACTTGGATAAAATATCATGAATAATGTTCAATGAATATGATGTCTACATTTTAGGAATTGAACAGTTATGTTGGATATATGGATT
Source organism: Viscum album (assembly GCA_963277665.1). Classification (NCBI taxonomy): domain Eukaryota; kingdom Viridiplantae; phylum Streptophyta; class Magnoliopsida; order Santalales; family Viscaceae; genus Viscum; species Viscum album. The sequence continues at coordinate 1,683,683,345 of OY728158.1, forward strand.
ATAAAATTTTTAAATGAATTAATGGTGGGATAAATTATGATGAATTATAGTATTTATTACTGTTTTGATTATTACATAAAAAATTTAATTATAAAATAACTATCTTTTATTTTGTGGATATAGTTAAAAAGAACTGGTAGGTTTTAATGATCATAAAATTTGAAGCAATTAAGGTTTTTTAGTTTTTGTGATAAAAAATGTGAGGTATAAAACAACCTTTTGGGATAAAACATGTTATTTTTAATTTTTCAGATTTTATCTCATTTTTTTTAATTTTATTAGATATATATAGTTTTTGAAAAGGGAAGAAACGCTAATCTTGCGACAACCAATTGGGTCAGAAAATGGTATGGAAATCAAACCCATAACCAATCTGTGATTAGGATTTATCGCATACCACTAGAATGACTGAATTCCCAATTTAGCAAGACTTATTAAGTTTAGATAAATGAATATATCGATCAATAATAAGTTTATTTTGAGAACATATTTTATTTCTCAAATTCATATCCGTATTATAAGAAAATCATTTTATGATTAAGGGATAAATGTTATTTTGGAATAATCTATGTTTTTTTATAGAAATAAGAATATTTTCTTTATTTATGGAAATTAATAACATGTCATGGATACTATGTGATTATGTTAATTAATTTTATAGATGATACTTTAAGAGTAGTTGATTTTATTTAGAGATAAATGTTATGATTTCTCGAGGAAGACTAGGATATCAAATCCCTCTGTTATATTGTGTTTCAATCGTTGTTTGGATTAAAATATATATTTTAAGGACTTTTTTGTTGAATGTTCTATGTAGAAAATCGATATTACTGTTTTTTATTAAAATTATCAATTTTCCCTATAAAATTATTAATATTTTTGTTTTATTATCAGAAGTTGTACTAATCATTTTTGTTTTTGTTTAATTTATTAAGATAAGAAAATATCTAGTTCCACATATGTGTATTATTAGAAACTATATAATTTGATTCTATCACATTAGGTCTGACCAATTCATCGTGAATACTCATTGTTCGGGGAAAAGATGACTTTGTGGAAAATCTGTATTAAAGGAGGAAACTCTACATTAAAACAATGTTTTTTTTCCATATGTCCATAGTCATGCTCTTAAATATATTCCTTGAAATTTTGAAAAGAATATTTAAAAAACATTTCCATTTACATTTCATAATTGGAAATAAAACACCATTTAACCCAACACAAGTTTATTGTTTTCTTATAGTTAACTTGCTTCTCGTCCTTTTTTCTATCACTCACCAAAAGAAATTGATGATTTTTTTATCTTCCATATAAAAATATTCATACATTGAACCATAATATGTTTTATCTAAGGTGAACGTCTTTACTTTACCTTCTTTCAATTAATGTGATAGTTTTATAAACTCTTTTTTCGATGTGTGATTTTCAATGCAATTTCCTAAGCCAGTTATTAAAATTCGACAACGAAATTTTCAAATAGGGGAATGGAGTAACAACCTAGAAATTTATAGAATAATTAAAATTCATTTGTATTAATATTTATGAGTAAGATGGTAATTTTATGTAAAAGGGGACTATTTTTTAGATATCAAACTCAACATGCAATAATGGGTTTCTCTGAAATCTTATGTTTTACACTACATTTTGTTATACCGAAATGTAATAAAATAGTAATAAAATATTTTAAGTTGTAGTTAATGCCAATTCATTCGAATGTAGGGAATGTATTGTATCAACTAAATTTGGAAATATTGTTTACACAATTTAAAATAATGATTCTTTGGTTAACAAATTTATTATAAATGAATATAAAAAATATATTATAAAGTTTGTGTTTTAATGAAAACATATTTAAATTAGAATCACTATGTTTATAAAATCATATGAACTTTAATTGATTTTAATTTAATGAAAACAATTTTTCATATATTCTGTTTAATTTTTTAAATTCATCTTATATGTTATCTAGATATGATATAAGAACAAATTTAATTTTTCAGATAATAGATGTTTATGTCTAAAAATATAGTTTTACTATATTTTGATGGAGAAAACATTTTAATTTTTTTTTTGAAACTGTTATATGATAGATTTGAAAAAAAAACATATTATTTAGCAGTGGGAATAGAAATTTACTTTTGTTGAATTTTTTATATTGTTTCGATAACTATCATGTTTTGATTACTAGTACCAAATAAAATAAATTTTAATTGAATACATATTTTTCCTTGGGGATAATTTATATGGATAAATCATATTATTTAATGGTTTTAAATTATAAATGGAATATATTTTTATCAGTTAATCCAAAGTTGTTCAGTGGAATTAATTTCACTTACAAATTGGACATAATCACATGTCACTCTTTTGAGAGTTATTACTTCTTTAAAACCATTTTTTTTACAACATGAATTAATTTAATTTGATTTATACTAATTATGTGTTATGAATTTGTAAAAATGGATTCTTGATTTGGATTCATAATATCAAAATTGGGTAAATAGTTATTTTTTTTGACATTATGAATGTCAATTTTTGTAATTATTCTGTTTATCATGGTTAAAAGATATATCTGTTAAATAAGTGTAAAAAATACTTCTATAATAATAATAAACTACCCAAACATGTTTCCTAATTAAATTAGATGAGTTATTTCTAACCATGGAAATATTTGTCTCAATTTGGGTATCCCATGGTGCCACTTGGGTGGGATAATAATTTTTTATTTGTGTTAATATAAAGTAAAGAGAAAATTATAACATGAACATGTATCATTAACAAAATAATTTTAATATGGGGTTATATAATTGATTTCTTCATATATAAATAGTAATTATAAACCTAAAAAGTTTTCCAATATCATGTTTTTATTTATAATTTGTATAAAATACAAAAAAAACTTAATTACAACATAATGATGAAGCAGTGATTGATTCATTAATAAAGGATTCAAATAAATGATATTATTAATGTTAAAATAAAATTAACATTTTATTTTTGATGTCATACATGAATTTTATGGATGATATTAACATATAATCATTGATTTAATTATATTTTTAAACGGAATTAGGTTTTTTTTAATTTTTTAAAAAGTCAAGTACGAATACTGTCCAAAATTGACATAATTCATAATAGAAAATATATAATGGTTTATTTAATTATATTATATTATTAAAAAAACTATGATTGATATTAATTGTTAATAAATGTTAAAATAAATTATAAATTATTTTTTTGGTTGTTTGACATGAAATGGTTGTTACAATAACCTAATATATGTAAATAAGATGATATCACAGTATAATTAAAGAGGATAAAATAAGGGTAAAACCAAATCGATAATGATACCCAAATATTCAAAAATGTCTAAAAATTATTGCATAATGGGTATTCGAACAAAAATCATATTATCTTAGAATTGATTTAGTTTTGGACCATTTTTATTATAAATATAATTTATAATAAATAAATATTTCCAGACATTCATAAATTAACTCTCCTCCTTTATGTAAAAGGCCACCACCACTACACACATATTCACACATCACAAGCACCATGGATCATCCAAATTCGACTCAAATAATCACACAACATCCATAAATTCTTCCTAGAATAATTACCTTGGAATGAAGGAAATTTGGGTATGCATTTTGGCTCGAATCAAAAGAAGTTACCCGATTTAGATGAAATAACTTCTCTCAAGATGATTTACTTTATATTCCTTCTCCAATCCATATTCTATTATAATTATTTGATTGCATAAAAAAACTAGTTTCCTAAATATATTAGTATATTCTTGGGGTTATTATTTGAGATACACTTACACACACCTCCAACTAATGGATAGAATTATAATGTTTTTTTACGGCCAACTACTTCCTCACGAAAGGATGACTGTTCATTTTTTCCCTTCCACCTCTCATGGTGGCCATTATGATGGCACTATATTTTTATATGATATATAATAAATTTATATTTCCTCTATTATATTGTATTTTTTTTTAAAACATCACTTTATGCATACCATGATGTGTAAATATGATAATTTAATTTGAGTATGTGTGGACTACACCCCTCAAGGTGAAATGACTCATTCGTGCTATACATGATACTTATAAAGGATGGTTTTTTAACATAATGTGAATTACATGATAGAAATATAATTCTAGTATTATAGTATAAATTAATATTATTTTATTATTATTCTATTAATAGGACAATGAAAATAAAGCAGCATTCTTGCATACGTATAACCTACCATCTCCATTAACAGTGCATTTCATTTATTATATCCAAATGTAATGCACTGTTATTAATACATATATAATCGAAATATATGTTATTTAAATCATTAATATCATTTGGGAGATTATTTATGTTTGACTACATGTACAATATATGTCCACACATGTTCATTTTCGACTCAAGTATTGAATATCGATAAAATGACCAATATTAACTTAAATAATTATTTAATTTTTATAACGAGGTAATAAGTGTTATAAAAGGAATAATAAGCTTGAAAACGTTAATAATCAAGTATAAATTAACTTATGTTTATTATTCAAGAAGAAAAAGGAACATATGTGACAATTCAAAGTCAAGGTAAGGGACATCATCTCAATCTACTTTAATTGAGGAATATTTGGATAATTTGCAACTTCTTCTTTTTGACGGTGTATAATAATCCATTTTTACATTTAATTTCATCCTAATTTTATCCTTTTTCTATTAAGCGTTTTACTAATTTATTAATGGAATATTTGTAACTTATACGGTGAAAATGACCTATCTTCCACTGTAACTGTTATTTGATATTTAGATTCCTCTACAAGAATTACTGATTTAAAAAGTAAAAAACAAATCCCTTAATCTTTTTTGGGAGTTTTGGTATTGAAAATGGTTTTTGTAATTCACTGAATATTTTAATATATTGTAATAATTTCTTATGATTTTAAATGAGATTTTATATGTGAAATGTATATTTTTAAAATATTTAACGTGTTATTAATATATAATGGTAGATGGTCATTTGATGGGTGATTAGGTGATAAACCAATAAAGGGTGGTTATGTCATAACCCAAATGATGAGTGGTTACATGATAATCCAAGGAAAAGTTGTTACATTGTAAACACTATTTCTTTCAGATTTTATTTAAGCATTGTAGTTATTCCATTTATTTATATGCATGGAAGTCAACCATATGGTTATTCCATTTAACAATGTTTATATCCCATGTAACCTTTATATGTTATATGTTGCATTCTGCAGGCTTTATAGTAATTTTATGGTTACAGAAAGTCTATGAAATGTGATTATATTCTATGAAGTGTTTTTTATACTTTATAAAGGTGAAATGTATTACTTTATGATAACATTTTAATGGTTTAAATGTTTTTACAAAACAAACAGTTTTCATTTATTATGTATCCCTTATTGATCATTTTAAAATCATCTAATATTTTGAAATTTTTTTCACATGACAAAAAAACAATAGAGTCTAGGATGAGAACTAGGAAATATTATTCTATTAAAACATTAAATGAGACCATGTAACTTCTTAAATAGTTTTTGATTTATAAAAAAATGACAGTGAGTAGAAGTGTTAACCTATAATATTAGAGTTGTTAGGTATAAGTTATGACCTTATTATTTAAAACTATAAACTATAAATGATTATTGATTTTTATTAAAGTCAACTTATTGTCATATCTAATGATTTAGTAACATTCAAATTTGGGGGATTATATAAATATACTATAAAAACTATTATAAATATATGATAACAATACAAATAAATTATATTAAAAAGTTTTTTTAGTTTAATGGCACAATTTATTACTATTCTTTAAAATATTATTTTTTCAGAAAAATACCATAAATTCATCCATAGAAATTTTATAGGTTGTGATTCCAAAGAATTGTATTACTATTAGTGAAGTTCTTATAAAAGTTTCTAAATAAATATTTAAAATGTGTTCTCCTTCAAAAGGCGGTATTCCAATTTTTTTATTTAATCAAGGTTTTTAACAAAAATCAAGAATTATCATATATATTATTGAAAATATTTTCCCTTTTATCATCAATATAATTAATAAATATTAATAGATATGAAAATTTGTTATTCTATAATTACATTTAGTGTTACAATGATACATTTTGGGAATCAAATTAGTGTATTCCATCATAATTGGAATGTCTTCATGGATGGTCATTTTCTTAGAATCAGTCATTCCATCTAGATATGATTTCTTATATCGAATTAACATTCATACATGATATTATGGATCTAAAAAATATTCATCAGACTCCTTTCACTTGTACCGTATCAGGGGTTCATTCGCATTATTGAGAGTTATTTCCACATTAAGGAATTTTTTTATCTATATAGGAAAGCCAATCCATTTCGAAGAATTCAAAAAATTCCCCCAATGATAGTATGAAAATCATTCATGAGATTTTCATCCAAAATATTTTGGTAGAGTAGGAGTTATATATTAATGTTTCAATAATTTCCACATATTCCATTTTAATTTAAAACTCTACTTCACTTCATTTTGGGGTCATTTGAATAGTTCTACTAATATTTCATAATATGAATCAATTAATAGAACCAGAATAAAAAATTAATATTATATTATTGAATAAATAACTAGAGTACAAGTCGCTACATATTTTTCTGTATGTTTCTCAATGTTTGTGATGAAAAAGATATCACATATGCTTTTTTGGAGGTATAGTTTGTCTATGAGAATTCTTGGCTTACATAATTTGTTTTCAATGTTTTTTGGTTCCATTTATTTGAAGAAATTATAAATACACTAAGGGTTGTCCAGTTCATTCCATTACTCCATCTCAATAGTGGATTTCCTTGATATGTAACCACTATCTATGTGTGCTTAATTCCCGCAACTATTGTATTTCCCCATCCACCATATGAAATTTGTAGTGTGATTTTTTATAAACCATTGATAAGTGGGTTTTTTAAATTTCTTAACATATTCATATTTATCCATCAGACCTCTAGAATTAAACTCCAATTTCAACAACAGATCACCATTATAACCTTGAGATTATTCCATCTCCCTTTCTACTTTGATAAAGCATCTTATTTTCTTCCTCATAGTTATCAATGTCTCTAATCAATATGGCTTTTTTAGAATAGGTTTTATCCCAGAAAAGAAGTAGTAAATATTTTATTCTAGTGTAATTACAAAGCCAATGTTCTATAAATAATATTTCTTTGAACATTTACTCATATAAAATGTAATTTTTATTATATTATTTTCTATTGGGAATGAATATCCATTTCCATTTTAATTTAGAGAGTGTAAGGAATATATTTTTCAGAAAACAGTTCATAATTTCGTTCAAAAACATCAATTTGATCCCTTCTTTTGGCATTATAATCATGATCAAGGTCTTGAACATAGTATATTATCCATCCATATGATAAAGAACCTATATAATCATTTCATTCTTAGAACATCGAATTATGGAGAATATGTTCTCAATGTATTTGATCCATTATTCCCTGATAAAGGGATAATATATTCCATTGAATGTTTGAGGCCTCAATCAAATAAAATCTTTAGTTGTATCTTGTTAATTCTTATTAGGATTTGGGATATCATTATAATCCATGATTCTATTTAGAACCTAATTCATCTAATAGTATATCATGATAATGATCGTGAATCCCACTCTCATTGGGATGGGTGTCTCATTGGGGTTGTAATCATATTTCCCTTCACATTGGTTTTGTACCCAATTCAACAAATTTCATGCAATTTCATATAAATAAACTAAAATTTTATATATTAATATTTATGCTATTAAACATAAAAATTCCAATCTAAAAACATTAATGATATAACATGTAAATTACATTTATTTCTGCTATGTATGGATTTATAATATTCAATCTATGTTATCAATGATATATTTGATAGAATATATTTTTAGGTGTATTTTTTCACATAATAATTGTTCATAACGGGAGTATGAATTTACCAAATCATATTTACTGGGTGTATAAAACTAGTTGTGTTGAAACGATCATTGATGTGAACCAGTTCCCAACCAGGTATATCTCAATGCACTGTTTTAGGTTTCCACCTGTGAATATTTATTCTAGACCAAATTCATTTTTTATCAAGATAGTGATGTATTTTCTTCAAAATCCATATACTTCGTAAATACATATTTTAGGTATTGTTTTATAAATAGTTTTATAAATATGACTTTCTTTAGAGTTTAACAATCCTAGTCCGAAAAAATAACTAATACTTTCCTTTGATACCAACAATGAAAACCCATCTCTTTATTACACATTAATAAATTATTTAAAAAATAAATTTAAACATAATAATACCTGAAATATCAAGAAGTATAGTTCCTATTTGAATTATGGAAATTACAAAAAATAAAAAATATGGAAATACACCTTCCTTATTGAAAAATTCCTTAACAATCTCATATTAAAAATTTTATTTGATTACATGAGGAAATATATATGAATGGGGTTGTAAATAATTCCACATATGAAAATAAACATGTAATAACATGAATAATTTGATATATTTTATACAATAATAAAATAAATGGAAAAATTGTTTAGAATCATAGTAATGGAAATTTTGGCATGACATATCATGATAATATAAAGGCCTCAATATATTTTTATTTTATTATCAAACACTTTTAAGGAAAAAGTGAAAAACATTACGTTCAAGCATAAAAGTAAGATACCAAGCCATTAAAATAAAATTGAAGCTTACCAGTTTTAGTCTCCCTAGATAATTTCCAATAGATAGTGTTCACCTGAGTGTCTGCTTCCCTCTTCAAGAGATCTTCGAACTGAAAAGCAAGCTTGTCCCAAGAATTCAAGTACTCCTCTATAATGATTATCCCATTGTTGAATCCTCGTATTAGTATGAAATTCAATTTATCAATCCAGTAGCATTTTTGTTCATTTCCAGGTACCCTTATACTTCTTTCCATCATTCTTTTATCCTCTATAGTAGTAGCATTAATTGTGAGAACCGATTCAGCCACAACCTCGTCCAAGCTCAAAATCAGATCCAAAGGGTGTTCAATCATAACATCAGACCTCCGATGCTGGCAAGAAGATATGGAGAGGTCGGGGGAATTTTCATCTTATTTGCCTTCATATTCTTCACAAATCTGGTCTCCATAGGAAATGGTAAATGTGAGTAGTCTTTACATACGTTACGATTGCCCCTCCTTCTTTTTCATCTCTACGGGCTTGGATTCTTACTGCCCAGAGTCACATCCTCTGTGTCACCTGCATAAGATCTACAACATTCATCACTGGACCAGTTCACCTCCTACTAATCATTGGATATTTGGACCAAATCTATAGAGACCTAGACTAGATCATCATTGGGAAGAAGCTCAAAACGATTACCCAGCACAAGGCCTTCCACCTGACTTGTCCTGTATAAGGTCACACCCCTTGCATTTTGATCTAGTGCCTTGTAACCTATATTGGGATTCCGAGTCACTACCTGGCCACAATCACTACTATCCTTTCTTAAGAACACCACCTCAACACAAGAATGGCCTGATGGAGTATGACCTCCTATTTCCACCTTTTCCAGTACCCCGTCTAGATTGTGCCTACTTCCCCCATGGGAGCCTCAAGCGAAGGGTCCAATCCACTCTCAGTTGTCTTTGCCTCCAACCCCATTCGCACTGGTAAACGAGGATCACTCAGATCCTTTCTCAAACGACTGAAGACATCTGCATCCAGTGGATTTCCTAAAGCACCTTTCACAGCTTTGGTCGAATTCAATTCAAACTCTATAACAACATTTCCCTAAACAGACGAGCCATTCAATGTGATCTTCTCTAGATTTCCACTAACACCCATGCTCAAACCTTTATATTTACCTCACTTCCTAAACCCACTCTGACAGACCTTCATTGAGTGACCAATTCTCTTACATACAGAACAAAATCCAAACCACGATTCATAAACGACTTCCTATCTACATCGTAATTCATCACCAATTGTTAACCAAACGAAATCGATAGGCACTTTTGAATCGTCAACCACTACAAAAATGCGAGGATTAACCGGATGACATATGGCTTTGGTTTAGCTATCATAACACAGGTATATTCCCATTAGGTTTCCACGCATACTGATAATCAAAGGATTTTGAAATGGAAGAGGGAGATTAGGGAAACATTCCCAAATTACTACTGAAGGCTAGTCTCGCTTCATATGAAAGTCATTTGTCCATCTGAATAGATTGAAACTAAAGTCGTTGAAGTTGTGGGGAGCGCTAGACCAATCTTTGATTATGTCTTCCTCGGAGGCGAATCAAATCATAATGTTGTTTGAGTCATGTAAACCTACTATTTCCCTCTCCTTCAAGTCCCAAGAACAAAATAAATATCTATCAAAGTAGTCGACCGAAGACCTTCTTTGTGAGAATTAAGATATCAAAGTCAGGTTGAGGAGGATCAATGCCTCATTGATCTCGGAGACCAAAATCAATAGATTAGGGAATCCCTCGTGCAGGTCTGGAACCTTCGGGCACAACGAACTTCATGAATAGGGAGGGAGAGGATTCAGAATGGATAAGGGTTCGAAGGGTTCCACTCCATTGAAGGACGTCGGAGGCCCCTCCCCCACAGGGGGAGGAACTGGCTCGGAAGTCTCCACCCTCATGGAGCGGGGGAACGAGGTGACCGATATAATATAATGGAAACATGGGAAATTTGACAAGAACTTCAAACACTACATCATAAAGATATGTCTAGGCTATCATCCGAGACATAAGGATAGAAATTGTACCATAACCTTGTTATGTTTAATGACTTGAGAAATTGACATCTCAAGAGACTAAACTACATCCAAAGCATTGGAGCACTATATAATTTTTATTGCACCATTCACTTCTGTTTCTTTATCATGTTTATGTGTTTCCCAAAGATCATATAAAATGGATTCATTCATCATAATATATTATTAACTTTGTTTGAAATAATTTTTATTCCGATGTAATATAATTATATGTGTATAAATGTGAAAAAAAATTAATTTTTAATGGTTATGGTTTTAATTATACAATTGTTTTTACCAGAAAAACCAATGTGAATTTTCATTAGAATAACGACATCATTTAAAAATTCATAAGGTGTGTTGCTGATAGTGAAAGGTTTATATTGTCATTTGGAAAGAAACATTAAAGTAATAGGGACACATAAAAATACAGAGAAATGTTATTAATGGTAGATGGAATGAATAATAAAATTAAGAGACATGAATAAAGAGGATAAGGTGGGGATTCACTACATGAGTGTATGATACCAAACACTTGGGAGTGGATAATTGAGTGTTTTTGGGAATCATGGGTGGTATCTATAGAGGGTATGTAAAATTAATAATGTTATACATGTATTATTAGTGATGAAAAATGGGATATTGGGTGGGTTTATATATGAAATGACTTGTGATTTCATTATCATTTCCCAAAAAGTATGTTTTTTACTCAATATAATAACATTGCCAAAACCACAAACTATATAATTATTTTTTACATGGAAAATTGGATATTGGGGGGGGGGGTTTGATATTACTATTATTTTGATACATATCCCATTATTACATGAAAAAACACCCTATTTTTATGTAGTGAGATAGTTATATATTCATAGGGTTGTTCATCATTCATCCTTTAGGTCGTGATCTTAATGAGTTTGAACATATCCTGTATGTTTTTTCCCTCATTATCATGTTTCCAGATAACAACTTGGTATAGGTTAATAGAAAAGTCCATACAGGATAATCCTAGTATGATCCAATAAATTGTTATCAAAGGGTATAATGATAACGGTTAAGTCCATCAAATTATTTATTTATGTCTATTAGATTTTTAGAACCATATATTTATACTAATTAAAATATCACTATTCAACTACTATATTATCAATGATGAAAATGTTTACCTATATTTTAGATCTGATATGATATAATATATCTAATAAATCTATTTTGTATCTCATAACCATATAACAAAATAATGTGTTTAATTAAATCACAAGTGGAATTGTATTTATAAAATTTTGTTCGTTACCAATATTGTGGGGAATTTCCAAATTTTAAAATATTTTAAATGTAGAAAATTAAAAATTTCATCTCTCCCCCACACATAAAATATTGCACTCTTAAAAAGAATTATCCTTTCCTAACAATTTTTTCAAATATAATGTTATCGTGCCTAATATAAAACTTAACAACCAGGGAAAAGATAATTTAATGTTATGATGTATGAATAATTATCACAACACATACATGAAACAAGAAACTTAATCAAATAAACTTAGTTAATTTTTTTTGTTAATGCGTTGATCAAATAATATTTAGGTGGAATTAAAATTTAAAAAAAAGACCTATATTTATCACTCATTATTATGTTTCCTCAAACCAAATATTTTTCCCATTTTTGACACTACTAAAATTGATGTTTTATTATTTAATTTCATGTATTTATATGAGTTCAGTGTTTCCCTCAACAATATGTATTAATTTTTTACATGTACATTTTGAACATTATTTTTTCCCAGCCACACCTTAGTGAAAGTCATAGTGCACATCACTTATTAAAATTATTTTATATAATTACTAAAACACACCTAGGTACCTTGTCTCAAATATAAATTATAGGTTACCAGTTTCAAATATCAATTATTTGTTTAATAGAATAATAACATTTTTATTAACATTAAAACCCAATGGTGTATTTTTAAAAATCTCAAGTGACCATAGATGAAGTTCAAAATTCATTGGGTTTAAATATTTTAAAGTGATTAAACACAATGATTTTCGCGAAAAAGCTATATTTTAGTTCAATGGAAAAGATTTTATCATTATATGACATGTTCACTCACCAATTACATAAAAATGTTATAGACTCATATCCCATTAATTAATCAACTATATAATGGTATTCTAAAATTAAACAAGGATGAAATTAGGTTCAAAATGGGTGATTAATAAAATATGATTATATAAGAAGTGTGATGTTTAAAATTTTGTTTTGATGAAAATTGTTTTTCATTTATTTATAGATTCTATATTTTCACTCCCCCATAACTGGTTCCAATACATTCCGTATTGATTTTAATTATGCATTTAAAAATAAACGATTTCTAAAAATAAGAAAAAATAGTTTTAAAACATTTAATGATATTTTCCCAACTTGTCCTATATTGGGGATCGAGTTGCAATGACCCAAGCCTACATCCATAGGCTAAGGGATGGCTTCTTTCATCAAAGGCACAACAAATTTGTGGAGGCCTTTTCCAAAGAACATGTGCATATATGTAGCCAACTCAATAAAAATCTGAATTTGGAATGGAATTAATTCTCAACACTTATATATATAAACCAAAAACATGAATTGACATCTAAATACTAAAATTATATGAAAGTAAACTGAAATTTAAAGGTTTCAAAATAACCACCTGACCAGAAATGTGCCACAACCAAACTACGTGTGAAAAGGTAAAATAGTGGGGAGAGTACTGCTCCTAAATCCCAAGCTATGACCACCAAACGTAATCCAAGCTCCAGTATCCCAAAACTCTTCTAAAGTCACAAACAAACAATATGTCATCTGTAAGGTCACACCATGTTTGGAAAATACCATGCAAGGATGAGTGCGAAAATACTCAGTAGGATTCCCAATGGCTTATGGGATCAGTTAGAGTGATACTAAAGAGGGAAGTAGTAGATAGGAAATGGAAAAGTAAAACAGTTCATCTCAACCAAATATCAGTTTTATGTAAGAACATACAAACACAATGATCAATAAATGGTGAGAAGAGAAACTTATCGTCAAGTCTTCTCTACCTATAGTAAGAGAGAATAATCATCCATCCATGAGAAGTTAGAAACAGAAAGCAATTTGCATACCTTGTATGTCTTCGCCACTCTTAGAAGGATAATAGCAAAAACTGAAGTAGTGGGTACCAAAACGGGATATATATTTACATATTCTCTATAATGACACCAAGAAAAGAGTGTATGTGAATCTCTATATCACAAGATCTTCTTAAAAAATGTGAGTGGAAAATACCCCGAGAAGTATCCATTGATGCCTATCATCCCACACATCTTCCCTGAACATCAACTCAAATATACTCAATAATCACACCATGATACTATCCTCTTTGGGTGGAACTGTCTCACCCACATTTTTTTTGTCCTGTCACAAGAATGTGTATTGCTGGGATAAGTGTTCCTCTTTCTTGAGTTTCCAAAGTCATGACGAAGAACCTTTCATCACTATTCCATAAAGTTGAGAGTTTTTGTCAAAAATTGATGGGGACCCACTACCCAACCAACCTAGAGGAATACTAGGATCTATCATTGGGGACCCACTTGTATGTCCACCTAATGGTATGCCAGACTCTTTCATAATGGACCCATTTCCCAGCCCATATAAAGGCATTCCTGAAACTTCTCCGGCCAACCCTTTCGGATGGTACCTCCCAAAAAATAATTGAGGATAACGGGTCATCCCTACTGGATGGTACCTCAAAAGAATGATAGGGTGAGCACTGGTCATCCCTGTATTATGTAACCTTTTATAAGAACAATATTCTATTAATTGGGTATCTCCCTAGATAGGATTTACATACGGAACATATTCAATCATAACATGTAATCCACTATAGAGGGAACCATCACGTTCTATGTGGAAAATCACTTAGGATAGGATACACAAATTCCAAAATATGAGCATAAAAGAATGATAAGCGAGAGATAAAATATATGTAAAATGGATCATGATGCGTGTGGGGACCACATGTCATGTAGCCCTGCCTCATTTCTTGACAATGTTATTAACCATTCTATGGTACTAAAATATGAACAAGTACCACAAGGAATGCATGATTTCTCCTAGAGTACATAACACACCTATTAAAAAGGCTTATGAGTGCATGACACTCATTGCTGATCCAGAGATCCAAAAGCATAATTATCCTGGAACATCTTCTTAAAGGGTTTGAGTACATTTGACTGTATCTCTTCAAAAATCACGTCTACTATCACAAGATTTGATGATTATCCAATCCCTGAGATCTATTCAAATGCTACAATATGATCTTCTACTGACATTCCTTTCATTTTTCCATTTTTAAAAAGATCTCTAAGAAGGATTCACATAGCCAACCAGATCACTCTATTGGTATCCTTGCAGAAAAACACCAAAAATAGACAATTTATTTTCCCTAAATGGAAATACGATAGAGAAGTCATAAGTCATTTAACAGTGCTTGAAGGAGGACAGGTGGGGGGCCACACCTCAGTCTTGAAATGGATTATATGAATCACACCATTTTGATCGTCATGGAAACGATAAGAGATGGGATACAAATTCGTTAAAATATGGATAACAAGTGATAAAGATACATTTAAATAAAATGGATTTGAACCAAGGACTGTGGGGTCCTCATTTAAACATTGGATTAATGGTTCAAAAGTAGACATAAAACGTCTATTTAAAGAAAAGTGTCGTGCCACCGCTGACAGTGTGTCAAACAGACATCCCATATAAATGATTGGTTTGATACCAAATTTCTAAATAATACTAATAAAATTATTATTATAAAATATGGTCATTCCACACCTCTAAACACTAGGAAAGAATCATAACATTCCCTAACTAGTATAAAATGGATTTTTTCAATGAAAGGAACCCGTAGCCATAGACATCACATGAAACAGGAACACTGCTCAAAAGATATGGCCTTTTAAATCCAAAGGTTCTTAAACATACATGTCCTATCCATTATGGTAGGACCTGTATGTATGGGATGGCCTGATTTGTCCACCCCTGGTTTGTTTCGTCAGCTTGCCCCACCTATCATAACCTGGAATGTGTGGTCCCCTTGCCTTGGATCCCGGAAAACACACCGTGTCAACGCAGCACACCCCATGTCGCCAAACCCCTGTCGGCCTCAGTCACCCTACTTGACCACAATATCAATTTCCTCCATCATGGTCGCTACACCTCACCACCACCACATGCCTCTTCCATCCAAATTCTTCTTCACCCTGTCACACAATAAAACTCATGTTTCTCTCCATAGCCTCATTGATGGATACTCTGGATTTGTTCCCTACGACTCCACCACCTCAACCTGACAACCACAGTTTGTCATCTTTCACCACCCACCAGTCACCACCAAAGCCACCTGGACTATACCAAATTCCCACATTCATCCAAATGCAATACTAAATACTCTGAAGGCCTTATTTCATTTCAAAAAACAGATCAATGAGAACATTGCAGTTCCTACCTCTGATTAATAATCCGGCGATCGAGCTATGTGTCTAAAAATAAGTGACTAAATCTTCATACAATTTAAGAATTTTATGATAAAATTGGTGGTTTAACAATATGGATCTACATCCATGTGAGTTTTTTCATCAGTCATTGATAATCAGAACAAATAAAAAATTGTTAATAAAGGATTTTCAATTAAATATTCAATCAGAAGTCCAAAGTAGAAGAAAACATACCTAGATTCACCCTTTCTTCATTGGTGATGCATCTTTTGTGATCCTAATTCAATCTGCTATGGTTTTCTTGGAGATTGATGCCTGATCTGATGAAGAACCAACAATAAAAATGAAGAATGGATAGATAATGAGAGGATAAATGAGGGTGAGATAGGATTATGGCCAACTATGAACTATTAAACATCAATTCATTAAATCTATACTCGCCCAAAATCCAAAAACCCAAAACCCCATCTTTTTATGTTGCATCTAGAAATGAACATCATTTTTAACATTATGATGGTCTTCGATTTTAAATATGATACCCCATTCTAATGATATTTTGTTTTTTTAGATAAAACAATTATGTTTAATTATTTTAATTTCCATTTTCCCCCTTCATGGAGTTTTTCACAGAGGACATTTTATGACAAATGTTATACCACACCTAGTGTAAACGACGCTTTCTGTAATCAATCATTACCTAGGATTTCTTATCCAAGATACAATTTACGAGATATCTCATTTTCTGACACGTGTATAGTAAAAAACAATTATTATTTTGTTAAAATGTTTCTGGAGACACTTGGCATCCTAATTGCATACCATCTCACTTCATAGTTCTATAATTATATATAGTAATATTCCAAACTCATCGAAGAAAAAATAGGGTACCTACATTATTTCAGCCTTCAAAATTTTCATTCCTATAAAGAAAAACTAGGGGAAAAAACTCAGGATACTAACCATGAACCATGTTCTCCCACTCAAGGGAGACTACTGAACGTTACCATGCTTTTATAGAATGCGAAAAAATGACATTTCATCCTGACAAGGTCTGCACTCACTGATGACATGTGTTGGAACATGCACATATCTCCTCCACTATGACACATGGGATATGTCATGCACTCACTACAGTTATTTATTTTAGGGAAATATGGTAGGAAATATCACCATATCGTTCTAATATTTTGAATATCCTGAAGAAACTAGGGGGAAATTTTACTTCCTCGACTGAACCACTACATCCCATGTCACAACTTGAATCGACATTTTTCCATGGCATAAGATCTCGTGTTTCCCTCCTTCATAATATCTATATGGTGAAACAAACATGGATATCAACTAATGAAATATTTCATAGTCGATGCTCCACAACTGATAATCTCTTACCCACTCGAGAAGTGAAGGATAAAACACAATTGATTGAAAAGAAACTACACCGTCAAACTACAACGCGATCAGCTAGAGGGATGCTAAAAACGCCAAATAATCATGCACTTGGTGAATTTGAGACTTCCTAATAATGGAATATCCTACAAAATTTCCCACTCCCGGAGCATAGAATATCCCAATGTCATTGTATTGCATGAACTTCAACCAATTTCACTGCCTTAAGGTCCAGTACCTCTTGGTTGAGACATACCTGAGATTTCGTGGTGTACACAAACCAAAAAGAGCCCTCCCAAAATGTAGAATCCCATATTTTCTGGATGGAAACTATTAATTTCATCACCAATTAGTGAGTCATGTAGTTCTGTTCAATAGGTCTTCATAACCACGACTAGTAGTTGATAATTGCAGTATGAAGGCTGACATTGGGCATGCAATATACCAATAAATACATTAGGGGAGTAAAATCAACAAACCACAAGAAGATAGACACCTAAAGAAAATTTCATACCTCACGTGTCTCTTATTCCATTATAAGAAGTGTAATCCCTGAACAAGACAATCCACCACACACACAAGTGAAACTCCAAGATAAAAGGAGGTAAAGAATTAGAATTCCACCAGAAATGCCACGACGTATTCTAACTATCTATCGCACAACCTCTCCCAGAATTCAAAACTACAATGGATTCATCCTCTACAACTTGATCTTATCCTCTTTTAGAGGAACTGATTCTTCCTCACGGTTTTTCTCACAGATCAATTATTTGTTTATGTGGGGGATGTACCAATATTCTTCATGAATTCTATGCTACATCCAACAACACCGACACAAGGTTACGCCGACACCCTGAATCACCCTATTAAATAATCAAAAATGAAGTAGGCTGTAAAATAGTACCTTATAAAGTATATATCATTTTTTAAAACTAGAATTTGAAAATATATAAGGTGTACCTTCAATCATATCATGATTGGTAGTATTGTAGACATCCAATGCTTGCAGATATTTTTGTAGCCATCTTACAGCTTCTTAAGCCTTACGTGTGCTTCCTTGTGGTGATGGAAACACCTCACAACATCATCCCCACCTCCAAATCCTCCTACTCCTCTACCATCACCACATCCACGAGGACCACCCTGATCACAGTCTTGTCTCTTCCATGGTGGTCCACCTACTACATGTCTGGTGTTCCCATCACACAAGGCGTGGTTTTATCATTCATTATGACCTCTCCCATCAAAATCATAAAACCCACCCTCCCTAGGCCATCCCCACACCCTATTCCAAATTAGTCACATAAGAGCATGTTCTTGAGTCCAATTATTGGGAGGCCACCTACGTCGATATCTTTTTGATTGGCATCTGCAAGCTGCGGCAGACATCTCAGCTCTGTTGTGCTCACAGTGACAACCAGTTATAAAACGTCTCTCTAAAAGAAAGTACATTTTTAGAAATTATTGATTAAGTACCCCGATAAAGATGGTCATTCACATGGGAACTATGATAGAAAAAATCTATTTTTGGAATCTTTGCTCAAACCTTTGTGCTCAGTAAAAGAAATCAATGATCATGTCCCAATAGTAGTGTGCATAGTCTAAGAAACATGCTGCACACTTAGTCACCATCCTCTCACTATGCTATACTAGAAGTATCTATTGAATTCAGACATAGCGTAATATGTAGAGGTAGAAAAAATCAATTAATAGCTATTGGATGTCTTTCAATGTGATCATCCTCTCATCGTGTATCTATGTTACCAAAATCCACCAACTCATAGCTTCTACGTGAAAAAGGGAGCCATCTAAAGCCACCATATGGTCTATTAGTGTCCATGATAGCCTAAAGAGGTCTACCAATGACTCTAAAAAAACCAATGTTACATGAGGGTCTGGCCCACCATCGAACCTCAGAAGTCTCTAGAAATGGAACTCGCGATGTGTGCACAACCTCCGCACGTCCAAATCCTTCTATGTTGGTGTTGTCTGCTTCTCAATAGGATGAGGTACTAATACCTACCCACCCTGATAATGGGGCTTGCATAGTGGGACACGAACATTGGCCTCGTCACTCACATGGCCATCATCAGAAAACCGGATCTAGTATTTCAGTTGGGTGTCATTGCGGAGAAATCCTAAATGTTATGAAGGATTATGTGATCAGAAGAAAATATATATATCAACAATTTAGAGGAGTTGACTCACGAAGGATAGTAAATGACTCAACCCTATGGGATAAATTTACCATTGTTCCATGCAACAAGTTTCTCAGGGTTCCATGTAGAAAAGAGTGTAATTATGGTAATGATGAATATACACAGCGGTCACATGTAACAATACTATAGTCATTGGCCTTATAGACTCTTTAGAGACACATCAACACTGTTTCCATAAACCCAACCAAGTCCATTTTAGGGAAACATCCAGATAATGTTGCAAGAGTTGACCTAACATTTTATTAAACTTATTCATGACCCAACCCATACTGGGGATCGACCCCTCCTACCCCAAGCTCACCTCACTAGGCTATGGGATGGCGACTTGTGACAAAGGGACACCAAACTCAGGGATGCATTTTACTAAGAACATATACACAGAAACATGCATCTAACTCAATGAAAAAGTTAGTATTTATAGGAAACAGGATAAAAAACTACTATATAAAAACAAAAAACATTTATCAACATCTAAATAGTATAGGTACAGTGATTAAAAATGAACGGTAAATAGAAAAAATACACAACCAAACAGATAATTGACAAAACGTGGCATCATATAAAAAATTAAAATATTTGGAATAGTTCATCTCATGAATCCCAACATATGAATTCACGATAAAACTGTACATTTTATGAAAGGAAAAACCAACAGTGGGAAAACCCTAGAAGGTTAGCATATAAAAATACTCAGTTGGATATCATTAAGATGAAGGGACAAACAAGATAGGTAATGAAGACGGAATCATTAAGTATAAAAATGTATTATAAAATGAATGAAGCTCAACCCATCATGAGTGAGATGAAATATTCCCCATACAAAAGGATCTAGGATAATAAAGAAGATGGAATTCTCTTCGATTATTCTCTTCCTATGGTAGGAGATCAGACTCCTTCAACCACAAGAAGCTTCACATAGTAAGCACCTAGCATGCCACGAACATCATCACATCTCTAGGAAGGAGAGTATCCAAAACCACAAAAGTGGGTACTGAAATATGAGAGATATATATATGTATGTATGATCATCATATAATACCAAATAATAGAGTAAGGGGATCTCCATATGACAAGATTAGTCCAGTAAAATTGAGTGGCTGGCATTCTGAGAAGTATCAATTGATGCCTAGTATCCAACACATCTGTCCTAAACATTAGTTCAAAGGGACTCAATAATAACACCTTGAAACAATCCTATTTGGGTGTCACTATCTCACCCACATTGCATTATGTCACGTCCCAATGATGCGTCTTGGTTGGAAAAGTGTCGGGCTTTCTTGGGAATCCAATGGCATGTAAAATCACATCTCTTAACAATGCGACATAGTAAATAGATTGTATCACAAATCCATGGGGACCCGTATCCCAACCAAGCATGTTTCATGTCAGGAAATGTAACCAAGGACCCACTACCCAAACCAGCTAGAGGTATGCCCACCTTTTTCATTAGGGACCCATTGCCTAGCCTAGTTTGAGATATACCCAGAACTGTTATATACATCCATGATGGATGGTACCTCTCAGAAAATCACAGAGGAGGAAATTCAATCCCTAATTGATAGTACCTCCCAGAATGTATTGAGGAATAATGGCCATCCCTACTAGACGGTACCTCTAGAAAGAACATTGTTATAGTCATCGGGTGTTTCCGCCAATATTTTTCACACCCAGAACATATCACGTCATTACTCATAAGAAACTAAGGATGGATCCATTGCAATATGATAAAAAAACACTCATTATAGATTATACGCTTTCCATAATCTGATTCCAAAAGAAAGATAGGTGAGAGATATAATATTAGTAATGTTGTACACAGTTCATGTGTGGGAAACACATCATGTGGCCCCACCTCATTGTCATGTTGTGTAAATAAAAATTCTTAGGCACCATACTGTGAATGAGTAACCCTAGGAATTATGTCATACACCCAGAGTACATGACAAACCTAATCAAATGTTTGAGGAGTTCACGACTCTCGTAGTTGATCCAGATGGGCAAAATCAAAATTTAACTGTCAGACGTCCTCAAATGGATCACAAAAATTAGACCACTTCTCTTCATACAGCTTCTCCACTCTCAAAAGAGTTAATTTTGACACATACTATGGGTTCTCATAAAAAATTTCAAAAGAACCTTCCCCAATATTCTTTTAATGTTTCCATGTTTTATGAGACCATGAATAAGGTTTCACGCATCCAAACATATACCACCATTATGATCCTTATAAAAAACACGCAAGTTTGACAATTATTCTACCCAAACAGACTACCAATGGAAGAGTTGTATGTTTTCAAACAGAGCTCGAAGGACATCTTGTGGGTCCCACACTTCATTCTGTAAAAACATTATATGGATCGATCCATTTTTATCCACATGAAAAAATGCACGGGATGGACTTCTCATTCTTCCAAAATGTATAATAATTGAGAAAACTGCATTTCACCGCAAAGCATGTGAACTGGTCCAAAGGCCCCAAAAATCGAAATTGTACTAATGAAGTAAAAGTATTCTTGAAATGTTCCACAATGACATTTATCACACTGCTAATAAAAACATGTGAAACCGACATCTCGTTTGCAGGATAGGCTGGACACAATATTTCTATATAATATTAATTAAAATCTTATTATTAAATCTAAGTGTTTAATGTAACTGAATACCAATATAACTTCATAAGAGTCCTGAACCATTTTAATGGTTTTTTGTCACTATAAAATAGCTATAACCATAGATGAAATGTCAAAAAGGAATGATTTTCAAAAGATATGGAATTTTAATTCTTTATGGTCCAAAATGGAATCGTCTGATCCATTCTGGTCGAGCATCTCCACTTAGGCCAGCCCACTCCAGATAAACAAATTCTATTTCGCCAGACCACCCCCCAGTTGCAGCCCAGATCACATGCTCCCCTTTCTTGAGATCCCTTCCAGCACACCATGTCAATGTGGTACACCCCGCATTGCATGGCCCCTATCGGGATTGCCACCCAGTCTTCCCATGACACAGAACTCCTCTGTCCTGGTCCTGCTGCTACATTTCTAGCCCGGTGCTTTGCCGCCACACTCCATCATGGCCTTATCTTCCTCTCTCAAACTAGAAAAACTCACCAACTTCACCAAAGGCTCCACCAATGTTGTTCCCTATTTCTCCACCACCTCAATACAATCTCCAAGACCAGCCGACATTCGCCGCTAGTGGTGTAATGTAAGACCCTCATTGGAGCCTTCTTCTCCATTCCATTTGAACTAATCATATGGCCATATTGTTGAAAAAAAATCGATAGACTAACCTTGTTACTATTCCTATATAGATCCAGTCTCTGATCAACAATCATACAATCGATCAATGCTTCTGAAAATAAGTGATGAATTATATGAAGAACATATAGATTTTTGGATGAAATTTCATGTTTAACAGTATGGATTGAGGTCTTTGTTAGTGAATTAATCATTGGTAGAATGTAAAAATGATTAAAAAAACATGTAAAAAGTATTTTAAAAAAATCATCAACCTAATTTCCAGGTAGAAGAAAACCTACATGGATTAATTTGTTCATCTTTGGTGATGTTGTTTTTGTGATCCTGCTTCTATCCGACGAGGTTTCGGCAAATATTGTTCCTTGATCCAGTGAATAAACTAGAATAACAATGTGGAATAGTTAGGGATATTGAGGATAGAGTACATAGAGAGGATTAGGGATAACCAAAATACTCATAATCATTTATTTATAAAACCCCTGCTCGATGCTGAATCAGAAATCCCCACACACCTATCATTTTATGTCACATATAGGAAAAACACAAAATCTTGAACTCAACGATGGTATCATATTTCAAATATGTTACCCTATTAAAATTTTATTGGTTTTTTTAAGATATATTTATTAATTTTATTTATTTTAAATTACCTATTTCCCCATATGTTACATTTTTCATAGTAGTCCAATGATTAAAAAATTTATTCGCATTTTACGGTGAACAACATGTTCTGGACCCAACGATGGACTCATATTTATTATATGAGCTACCATTTAGGATTTATATTATTTATGACATGTTAATAGTAAAAAAACACATATTAATTATTTATAATTTATTCTGGAAACACTGGGCCTAAGAATTTCATGTCGTCTCAGTACCTAGTATTGAAATTTTAGATAGTAATATTCCAAATTATTACAAGGAAAAAATTGGTTCTCTACAAGTAAAAACTATAAGTATATATCTTTCTTCACTATAGAGGTGTTTATAATAATCCATAGGTTATTTCCAAAATTCTACTTGGTACATCTATAGTTTTTGGTAGTTTAATTTGACTAGTTATTTAAAACCCTATACTTCTATATCAAATGAACCAAATGGAAATATATTAGTTAATGTGTATGGTATAGTCCACATGGAATGAAAATTTCCAAGTAATGGTTTCATCTTTGAATTAATAGATGTAATATCCCTCTAATATGAAATTCTTATTTGTGGATCAATTTTTCATTGGGATATTTTTTATCCTTTTATAGTAAGAAATTTATAACATTCTTCGTTCCAAAATTAATAATGAAACATTAGATTTTGTTTCCTTTATTCACTATCCCTGATATACTCATTATCTACACTTCTGATAGCCCAATAGGCCTTATGTAACAGATTAATAGGTATGTTGAAATGGTTACATAAATAATTTTTTATGAACACATATCGACTAGGATCTCATAGGTTATTCTTAAACCCCCAATTTTACCTTTTATCTTATTACTCATGAACTATATTAAAGGTTTTACAAACTTATACATGAACCTTTTGACTTATTTATTATATAAATAATCCATTCCAAATGCATTTTTCTCGTAACCAAAATATTATTTACTGTACACTTAATATATTTTCATGAGGGACATAATTTTTTATTATATAAGGGTTCCTTGGTCACGGGTTATTAATTTATTTATTTCAATCCAAAAAAATATGATTGATTTCATATATTAAATTAAAAGTTTTGATTCATCAACCTATATATATTCAATTTTATTCCATTTAGAATCCTTGTCTATTGAGAAAAAGATATATGAAAATTATAATTATATAAAAAATAGGAAAATGAATTAAAATCCATAGACATAAAATATATCACATAAAAGAATAGGTTTTTGGGGATTTTATATTCTTTTATAAATTCCACATGTAAAAAAAATTCTCAATTTAAATATTAGTCCAAATCTTTATAATAGTTAGAGAGGAAAAAAAATCTTGCATAAAAAATACCCTGAGTGGTTAGTTGAGGTCTAAAATGACCTCTACATGCATATGCATGATAAAAAAATGAAAATAATTTATTTCAATATCAAGAGTACACAAAATAGTGACTTTTTCATTGAAATTTATTTATTGTTTTGTTTCCTAAGAACTATATTTTTTCATATATAAATATAGTTTTTTGATTATCAGAGAATAAAAAAGGTAAATTTTGTGTGCCCAGAATATTAACAATTTCTACATACTATGGTACTTGGAGTATGTTCTATAGATTCTCAATATTTAATGAATCATCCAAACTAATTGACTAGATCAGTTATATATCACATGTGTGAGAAGTTCATCTCATGTGATTGGCTACTATATTATTAAATCCATTATTTTCCTCAGTATCAAGGAAAAACACATGAAACAACACCTTCCATATTACCCATTTGGGTTATTTATTAGACATCATAATCATGAATCTTAAATTTTCAAGATAATAAAAAAAATTAACTATGTTAATATGTGATAAGGCTAAATAAAATAAAATATAAAAAAATTTATGAAAAATACTTCTTTATAATTGTAGAGTTAATCTAATCAGTGTCTAGGGTTTATGAAATACTGGCTTTCAGACCTGTAATATTATATGTCTTTTGGGACAACATTGACACTAAAACTCTATTAGAATAATCACAATATATCTCAATGCGATGAATATAATTTGGTGGGAAAATGATGTAAGATTTGGTAATGATTTATTAATCATATCAAAGGTTTTCCTTCATAAATAATCAAAGAAACATTTTGTTACATTCATTAGTTTTGTAGTTGGAGGTATATAAATTTTCCCAATGTTCCTAAAAATCCTTCTATTGAATCGATCATAGTCCAATAATGATAAAATCTATTTTATAGTGGTGGTTTAGGGTCCTTTCGAAACAACATCAACTATGGAATTGTCAACTTCAATTCCTTCTATAGAATTATATTGTCGTAAATTTATTCATTTTTCAAACATAAAATGGTGTTTTAGAAAATTTATAAACAGTTGGTTCTCATTACATATTTGTAAAAACGTTTCTACAATATCATGATAGTTTCGAAATCATAATCCATATAGAGTGAAATCATTAATGAATTCCTATAATAGATTATCATATAAGTATTAGAATATTCATACCATGCTGGTCACTTTATAATTTTTTCATAAAAGATATATAGAAATGTTAATTTTTTGGTACATGGATTAATATAATGAAGTCAATACAAACACTCCAACTATTATTTATTGTACTATATATTAATTTATTATTTTTGTTTTTCAGAATTGTGTAACTGTTTATAATAGAATCAAATTGAATGGGTTAAGGCAATTGTGATTTCAGATGGGATAAATTATTTCAACATTAAAAGTCTCTCTACCCAAATTTTTCCAAGTTCTTTATAATAATGTATCTCTATTGTTGTCTCAAATAATTTGATCCTTCTTCAAAAAAACATTTATGCATGAACTTATTGGGGATTATATATAAAATTTGTATCAAATGATCATACTATGGATATAATATTCTTTTCCTTAATTTTTTGTAGATGGATTTCATAGTCTATATCTATTTTGTTGGATAATATGACTAATATTATTTTACCCTCTGTTAAATTTCCATGTTTTAATTTTTTGATATGGATATTAAATTGCAATTTTGGGGGGTTCTTAAGATAGTTTCATTTCACTATTGTCCATGCTCTCCACATATTCAAGAATGGAATAAATAATAGTGTAATATTATACAAATTAATCAGAATAACTATCATCTATTTCATTAAATTTATCAATAGTTAAAATTTCCTATAGATTAATTTCATTTTAAAAAATAGATTTATCTATCATTTTGGGGTATTCCAAATATCTCTTTAGTCTAATTATTTGATAAAACGTTTCAATTTCTTACATTAAGGAATGGGTAATTTAGAAAAATAATATATGGTGAAATCATATTGTTTTTCAAGTGGATTTTTAATTTTTTAGTGAATTTTATAATTAATAGTTTCATCACCAAATATAATTTCAAGGGTTATATAAAGTATTTTCCATGTTTTTATCAATATTTAAGAATGTTATACCATGAATAATTTGAAATTTTTGTTTACTATTTCCATCCACCATTTTGAGAATGTATCTATCATCAAGGGATGAGTATCCTTTTACATGTACATGTATATCCTCAAAGAGATATACCGGATAAAAATTAGATCCATTGGAAAGTTTTATATTATAAGGGTGTTCTTTTGTTCTTGCAAATGTAAATAATAATAACTGGATTAAGAAATTATTTTAATTTAATCACCCAAGTAAGACAAATCATTGTAATATTTAATATCTCCAATAGTATAATGAATAGACAAAGTAATAAAATACTGACAATGGTAGGGGATTTAATTGGTAGAAGAAAATTTATTTCCAAGCCTTAACTCTTCATTTCATTTAAATATCTTAATAATAATGAAAAATTAGATAATGATTTTTTTATATGTTGGAATCCAGTGACTTTCTTGGATCATTTAAATATTGAGTTAAACTTTTTAGAAAAATGTATGTATCTATTTCTGGGTTGATTCATCCTATTTTATTCTTAGTTTATGAATTATTATAGGGAAGTGATTTGGGGATTCTATGAATCTTACATGGTATTTATTTTAACATTTTATTATTCACTTCCTATTTCCTTATCATGCTTATTTTTCAATGGAAGATTATTGATATTGTTTTCTTCTAGTTTTAATTTCTATTGAAAATTCATTATTTTTGTCTAGTTATATTACGCTTCTTAATTTAATGGAACTGACATTTCCCATATGATTTTTAATTTCATAAGAATAATGATTTATGATACTTGATTTAGTATGATATTAATGATTTTAAGAGATTTTTGAAAAATCTTTCTATTATTTAATGACCTGTGAGTGGTGTGAGTGGTGTGGTAATTATTTTCATATTCTACTAATTATCTCAATGTTTCTTTCATGGATATTTCCTGTGGTTTTCAATGTTGTTTTCTTATATATGTAGGGAAACGTTTTCTTAGGAATTGGAATTGTTGAAAATGTTATTGATATTCATATTGAATATGTGTTCATTGAATCTATTTTCCCCTGCTACAAAGTTTTATGTGGGGAATTCTCTAAATCCATATTTTCCACATAAATTGTTCTAAAATTTCCTCTTGAACCTAGAATCGTACTATTCAGTTACTTAAATTTCAGTTCAACTATAATTAAATTGATCTAGGTTGTAGCATAGTTTTAAATACCATGGGGGTGTGTTGGTTGGTTACTCTTATACTATGTTCATAGCATATTATCTCTCAAGGGTAGTTAATTTGTCAATTTTATTTTTATTGCATGGGTGGATTATGGGTTTTACCACAATTACACCCCTATATGCAGTTGTAATACAAATTTTTTTTGGCATTTTTTGAGATCATTCGAAGGATTTCACCTACCCAAATAGTGACTTGTCAATAAGTTCTCTACATAAAGATGCATAAAATGGGTTCCAGTCATTATTCAGAAATCATTGCTTATAAAATAGTAGAACATATGTTCTTTTTATTAATGTTGTGGAAACGATGTGGATTGTTTCATGAACTTATCACAGAACTCAGGGAGAGATTCTCTAGTTTCCTATTTGATTCAGTATATTTATATTCTATATTTTGAACTCCCTGATAAAGGTAATTATTTCTAGAGGTTTGATTTTTATTTAGGAATATATTTTATATCCCCTCCCATGAGTTGACATCATCAGGATTCTTATTTTAGAGACACACCATGTATTCTCCATCATGTGATAAGGGAAAACCATTCAACATGACATGATCCTCAGTGAACCCTCTAGTTCTAAATCCAAAAAAAAATTGATTAAATTCTACAATGGTCTTATTTAGGTCTTCACCAAATATACCCAGAATTTTGTGTAGTATCCTAAAATTCTGATTTTGGGTTTATAGTGATGTTAATCATTTAATTGTAATTTTAAATATTCAAATACTAATATTGGGTTCTTGTATTTCACTTAATGCCCTATTAATGTGATCTAGATTAAAAAAATTATCAAAATTTTAAACTATATATTTAGAGGAGGTTAAAACTACGGGTGGACAGTCATCCAATGGAATGGTGGAAAAGTGTGTTTTTTCATGTTCTATGTTTCTTTATGTTCCCAGTCCTTCTAACACAGTTCTTCGAACAATAATATCAAATCCATTGAGTCATGAAGATTTGGAATTGTTCATTTACAATTTTTTTTAATAATAATTTAAAAAAAATTCGTCCCATCAACCACAAAAGGGTAATGAGCATTAGTCTCAAGGTGCTAGGACAACAATTTTTACCCCATTTCATGTTGTAATAATGCTACTCAAATTTTATATGGAGAAGTTAGTGTTGTGTGTATGTTGAAATATTTGGTAGTGTGTACAATTTTAGAGAAATAGTAAGTAAATATGGTTGGATTTAATAATACATAATTAAACAACAGTCAAGACTGTAATTAAATGAAAATTGATTTATCGAATCGTTATAAACATTATTTTTAACAACTCAATGTTAAATTAAATCCAATTTATTATGTTCATCATTAAAATATTTCTCAAAATGTGAAATTAAATGATTAATAAATTTCTTTTGATTTTGAAATCATAGGGTTATGATACATCCATTAACCGTCAAATTACTCAACTATTTTCTATCTCATGTAAAGGATTCTATACATGTATATTTGGTGTGAAATTAAAAAAACATCTTACAAGAACATAACAGATTCTTAAAATAATATTCTACCAAAAAAACAAATTATTAATAATGTATTTATAATTATTATTCATGGATCATAATTCACTGAAATACAATGTTGTTGGATTATATGTGGTTGTACCACATATGTTCTTGTGGTCCATCTTCACAATTTTACAAAAAGTAACAATAAAAAATACATTAGTCATTAATGGTGGTGACCTGGATTCTCCTTTTATAATTAACCTATACTCTTAATATAGTGATCTAATTCAATGGTTCGGTACATATGGGGTCCACATGTTTCTTTTTTATATTTTGGAGTGTCTTTAGGGAGTAGGATTACCTTAATCTCGATGGTGGATATTGGTATGAAAGGATGGGTCAGTATGAATTTTGTAAAAAATCATTACTCTTTTATGACCTAGCCTAATATATATTTAATGGTTTAGTGATTTAATCCTATATAGTACTAAGTGAGTAAATAAAAAATCACCTTTGGTTTTTAGTTATGGCCATTAAAATATTAAAATTTTTATGAGAATAGATTTTTAACACATTATATTTCATGTCTTATTATATTAATAACTAATATTCTCTCATCATATGATGGTGATGGTTAGCCGTTTATTTATCATTGGAGTTGTTTGTTCTTAGTAAAATTTTTTTTCTACTTATATCCTTTTTTAAAAACATTGTTCTGAATTTTTTATCAATGTTTTATTAAATTCATAGAGAGTTTGGAATCAATAATGAACATACACCCTTACATGCTCTATATGAGATCATATTACATTTTCAAATGGATTTGCTGTTGAACGGATTCATTACAATTAATGACATGGTTAAATTATAGTTCACCATCAATAGTTTTAATTACATTTTATCTTCTCTCAATGTATGCTTGTATGTTTATCACACTAAGTTGGTCTGTAGCATTGACCGAGGTGGAATCAATTCATGATTATCACGGTATAATGCATTCTCACAATCATTTTTCATGTTTTCATGGTGTGAGAAGATGGTGGAAAAGGAATGGTATATGGATTCAATTTTTTTACATGGTGGTGGTAGTAAAATTGTTGTTGAAAATTTTGGGGAAGCACCTAGTCTATAAAACATCTTCAAGCATTAGAAGAGATGGTTTTTTATCTTCATGGGAAGTAGAGGATAAGGGTCAAAAATAGTTGGTTTGATGGTAAATTCCCATTAGGATATGTTGGAAATTATTTTGGCTTTCATGATTACCATGAATTTCAACATTGGTATGTTGATAAAATGTAGGTTTATGATTACAGTTTCACAATAAAAATGTGTGTCATGAGAGTTTAGGAATATTAAATTATTTTTGTTTAAGCTGGTTAAAATTTTATCCACCATGGAATTTTTGAGAATAGGGTATACTGATGGTAATCGAGGTAGGTAGATATATAGTGCCATTGTGGTGAAATAATGTGGGGAAATGATTGTGTGTATTTATCAAGGTAAGATGAAGACACTATAACTATTCTTAATAAGAGACTATATAATCATATAGAGGCTAAATATGGTCAGTACCCACAATAAGCATAGTTACAATAGATATTATCATCAGTCAATAACATTGTAATTTTCAAACATTCAAAAGTTTATATTTTTAATTACTGTAGTTTTAATATTCACGCTATCAATTTCCTTTTTCATGGATCCCCATTTTATATCAAAATATGTATCCATAAATAAAAACATATTTATATCCAGTTTCTAATAATATTCTAATTTCAAAATGTCAAATTAATCAGCTATAAACATTGGTATTTAAATATAATGTTGTTAGTTTTATTGAATTTGATATTAAATGTTGAAAATTACATCTCACATCACATATGTATTGGTACAAGATGACTGTTGGATGATTGAAATATTAATGAATTAGAATTAATAAAATATGAAATTTATATAAGTAATTTCTATTATAAGGTTTCATTATGGATTTGATATAATATGATAAATTATGTTAATGACCTATATTTGTAATTTAATAGTAATGGTAATATTTTAATTGACATAAAATAACCATTAATATGTTCTAAATGTTTATAAAATGGTTTTCATTTTGGATAATGAGGTGATTGATATGAATATAGTATTTTTTATAATATTGAAGACTATAAAACTGATTAATGATTTAGGTAAAAAGTGGTTTATGTGTTAATGGGTTGAGTTCAACACATCATTGGATTTCTGGAATATATTCAATTATTTTTTATTTTAATCAAGTAGTATGGAAGATTGAATAATTTAAATAAGTGTAAGTGATAATTAAAAAATTTAAAATATTTTAATATAATACATGGTGATGTTGTTCCCATTTTTGGTATGTAATGATTCATAGGAACATCATATTGTTCGGTGTATTAATGAAAAAAATTAATTGAAACAATTAATAAAATTAGTTATAAATTTTGTTTTTTGTAAGCGTTATATGGTTAACTATTTGTAGAATGGATTATGTTGAACATTGGTTGTGTTATTAGATTTTAATATAATACATCACCATATGAATATTAATTTATATAGGATAAAAATTTCTAACCATCTTGTTTTAATACTCACTTGATATCTAAGGAATGAAATATCAAGCTATTATGAATAATGTTATCCAATTATTGCCAATTATAGTTATTCGATCATAAAAAAACATTTTTTGATATTCATTTCAAGGAGTAAGTGATAAATTTGAAATCGATCAATGTGTATTTTTAAACTTTTTATAAGAAGTAGAAAAATAATAATTTTTTATTTTTCATTATCTTTTTAGAAATAAATTGATTTCATAATACCACAGTAAATGCTGTTTATTTTTATTATCATAATACATTACTTTTATATGAATCAATGGTATAATAGGTCATCCAATATTTATGGTTTTGAGTATTTTATCATTTCATTGATCATTCAATTTCCTATGATTAGTGATCTACGTAATTTTCATTAATATTTTAGTCTTTTATTCTATGTCTAAATCCACATTGCAGACCTATTTTCTCTTCTGTGGAATCCAAGTTAAGATTAAATTATAGTTATCTATTTTCATTCAAACTATCCATTTTTAATGGATGTTTTATTATTAATTTATATGATATGGGTTACAACAAATGAATTTTGAAATGATAAAACATTGAATTATGATTAAAATTTTAGGGAATAATTCATTTTTAAGTGGTTTTAATATATCACCATGTGATTTTATGGGTTCAATTTTTAGGAAAAAAATAAAATTTCATTGATTTCATGTGTTTCACTCAGCATTGAGTTTTAATACACCGTGTTTTATTATCAATATTATTATTAAGTTGAATATGTTATAACATAGATGATGGAAATAATATTTTTAATAGTAATATATTATATATATATCAATTAAAATGATTTTATATAAATAAAAAATACTGATAAAGAGGTAGAAAATTTTTGTTAAAGCTATTATCGGTTTCCACAATACTATCTTATAAAAAAAATATATTTTTAATTTTTCTGAAGAATAATAAAATTTATTTTTATTTTTTATAAAATTCATTTTATGAATTTAAATTAGGTTTATAAAATTTAATTACAAAATTATCAATGGTTTAATTTTTTATCTTTTTCTAAATAGTTTAATGTCTTTATAAAGAATGAAAAATAATTATTTTTAACATAAAACACCATTTTCATTTAAATTAATTATAATGTTAAATAATATTATATAATTGATTCAATGATGTATTCGATCAATTATATAAGTGTTAATGCAACTTATACCAGTAAATAAATTTTATATTTCTCATTGACATAAAAACAGTATAAATTTCTAAACATTTTCTCTTTGAGAACCAATATTTCAATCATTTCTATGGGACTAATTTTTTATGTTATAAATTTCAATTTCTTATAATTAAATATTAAAAAATATATTAGATATTTTTAATAATAATATTTTTTATATTATAATATTTTCAACTTAATGTTTGAGCAAAATGAATTTTGAGAATAGTGAAACATTTATTACAATGTTTATGGTAAATATGGGTTTACCAAAGGAAAAAATAAGAAGATTAGTGTTATAAATGACTATTAAATAATTAAAATATCTACCTTTTGAAATATTTATATATTATAATTCCCATGATATAATATATCTTAATTTGAATGATTGTTACAGAGGAATTCACTTTTAAATTTTGATTCTTTTGGGAAATTTCAAATTAGTTTGTAAATCGGTACTTTTCCCCATCTTATAAAAGGCTACCACCACCATCCATGCTTTTATAACTGTTCATGAATATATATTTTTCCAATAATTAAATAAATACTTCCCCAAAATCCATATATATTATCCGGAGCTCATGTTCCCCCCAAAATATAAACATTTAGTTCTTTAATATGAGATACAGATGAGGTGCTTCTAAGTAATGGTAATTATCTTCACTATGCTTGTTCATTTTAATTACAAGTATTAAATATTAAATTATTTATTAAAAATGAAATATATTAACATAATAATATCCTATATTTTTGTATTTTATAATGTTAACATAAAAACTATCCACCATTTCCATTCCATGAAATTTGTTATGAAATCATAATTACTGTGTACACTTGACTACCACCTCGCAAACCAATGCCATTAATTTTTCCATTACCGCCACTGGTTGTTGGAAATTATGATATATGTGATGTATATATATGATATTAATATCATAATTATATATTTTGATTAATTATATTATATATAAATTTTTTACATTTTTCTTTCTGATAATATGATAACATAGCTCATGTAAATAATGTGTTACTACCTCGCAACGTGATGTGATTCACTCAAAATTTACATGGATTATAGTATGGATGTGTTTATATATATAAATAGATAGTTTAATAATTTTTCTTTAATGGTAATATATTATATTACATTATTAATTTCAACCCATTGAAATTTTTTAAATTATGTTCATTTGTATGTATGGATAACTGTCGCTATGAACAGTGCCATTAACGATCTCCTACAAAATTTATGGATTACAATAAATATATATACAGAGAATATATATTATAATTATATAAATGATATAATTATGTTTACATTAAATCCTTTGTAAATATAAGATAACAAATATATAACTAATATAAACAAGCAATAAAAACAAGGTAGTTATTTCCAAAAACATGACATTAACATGGGATCGTTAATGAATAGGATATAAAAGGTAAGAATTAATTATTATATTCAATGATAATTATATTTATATTACATAAATTGATTTCAAATAAAATTATATTTATTATATGATATTTTTCAACATCTATGAGTGAATTTAGTACTTTTGTTAAGAGATTACTATATTTTACTTTATTTTTGCGATACATTTGAAAATACACAAACGATTTATTTAGTGTTTTAAATATACATAATATTAGAAATATAATATCCGGAATCTATATATTTTAATTATATGTAATACTTCATTATATATTTTTTTATTGGGGTTTATGGTTTAAATGATACCCAAGACCTAAGGGATTGTTTCTCAAATTTCCTTAATTGATACATAAGTTATGTTATTCATCTATATTATTTTATGAGGCATATATAAATAAAAATTGAAATTTAATATAATTAATTAATTTATTCTTGTTATATATTTGGTTTCCTTTATGTTTTTCTATTTTATATATTATGATTCAATTTTTATAAGGTTGTAAATATTTTATGTTATAATCCCATTATTTTTCTAGATTTGTTATAATTTTGTGTCAAATTGAAATATCAAATCATATATCCATCAAGAAACTCATTAATATTTTTATAATATTTCAAAGCATGATATTTTCAACAATTAATAACATGTTTCCTCTCTTTGATAAATTAAATAAATATGAAAATGTTTTTAAGAAAACCAAAAATTATTCCACTTTTTAGTCAGAAATCCATTTTCATCCAAAACAATCTTCTCCAACAAAATGTTTTCAATATTGTTTATAATATTTCAAATATGATTTATAAAATTAATTATTACCCATGAATAAATTATATAAATGTTTTTAATGTAATATTCATCCTATTTTAAAAAAAATGAATGATTTCCTTTTTCTAAAATGTTGAACATAATCCTCATTTTAACGTGTATTCCATGTATTAAATTTTATACCATATTTATGTCAAATTTTTATAAATTTTCCATTAAAAGTAAGAAACATTTTATTTTAGGAAATAGATATAAGATATTGTTTAAATTTATTTCTTTATAAAATGTTTATTTCTCATAATAAATGTTGTAAATTATGTTTAAAATAATCTCCTTTTATGATTTAAATTTCAATTTAAATGAAAATTATTTTGAAATACTTCTATGTTTTAAAATATTGATTATAATTTATGGTTTTTCTACTCCATAAATGTTCCAAATGATCTTTAATAATCCTTCTACATCTAGGATGACATCCTTTGATGTATCATATTCTTTTGTGTGTTAATGAACTAACGATTCCAT
Source organism: Viscum album (assembly GCA_963277665.1). Lineage (NCBI taxonomy): Eukaryota > Viridiplantae > Streptophyta > Magnoliopsida > Santalales > Viscaceae > Viscum > Viscum album. The sequence continues at coordinate 1,683,719,831 of OY728158.1, forward strand.
CATCATTATTTATCTAAATACTTAATGATGAAAATATTTTTTTGTAACACCTCAACCACTGAAGACTGGTGTAGATGGAATGTTTTTCTACATTGGAATGTTTATAAGGAATTAAATATTGAAGGATATATCAGTTTAGGAGTCTTGGATATCCATATTAAATATATTATACAAATTTTAAATTTATAAATTGTAAATTAAAACATGATTCATAACAAAAGGGAATGAAATGAATCCTTGAATGATTATTCAAATATTTCATCTTCACAACATGGGTAATTAACCATTATATTATTGATCTCAAATGCACAATAAGGGTATGTAAATTGGAAGAAACAATGAATTATCTTGAATAAATCAATATTTTTATATAATAAATTCTCACATATTCCATTAAAATAATTAAATAAGGAAAATTCAATATTTTAAGGTGAATAACTCAAACACATGACATTTAGTTGATGAACTGAAAATCAATTGTATCCATATATATTTCGATAATAAATATCATTGATTAATAATTAATAAAACTAAATGGGGTATTTTTTTTACTAAATGGGAAATATTTATGCAGCACATGAAAACCTATTCCATCATGATCCTTCATGGGATGGTTTAAGACTACAAATATAATACAATTTATTTTGGCCAACATGTTTGTCTCATACGGAACTATTGATTTATTGATGACATATATAATGTTAGGGATCCACCTATTATTACCATTTAAATTAATTCTTCATATCGAATAACCAAAATACATAATATGTCTTCTTAAATATCCATATTGAATAAGTAATACATTGTAATCAATAATTCCCTAGTTAATCAAATATATTTTAAAGTGAAAATTCTTTTTAATAAGGATATACGGTTTAAGAAAAACTAAATTACATTATAAAAAAAATTTACATTCTAGTAACATTCCAAAGAAAAAGGATTAAAAAAAGTAATTGTTTCAAAATAATTTTAACAATAACAAAAGGAATTTATATTAATACATTAATAATTAAGAACATTCTTTATTAGTATACTCTCAAAACATTCCAATGTGTCTCATACCAATCTGAATCAATTGGATCATAATACCCAGAAGGGTTTTAAACTAAATGAATCAAAGAATGTCATGTTTATATGGGGATTCCTGATATTTCAGAAAAAACTAGTTTATACCTAATATAAATGTAAAATGGTGCATACTAAAAATTAAGTCTCAATGGAATGTAAATTTAGATTAAATTCCATTATATAGATTGTACTTATTGTTGTGCGGTTTTTATAATGATTTATAGCATTTTAAAATATGTTATTAACTTATACAAGAATTATACTCATATTTTTAATTTCATATATTAACATCTTATAATATATTATTACTTATTTTTTAAAAATCGTTCATTATTTTGACTATTTTTGGTGTTAATTGCAACATTTTCCCAAGTTTGTTTTGACTTGTTGTTGATTAGCTTATTAATTTGATCATTGTTTCATTATCTCAATTCTTTAAAACCGAATTTAGTTATCATATATATTATATAAAAATTCATTTATAACAATCTATAATTTTTAGATTCATGAAATGAAATGGTCTATTAATCGATATGTTTGGTTGTGTGTATGCATGAATGATGCATTCATTTATTTTTCACATTATAACAATGAAAAATAATTAATAATTTTTTTTATTATAATTAAAAAACAATATATATCTTATATAGTTACATTTTGTTACTCAAAATATCCTTACAATGTTTCTCATATAACATTAACGAGTCACATTACTTTTGCGAGCCGATAGTCCACACATCCACAAATGATGTTATTGTATTTTGAAAAAATGGAATGTATAGATGATAGATTTATAAAAGAAGTAAAGTAGTATATAAAATTATAAATATCATATATATCATATTTAAATATATTTTCCATTATAAAGTAAACCATAAGTTTTGATAAAGGAACAAATTAAAAAAGTATCATTTTGTGAGTCAGTAGTCCGTCGTACACATAAACATTATGTATGTTACCAATCAGATAGAGATGTTTTTATGTGTTATTTAACCCATTATCATAAATAAAAACATTATATTAAATATACGGTTTTGTTTTCATTATAATATAATAAGAATATTGTTGGGGGTTGATACTGGAAATAAAACTAAAGAGGTTGAGAGAATATGTCACCTTTTAATTAGGTTACTTCTTTTGGTTTGTACTAAATATATTCCATTGAATCATTTACTCCCATTGGGTGGATTCTTGGAATATGGGTTTAATTTTGAGGATATATTTGTTTAGATTTATTCAGAAAATATGTAATGAGTGTTTCGAAGAAGTGGGTTGGAAGGAGGCCTTTTATAGTGGAGGAAGAGTGACACTCTTGTAATATTTAAAAAAATATATTCCTACAATAGATTACATGTTTCATATGGATCCAATGATAGAATATTTTAATATAATAAATGATATGATAGATATACAGTTGGAAAATATCATTTTGACAACTGTATATGTTGTTTTGGGCCATAAGGTTAAGGTTTAGTCCCTTATTAATCTTAAATTCACGTTAATAATTATATTTAATTTTAATTTAATCATAACTAGCATTTTTTGTAAAAAACTATGTATAAAATATTATTCATTACAAATTAATCTATTTTCAAATATGTAAAAAAATTTCCATAGTCAAATAACATAAGTGGAAGAAATTAATTTTAATATAATCCCACATATGGGATGACAATATTTGTTTTTAAAGTAAAAACGCCAATAAAGTGTACTAATTTTAATGCAAAAATTCAATGATAAACATGATATTTATTACATAAATTAAAATACATAATAATAATATTATCTATTTATTCATTATATCAAATTTAAAACAAAATTAATCATTATAAATAAATTTAATGAATAAAATTGATAAAAATTCATTATTTTTTGCTATTCATTAAAAATAATCCTAATATAAAAATAAAATAAATTAAAAATAAGAAAATTTTTATGTTTTTTTTATAATATGATGTTTATTTTTAAATATTAAATTTATAAAAGTTTCAAAATATAGATTTAAAATGGTTTTAGTATGAAAATGTTGAGAAAATGCCTTAATAAATATATATTATTTCATGCATATTATTGGGTTTGTTTGTATCTTAATCTTATCAAATCATTTGGAGTTTTATAAAAAATATTATACTGAAAATATAATATAATATATATATTTATATCACATTAATTTCACACAATAATCAAAATTAATTTATGTTATTTTTGTAAAACAACTTTTTGAGAATAGTAATATTTTTTCATATTAAATAAATTTTCAAATTCATTTCTTATTAATTTGTAACTAATAAACTTATTTTTATATTTGCAAACCATATATTTCCATGCATTAGTTAAAACTATTTATAATAACTAATTTAATGTCTATTTAAATATTTATTATATTAAATAATAGCATTTCAACATATATATTGGTGTTCATTAAAACTCGGTGTTGCATGTAACCCATTCTACAAAATAAGGCTTCTCTCACATGTTACATATTCTAACAAGATGTTACAATAGTTTAAATATATAGAATCTATATATAAAAGTAAATATATTATATTGACTTGGGAAATTATTTTCCCTTACATTCCTGGTTATTCATGTGATAAGAGCAATCGGATACAATATTATTAATCATAATTTTACGGTGCTACACACTCCCCACTGAAATTAAATTTCATTCTCACATATAAAATATGATCTCAGTAATCGAGGGATTGATATATGAATAGTTTTTTAAATCCAACCATTTAAATAGTGTGAGTAACATATCTTCCTTATAAGAGATAAATGAATGTATAATGGTAATGTATCTAGGCTCTATAGTTGTAGAACATTGGTGGAAAATGGAAATATAGATATAGTGAAAAATAAATCTATCAAGAACTAATGTTGGGTGATAAAATCATGGTTAGGAGAAATATAATATTCGAAAGGAAATAAATCTATGATGATCTATGTGGCCCTTTTATTCATTGTAATTGAATGTTCTAGGACAAGATTTTTTATTTTAAGAACATTTCTCATGGATTTGAGGAATGATTTCATGCTCTAAGAATATAAGTAAATATAATTACTTGGTATGTTTAAATAATTACATTATTTTCCTTTCTTTATGCCTTGAAAAATTTCTACTTCATCTAATTAAATATTATTTGTCATTTAGTGATGAAATATACCAATCATAAAAACATGAACAATTTTTAACTTAAACCATTTCATAAATAATTACCATTTTTTGATGATGTAGATCTAGTACTCTATATCTAAGGTCACCAAATTTCCAAAATGAACATATCATTATCCACCAATAAATATGAACTAGCTATTCAATTATAAGAATCAAAATATGTGAACAAATTCATCATGTATCCTCTTGAAATATTGTAAAATCCTAAATTATCAAAAAAAATATATGAAACATGGATTCAAACATAATATTTATTTAAGACACGTGTAAGTGGATATATTCAATAAATCCGAATGTGCTGTAAAATGTATCAATTTTTGAATAATACACTTTGTGAAATGTCATTAATCACATCCAATATAGTCATATATTTTCCAAATAAATCATTTCATCATCATTATCTCCAACTCAGGAAAATATTAAGTGTGTTTAGTCCCTAAATTAAGTGTTTTTCAAAATGTTTAACATTATACATAATAAATTTTCATCGTACCTTTCATCATATGATGTCAAATCATTGAAGAAAAAGTACTACATTAATATCCTTATGTATATTTAAAAACTCATGTGATGAGAAAATCAACAATGAAATAAAATTACAACATATTTAATATATCCAAATATATATGTACACTATTCATTCAACTTCTATCATGTTAATAACATATTATTTACCATGATCACCTAGCTTCATCAAAGGTATATTTCCTTAATAGATGGGGAATTATTTTGTGTGAAGCCACATCTCCTTGTAGTTGTTTCATTGAATGTCATTATTTTCATTATTTCTGATATATTATTTTCCTAGTGAATCTTTTTACACACATATACTAAAATACCAGTACTTTAAAGCATTTTCCATGGTGATTATTTACATAGTTATCACATGTTGGAAAATAATTCATTCAATTCATCTACATTGATCATTCGTTTCTTCATGATGTCTAAAAGATGTCATCACCTCTTGGTTTCCATTGACTGTATATAAATTTGATAATTAGTTCTCTATATTGATATCACCTACAACTATTTCATCATATGGAGATATTTTTTGACTGACCAGAATTGTTTAGAGTATCTAATTATGTCAATCATAGAGATGATCAATATTTCATTATCTATTATTTATTAAATATGTAACATACCTTGCAATCCTAGAGAATGAAACATCATTATCCTTAACAATTTATTACTCTATTATCATTAAACAGAGAAAAAATATATTCATCATAGTTTTTTGATCATGAGGGAAGTATTTATCAAATAATGTGTGAATAAAATTCATATATTCTTTGACTTCTATTTTTTCTTCCACTCTAGAATGGCGGATCGAAGACCACAACTGATTTTCATCACATTGGCGAAAACACACCACAAGTGTCACCTTTTCATTTTAACATCATCCTAAATCCATAAATATCTTCTATAAATAATTAATACATTTATTTTAATCCATTCTATTTGCAGTCCCACTAAATGATGGTGGTATCTTCAACATAACGAAATCCAATATAGGTGATTCTCTTTGTGGAATTGGTTTCTCTATTTAGGCATTATTATATGTCATAAGTAGTTTATGCTTCCCTAATATATCCATAACATATTTATTTCTAATTTATGATACATTGACTTACATAGAGGGGAAATATCTACATTATCCATGATTATCGATACCATTCATCCTTCTTAGCACCATTTCAAAACCATGGAATATAATCGATCGATTCTAAAATTAATAACTTTTTATTACACTAAATATGGTATAAAAATTGACATAAATTCATGAATCTTGATTCCACGAATCATATACATTGGTTAATTTTGGGAAAATATTTACCTTCAAATCCTTCTTATTGATTGGTACAGAAAATTTTATATATCCTAAGAGTATCCCACAAAAGTATCAAATGACATGCATAATACGGCTTATTTTCATGTAACTAGTTACCCCGATTTAGGCTCAAAATTTCTTGTTGGATTTAGTAACCCTAGGAACATATGTTCTAGAACCCCACCAACTATTAGTATCCAAACATTGATGTACTTATAAGAACACCCATATTATATCTACATTAGCAATGTTATTATATATTAATCTATACTCATCCTTGATTTCTATATTAGTTATATTTTCCCTAACAAATTATTTTTAAATCTAGTTTCCAATGATGTTTCTAAACATCCTTTGATACCAGCTATAACACCCGTATACCAGATTCCTAGTGCTTGTGCATTATTTTTTTACATTTGCATGTTTAAAGAGAATCAAATCACGAAGGAAAAATCAATTTAGTTTTCTTGGAAATCCAAAATACAAACATGATACCCATAATAAACTGATAAAAATTAAATAGAAATATAATATATAATTAAATTAAATATATTGCATCCTTTAATGCTTACTCAGTTCTTTCTTATTCATACCCTGGGAAAATAACCTAATATGTATGATCTTAAATGATTTTTAAGTCTACAAAATGAAGAAGAAGTATTAGTGAATCAGTGTGATGAAATTGAAAAGTAATTGTAAATACTGGATAACACATTATATCCAAATAATCATAAAAGGAAAATTCAATATTCTAGGTGAGTAACTAAAAACACATTCCATTTAGTCAATGGACTGAAAATCAATTGTATCTATAGATAAGTCCACACGAAATATATCGGATGAATAGTAAATGAAACAAAATGGACAAAATTATTTATCAATTGAAATCATGTTTGAGTAACATGAAGACCTATACAGTAAAGACCTTTCCCAAGATTGTTTAAGTATATGAATAAAAAAAATATTTAATTTCACAAACTTATTTGTCTCCTGACATCATCTTGATGAATCAAGGAGATATATATAGTATAAAATATAACCATAATTACCTGTCCCAATGAATCCTCGTATTTAATAAAAAAAATATATAAGAAACATTTTCAAATATCCTAATTTAATAAAGAATACAAATTTATCAAAAAATACAAAGTTATTCAAATAACTGTCAAAGTAAACACCATATTAAATAATAATATTTGGTTTAGATGATTCTAACATATATTGATTGATAATATAAATATTCACGTAAATTTACAACTATTGATGATTAATAAAAAATATATATTTTCAATATAAATTTTACAATTACAAATGTATGTTATATTTCAATGATAATAATTAATAACATCATTTAGCAGAATAATTTGTTTACATCTATATGTGCCTATTACCACATTTAAACAATTTAATTATAATATATTGAATGTATTGACATTAAATGAAACATATAATATCTTATAAATAAGGTTACTCATGATATAACATGAAAAACTCAATATATACACCAAATAAAAATGTATTGTGGCATAATAACAAATAAGACTCAATGGAATGTAAATTGATATAAAATTACTTTAACATAACCATCCATTTATTATGAAGAATTTATAACAACTAATAGAGGATTAAAATATGTTAATAAATTATACCCAAACCATAATCATATTCATAATTTCATATATTTACTTCTTATAATATATTATTAATAATTTGTTAAAAATCATTCATTATTTTGATTATTTTGGGTGATAAGGGACTATTTTTCACATGTATGTTTTGAATTTTTGTTTTTTGTTCTTATTAATTAAATTATGTATTCATCATTGCCATAATGGAAACCATAATTTAATGATAAAATATATTTGGTAGATATGTATTTATAAGAATCAATATTGTATATAGATAAGAAATAAAATGCATCGTTCAAGGAGTTGGTAGATCATACGTAAGCACGAATGCTAATTTCATTTTTTTCAAATTAAAATAATGAAAATTTAATAATACATATCTTCATTATAATTAATTTAAAATATATATTTCATATACCTCTCATTGTTTTTTTTATTTTATCCTCAATGCGTTCTATGTATAGAATAAAAGAATCACATCTCTTTAAAGAGGTGGTAGAACACACTTCTATAAATGATGTTATCATATTTACGTGGAAATGAACGTACATGGGTATTTATTATAAAATAATTATAGGAGTATAAAAAATGTAATAAATATCATATATAGCATGTAAAAACATTCAGTCGTAATTTACACCTAGGGGCGGTGATGGAAAAATTAACAATCCTCGTTTCGTGAGGCAGTAATTCTCATTACACCAAAATGGTATGCTAGTTTCCAATTAGATGGAGGTGTGTGTAAGTGTAGGTCGAAAAAAATATCATAAAACAATACAGTATATTTAGGAAAATTTTCATGTTACATTATAATGGAATAATTATTTTTTATGGGGTGGATAGAGAAAATAATACCAGAGAGCCAAAAAGAATATATTACCTTCAAATTGGGTAACATACTTTGATTTGGAACAAAAGGCTTTCATGGATAGATTTTTTCCCATGTTAAGGATTCTAGGATTAGGATATATATTTTCTGGGGATATTTGGGTAATTTATTTGTATGAATATGTGTCTTGAGATACGTGATTATGTAAGAGGATAAGAGGCTATTTATAGTCGAAGAGAAGTGATACTCTTATAATAATTTAACAAAGGAAATCATACCATTTTTTAATGTCTCAAGTTGATAAAACGATGGAAACAATGAGTTATAAGGGATTTTGGGTTCGATATATTTAAATCAAATAGATTTTGGACAATTGTATAGGTATTTTTGTCTCTTAATGTTATAGTTTTTTCTGTTGTTACGCTTAAATTAAAATTAATAATTATAGTTAATATTAATTATATACATTATTATATTTGGTCAAAGAATAATTATACCTTGTTATAAATAATAAATAATTATATCTAAAAATATTGGATAAATTTTTACTGATTACAATAACATATGTGGGAGAAAAGAATTTCAATTTTATCCCATAGATGGGATGTCAATGCGGTTTTTAATGAAAAACATCTAGAAGATTGTATGTATTTATACACAATTTTAAATTTAAATTTATTCATATAACAAAAATTATACTAATTTTTAAAATATAATATAATTAATAATTTAATCAAATAAAAACATAATTTTTAAATTATAAATAAATTAGTTGAATCTATTTTTAAATACTAAATATATTTTAAATAATTGCGATATTATATTCCTTTATTCTCTTAGGGATTCGTGATATAAAAAAATTCCAATAAAATGTTCTTACTCAATATTTAAGGGTCTTAGGGTTATTAAACTAGTCACTCTTCAATGGGATATTCTATGATAAAATGAAAATGAAACAATATTCTTTTCATGTGTTGTCATATGTTAAAAAGATGAAATTTTGCTGAAACATGTATATTTTACACATGTTTTAAAGTGATGAAATATTTATGAACTCCATTTCATATAATAGGTTATGATATGATCAATGTTTATAATATTGTGGAACACAAAAAAATATAAATTTTATTATGAGAATGGTGGGACCTATATATCCCTCAAATGGATTGGGTAAATATTAATATCTCATAAGAGAGGTAAGTCTATAATTAATATTAAACCCAATTTTGTATGCTTATTTTTCAACTATACTGTTCTTGGGAATGAAAATTCATTTTTTGAGGTATTGGGGAGCGAACTCATTCAACTATGATATCGTTCATAGTGAGACATCACTATAATGACAAGAATTATATATGATTATGCGTATTCACAAAATTCTTTTTAGAATAGAAAAGGTATGGTACCATGGCTTGGGATCATTTATTTCTAAACTATTAATGTCATAAAAACTTCCAATCATTCTTCCATGACTCATGATTACGATCATTGATATATAGGGCATGGTTTTAAAATTTTATTATCAAGTGTGTGTTTTTTAATGAATAACATATCCATCAAACAATATAATAACTATTTATGAAAACAGTAGGTCATTATACGATGACTGTATAGGCTTAGTTCTTTTTGTGATTTGATTCATGATCATCTAATTCCAAGATTTATCATCAATATCTCCCACAAAGATCTTTTCATTTGGTAATATTCATAGATATACCTGATATAAGACCTTTATTCATAATATCCTGAAATTAAAAATTCTGAAAAGGTGTACTATGAATATTTTTTAGTGTAAACCAATGATATATTAATATAACATGAGAATTTTGAGATAATGGGAATTAAATATTAAAACCACCACTACATATCATTTTTCATAAATTTAATTTTTAGTGTAAATATTGGTAGTTAATTTGACATGATTCATAATTGGATTAAATACCATGATATACATGATAGTATAATTCTTATAATTCATTGATTTGTGACACACATATAATAATATAAAATAATTTCCATATTAGTAATGGATTATTTAGAAATCATTTATTGTTGAATGTGTTTCTTCCCAACACCATCATACTAGTCATGGTTCAATACAAAGAATATCATAGTTGAAAAATCCCGTTATTAAATTGTGTTCTCCACACATCTAATGTGAGGAATAAGTCTTGAGATATCAATCTTTAGACAATAAATTTGATGGATATATATGTCCCATCCATATTTATATATAACATAACAATCATCCTTGGTAATAAAATAACTATCGTCCTTTGTTATAACATAACCACAATCACATAATGGATTACATACATAAGTGTGTCACATGGTCCTAAAAACATTGATCATATCATAACCCAAGAAAGGAAATAATATTTACAAAACATTTTTCAAATCAATACCCCTAAAATGAAATGGTTTTTCTAAAAAATATGATCAATGAATAAACCATTGAAATAAAATGAGTTTCATAATCATCTGATAAACATAAATATGTTAATTTCCCATATTAAATAATAATAGTATTCAGGGGTTGTATACCTAGTAAATAATATGTATAATCAATGCTTATCATATATTATTGATAAATTTTTGTAAATATCACTTGGATTTAATTTTTGGAAAATATAAATTCCCAATGGAGATAACATTTTTTAAATGGCAAAAATTTATAAAAGACATTTCATTGAAAATAAAATTTTCTGTTTAAAACAAATGTTTAAGAATAATATAAATCATTTCATGATAAAATTAACCTTCAAACAATAAGAAAAAGTTATATAACAATTGAAATTATAAAAATTATATTTTTAAAAAAATTAATGGGAAACATATATTGAAATAACTCAATCAACGAGTCTTCATGATGGAAAAAAATATTATTGATGTTGTACACAAATAAAAAGATTCCACTTCCATTTTTTGTAAAAGAAAAACACACATTGTTTGGAAAATTAAAATCACATTCTTTAAAACCAATTTAGAAATTATCATTCATAGTAATAAATATATTTAATAATTAATTTTGAAAATGTAAAAAATTGAAATAATTTTTATAATATATAGTTTTGGATGAAACCCATTGTTTTTTAATGAAGAGAGAAAAAGAAAATTTTTATTAAAACCATTATTGTGATATCATGATAACATAAAGATTGAAAAATGATAGGAAAACATATATTTTCATGAAATATAAATAAAAAATATAATAAATTATTTTATTGATACCATGTTCATAATATTTCATCATTAGAATAAAAAACATAATAATATCAATAAATTATGAAATTTTATCCCTAAACCACTAGCATTTTTGTACCATTTACCCATAATATACATTAAGAAATAAATTTAAATTTATATTAGTATTTCTTGAGTATAAATAACTTGATGATATAAAATTTTTAATGGTAATATATAAGAAAAAAAATGGATATATATGTTCATAGAACAACATATGTCTCAATGATGGAAAATTGAGACAAAAATACTATACATCATTGGTCACATTTAAACTATAAACCACATGAAAGTGGAACAATAAAATTGGTTTTAAATTCCAAAAATATTTTATGATAAGATTTAAAAAAATACATTCATCTGTAGAATATACTCAACATAAATGGAATATTATGTGAATATGGAATATATCTCCTAGAAGTTAAAAAGTGATACAATTGTCCCTTAACTTTAGTATTAGAATCTTTCATACACATTCTAGTATATAAAATAATATAGACAGATTTGTTATAAATATTTTAACTAAACATACATATATATATATAATATAATATTATATATGATTTACGATTTACCATTTATTAGTTTTTTATTGTCGATTCAATGTTAAATCCATGTTTTGGGTAATAACTCAATTATTTTTTGTATCTGATTTGGCTTGATATTTTTAGTCCTCTAACATTGATCATAGTTATATAATCACAATAATTGAACTCATTATATATATATATCCTATAAATTCATTATATATATATTTATTGTAATCTATAAATGATAATGATATAAAATGATATATAGAGTTCATGGAGATGAAAGGTTATACATATACCTGAACACAATTTCAATTTTCAAAAAAAAATTTAATAAATATAAATAATTAATCAACATGAAATAATATTTTTAATATAATATAATACACATTTACATGCAAAATGTTCCCTAATTAGATTTCATGTAATGCAATACTGATAAATGAATATCATCGCTTCGTGGGGAGGTAGCCTGCCAAACACATGAATAATGTCATCGTATCCACCATGAAATAAAATAATTGAAGGTATATTTTTATAATATATTACTATGTATGAATATGTTAATATAATCATATATAATCATTTATTCTATCGTATTACAACCTAATATAATCAGAAGTAAAAAAAACACAACATTTTGGATCATCAGGTGGTAGTCTGATATCCTCCTGATCAAAATTATTTCTTATCAAATAAGTTTGGAGGTAATAAGGTATATATGGAATTATAATTAAAAAGGTATAACATTATAATTAATTTCTTATAATAAAATTAAATTAATAATTATATCTAGTTCTGAGAAGTGATTAAGGAAAACTATTGGCATTGTTTCACGAGGATGTATTCCTCTGTATACTTGTATGATGAATTCACTTTTCGTTTCAAATATTATTAAATTGATTTATGTTATTACATCAATATAATAAAATCTAATTATTTATATTAATATATTATTATTTTATCATCATTTTTTATTAATAATTGTTGCTGGTGGAGGAATAAATATAATAAAACACTCGGTTTGGAACGTTACCTCTTCTTAATAAAATTTATTTTGGTTCACACCAAAAGGCATAATAGATTGGATTTATGAAAAAACAAAAAAAATTATTAAATTATTAGGTAATTAATTTTGTTATTTGGGTCGGTATTGGAATATTCAAAATGGAATTTAATGTTTAAGATGTTTGGAGACGGGTGGGCTTCTATAAGCGAGGTGAGTGAAACACTTGTAATTTTTGAAATGAAAAATGTGTACCCACATTTGATACATGTTAAAGGGGTCGAAACGGGATATATAAAAACCATGGAGGTGAAGAGGTAAAAATATTTACATTAAATTGGCATTCCAAAAATTTCATGTTCTTTTTACCCCTTATCCTTTTAGTGTTCTTAATGATAATCATATTTTCACCTTAAGTAATGAAATTAATTTTTACATATTTTACAATTAATAATGGTTAATAATTAAGATGAATGTATTATAATATAAATAATAGCTTTATTAAAAATATATAATCCATTATTCTAAATTATATCTAATCTGGTAGATAAATATATTTTCAAATTGTTCCCACATTCACAATGAGAAATCCGTTTTACAAAGAGATAATATTTAATGATATAGACTGCCATTATATAAAATGGTAAATAAATATTGATTCCAAATAAATAAAAATTTATTAAATGGCATATAATTTAACTATAATTTCTTTTAAAACAATTATAATTTTTTTTTATTTTTTAAATGTGTGAATGGAAATTAAAATTAATAATAGAAACCTGAATTTTTCATTATTTATCAAAAAAATTACATTCTTAGAAAATTTTATTAAATTAACCATAATATAATATTGACATGAGGACTTATGAATATTAATTTATTTTTCTCAAATAATTTTATTTTTTTTGAAGAAGAGAATTATTTACAAAATAAGTCTTCCAAATGAGACAACACATCTAATTAAAAACAAATAGATTTATGTTTAAAACTAGATGTATTCTTATATATATTATGAAAACAAATTAGACGACTATTAAAAGAATTTTTAATTACTATATAAATAATTTTTAATATAATTATATGTACAAATTTATTTATTTATTTTATTAAGGTAAAATTAATTTGGGAGAATAAAAATCAATTTCTAGAAAAAAATTACTATATTTTTAAATAGTATATATTTTCTTTTAAAAATTATTAATCAATAAAGATATAATTTTATAAACATGTGTAAAAAATATATTTACCTATTTTTTTTCATACCCATAATTATATTTTCTAGTTGATAATTAATATATTGAAGAATATTTATTTAATATTATTTCACAAATTTTTTAAACATCATTTAACTTGTAGTAAAATATAAACACAATATTTTGTAAAACTCTCAATAAATACTGTTTTTTAAAAATAATTACATAAAAATTAAATTTCATGGAAGAAATTTTTTCAAAAAATATCATGGTGTCATAATTTCTCAAATACATTAATAGGCTTGAAAATATCTTTATAGTTTAGGTGTGGGCCTTGGACATTAATCGTCATCCTAATTTACTCCATTAGAAATTGTACTATAAATTGTATCAAATATCTCTAATGAGGTTTGTGGGAGGGTACTAGCTAAAATTATGTTTTTGAGTAAACTATATGTTACATTTATTAATCTATTTAGTAATATTCGAAATTTTAATGTAGTTTGGGTCCTACAATATATTTAGTCATTCATTATGAGTTTCATATATAGTGGTGTTCTAAATGAATTTCATGGAATATATAGTTATTCTTGATGTAGATATGTTTTTACCTTTGTAATTAAAATTACCCTTATACTGGGAATGATATGGATCTAGTGTGTTTTTCAAATTCACATATTTCAAAAATTCTTGGGCATTAGAACATCTCAATCGATTAACCTAGCACTAATTCCAAGGCTCTGGGTTTCAATTTCATCATTGAATGATTTGTTTACTAATTAAATGTAATGTGTTAATATACATATATAAATGTATTCATTTATGATATGTTAATTTAGTTCTAGGATCATTATTGTTGAACCCCAAGTTTCCCTTATAGTGGAGGGGAGAATCAGGGTGTACACGTTTTTTAATTTTTAGTATCATGTCCTTATATTAATAATTATATTTTGAACCTATTAAATTAAATTACATATCCATAGAAAAGACACATATATATCAATATATTAACATAAGAAACCAATTTCTACTCGGTTCACCATAATTCGATACTACAAGGGGAGTCTTTCACAATTGATTCATTCAAAATAGAAATAATTAAGCTTTACATGTTTTGTTGGATAACCATTTTTTTGGGATTTTCACTTTTTGTTAAGAATAGTGGAAATTAAAGTAATTTTCTAAGGGATATCATCCATAGAATATAATCAATAGGCTCACCCTCATGCAATTCTTAGGATGATGTTTTCCTTTGTTAATCCACAGGAAGGCCATTTTCATGTATTTGAAAAAATATGATTTTATTTTTAGCATTCCAGTCTAACTTTTATGATCTAATAACATGTATAGTGTCTATAAATTTTAACATGGATTCATCAAATGGAAACCCTACCCAAAACTACATTTTATGATTTCATCATATGGTTCCTAGTGCACCATGTACTCCCCATTGGATAGTGTAATTCATAGTCTAGGTTGGGTAATATACATCTTATTCCATCACAAATATTATGTTATATAGATCATAAAATACCTAATCGAACATTTCAAAAACCATATGGATGGAATACCACTCTATGAAGACCCTATCCAGCACAAACCACAGACACAAATTTAATCTCCAAGAAGATGTCATATATAACCTTGCAGACATATACTCCATGTATCCTCCAACTCCATAGACGATACATGACTTCCTTGATCAAAAGAATTCAATATATATTTATTTAATTTGTTGTCTATGATTTTTTGATGGTTTATCCTATTATCCATATATAGGTACCTCTAGATTTCTCATTAATCCATAAAATTAGAATTCAATAATTACAAAATACCCTTTGCATCACCCCAAAACAATTCATCCATGTTAATGTATAATTATAATATGTAATGCATAATAGAATTCATAGTTGATAAAAATTATACATTATGAAATTTAATACATAACATAAAGAGAATATACTTGACATTTATATTGTTTAAAAAAAATATCTACTCACTGTGTAGTTTAAAATTGAGATGTTCAAAAAATTAAAACATTGATAATGAAAAATGAATTTATATGCCGCATTCTTGAATGTGTGGTCTGCATATATAGGTAGTGAATTGTATGGTTTAAATTATTATTTTTATTCTGTTTTGTATTTTATGAAAAAACTATATTTGTGAGCCAATACACTATGTTTTATCCAAAATGAGTTTACCCTTTATAAGTTACTCTATCAATTTTTTTAATGATTATTTTTTTCCATTTGATTATTTTTAAGGGGATTTTTATCAATATTAGGTAACTAATTTTTATTTGTAAAGACACCATAAATTATGGCAGTATTGTATAAATAATATTAAATGGAGTAGAAATGAAGAAATTTATGAATATAGTTGGAAATGATAATAATGTAATTTAACAAAATAAAGAGATGTTTCTGAACATAAAGATCTCACAGTTCTATCATTCTTCATCGTTTCATAAAATAACTTCAAAAAACTAAATCCCTCAACACATAGATCAAAATATCAAGTCATTCAACGTATTTAGTATATTAAAGTGAAGTCCATAAATAATATCATGGTAAACCATGTCCATTTTTTATTATACAGTCAGTGAACCAAACAATATCTATGTACAAGGGAACAATTCTCAATGAATGATTGTGAAATTTAAATATAATGAATAAACATCAATCTCTTAATCAAAAATAAATTATAAAAATCAATCACATATCATTGAATTCAAATCATTATCATTCCATTATCATAATGGAAGGAAAATAATCACCATAGTGACATAATAATAAATCATTAATTAGTAATCACATTTCAATTTTGAAAAATTTGATGATAATTACATTTTAAGAACAGAATAAATGTATGTGTAGAATGAAATTGTCACGACCCATCCTTGGGACCCGTGTCATGACTACCTCAAGCCCGCCTATCATAGGCCAGGGGCTGGCGACTAGCACCAAGACGTAAATCCTGACAAAAAGGGGAAGGCATTGACTTTATAAAGTAAACAAACACCACAGAGTAAGCAAGAATAAGTAAACACTAAGAAAACTGGGTACAAAAGTAAGTAAGGAAAGTAAATGGGACAGAAAACAAACCCAAACTGAAACTAAGGTACAACTGGAAAGAAGTATTGAAACTGAAAGTAAAACAACAACGTCGAGTCGTCCATTAGAAGTCCCACCTGAAGGGTGGGTACAGATAGCCTCCTCAGCTACTCAGTCCAGCCGTCCGCTCCGTGTATGTCCCGACCAGTGGTCCACCTCTAGGTACCGACTTGCTCCACAAGCCTTAACCATGATCAATGCTATCCATCGTCTACATCCAAAACAACATAGTCTGGGCATAGCCTATGTAGGGGTGAGTATACGCTACTCAGTAGGGACCCCGAGACCCCCGAAGTTCACCCAGAATCCCCATAGGATAATTGAAAAAGGAAAGATACAATCACAAAGTAACAACCAACACTATATAGGTATATGACCATACATATACCTAAGTCATCAATTCCCGTTCGGCTCCAACATCCGAGCCCAAGTTCGATCACGTCCGAATAGTATAGTATAACCAATCCACACAGAATAACACAACATAATCCACATAGGAAAGCAAGTCAATCATATTGAAGATATTTATTGAAATTCAAGACTCAGCTCACACAAGTATACTTCATCGTAACCTAATTGAGATGTTCAGATATAGCCACTGATTCATCTAAGATGGGACCCACGTAGGATATTAAACCAGCTAAGTTGTCAGACCCACATAGGATACAGTCCAGCTACTTGGCCAGACCCATGTAGGATAGTAAGAACAGAGTAAAACACAGCCAGAACCACATTGGATACATGAACAATAGTTATTATTGTCAAACCGACAGATGATTTCAGTACGGTCTTCATTGTTGCTAAACCCGCGAAGGATTTTAGTGCAGTCTTCATCGTCGTCGAACCAATGGAAGATTTTAGTATGGTCTTCATCACTGCTGAACCCACATAGGAATTCAGTGCAGTCTTCAACTCCGTTGATCCAACAAAGGATTTCAGTACGGTTTTCATCGCTGCCGAACTCACGGAGGATTTCAGTGTAGTCTTCATCACAGTCGCAGCAAGCTCTAGGGTTCCCGCACATAGCATGCTCGAATTCGGGAGGGTCCGCTCCACGAGCCAAGGGGTTGTTACATCAAATAACATGTAGTCCGAAGGTGATGTATCTCCAAGTTCCATCTAGACAAGAGAAAGTCAACATGATAGACGGTGCGTCAATCGGACGCCCGGTCTGAGAGTTAATGGCTTTTTCATTCTAGGGGCCCTGTAGGTTTTTATGTCAAAACTAACCCGACTGCAGTCCAACTATGTCCAAACCTCGAGAAGAGTAAGTCAAAAGGTCGGTCTCACTTATAGGAATCAAACAATGTTGACGACACTTCAATCGGACGTCTGGAGCTCGAGTTATAAGTGTTTCCGCTCCAAGGGCCCGGTTGGTTTTGTGTTCAAACCAACCCGGTTGTGCACGAAGTTCTCTGAAACCTTGAGTGTAATATACCGAAACGACCATCTAGATCCAAGTATCGCATCCCAACTTACGGTAATTCAATCAAAGGTCAGTAGCCCATGATATGGACAAAAGAACAAACATGTCCACTTTTAGGGGGTTTGGGGCCCGGACGGACCCGGCCTGAGACCCCCCGGTTCGGGCCGACCCAGGGGGTCTCCAGCCGGGTCGGTCCGGGCCCAAAACCCCCTAAAACCGGACATGTTCCTTCTTTTTCCCATATCTTGGGCTACAAACATCCGATCGACGCACCATTAGTTGTGATTTGATCCTTGGATGGATACGGTCGTTTCGGTATATTAAGTGTGAGTAAACAGATGAGGATCTTTTGGAAGATATTTACATCATTATTATACCTGAAAATGATTGTGATAAAATAAACTATCTTCCCATTCCTTCATATCCATCCTCATATTTATAGGGTGATGAGTTTTCAAATGATACTCAAACTACATTAGAAGGGGAGACAAACATGACTTCCAATTTCCCAGATTCATTATAGTACAATACTGATTCCCTTCATGAAACTAATATTCTGTATTCACCCACACGAACTCTTGAATTTTAAACACTTAATGCTGAGCTTTAGAGAGATATCCATGATAATAATGTCACACCCCTAAGAGCATTTAGTTTAATGTTGTCCCTTCATGTGAATTAAAATCTTGAAAAATATGTACATAATTTGGAAGTGTACAACACTATTATTACGACTATCAAGGGGTGTATCTTGGTATTTCTTCAGGGTATGAGAGTTTAGTTTCTATTGTGCTAAACCTTTATTGCCCAATAATTAATCATTATATTAAATTCATTTGGTCTAAACACATGTTTTTTTTATAATAATGAAACCACATCCACAATGTTTGTATGGATAGTGTCTAATTTAGTCCGACTGGGGACTATAAACCTCCCACTGCATGGGAGGCAACCCATGGATTTTTTCAATAATTGATAGAAAAAATATTTACTTATATAATGTTTAACTGAATACTTTAAACTCAATTATTCATGGCATTCAACCCATGTTCATTCTGTGTTTTCATTGTGTACTTTTTTGTGTTGAATAAATTGTTGTTGTGTTGTCTTCTTAATATTTTCCTCTATTGGATTTTTGTTCCTCGTTTACATGAATTGTAATTTTAGGTTGCTTATATTATGTAATGAATAAGTGTAATTCATTTATTTATGGATTAATGAAAAATATTTTGTTAGGGATTTATCTAACTATTAATTTCTGTTTCATTTTTCTACACCTTACTACTATAAAAAATCATTTTCATGTTTTTCATGTAAAATTATGCTTTATATGATGTTGCTTCAAAGAAAATCTAAAAGTATTCTAAAAATATATTACTTTTTTTTCAGGGAATTCTGCTTCAATCCTTGTACACTAAATGATTTCTGCTTCATGTCACATTGTTTTATATAATTATACATATTCCTCGTATAGAAAGCTAGAATACATTGATAAATATTTAAATTCCTCACTACTTGAACATAATTATGGGGGGTGGGGTGGGGGTGTGGGTATATACTTGCTGAAAAAATTTGTATAGAATATGAATTAGGTTGGGGTCTTTTATAATTCATTATTCTACTATATTAGTCACATTATTGAACTCAATCTGTTAAAATGGGTGCACCCAATACATTGTGCACTTACAACTCACATGTTACTTTTGAAATGTATTAATAATTATTCATTTACATAAATATTAATGTGTTTACTTGATAATGAAACTAGTGTTAAGATATTCATTGTGGAAAAAATATTTTTGAACATTTTTATGAGCCTTAAAGAATTTCATAAATCTACATATTTAAAACCCCATTTTGAACTATATTTGTCAAATTTTTCATGTCCATAATAGAATTCAACTTTGTGGAAATGATGGTTTTAATTTTAAGTGATGGTGTTAATTATTTACTATGATAAATTTTGATTTAATTTGGTCCTGTCAAATCCCACTTCCACTTCATACATTTTTAAAAAATGGTTAAATTCATTGAAATGGTTACATTTCTTCAAAATTACTACACAAATTTTAGCCTTTCTTCTTCCTTCAATTGGTTCTCTCCTAAAGATGTTTCAGGATTGGTAGTTAATAATTTCATTGAATCTAAAATTAATATGGTTGAATTATTGATGAGTGATTACACATAGTGATTTAATAGAATTTTTGTTTAGGAACTTCTTTTGAATGTGATTTAAGTAACTCATTAGTGGTGTTATGATCATAACCCTTGGAACTGGAAGTTTTATTTTGATAATAGGGGACAATATTTTGTATTATATACTTAAAGTAATTACCTTATTTACCCAATGTAAATGGTTTTCATAAAAATAATTTGAAACTGAAGTAGTTTTGGAATTTGGGATCCCACGATGAGTCTCAGAGACCGTAGATGTTGGGTGCATTTTTTATTACTTTATAAACCCTATGTACACCTAAAATAAGTTCATTGCATAGTGCGTATCACATTGTACATGGTTTTCGAAAAATATAATAATGTTTCAAGGGTTAAAAATGAGTTTATTAAGGTGAGGGGAATAATGAACATAGAATGAAGAAGGGGATAAATTTTTTATATGGGAGTCATTTTGGTTGTATCAATAATGGGATTCAAAATAAATTATATTGATTATTAGATCCTAGTTTATGATTCAATGTACATAGTTCCTCTTTTAAGATTTTAATTCCACTGATTGTTTACCTCTTGTCTATCATGGACTTTAGACATAATCCAGGATTGAAATGAGTTGTTAATTAGTATCAAATATGAGGTAGGACACCTTCTTTGAGGGATGATTTTGGGTATAATTATTACCTTTTGAGTATTGTTTCTAGGAATGACAAGATTAGAGAATATATTTTCATGGGCCTAAACACAGTTAACGGTCCTCTGATTTGAAAATGCTGGTCATGTTACATTTTGAGAAAAATAATAAACATTGTACAATTTTTCAAAGATGATAAAAAATTGGATTGTTTGAGGAAAAAAATGCTTAATTGTGGGAGAATTTGATGTGGCATTATTTTTACATAGGTTTCCAATATATTTTTATTTAATTTTTAATGATTTAATTGTTAATTTGTAGACTTTTTATTCAATAATCATAAATTTGTATTCATATAATTAAATTTGTTGATTAATCAATTTTTAAAATAAATTTTGTTTATTTAGTCTTTAAAATATTTAATTGAATCTTACTAACATTTATATTTTTATTATTACTTATTTAGTGTAGGTGTTTTAACACTTCTTAATTTCTAATAGATTGACATGTTTAATATTTTACAATTAAATCATATTATTACACTTAATAAACATAGTTTTTAATTAAATATTTTTTCATTTAATTTAGATTCATTAGAATAAACTAAATTATTTTATTTTTATGTTTTAAATACTTATAGTGAAATATGATAGGAATTTGAGTTTTAATTTTTTTGAATAATGTGTTTGTAATTTCAATTTTCCACATAGTTTTTTAATTAATTAATTTAGAGCCTTAAAATAGTAATTATTTATTACAATGTTGATGTTAAATTATTAAGTCAATAACTTCTATTTTTAGTAAAATAGTGAGATAGAATAGAGCTATGAGTGACTCATTTAGTCATCGATGTGATCATTTTCATCTCACTGTAGACCATTTATTAAATTTTAGTTAATGTCTTCAATCAATATAGCATAAAATTAAGCTGGTTATGAACATAAATGTGAACAATTAATAATTTAAGTTGTATTTTTAAAAGTTTAAAGTATAACTATAATCCAATTTTAATTTTTATTCATTTAATTTTTTAATTTTAATTGTTTTATTTTTTAATTTATTTTTTATCCATTTAATTATCTCAAGTCATTTTCTTTAATTAATATAAGTTTTAATGATATGTTTATGTATGCAGTTTGAAATTTGTATCACCATTTTTCCATTTTAGTTTTTCTACAGTTAATTTTCTTTTAATAAATTTTAGTCATGTGGTTGTGCATTGATATCGATCTCTTATACCCATTCGTACCAGTTAGTTATTTTATAACAAACGGCGACCCTCTATTTTTTAACAAATAGTGACCGTTGATTCTTATAATTTTTTAACTATCAATGACCCTATTTTTTGTTACTAGTGGTGACCGCATCTCACCTGTTCCTGGAATCTCTCACATTCTCTCCTCAGTGTTGCTACTACTCCCACCATGCTGATCCTAGATATTTAATTTCCACAGATGCACCACTTGCACCAATTTTCCCTGTAGCAACTCATCGATTCTTCCTTGTTTCAGATCCTCACACCAATGCCCAATGTTAGAACGTTTTCCAGAATCCTTATCCACCAAACCCCTTTTATCTTCTTTATTTCGAGGCTGACGATTTTTCTCACCGACAATCTCCAAACCATGTCAACGCATTTTTTTTGACACACACCAGACGAAATGCCATATACCATCACAAACTCAACCAGAAAATCGTTCAAACATTTCACAAGTTTGAATCACAATATTTCCAGATCTACTACCTAAAATTGATCCTCCTAGCTAGATCGAATTTTCCTTCTATCCCTTCTTGATGCTGAAGGAGAACAGAAGCTCTAACGCTACATTGTGAACCTTCTCGAATGAAATATTTTGTTGTTGAAGGGATGAACATGGGATTGGTCGTTGCACCGCACGTTGCCGCTTGATGCTGAGGATTAGAACCACTCGTTGATGATATCTATCAATGTGAATAGGGTCCCCACCAATATGGGAGTCTGAGGAGTCGCTACATCTGAGAAGATCTTCTTGAGCCACTGGCCATGGAAGATGCCACCACCAGGAGACCTGCTGCAACAATGATTCGATGCCACTTCGTGTCTTGGTTGCACCACTGAAGGAGAAGTTAGGGTCGCCGCTCTTACACCATACACGGAGGAGCCACCACCTTCACCACCATCGTGGAGATGATTCCAGAGAAGACTCCCCCTATAAGGTTGTGCTGAATAGGGGTTGAGAGAAGAAGGAAATATATTAAAAAATATAAATAGAAAATAAACCAAAAAAATAAAAAAATAATAAAACTAATTAACTTTAATTTATCTTAATAAATATAATAAAACGGGAAAAAATAATATCATAAATATATTATTTTTAATATAAATAAATTAATAATAATAAAAATTAAATGAATTTTAAATTATACTAATTTAAATAATATATAATTCAAATAGAAATATTATATTTCATTAAAATAAACTAATAAATTTTTTATATTTTTATATTAATTTAACTTCTTTATGTAATGAAATATTTATAATGATAATAACAACAGTAATAAAATAAAAATAGTTAATTTATCCTAATTAATATAACATTAAATTACATCATTACTTATGATGTTATATTATAATTTTAATTAATTTTTAAAATAATTAAATTAATGAATTTATAGTAAACATTAGATTTACCATAATAATATTAAGTGAATAATTTTATGATTACTAAATCATCTTCTAATAAAAGTGAATAATAATTATCAACTAAAATATTTATTAATTCACAATAATTAACTTTTACTTTAACATTAATTGAAAAAACTACAATATTTTAATTAAAATCCATTCATGTTTTAACTATTTTGTATTTTTTTTCTATAGGATCATTTAAGATATGGATGAACGACAAAGTGAATTCAACTAACTCACTCTCAGTTAGTTACAAGGGAGAAGATATCGCGATGTGTCATTCATTAAAAAATGCATGTGTTTGGTGAAAAAGTAAAGGACACATGAAATTGGTGGAAAATATGTTGTGACGTATAGGGGATGATAGAGGTTTTAAAGTCAGTGTAACATCATTTTTTTGGGGGAATCTCATTTCTGATTCCACTCTATAATCTTCGAGCTGAAGTTTCTCCGAGGGGACACCAAGAGTAGTGTTGGAGACGATATGGAGGATAAAGATACCAAAGGCATAACAGCACTTGGGGAGTTCTCCTACCTATATGTTCTACATTTTTTACAATTTTTTCATATGTTTTAGTATTAAAATCAATATGATCATATGTAATTTCATTCTATCTGGAGAATTATATTTTATGGCTTTTATTCATTATCTCATCACATCCTTTTCATTTTTCAGAATCACAATCAATTGGCGAGAATAAGTTATGATTTTCTTCTGAATGATAAATTCCTTAATTTTTCATTTAATATCATAGTTTCAATACCGACTAGTTAGGTTGATGTTGAATATTTTTTATCAAAGATTTATGGTCATTAACATAAGATATTTTATGGTGAGTTTATAATCAATTGTTATCTTTATCAAACATTCTTACAGTTTGGTTGATTCTAGAGTGAAAAAATCTGAGAATCAATACTATATATGATTATTCCTGTAGTGAGGGGGAATCATTAGTTTTCATTGTGGTGTGAATCAACCTAGAGTTGTGAAGAAATCATCCATTTAAACCAGTAAAGTAGAACTATCGAGTACTCTATTGATATCCCACATTATCATTGCTAATATGTATGTTTGTTTACTTTTTTTCATTTGGTTCATCATTAGTTAGTGTTTTTCTAGGTCTTTTACTCAGATACTTGGTTTTCTCATTCTTGTGAATAATAACTTTTTAAAATAAAAGTAATTAAAAAATGTATTCCCCCATTGTAGACAATAGTGGGGATTGTTTTTAATAAACCTTTTATTTCTCACATTCCTTCCCTTGGGATCGACCATGAACCACTATGCTAGTGTAGTAGTTAATAATTTTTATTTTGAGGGTCGTTAAGACCACTTGTCACACCAATACTCGAGTCCTCTTTAGCCATTCTTCACCACATTCTTTCTCAACCTCGATATCTCCATGTAATTTTATATCATTTTTTCTTAGATCTAATCTGAACTAAATCAAATCATGGGATAATACTATAGGAGAAGGATTATCCCACCATTAGGTGGATGGTCTATAACATATCCATAATGTTCGTTGATTTTGTAATATCATGGTGGGCACCACCAATTCTATCTGGGACCATTTATTAAATGTACATGACATGACTATAAATGATAGAATCATATTGTAATTCTCTTTCAAAATATTTTATTAGTTTTTAGTGGTAACACCCACAAATCAATCCAACTCATGTCGAAGGTTATACCATAATTGGGTTTTTTGTGTTTTTACACATTCGAACCACTGTTTAGGTGTACCCCAGCCCGACCGTCCGAAAGGTAAGCCTTATTATGTTAAATGGATTGTTATTAATTAAAAATGCATAATGGCTTGTACCATGTATTCTCAACACTTTACGCGTTTAAGGTAAGTTCTTTCAAATGATTGTTAAATGAGAATTGTGAATTGTAATGTATACTAAGTATATAACATGTCCTTAAAATGATGTTTAATTGAGTATAATTGTTTATATCACCCCTTTCCATGTTAATTGAAGATATCATAGTGAATATCTCTAATTGAATATGCATTAATGGTTAATTAGTTTTTGATTAAACAGTTTCAACACTACTGGTCCTTTCCACATTAATGGGAGATAAGACCTAAAACAATAAGTAAATGGTTTCAACTCTACAAGACCAATATTCTCTAATGGAAGGAAATACATTAACCAAAATAATTATTCCATGATTTCAACATCAAATAGGAATATTCTGACTTGAGATTTCTTTGGATTCTAATAAATTAATATCTTGGGTCATGGGAACCCCATTATGATTCAAGGATGTGGTTTTCATAGTTTGATACCCACTTAGACTCTACTTCTTGTCTATTCCTTCAATTCCTGATATTCTACTATATATCCCATTTCATTATTGAATGATACCATAGATACACTTCTTGAATCCATCATTAGCTAGTAGGATCCATGGAGAAAGCCTATAAGGCCCTATCAATGCTTTGCGCCATTTTACATTGTCTGTTCACCTTGGACTTGGCAGGAAACTTATTTTGGAATTTCAAGGATTAAACACCATCAATTACACTCTTCTCCAATATAAAGTATCATATACTACCAAGTTAGTGTTCCGTGAGATCTATGTTACCTTGGTTATTACCATTGAACTCCCCCACCAAATATCTTTTCATGTTTCCTTGTTACATCTCAGGACATTCACTCCATATAGAATCATGAAGTGATGTCAGGGTTGGCTATTACTAACGTGTCCTATTAACATTAAATGGTAATTACATAATTAATGAACTAGTTTCATGTTCAAGCACTAGTCATTGGAAGAAGTAGGTACTTGGGTATTTAGTTACATTGTACTATTTTCTTTACTTTATATATTTATACCTCATGATTTCTATATTCAATTTCATGCTATAGAAGTTGTAGACACTGTTTGGGGTGGCCCATTAGTATTTATCTCAAACCCTCTTTAGAAGCTGTTTGGTACCCAGATAAGATTATGTTGTTAGATGTATTGTCAAAGGGAATCATATAGCTTCCAACACATTATTGTGTGATGATAAGATGGATGTTGATAGATGATGACCGAGTGGGATCTTGGGATTCATGGTGTAGTCATTTTTTATTTTACCTTGTGGAACACGTAATGCATATTATCTTGTATCAAGGAATTCTAGATTCATAGTGTCATTACATTAAATATTAATTTTTATTATTTATTAAGTTATTATTATTATTTTATCTATTGCTTCAATTTTATTTTTTGATTTAATTATACTACTTCTACAGTTTATTTATAATCATTTATATTCCTTATGATGTTCTGTACAATTCTAATGAGGGCATAATCTTCCCACAGGCACACCCTAGGCCTTCACTGCTTTTCGGAAGCCTCTAGAATTCAGAAAGATGCACTTGAGGTCATTTGGACCACCCTTCTCGGTGCACCGTTAAGTGGCATCTGGGTTCGGGTCATCAAAAATTGGTATCAATGGTGGTTTATTTTCATACATTACTATTTGGAGACAATAGATTGAAGAATATGATTTCATGGGACTTGGTCATTAGACGGGATTCAGTGTCGCATTCCCTTGTTTGGGGAAAATATCATGTTTCACAAAATGAAATTGTTGTTCTATTTGTCTTATTACATATGATATTATTTCACAATTGGACGACAAAAAATCCTCATGGGAATGTTGATTATTTCTCTACTAGAGGATTTATATCATCCTAGACCCGATAATATGTGGTAATGGAGAATTTATACATGCATCATTATAGGAACCTAAAATTCACATGTCATGCATATTTCCATTCCATATAAGTGCATTTCTCTGCCTTTTCATTTCATAATATGTTTGTGATTATTGATTTATGTTGGGTTATATACAAGTAAATGTATTACTCTTGGTTTCGATTGAATGATTTAATGTCTCAAATCAATAGGATTATTGTCCCTCAGAGGTTGGGATGAGTAATTTACCGATTAAATCCATTATACTATAAATACATGGCTGTATTTTCTAGTTAAATGTGTATGGACATTGACTCATCAGAAATGGATATCCATTATAATGTGTATCCTAAAAACTAAAATGAATTGGTCTCACATCCTTATCCAATCTTGTCATGTTTATTAAAGGTAAAAGAGTGAACCTAGAATGTAACTACAAAATTACATAAAACTTATACATTAAAACATTCCAATATCAAGTCATCTAAGTGGGTAGTTTTTGTTATTATGCCTTGTATAGTGAGTTTTCTTACATTTATTTTTCTCTAGTGTTGTTGTATTATGATTATAATCTAGTTCTATGGTGTGTGGTTGTAATTTGTAGATCAATTCCACCAAAACGTCCTCATGTCCTTATCCATGAGGGTGGTGATGACAATGCTCTAGACATGGTGGGAATTGAGCTTCTAGTATTACATCTCGGATTTCCACTTGAGGAACTGCCTATTGACCATTTCCAAGCACTGATGATAAATAATGTTATAGTTTTCTATGTCTGATGCATTATATGAAATGTGCATTATGGGTTTCACCAATGATGTCTTATCTGACCTGCGAGTTCCAGCAGGAGTAGCATCCAGCATTTTCAGGGGATGGATGTTTTTAGGTAGTTGAGTCTTGAATATAGGTAATGTTGTATAAATTTGTGCATATGGAAACTACTACATATTGGAGAGTCTATAATTATATATACATTCTTTATGATTGGTCTAACTATTGGTGGTATGTGGTTTCCCGAGCCTGTAGTCACAGGTCAGGTTATAGGATGACTTCCAAACATCTTCTTTGATCAGTTCTTTCCTCATGAACTGAGAGTAGGTAGAGCCAGATAGTTCATACATCACGTGAAGGGTTCTATTTCAGTCATGGAATATTCATTACGTTTCAATAATTTAATGTGATTTTCACTGCGTCTAACAGGTTATGAGATATCACGTGTTAGTCATTCTGAGGATGGTCTCCAGTATGCTATCGGATCTCGGGTGAATGTATTTATCATTCCTATCCTTTATGAACTAGTGTATTAGGTCGATATCACTAAACTCAACATAAAGGATGATAAAATTATCATCTTTAAAGGACTAGAGCCACGTTAGGCCAATAGTTATTCCGATGGAAGGAAACATTCCCTTGTAGTTTTTCATCAAGGTAGTGGTAGCTAGAGTATATCCTATTTGATAGCTCTATGGTGATTCGTTAGTCTAGAATATCAGGTCCTAAGAAGACCCAATGTGATAGAGATTATAAATATCTCATAGCTAGTGGTCGTATAAGTCACCTTTAGCGTTTCTGCAACACCATTCCACCAGCTTCTCATGTAAAAGGATCGGCATCCGCTCCACATATATGAGCGAGTTCTTTTGTGGCGCGTCAGGTGAGAATTTGGAATGGCACCGACAGGTCTGGCCGAGGTGGATGTCGTGGTAGTATGATCCCTAATCCCCAGCAGAAAAAGAAGAGAAGTCTTGATTTTGGTAGTCAATTTTTCCCACAAGGTCATTAATTTGATCAGTTTCATGGTTTATAGAATATACCTGAGGATCAGGCTGTGGGACCATCTATATTAGGACGAACTATTCTAGTAGCCAACACTTATATATCTGAATTTTTTGATATATATTCACAATTTTATTTCATTATCTATCATGGAAATTATTAGACAATAGATACAATATCGCTATGGTTTAATGACCCTCGATACACCATTGGTAGAGCTGATATATTAAATATTATAGTTCATGGATACTCTACTTGAGGTAGGTAGTTAATGTTTTTGGAGGAATCTCATTATTCTCGAGAAGACGGGCATTCATGTCATTCTCATGATGGACTTTCTAGTCCTCTATCATGCCTTTGTAGACTACTATAACTAGAGGGTTTCTTTTATATCACCAAAAGGAAAAAATTATCTTTTCAAAGTTGTGTAGGATTTCTTGGCTCGGTGAGGTAGACCAATGCATCAGTTTATAGGTGGAGTGACCGCCCAGATTGCAAATGTGTTCGTGGAATATCCTGGTTTTCTTCAATCAAATTTCTCTCCAATAGTTGATCATTTCAAGGAAGAATATCTTGATAAAATTTCTAGATTACCTCCCATGAAAGGGGTAGAGTTTACAATTTAACTTCATCTAGGAGAATCTCGTGTGTCCATTCTTCCATACTAGATGGGACCTACTAAACTTCAAGAGATCCAGCAGATGATAGAGTACCTATAGGCCAAAGGAATTATATGGCCTCGTACATCCCCATAGGGTACACCTATGATTTTTTTATAAGAATCTAGATTTAAATATTCAACAATGATTAGATTAACGAAGGTTGAACAAGCATACACTCAAGATTCAGGTTCCACTTCCTTGAATAAATAATCTCATTGACTAGCTCTAAGGAGAAAAGGTGTTATCTAAGATTGACCTGATATTGGGTTATCATCAAGGGTGATTCAGGCCATCTGACATACCTAGTACAACATTCTATAGCTGGTATGGTTTATATGAGCTTTTTGTTATGATGTTCAGTCTAACAAACATGCCTACCGTTTTCATGGATTTTATTTGTAGGGTTTTCCACCCCAATATTGATTTTTGTTTTGGCCTATGTTCAATAGATCTTGGTGTATTATTTCACTCATAATGACCATTCCAAACATCATGAGATCATTCTGAGTACACTGAGAGAGGATCATATTTATGAAAAGATTGCTATGTTTATATTCTGGATCAACATGGTCAACTCACTTGGTCATATTATTTCAAAATCAAGGGATCCGGTTAACAATAAAAGGATTGGGTTGTAGTTTCATGAAAGAATCCCATGATTGTGGTTGATATTTAGAGGTTCATAGGTCTTGCAGGATATTACAATTGTTTCATACAAGAATGTTTTCATCTTTCATCACCTCTTACTGGTCTTACAATGAATTGTTTCATGTTCAAATGTTTAGAAGCATGCGAGAAATCCTTTTAAGAGCTAAATGGTAGGCTTGTATCGGCACCTGTTATGATTCTTTTAAAAGTTTTAACATGTTATATCATCTTCTGAAATTCATCAGGCATTGGCCTTGGAGTAGTGTTGATGCATGAAGAAGATGATGTTATGTACAGTTCTCAATAGTTGAGGCCTTGATAGAAAAATTAACCGACAAACGACCTAATGATGGCAGTAATTATCCATTCCTTACGTTGGTAGATACATTATCTGTGGGCCGAGAGCTTTATGGTGTATATAATTCACATCATCCTGAATTATGTATATTATTAGCGTAACATGAATCTCAGACAGTGAAAATGGGTTAAATATCTACAATCCATTGATTTTGAGCATACCTATATACCTAGAAAGAAAAATGTGCTCTCTGATGCATTGATTCAGAAATCACATACGCAGACTGTATAGGAATCTAATGATTAATGGATGTTAATGGACATATTTTCAAGAGAATCCACCCGAATTTTCTAATAGTCACGAGAAGTATTACCTCTCAGCCTTAACAGTTACCTCATCCCACCTTGAGAAGGTAGAGAGTATGAATTTTTCCAATACCGATGGTTTAGTTCTCCATGATAGAATATCATGAGATAACCCACCTCTGGATTGTTATGTAGAGAGAAATTCTATTCTGCATCTATATGGAAGTATCTAGGATCATGTAGATATGAGAGTGGAGTTGAGGATATTGTTCAACAGTTCTCAATGGGGAGTTCATCTACACATCTCAATGATGTATCTATATATGTGATGCTATTATTGTTGGCCTCGAATGAATCATTATATTATGGGGTTCATCACTTGGTGTTCCACTTATTAACTAGTAATGGAGGAGAACTAGAGTCTTATAAGTTTGTTATAGCCACTTCTAGTCCTGAAATGGAAATATGCAGATGTTGTTATGGATTTTGCAGTTATCTTACCTAGGTCGCTGAGGGGTAGATATTCTATCTATGCAGTCATTGACTGACTAACGAAATCATCACACATCATTTATATTTGGGATACATTCTCAATTGATGGGCTGGGAGGACTCTTTGTCTGTGAGATCATATGACGACATAGGGTTCCATGTAGTATTTTTTTAATATATGGATGATCCTTTTACATTATAGTTATTGTCGGGTTTGCAGAAATATATGGGGCCTTAGGTGATTATAAGAAATTATTTTTCCCATTTAGACCAATGGATTATTGGAATGAATGATACATGTTCTATAGGATATACTCTAAGCATGTTTCCCTGATTTTGGTAGGTCTTGGGAGAAGTATATCCCTCTCATCAAGGTCGCCTAAAACAGAAATTTACAGGTGATGATACAGATGGATACATTTGAGGCCTTCTATGGTAGTCCATGTTTTTCACCCTTGTGATAGGTGTAGGTAGGTGATGCAACACTAATAGGTCTCATCTCATTCAAGAGACATCAGAATATGTTCACCTAATCAGAAAGCATATGAGTAATGCTTAGTGAAGATTGAAATGTTATGTCGATTTTCATTGATGAAATATTGAATTCGAGGGTAGGTTTCATGTTTTATTTTAGGTATCACATAGGATAGTTGATAGATGGTTACAGATTCTAGGAATGTTATTGCCTCGTTATTTCAGTGTGCTTGAAATTATAGACAGATTTGTGTTGGTAGCTTATTGGTTTCTACTACCTCAGTGATATTGTGTCATGAAGAATGTCTTTCATGTCACATAGCTTCTCTAATTTCATGCGAAACCATCACATACCATTGATCATGAGGAAGTAGAGTTAAATTCTAAAGCGACATTTGAGGAATATCCATTACACATCTTTAACAATAGCATGAAGTCTCTCTGAGGAATGTATGTCAATCTCGTTTGGGAGATATGGGTGCATGGCTGAGTATTAGATGATATATGGTAGAGTGAAGCTGATGTATGTGCTCAGTGTCCAGATTTGTTCTCTTATAGTGCTACATAACCTTTTGAGGGGGAACTCGTGGGGTGATTAATTGAAAAGGGGGAAGACTATAAGAACTAGTTTTTTTTACTCTTGTATAAACCCTTTAATTTTTTGTTTAAATGTATAAATTGGACCTCATATAGATTCCTAATGAGTTAATAACGGTTCTGAGTGTTTCTGATGTTGTTTTTAGGTCCTAAAACCCATTTTTTAGGAAAAAATAGCCTATGTTCTTGGTTTAGTGTAAACTGTATGGAATTCTGAACGGTTTTCCGAACTATGAAGTTGGTGTTTTTTCTGAAAATTACACCTCACAGGGTTGGAATATTCCCTTTCATCCTAACCATGTGAGAACCACTTTTTCTCATGTAACCACGCTTGGGTTGCACATGATTTGAAAAAAATGTGTGGATCAAACCAATTGGGCAGAGTCGTCCTGCACGGTTTCCACATGGTTTGACAAAACGTATGGATAACAAAAACTCATGCTATTTTTCTGTGTAAATTTTCATGTTTTCCCATTAATGGCATATTAATACCCCTCCTTCATAATAATATGTGTTTATGCAGGATTGAACTATTTCTCTATAAATTTGGGTCTTTTAAAAGATATAAACTTCAAATCAAGAGATCTTCTTCATCCTGCATTTGATCATGCTTTTGTTTGTCTAGTTAGATATGAAACAATAAGTAATCTAGTCCTCTTTAGAATTTCATCTTCTCTTTAAATCTCCAGCTAGATATCGCCATGTGAGTTTTTTTTACTTTTTCATAGATCAAACCTGATCTATGGAAAATCAACGGCCACTATCAGAGGAGATGGATCATACAACCCTAAGGTGGGTGGTCTAAATTTTTTCTCAATACTCCATTTATTTTGAAATGTTCGTGTGGCCCACCGATTCCATCGGGGACCGTTTCCTAAATATACATGCAATGATTAACATTATAAAATATTATAGTTATGTTAATTGCAAATTTGTGATTATTTTTTAGTGGTTACACCCACAACTCAATCCACATTATGTTGTAGGATATGATATAATTTGGTTTTTAGTTTATTGAAACATTTGAGCCACTATTTGGGTGTACCTTTGATTGAACATGATAGAGCAAATACTTCTTATAATTAATGGATTGTTACTAATGACAATTTCATAATAGGTTGTATCACGTACGCTCACCACATGACTTTCCTTAGGTAAGTCCTTCCAAGTGATTATAAAATGTGAAATATGAAAAGGAATGTATAAAAAGTATATAACTTGGCCATAATGAATGAGATTTAATAAAGGTTTCATGTTAATTACAACCCATACCATGTTAATGGATGGTAGATGAGTGATCCTCTATAATTTAATAGTAAATAATGGTTAATTAATATTTGATTAAATGGTTGAAATGCTACTTGGAATATCCACACTAACGGGAGATAAGGCCTGGAACAATAAATAAATGGGTTCAACTATACCTGAAATAACCACACAAATGGAATGAAATACATGAAACAAATGAATTATTAAATGATTTCAACATCAAATAGGAAGGGATAGACTTTCGCACACCTTGGATTATGAGAGGAGAATACCTTGGGTCTTGGGAACCCCATTCTAATTCAAGGATGAAGTTTTCATAGGTTGATACCCACCTAGACTCTGATTCATGTCTATTCCATGGATGCATAATATAAAAATATTGGGTACTTCTCATTATTACAAGATACCCTAGAAACAGTCCTTGGATCCATAATTGGCTAGTAGGTTTCATGTTGAAATCTCATAGGTCCCTATCATTGCATAGACCCATTTTAGCTTGGTCGATCAACTTGGATTCATTAGGCAGCCTATTATGGAACTAATTGGATTACACTCCATTTATTTTACTATTACCCATTATCTAGACTCAGGTAAAACCGAATTATAATTCTTTGAGGTCTATGATATGTTGGTTATTTCCCTGGAACTCCATCACCATATATCCTTGGAGGTTGCCTTGTTATGTCTTGGGATTTTCACTACAAATACTATCACAAAGTGATATAAGTAATCGATTTTCCTCATGTGACCTTATATCATTAAATGGTAACTTTTATTAATTAATGAACTGGTTACATGTTCAAACAAATCCTATGGAAGAAGAAGGTACATGTGTATTTAGTAACATTTTACTGTTGTTTTACTGTATATAAAAATGTCATCACATTTCTATATTCCATTAAATGGGGTGGATGTTATAGTCATCATTGGTGGTGGCCCATTGAGAATTATCTCACACCCTTCCTGGGTGTCTTTTGGTACTCAGAATATATTACATGGTTCTGATATTGACAATGATAAAAATACAACTTCAAACAATTGCATTTC
Organism: Viscum album; assembly: GCA_963277665.1. Lineage (NCBI taxonomy): Eukaryota > Viridiplantae > Streptophyta > Magnoliopsida > Santalales > Viscaceae > Viscum > Viscum album. The sequence continues at coordinate 1,683,755,620 of OY728158.1, forward strand.
TGTCAATAGGATGGAGCATGATATCAGATCACCGAGTAGGATCCCAGGATGATTGAGGTTGTACTTGTTTTTATTTACCTTGTATAACATGTTATGCATGTTTTATTTCATCCATACTATCTATTTCAATAGTGACATGACATTACATAATCATTGTTCTAGTTGATTCAATTATTGTTATTATCATTTATCTATTGCATCAGTTTGATTCTGCAATTTACTTACATTACATCCACTAGTTATTTATATTCCTTTATATTTCTTATGTTATGATATACTCTACTAGTGATGAAATATTCTTCCCACAAACACACCCTAGGAAATTTCTTCTAGTCGGTAGCCGCTACCATTTGGAAAGATGTGTATAAGGTCATGTGGCATACTGGGCTCGAGGCACCCGTTAAGTGGCATCTAGGTCTGGGTCATCACATTGATAATAAAAATTCAATTTAATATTAATACACTATTATATTTAAATTTCTATATAAAATATTATCAATTCAACATAATTAATGTTAGAAAATCCATCCTATAAGACCACATCAAAATCCCGTACAATAATATTTTCCTTCTCATCTTGCAATCTCTAAGGGAAACTCAAAAGAGTAATATTATTCATTACACTAAAAAATCCCACTATAAATTTATTATAAAATACATGTTACAAAAATTTCTTCATCATGAATATTAATGTGATTTTTAATGAAAAATAAATAATAATATTATTAAAAAGTTAAGAGGTTTACATAAAATATTTAATAAATTTTATTGTGAATTTAACAAACATAAATTTGTAACCAACCCGAACTAAAAAAATCACATTACCTCCATTAGAAAAAAAATCATGTAATTTACTAAATTATAATTAATTGACACACATTAAATAGAGGTTGAGTGATAATTTATCTATGAAATTTGTATCTTAGGACTCAAAAATGGAATAAATAATTAATATATTAAGAGTAAAAGAGAACAAAATATATTAGGATTTTAATTTCATAATACATTTTGATGAATATAATATGAATTACATAAAAGGAAAAAGTTTCAGATAAAATAATTATTATATATCATTTCCCCAATGTGTGAGAAACTGATAATATTTGAAGAGGGAATGAAAAAAGATTTTATCAAATTAAATCCATAGGGTAAAAAAAATAATCTCCACTAAAGTGTCAAAAAACATTAAATTTGAATAAAATATTTAATCCACTAACAAATTTCTTAGTGATTATTCAAAACTATGTATTTTGAAAGGAATCAATGGGTTTTTAATTCGTTTACATTGTGGTATATACTAGAACATTAAAAATCCCATTTCCCACATTAAACACAACATTATTCCCAATGACTAATTGAAGGTAGAGAATCATGTAAATGAAATGTTAATGTTCACAAAAAAATTTATATTCATTCTATTAAAATCACATAAAATGTTTAATAATAAATATCAGTGAATTTTACCACAAAAAATTAAAAATTAATAATAATATGAAAAAAATGATACCTAAATTTTACCACAAAAAATATATTTCATAAAAGTGATATTTAAAAAAAAATAAAGTTTTAGGTAGTGTAAAAATTGATATCTATTAATGTAGGGATTATATTTCATTAGGAAAAACTAATAAATAATAATTATCTAAGTAAAATAAACTTATTGTAAACATAAATTTTGTCATGAAAAATGTCATTCATATCAATTTCTTTAAATTAATTCCAAAGATCAATATAAACATGTAGAATTTACATGGAATAAAAAATGAATATAATGAAATTGAAAAAATGACTGAAATTAGAATCCTTTTTAATTAAATTTATATTAATTCTCCCATATTTCCCCTTACTTATATAATTTTCATTGATAATCATCATCAAATTTTTTATGAATATTTTTTCAATTATGAATATGAAAAAATAAATTCTACTAAATATCCAAAAAATATGAATGTAAGGGTATTAATCAAGTTTCCTTTGATTTTATCTTTTCTAAAACCATATAAATAATAAAATCTTTTCAACACGCATGAAAGTAACGTATAGAGAATTCCCATGTGGATTCCTTAAGGGGACAATTTCTCTAGATCGTCCTATCAAGTTAACTATATTCTCTATAAGGAACCAATTAGATAAAAAAGAAAAACCTTACACTAAAATAGCTTAGTACGATGAAAAAATTTATTCCAAATAAAATATTGTGAAAGGGGAGAAAGAGCCTAGATTCATTATTGATTTCCTCATCCCAAAATGGAAAATAAACAATATGGATTCTATATTAATATCTTAAAAATGATTGATCATGTTCCCCTTAATAGTGAACACAACATATATCCTAGTATCTCAAATCAACACAACACTATGTGGAGAAACATGAGTTCCAATACAAGAATAATCTCTGTTGGAAAGAACTTTACATTAATGATCATTATTCTATAGTTTTATAATTGTACCATATATATAATATGAATGTATTTTTTTTCAGAATCATTTTTTCATGAAAATACAATATTTTTACTTTATATTATTGAATATCCAGACCAATTCTCATTTCCTCTTCTATGTCTTACAAAAAATATAAATTTACTATAAATCATAAAAAAATGTAAACATAATTATTTAATATCCCCAAAAGGCTTTATTCTCTACTGTCATGGGAAAATGAAAATATCTTCCCAAGTTTGTCCTATAATATGACCTCTCTATTAGATCCTTATAGGAAAACATATATCACATAGAGAATTTTCATGTCATAAGCTACTATATTAATTTTTTAGGTTTACTCGTTTCTAAAAAACATGATTAATATCCTTATTTTAAATTCATACATATCATTATTTTTTAGTGTCACATGGTGTATAAATTTTATGAATAACCCTAAATTATTATTATCAAAGCATCACTACATGAATATCCACCTATACCCACAGTTTTAAAAAATGTGGGCCATTATGGCCTTGGTATAACACTAAGCTATACCAATTGATTAAAAAATCTATATCCATAGTTATGAACCCTGGGAATAAGTGTATTCCATCATGTCACTTACCAAACACTTTTGGTTTTCAAACCATGGAAATTGGATTTAAAAAATATCTTTGGAGGCGTATTGATCCCTGGACTGCATTTATTCAATTTACATACCTATCCACTACACCAAATTGTATTATTTATATATATATATATATATTCACACACACACATATATATATATACTATGACTATAGGTGGAAAAATTATAAATATGTGTTTCATGAGAAACAAATATTTCATTAACATTGAAAATTTATTCCCACAATTTTTCAAAACTATGTTTATCGATTTTCAACAAAACTCTTCACCCATGGTTTCAGAAAAAGTGAATTTATAGTTCTTGAAACACAACTATATATAAAAATGTTTTCAAGAACTGTGGGTATAGGGGAAATATATACCCATGGTTTTTGCAAAACCATCAGTATAGGTTGAAATTTTAAACATATACACATAGTCTTCCAGAACCATTGATATATGTTCTCTTCCAATCCCTATACACATATTTTTTGGGAAAACAATGACTTTAGGGGTGACCTATACTCACCGTTTTTTTAAAAACAGTGGATATAATGTCATTTTCGAGTAGTTCATTCAATGAAAATGTATAAAAATTAATACCATTAAATATAAGAATAAATAATAGAATATGAAATATATAGATCACTTTAATATTGAAAAACAATGACACCACTATAGTATCATCAGTCTACGTGGTAAAAACAGAAATCTACAACGAATAATAGTCTAATGAAAGAAAGTTGTATAAATATCTAACAAAATTTTTAAAAGGGAACATATAATCCAATACCCAATCTACAATGACATCAAAAAAAATATTTTATTTATGTAATCTCTTTTCATATTGAAATTTTTATTTTGAATCGATATGATTTAGAAGTCCTACAAATGTAATTTGAATATTTGAATGTTTTAATCAAAAATATATCTCAATATTTCGCAATTTTATTACTACTATTTGGATAAGTGTTAGCACCACAAATCAACCTATTGAATAATATTATCATTGATGAAATATCTTAATTTAGGATATTTATCTTAAAAATATGATCACTTCCAAAATTCAATAAGAATGGTTAATCCTATACATATTTCAAGGTTATAGTAACTAATTAATAAGTATGATTCATAGAAATTTAGGGAGGAATAAATTTCGTTATCTAAAAATTTTAAAATCATTAAATACCATTGTATCTTATAAAATATAGTATAATACATATTCTCCCCATTGAAAACATCTCTAATTGGTTCCACAAATGAATATTTAGGAAAACACTCATCATGTATCCAACACAAATTATTATACATAGTGTTATCAATTCCATTCCAATACTAGATCTGTAGGTTAATTTATAAAAGTAATAAGATCTATGTAAAAATTCATGGATATGAATATTTAATTTTCATGACATATAAATTAGAAAAAATATATTACAAACAAAAACTACCATCAAACCAAAAATTTATGTTCTAATTTTTTCAAGGGAAAACAAGACAGATTACAATTCCTTCTCTATTATAGGAAAATTGGACTAATCAGTATCAAGAGTCATATACATATATTAATTTAAATGTAAATTCATCACTAATATTTTTTAAAAAGTAATTCACTAAAATAATTATGAATCACCAGTCATTATAAAAAAATGAAATTCCAAATTAGGATGTTTATGTATTGGTTATGTTTCAATCTTATGTTTGAGTTCATTAATATATTATTTACAATTTCCATAAATTAAAAAGGTTTTTCTTTATGAATTAATCTTGTCAAAGGAAAACTAATTCTACTAAAATATATTATGAATCTATAATAAAAATATACATCTCCAATAAATGATCATATATCCTTAAAATTAAAATTAAAATGTAGTAAAGATATTATTTTATTCTTGGTTGTTTCCACATAAATGAAATTTATAGGCACTTTATTACTAAGAACAATTACACTATTTAAAAATAAGATATATTTTGTCAATGTCTCTAAGGGGTTAATCCATATAACAAATATTATAAAAAATATTAAATGCAAAAAATGTTCATAAAAGATTGCACAACATTTTAATGCATTCCATAAACACATCAAACCATTTTTTAATGAAAATTATTAGAATTAATCCTGAGACAATGGAAGGTGAATTACATATCGCAAATATAATTTGTTGATAACTGTAGGTACTGAAACAGAATGTGAAATTTATTTTATACTGGTTATTTTGTGTTATTTAAATTTCAATGTACATAAAAACTATCATTGAAGAAATAATTTTATTGAATATATAACCATTCAATGATCTAATCATGAAATGAGAAGTTAATGTGGTCATTCCAAAATAAAATGTTCAGTCTCTGATGATCAATAAATACCCTACACTATTAAGAAGTCTGAGATTGAACTAACTAAAAAAATATTCTTAATAACATTGAATCATCCTATTTGGAACAATGTGAACTAGACATAATCTTCAACAATTACATATGTTGTAAGTTATGACCATATATAATAATGTTTCTAACTCTTTCAAAACCAAAATATTAGTGGAAGAATTCAACATCCAATGATTTTTTTGATAACATATTTATTTTCCCTTTGAGAGAACCCTGTTTTTTCACACCAAATGAATTATCTTGTTAAAAATAATATGATTGAATGCCCACCGACTTCTTATTTAACTTAAAGACCTATAAAATTTGGTTATATTATTAATAGGAAAACAATGAATAAATTATAATAAGGAACTTATTTTTCATCTTCCACGTAAAAATATTATAAATTTTTTAGAAAATAATTAAATTAAGTTTTTGTATGAGATGTCTGATATAGATAGAACAATTTTAAGGGTTTCAGTTAGTATATTTTCCGCCACAAATTCACCAACCAGAATAGAATAATTGTAATATTCAATAATTGTTGTGTAATAAATTTCAAGAAGTGATAAATTTTCATCATCAAATGAAATTTTTTATTCATGGTTAAATACATGAGGTGAATCTATATTGAAATTTTAAAACTAATTTTAGTCGATAACTATTAATTCATATAAAGAAATTCATAGAAAAATTAAAATATCACCAGATTTATCATGGATAGTATTTTTTAAATCAGTTTCAATAATTTCATGATCAATTTCACATATAAATTATGAATATTTTTTAAATTTTAATGTTCTTGGTGAATTAAAAAAAATTCTCAACCAATTTAGTATCACAATTAGAAAAATTATCCATTTTTTCATAAATTCCTAAATATCATGTAATGTTTTAAAATACTATTTATTTTTAAGATTTTTCAATTAAAAAAAATTCATAATTTATAGTTCCAATAAACTCATTTTAAATATAATGTTCATTTCTTCAATTATCATGAGGTTCGATATGTTTAATTAAATTAGGAATCAACTCCATGGAAATCTAGTTAGTCAAGTTAACATGATATGAAGAATAGTGTTCCATATGTTGTATTGTTAATTTATAAATATATATGAAAATTAACTATATTACCCCACAAATCTAATTATATTTTCCATTTTAAATATTTATTATTTAATTAGTATTTTTGAAATATGTTATTCCAAAAATTTATCATTCTTATTATCTAAATATGCCATCCTCCAGGTATAAAATTTAACAATCATTAGGGAAAAATACATATTTTACACTTAGAAATACATACCTAATCAGTCTAAATGGATTATCTAGTATACAATTAACAATAAGGATAAAAATACATGATTGTATATGAAATATAACATTAATTTATTAAAATTATAGAATAAGTCATTATTTTCATAGAGGGTCCTAAATATTTCATTGAATATTTATATTGTTGGTTATCAATTATTCAAGTGATAGAGAACATATATTGATAATTACATTTATCACTAAGGGGATTTCGGATAAGGGATGAAAATGTTCCCCCAATTTCACCTTATAACCTTAATTAATCCATTTTTTCAAATAAATTATATATTGAAAAGACTTAAAAAAATAAATAATTTGTTTCAGATTATATACCAAAGTGAAAATAATAATAATTCCTAAATGTTTTATGCAGTTACATGTGTACTTATATTTCTAAATTATTTTTCACAAGAAGACTACCCAATGGTTTTTTTGGTGTCTCTAAATAATAATTTAGGTCATTTTCAACTATTTTATTTCAATTTTAAAATCCAATTAAAAATATACAATCCCTATAAGTTCATTCAAGTATGATTAATAATATTAGTCTTTTATTAATCTAATGGTTTTTGTATAATAAGATAAATTAGAGGTTCTACATGTGGTTTAATAGGTTTGGTAAGTATTTTTATACAAATACATGATATTTAAAAAAATTTTGAAATGAGAACAATCTATTTCAAGTTATTGTTCATTATTTTTATCTTGGGTGTTTTGAATTTTATTTAAAAAACTAGAAATTATTTCACTAGCAGTTTATCTTCCTATCATGTATTCGTCATACTGTGGTAGATAATTTCCAATGACTTACTTTACGAACCAATATTTTTTAATACTATATTACTTATTTATATTACGGTATTTTGTTCAATTTATTTTTTTGTTATGAAATGCATTATTTTCTTTTAACCGTAACATTAACGTGTAATTAATTTCATTTATTACATTGTTGTTATTGTTTTTCATGATTTTATAAATTTATAAAATTTTCACCATCTTGGATCCTATATTTATTATTATTTTACCTAGGGTTATAATAAAAATATTTTGCTATAAATTTTTTCATATTGATGATAATGAAAAAAAATTATGTTTTTCATTTTACTATATATTGAATGCTTGATTTGTCCAAAAAGGTCAAGATAAAATATTTTGGTTTGGAAATTAACTATTTGAGTTGTTATACAATATATTTATTAGAATGATTCTAATACATTTTTATTAGGATTTTCTAACTAAAAATGGTTTATTTAAATGTTAAGTGTCAAAAAAATTACCATATTGCATAAATTTGGGAAAAAATATTCATGATGAATTTGTGAAGGGTCATATATTGCCATTGTCAATCACATTATTCTAGAAAGATCACAATTTGGACTCCCAATTCAGTAATTTTCCGAATAGGATGTAGATGAATCCATAGCCAATATGAATGGAATTAAATTCTTTTTACCAAATATATATATATATATATATTCACTCCATATTCAAAATCATATTACTAGTTTCAATGGGAGTATTTTAAACCAATTCCCTTACTCCAACATATATCTTTCTCCAATCCACAAAGACTAAACCAACAAAAAAATATAGTATAAGGATATGATAAAAAATCTGTTGTTGAGGGTAGCTATAAATTTTTTAAGCACATTCTTATATTTATATAGGGTTTCCCAATATATCTATATAGACCAATGATATCATTTCTATATGGTGGAGAACATGAGGAAGGGGAAATTGTTTTATAGAAAAGATTCTCCATATAGTTACAACTTCTTTTTGAGGTGGGTTATATATAGAAGAGACACTACATAAAAACACAATATAATTAAATGGGAAATAAAATCTACTCAATATGATCCTACCTTAATCCTTTTCATGTCCTGGTGATGCATAATATATGAAATAATTTGTACAAATTTTGTGGATCATTACCCGAAAACCCAATGAATTTTGGAAGATGAACAATCAAACATGATCTATATGGGATATTCCCAGCTAACCTGGATCTTTTTCCAAATTCTATAAATCGATATTACTGACCACTATGAAGGATCTCTATTAATTGTTATTGTATTTTTTGGGTATATATTTAGATTCTATGAAATCTTCTACTGGTGTTTCATTATGGGTTATTTCATTTTTTCCAAGAAGTTAATTTTGTAAAACTTATTTATTTTTTATATTGTCACATTGCTAATATTCCTGGGATTTTTTATTATAAAAATTTTAATCTAATTAGTAGACAAAAAATACTTAAAAATACATTATTTATGGATTTATAAACATATTTTATTCTTAATGGTTATGATTATTTACTATTTCTTCTACACAGTAGGCTCGACAATAATGACAGAAATAATATTATATGTCTTCAAGTCATTTCAAACTACCTAATATTTTTAAATATAAATAATAAAATAATACAGTACCCTGGGATGTATCGTAATGTGGATTCCATTTAATATTTTCTGTATCAATAATTTAAAATATTTCATTTTAATAATATTTTTTATTAGATTTTTGAAACCAAAAAGAAACTACTATTATTCTCTAAAACTCTAGAAATTAAAAAAATAGAATTAATACATTAGTGAAAGAATTAGAAATGAAATAGTATTTCAAAACAGTTGGATATAAGTATTATTTAAATAATTAGAATATAATGTAGTGGAATGAAAAAGTAGATCTCATTGTTCTATGTTTGTTCATCAATTTGGGAGTGAAATTCATAAAAATAACACTCTTGTTGCATATATTGAAATCCCACAATATTAAACTCATTCAGTTTACTAAATCTAGTTTACATCTTCAATCATTACGAATGATCACCTTTATATAATATTTTTTTCAATGCACACAATGTACACCATGTATAAAGATAATGTAGACTCACCTTGAACTGACATTCCCCAATAAAAGATTGATAAATATGATAAAAAATCATTATCAATTTAATCATCTTCATGAACTATAAGTCATAGAAAACTATCCTCACAATCCCTTATGAAATGTAATTAACTCATAATAAATTAAAATAAATTAATAATGTGATATAATATTTAACCAAAAATCCCTAACAACATTGTATAGTTAAATTATTTGGATAGAATCATTATTGAGAAATTAAATAATTGAAAACGGAAAAAGATTTAACTTCATGAATCAATTTAATAAGGCCACTGGAATTCATTCAATACATCAAAGTGGTGCAAGAGTAGGTGCCATTCAATATCTTCATAACCATCATTAGTAGTAGATAATATTTGAGATCTCTAGAAAATATCATATTTCTGCACACATGAACATCACTATGAATTTTTTAATTACATTTTTTAATCAAAATTTCCTATATCCTCCTCAATTTTATAGAAGTATTTAATTATTTATTATCTTACGTTATATATTTCCAAGAAAATATCTCAATATGTTTTTACAAATTGGAAGAATCTTCAATGATATATAACACTTCTTCTAGTAAATTCTAGGGGATGGAGGATTTTCTATAAAACAAATTAATTCATGAAAACACTTATTGATTTTAATGATCCTTGTATAATTCAATGATAATATCAAACATGATCTTCCCATGTGACTTATTTAAATTTTTATCAAATTGTTTTTAAATATCATATAGATTCTCATCCTGGTTATCATTTTCCCTTGATGAGACACTAAAAAGAAAATTATCATTCAAATTTTCTTCATATTCATAACAATGGGGAATAATAAGGTCCCATCCTATAAAAATAAAAATAAAAATAAAAATGATTCACCAAATACATCAAAACCATAATCATTTCATGATCATAGTATTCTATTGTCGTATTTATCAAAAAACACAACTTACAAATGACATTGTCAATAAACAATGATAAACAATTTCAATTTATCCACCCCAAAACAAGGTAATTCTATTTTTTATTAACGGTATTTATTTAACTACTCAACACACATAATCATAAATTAAATAATTTTAAATAAAATTTCATCCCATAGTTCTTTATGGACACTAATATAAATCCAATGAATCACTCTGCATCAGTGAAATACAGAAATCATTCTATGAACAGTCAATGTCATAGATTGAGACTGATCTCATTTTTCTATTATCGTCTAGTTAAATTAATCAAAATTCTAAATATAATCATAATATAAAAAATATATTTAACTCTTTCAAATAAATTTTTAATATTTAGTATACATCTATTTCAATATAGTTCATGCTCAGACAGACAAATTACACTGTGTCAACATACAAAAGGATTGATCTTCCAATTACTTCTTTTTTTATCAAATAATGTTAATCTGTATGTAAAAATAATTAACAATTTATTCAAATATTATTTCCTTCATTTAGATTCACATATTCTTAATGATTAACAAATCTTTCATGATCTTGTTGCACATAACATGTTGGTTGGATCTGACTCAAAGGAATGCAAAAAAATCATCTTAATAGTCAAAAATAACGGCACCAGACATCTATAGTTGGATTTTTTTCACCATAAATCATTAAGTGATGTTCACATTTTTTTTCCAAAAATGGCCTTCTATATTCATCAACATACAAGGGTCCCCATTTACCAGGATTCAAATTATTACTGGTCGGGATCTCAATTGCATCCATCCTCGGCTTCTCTTTTAATATTGGATTGGTTAAGACTACATATATCTATTCTCATTATTCCCATTGGTATTATAATATAAAAAACTTTAATGAAACAAATTTTATAAATCATACTTTAGAAATAATCTAACATAATAATTGTTATGAATAGAATGGTTCTAATTTTTTCTTATATTTAGATTAAAATATAATATGTAAAATACACTCCTATTGATGGACTTAAGTGAGTGTTTATTTAATTGTAAAATATGTTAATATTAAATAAATATCTAAAAACTATTTGATTGAATTTTCATCATAGTATTAACATAAAAATAATATAAATTATGTTTTCGATAAAGATAACTAAATTCAAGGTAAAATAAAAAGTGACTAAGATATTAAAATATAATATGAAATCATAAAAAACATATGAATTGTAATTTAAATTATCTCATTGATGGATATAACATACTAAAAATATATGTATCAAATGATCAATGTTATACACCACCTCTACTAAATTAACAAAACAAATTAAAATAAAAAACGATACTTGAATATAAATTATTCAAAGAGTGAAATAATTATTAATTCAATAACAAAAACAAGAGAAAATGAATAAAAATAAAATAATACATTTTTTAATATTTTAAATATTGAAATCAATAAATACATAATAAAATATCATTTCTTGATATTTTTTAACAAAAGTTGTACATAAACAAAAATTATCCAAATTACATATAATATCTTTTCTCAGAATAATTTTCTTTAAAAATAAATTAGTATACAATAATTAATGATAAAAACACACCCCAAATAATATAACATCATCCATATATTCCACAAACAATAATTCATAGTTATTCATCGTTATAAAAATGGAATATTTTCATAACATAGCCAAACCAATATAGTTTGGAAGACCAAAAATATGGTAGACACTAGACACAAAATACATTATTAAATTACCTAAATTTTTTCATTAGTATTAAATTATATATGAAACATGATTAAATTCCTACAAACACCATTGAAAATCATAGAAATGTATTGTCAATAAAAACAACAACAACAAAAAAATTTCAGGAACACTATAGTTCCAAGATTCTCACCCTTTATGTTCAATATAAAAAAATTATAATTCATTATCAAAAAACCATTAAAATTCACAAGATTAACCAATTTATTATTTAGACCCTATGTGTTAAAATATTAGTGTATAAAAATAATACTTCAATGTATTATCACATGGCATAATCTAGAACTGAAATACACTTATAAATATACATTTTACTCTAACTCAATTTGGTAGTTTCAGAATTGAAACAACTACTTATAAAACAACACATATATCACATTAATATGAATTATTCTTAAAATTTTAAGTTGATTTTTATTATGAAATTCTACATATTTGGAAACAATCCAAAACTGATATTGATTTAGGATCTTCATTCAAGATATAACAACCCACTAATAACATCTCCTTCATAACCTTTCATCATAGAAAAAATAGAGTGGCATTATTTAATATATGTGGCGAGTGGTATTTATGATCAATTTATAATTGAGGGAGGAGTTTTAACATTGAGGATCAAATTATACTTCACAAACATAGACGTCTCCAATACTATAGTTATTATATTTTATAAATGATAATTCCCTCCAACAACTAGAGGATTACCATTCATTGATCCAACATTACATAGAATATTTTATACTATATATATATATATTTAGTATTAGAGTTTTATATGTGATTAATTGTTATTATGATCATACAATTATTATATGAGTGGATTACCAGTATTTTCACAACTTCTTCCCCATTATCCTACAAATATTTCTTCATCCACCAGTGCTGAGAATAGGATTCAGTCACTAAGATATATTTCTCATCAATAATACTTGTTATTGTACTTTCTAAATTTTTACTCAAACCCCAAAAAAAAATTATTTACAAAAAATAAATTGGTATTGTTTGTATATTTTCATTCCACCACATATCAAACTAAATCCACATCATAAATAAAGTTACTTCATTACCATTTATTGCATCAGAGGAATAAAAAATTCCAGTATACCTTGGATATACATCATGATTCGTTAAACTACATTTATATTCTCTTATCATCTGTTAATCGATATAGGATGCACTAAACATGGTGATATGAAGTTATCTTAGCATGTTGTAGCTAATTTATGTATGATTCCAAAAATATTCAAATGTAATTGGGGATTTACATATATCTCATCCTCACACTTCCCATGATGTGTTGTGACTTGAAATGGAAAAATAATTAGTTTTAGATCATGTATGTTAAGATTCATCAATATTTATTTCAAATATATTACATAATATATTAATGTGTATTAATTCATTTTTACCACATATATAACTAAATTGAATATAAGATCAACAATACTAGAAATTTGAAAAACTGATTTCATGTGGTCAGATTATTCTTCAATAGTTTTCTTATTCCTTTCATCAAATCTGATTTCATATTCATACATAAGAACCATAATCATGTCATCAATGGATGAAATTATAGATAGGTTATGATTAATATCACCCCCTTTTAATTATAAAAATTTCACAAAAATATATGAAAAGAATTATATGCCAGTAGTGCCTCCATATAGATCAAATTTTTATATTCAATCACATGATTCAATATATAACAATTTAACGTCATTATTTTTTTCAATGAAATAATTATTTTTGGGAACTCTATTTAATAATTTTATATTGATATCAATTTGATAGTCATTATATAATCATCAAATATAAATTTCTAAATTGAGCCTCATTGACACAAGTTAGGATACTAGAAAAAGTCATTCATTAATTTCAATACAACTAATATCTATATATATTTAAAAAAATCACACCATTCATTAGATTATATTTATATAATTGTTGAATATGTTCTTAAAAATCAATATTTTTATGATTGTATTGTTAGTTTGGGTCATTTCAACCATTTCCCATCTGATGTGTTTATATGTTTGGAAGAAGTCATTACATATGGATTTAATACAAGATTTATCTCTCACTATATCATTATATGAGGTATATATATAGATATATATCTTAAAAATGATATATATTACCCATTCTCCTTGCCTATGCTGGATCATCCATATCTTTAATAATAATGGATTTATAAACCTCTAATTTAATATTACTCCTCCCTATTTTTATATACCATTCAATTAGAATAAATATATATTATGACTTAGGCTCATAACCTACACTATTTTCAAAACATTGTTGAATTGTGAGGCTGGTATCAACATCAACAAATTCTTCTAATATATCAACACAATTTCATCATTTAGTAATATTTTAATGATTTTATTCACAGATTTTACAACAACGAATTAAATTATTTTATTTATTATTTTTTAATATTTTATTGGCCTTACTCAATGTGAAGCATCCAAGTATCACACAATAATTAACCTCATGACCATGACTACAATGATTCATTCTATTACGCATTTCATACATGGTATTTTATCTACAAAATTCATAGATTTCATCGAATAATGATGATATAATCCAATTTTGATGAGACCTATCTGAGATATATTCATTCCCATTGTATTGGATCATTGAAAATCCCAATATTTAAATGGGTCTATAAAATCATAAACCTAATGACAAAATATATGTTTTCATGCTAGTTTTTGAATTAAAATGAATTATATTATGTTCCACTGTCATGTCAAAATAATTTCATGGTGTATGAAATATGATTTTCATATACTCATTGGTATCACATAATGAAGCCCTTAATTTATCTGTTTTTTTGCCAAAACAAATAAATTTTTGTTCTATTATATGAAAAACATCTAAACAATATATTTCTCAACATATGTGCAAAAAATATTCATTATATGGTAAACATCTATGTGGAAAATATCTAGGAAATTATAATCCATATTTCACATCAGTCGATAGAGATTAATTTCTATATATCCCTAAATACAAGCATCACATGTGTATTCATGATCTCAATTAAACATTGGAATACATACTACTACTTTTATCAGTGAAAAATTTTCTAAGAATATTCAACTGATTTTGGAAAAGCAACATAAAATATAATCAATTATCATTTTCTATATCCAAGATACATTAATTATCTCTCGTATCCACTATTTATATAATTATATGAGTCCTCTATCCTATTATAAATAATTGTTTTGGTGTTTAGTTGTTAAACACACATTCAAATTAAGTGGTTACTCATATAATAAGTGAGATACTTGACTTACGCTTAATAAATTCTATATAAACCATCCATGTACATCACTCTAATACTGTTTAAAAAATCATCTACTTAAAAAGTTTGCACACATCCTTTGATCATAAATGAAACTTCATTTCCAAAATTCAATATTATATCATCTATTTTTTTTCTAAACATTAGAAAATTATTGTCTCTAGTAATTTATGTTTAGCAAACACTATCTAGAATCCAGTTGTTGTTGTTTGTGGATTCATTCAGAGTTATTTTTTAAAGATTTAACATGTAAATATTTTCCATTTCCAAACATGATATACTTAAATGATTCAAGTCATAGGATGGGCTTTTCACATTCTATACATCAATAGATGAATAATCATACACTTATTATAACACCTCTAAATTCTATGTAAGAACATTGTATCTGGTAGTGTATATTACATAAATCAATATTCATGTACTGGAATATAATGTATAAAGTATTTATAATATATTTACTATTTTTAATTGATTAAATTTATTGAAATTTCTCCAAAACCTAGTTTTTGTGTGTTACACGCAAGAGAATCCTTTATTGATGGAAAGCGTTACGTGCATGACCGAGTTTAAATGAATAAAAATATTTTATTAATATATTATTATTTAATATAATAATACATAACACAGACATAAATTTGTGGTTATGAAATGTGATAACTAATTTATGGAAATAAATGGTTTAGAAATATTTAAATGAATTCCTTGGGTACAAATTAATTATAAATATATATGAAAAATAATTGATTATAAAGGAAAATATTTTTATGATTAAAAAGGTGTATTAAATTAATAAAATAAATTAATAACAGTTAATTAATCATATTTTATAGATGTATATTTTATATTTAATTAATTTTTTATATTAATCCAATAGATTTGATAGGATAAATATAAACATCCTAATTCTATTCATAATGTACTATATTTTATTATGGTATTTTGAAGGCCTTTTAATAGAGACCCAATTTTATAAATTATTTTGACCATTTTATAAATTGAATATGTAAAATAAACTATATATTATAAGTATAAACATAACAACAAACGTTGGGTGGGTTTTTTGTATTTCTCTATAAAGATGCATTTGTTAATGAATAGTGAAAAAATATGGAATTTTAATTCAAAACTCTTTTTTCATCTAATTAATTTATATGTTGAAATTTTTTTATATTATTGTTTTAATGTTTATTAGATAATATTAGTATCAATTATTCAAATTTATTGCATTAGAATCAATTTCACATTGAAATTTACTATAAAAACATAGGAACTATTAGACATATTTTCTTTAAGAACCTTCATTGTCATCCCATATGTGGGAATAAATTTAATTAAATGTTTTCCACTAATATGATTAGAATTTGGAAGAATTGATTCAATATTTTTAAATAAAATAATTTATAATTTATAATAATCTAATAATATTTATTAAAACAAATTATTCAATGTAATTACAATTAATTACAATAATAAAGGATCAACTAATCTTAATAAGGGACTAAATAGATAGATTAATGCCGAAAAAGACATATAATCATGTACAAATGCTATTTTAATAAAATATATATATTCTATAAAATCTTTGTTCTAATTTTTTCAGTCAATGGATCCAAATGAAGAATGCAAAAATGTGGTAGGAATACCGTTGTCAAAATATTACAAGAGTAACACTCCCCCTCCACATTAAAAATAAAACCTCTCTACCCACTTCCTCATAGCTCTCATGCCACATTTTCTTGACTAATATCATACCAAATACATCCTAAACAACCCTGAACCTTATTTATAAGACTTAACTTAGGAATAAATCTATTCATATAAGCCTTTTGGTACAAACCACTAGAAGTTACCTGATTATTTGATAACATATTATCTTGAGATATTTTGTTTTATTTCCATTATATACCCCATGAATAATACTTATTAAATGATAAAGTAACTAAAATAGAATCTCAAATATAATGATATGTTTTTTTGTAATAGTTTGACCAACACTTACACACACCTCCATAAAATGGTCAACGAACATGCAATTTGGGTGTGCAACAAACTACTTCCTTACGAAATGATTATAGTTAATTTTTTTACCATCTCTAATGAGGGAACCTATTATGGGTAATATTTTTATATATGATATATATGATATTTATAATTTATTTATAAATCATTAAATTTAATATATAACATTCCCCTATACATTCCATTTTTTTAAATATTATAACATCATTTCTGGAAGTGTGTAAAATCACATCCCCAAAGTGATGAGATTCATTCATGTTCTAATTGGAAAATATTAATGATAAATTTAATAAAAAAGTAATATATGTGAAACATATCTTATAATAGAGTTATAATGTACATATGTTTCATTTGTGTTTCTTTAATTTAATACGGTAATGAATTGAATGTAGTGTTCATGTATATGTATAACTTACCGTCACCATAAACGGTGAATTTTTGTTTATATCACAAAATATTTTAGATTATTATAATTTAAGATTTAAATAATATATATGATAATTACATCATGGATTAAATTCTAGAGATGATGAAACCCTGATATAATTAATAAGAACAAAAAAAGTCAAAACATATAAGAGAAAAATGGCAATTAACCCCAGAAGTATTCGAACTAATGAATGATTATTAACAAATAATTAATAGGATTTTATAATAAGTTATTATATGATATTATGAATTTTCATATAGTTTTTCATAAGTTAGTAACATAACAGGAATTTCCATGATCTGGTCAAAACATGTCCTAAATAAATTATTAATTATAAGAAAAATGAGTTAGACAACGAATGAATTATTACAAAACTGAGAGTACATAACACCACACATATCCTCCTCGACTGTGCATAAGAAATAATCAGGATATTCAAAAGTGAATTACATATCCATTTCCAATATTTCATTCTTGGAGAAAGTATCATCCACCTGATATGCCTCCCTATAAGCTTCCTAGATAATCTGATTTAAATGATTTAACTGATTAAGACATTCAATCCATTTTGGGTGTACCCTCCAAGGCACATTCTACGTTATTGTTTTCATTTCTTGACATGAAAGTTGAGATTCTGATTCAATCCATAACATGTTCTAAATATAATTGATAGAATACCTGAATATATGAACAATTTCCCATAACGTAGCTTCGAAGGGAACACCAATGCCAATAAAATGATAAAAACATCCTTTCACAAATCCATGGTAACTGTGAAAGACCCCACCACACCCTGATGGGTTAGGTGCACTATAAGAAACACCATCAACATTCTCTTTGATCCATGGGATGATCGGGGGGTATCCAACGAATGTGCCTAAGCACTTGAGGATTCTTCAGCTGCCCAGATATACCAAATATCCAATAAATCTATAGGCCTGAGACACTGTTATGAGTAATAAATAATTAGACCATCATGGTAGAATAAATCTCCAGGATAACCTCTATCATTCCACACCAGATGTGTACCATACTATTATAAATTAATGTATCATTTTATGTAACCTATATGGTAGAAATCACATTTCCAGCTACTACAAGGAGGAGGTTATGCACTTATTCACTATAGTAAGCCTCAGATAACCCTACCAGCAGATCGAGAAATAGGATTTGATTCAGGAGAATCCCAAACAGGGTCCCAACCTAAGCCCTCAACTACATATCATAGGAATAATCCATAAACACATGCTGGACATTATCCTCCACGCACATACATAAGTTATAGACTGATGCAAAATTAAAACCATATAGCTTGAGCTTATCATGGATGGGATCAAAATTTATATAGATTTTCTAGATTGGAGAGAAATGGGAGGGCTAAATGAACCAATACTTTCATTTCATGATCTAGGTTGGTGAATGAAAATATCCACCACAAGGCATCTGATAGTAACCCCTATTATAAAACTGGTCATTCTTATTAATCTTCCATATCATTGTATCACAATCCATAAAATTATAGGATTGAATTTCCACCTCCACCTGAGAGGGGATCATGGTGTCGAAATGATGCTTCTGAGATAAAAAATCTACATCTGAGAAGATACCAACACCAGAAAGAATATCCATGCTATACTGAAGAGGACACTCAGTCCAAATTGTGCTCCAAAAATTAAGGTTAGAGTCCCAAAAAACGATCCACTTTGTATCATTAATGTATTTCATGAATGAAAAAATAAAAGATGCCCAGAAAGATGACACGAGATAGTATTCATATACATTTATTAACTCCCATGTAATCTGGTTAGAAACAAATCACCAGAGTTGTACTCGGAGACCAAACACCTTGAAAATTTCTCAATAAGTCTATCATTAAATGTTCTGCGATCCTTGACTAAAAGGCCCCCAAATTCATTAGGCTGAATACATTCCCTCCAGGTAACTATGATAAGCATACTCTCATGGATTGACCTTGACCAAATGAAATGTCAGATCATGCTTTGATGCTCATTGATGATACCCCTAGGCCACCGATAAATATAAAATGAGTAAACGAACTTAGATATTATAACTGAAATAATAAGGCACACCCTCCCAGCCATGAATATTCCCTTCCCTTTAAAACTTTAAAGTTGATTAACAATACCAAAATAGATCCCCTCTATGTATTTTCACCTCACCATTCCCCAAAATAATTGAACACAATTGTATTGAATGATAAAATAACCCTTTTTTACACCGTGGTCTTTAATTTTCCTATCCTACTTCCCATTCATTACACCACTTCCAAAAAAAATGAAATTTTTATCACAATTTATTTCTTGAACACCCACCTCTTCATAGTGTTTAAAAAGGTCCTTGATTGAGGAAATAGTTTTCCAGTAGGGTTTCCCAATCAAAAGGATGTCATTAGCATATGAAAATGTGATGGACCAAAATCATTCTCTCCATCTTGATTTTGATTATAAATACCCATGTGTGTAAGGTTAGTGATACATATCCTACGATAATCTTCAAAAATTGAAAATAAAAGTCCAAGAAGTGGGTCCCCTTGTCGCACACCTCTGGTATAAGGGAAAAATACCTTGGCTATACCATTAAAGAGAATATACAACCTTGATGAATAATTAATGGTACTGGTCAACGTGATGACAACATTAGATAAGCCATATCTTGTAAGGACCTCTTGGAGAAGGCTCCAATTTAGTGTGTAAAAGGCCTTTGAGATGTGAATTTTTAGTGAAATGTATCCTTCATTTGCCCTCTTTCTCATGAGTTTGACACTTTTTGAAGTCGTAAATGGATAATTCTAGATATTCCTTCAAGGAACAAATACAAATTGATTTGTAGTGATCATATCACCATTCCAATTATCCCAGCCTATTCATGTGGATCTTAATAATCAGATTAAGGAACGTGATCCCCATTGCAACATGCCTGAAATCCCTTTATCAAGATCACTTCCTTTCATAAGTAAGAGGGAAATGAAACATAATTTCATCCCCTAAGGTATGTAAGAGTGAGTAAAAAATAATTTTATAGATAGGGAATGATAATCCTTCAATACATCCTAATAGGGCTCATAAATTTTATTAATAAACCCAACTAGACCAGGATCACTCGATGCATTGAGTGATAAAAGAGCTTCTTGAATTTACACCATGTGAGGAGTGGTGACAAGAGATTGGTTATCTTGACCTCCAATGAATGATTTCATGTTCCCCACCATTCTATATGTATTGCCCTGCCTGTCATAAGAATACAGTCCCTTGAAATACTCCACAACCTCCATTGAAATCCAATTTTCAGAAGAATACAATTGGCCATTAATGATAATATACCTATCCCTTTCACATTCTCTTTTCTCCCGAAGAAATCTTTTGGAAAACATATAATTAATATCTCTATATTTTAAACATCAAACATTCAGTTGGTTTCTAACCAACATCTCATTGATCATTAGTAGATAATAAAATATATTAAGTGTAATTACATCCTCTCAATATGGGCTATCCTAATGTTGGTTATAAATCAGAATAGATAAATTCTCTCCCTCAATATCTTTGATATAACAATAAATTTTAGAGAATGATTTTCTACTCTATTTCTTAATAAGAGCATTGAGATATTTCAATTTTGTAGTAATCCTATGAAGATGAATACCAACCTGTTCAATCCTCCAGGCTTTCGAATCCATTTCCTAGAATATAGGCTCTATAATCCACCCATTATTAAAGTGAAAGTGCAAGGGTCCTGACCTTGTCAACTGTGTATTGATTTCCACACAATCGGGTTATGATCAGAGTGGTGTTTAGAGATTGTAAATCCAGAAATCCCATGAGAAGCACCCTGATCAACCTTATGAACAAAACATCTCTGAATCTTACATTCTTGCCTCCCATTCTAAATGTATCTACCCCATGTAGATCCATCTCCTAAAATTGGAAAGTCAACAATATTACAATGATCAACACATCTGGAGAAATTAGAAGCGAGAGTCCTGTTACAATTACCACATGTTATTTCATCAGACCACAACAATGTGATAAAATGTCCCATAGATAGGCATGCTTGACCCATCATCCCAGAAGTGTCTTTGAACTCCTCCCATAATTCACTTCTCCTTATATAAGAGTTGGATGAATACACAAAAGAAATTGAAAAATCATAATCATCAATACTGCAAGATAGTAGAATACACTATGACCCATCCAAATAGGAATTAACATTTTCATGATAAAATCACTATATTTGAATCATTATTCATTATAAATTTACTTGAATGCTCATATTATCATAAAATGGATATTAATAATTCATAAACTGTGTATCATTTTACAAACAATGTTCATCTTGATAGTTACTTGAAAAACTGGGGAATTATTGAAAAATTAGTAATCATTATTCAACACAAAAATTTGATAAGGAATTTTATTTACTTTTTTATTTTATTGCGGAATACATTAGCCTAGTAATGATGGGTTGATCCTAGAAATTATATTGCTCCATCAAGCATCGACTAGTCCTCATGAGGCAAATAAGGTGGCCATATTAAAAGGGTTTATATCCCAAGTTTTAAATAATCTTATGAAGGGACATAAAGATATAGTTGTTCATTTTCCTCATAGATGACATCCAATAAAAAATAATTTCCACATTTAGTTTTAGATATTATTCATCTATGAAATTTCTTGTTGGAATATCTATTGATAGTTTTAATTTTTAGTTCCCTAACTAAATATCATTTATTTTCAGATATTCATATTTCCATGTTGAGTTTTTTTTATATAGTTATTTTAATGGAATGTGTTATCCACTATATACCATTCCATGTTGATTTATCCTCACCATTTATTATTTTTTCCACATTAAAACCCATAATTGGGCATTTGAACTAGGCATTATTATTTTTTTACTCATGTTATGAATAATAAATACATGAATAAGAATTCAAGGATGCAGTTTTTTTCGTTTAATTATGTATCATATTTCAATATCAAATTTTCTAATATATTATAGTTATCATGAAATGAATATAGAATTACATGAATTCTAAACTGATCGGTCCTTCGGTATTTCATTCCTTGTAAACGATGTAATGCAATAAAATAATTCACCGGCACTAGGACTATAGGTCCGGGGTGTTACGAATTTTTTAAATGATGGGGCCGAATCGTAATTTATTATTTAGAAAACATTGATTATAGAACATAACCCAAATATAGACTTTTCGGATGAGAATATATAAAAGTAATTGAATTTTGGTAAGGTACATATTATGTAGGTATTCTTAGAAATACATCCATGTACGGATACTAAAAGTGGGTGTAGATCTGGCATAAGAGTACCTTTGAGTGACCACTCATACAAGGTGTTCTAGGACAGACATGGGGTAACCTAGTAGATGATAATGCGCCTTATTATGCATATTGTTTTACACTCATAATGGATTCACTAAGGGTAATTAACATTTTATATAACTACCATTATGAAGGATTTGAATGTAAATATTTTCCTAAAGAATCCAATGTTTATGATTCTCCGAATCAGGATGCATAAATATCTGTTATGTGATACTCCATTTTGGGAGATATAAAATGTTCCAAATTTTAGGAGCCAATCCAGTATATTCCCTTTCATATAAATGGTTTCATGGAACCATGAATATTCTAAATAATCATAGAAAATTTAGTCAATTCCCTATTAAAGATGTCACGTTTTATAGCATTAAAGCAGAAAATTTTATAGATATATTAGAGAAGCTTGATGAGGTTATAAAAACCATTCAAAATGGAGAAACATATTCTATAGAGAGAATAACTTATATTAAATCACTTTATGTTATAGAGGCACCCATCATTTTGTGGGAGTACTATTCCAATTTTTGCTGATAAATGTATTATGTCATTGGAAAATATATTTATTGAATTGGGATGTAGAGAAAAAGAAAAGGAAGCAATTTTTTTCTATTGTATCTTTGGTGAAGTTGATCAGTAGCGGTATTCAATCATGAATATTATGGAGGATGAATAAATATATCTAATCTAATATAATAATTTTATAGATACATTATATGATAAATATTTCCCTTGTGATCAACAAACTGATACAAATATAAACTTCTTTAGTTAAAAGATAAAGGATGAAGAAAGTGATGAAGAGTATGAAGCATCCTTTACCAGGTTATCAAGGTATTCCATGAACATTATACAGAACACATAATGTATGATTTATCATTTCATTGAAGGATTTATGTTATGTATTTTAAGGGAGATAGTGTCTCGAAACATTTCTTCATATGATGCAATAATATTATATGTTATCAATATAGAAAAATAATGTCATGACCCGACCCAACAGGGCCTAGTTCGAAAATCCCCTTGCTCGACTCCTGTCAGCTAGGTTCTAGAAACTACTATTGAGTAGTCCTATAAATAAAAAAGGATGAATTTTTTTTAACTATATCTATACAAACATCTCCAAGATCACACAATTCAAAAAATGTAAAAACAAAAAGCAACCAATGCATATATACATCTATATCCCACAACAAGATTACAAAAAATTTACTAATAGATAAATAAGGGATTACAATGCCCAACAAATAAAACTATAAAAGCGTTCATCCTGCTCAGAATTAGGGGATCATTTCAAATTTCCACTATTGAAAAGCACCTCATCCAAGCCCCGGTTAACAAATTGATATGTCTAGCTCACTAATATCAACACGCATTGGGTCCTTTGTGGACATTGTCAAAAGGAATATGGACTTCGCAATACACAAAACATGGGTGGGAAAATGCATTACTGGGGTGAGTATAAAATAATATAGTATGTTTGCCAAAACCCAAAAATGAAGAAAGTGGAAACTAAAAGGAAATAGTCCTATCTACTTAGCTATAGTGAACCCCAATCAAGAGGAAATATCCATCTCGAACCATCCTCAGTTTCATATGAGAAGTCTTCTCGATTATCCCATGGTGTTAACCCCGACATATGAAAACACCATAATGACTCACAGAAATAACCAAGATACACATATCTCAGACACTATGTATCATGAGGTCCCAACATCAAAGCTAGAGACATGATTCTCATAATAGGATCTAACCATAACATATAGTTAAAATAACAAACTCAATGAGATCACCATCACAGAAGGAAAATGTCCTAGAGATACACATAATCGAGAAAAAATATACCATTCCAAATGGTACATATAAGAGAACATGGTCTATTGGGAACATCATACTACGTCCAGCTCTCATACCCAACACCAACGGTCCGGTCATTGTTACCTTACAATCTGTGCAACCTAAGGTGAACCAAGAGAAGATGTTCACCCCTCACCACTAGACATAGTTGAGAGAGAACTACATCAGAATATGTACCTTGGAAATACTCTCAATGAATAGATAATGGATGAATGAATGCCTCACTAATAACCTACCGTCAATGGAGTACTTCTCCTAACTAACCTGTGAAGCCACATTCACTCTTGTATAGTGTGTCCGCACTTCATTCAGGTAGGGGTTCACTATCTCCCATTTATTAATCATTAATATCAAGTGGAGGGGTCATATATTTTTAAATGTATCCCAAAATTGAGTGACCTCCAACTCCATTAGGGGACATGCTAACAACTACTTCTCATAAATTGGGGACTACTACTTCTTATGTTAAGACCCACGCCTAGATCGAAAAGGGGTCACTACTCAAAAAATATAGGACCATCACCCTAATGTGATAGGGGAGTACCACTCCATGGATTCGATGACCCATACCCTAACCCTATAAGGGAGTACCACATAGTTGTTATAAGACACACACACTATTAGGATAGGGGAGAACCGACTCTTCTAGTTCATTGATTATTGGGGATCCTCACACTAATATGGTAGGGGAGTACTTATCCTATGCTAGAGGACCTAAGCTATGAAAATACTGTGGAGCATTGAATCTACTAGAAAAATCATGTATGGAGGATTCATGATCTAATCCCACAGGGGAGTACTGAATTGTAGGATAAAGTACCTACTCCCTAACATGAAAGGTGTGTGTCGACCCTACCTATACAAATTAAATAGAGGACATGTTCCTGATAATGATAGGAGAGTAATTTCCATATTCACAAACATCACGAGGAATCATTAATCGTAAACCATAATTGGAGTAATACCATTTGGGAAACAACCAGAATGTAATGAACCCACTCCAATGATGTAAGGATTATCGCCTTTACCTAAGTAGAAATGTATGGAAAACCCACACCCTTAAGGTATAGTAGTGTACTAGTACTGATGTCTATCTATATGAACCACTTTGAGATACAAAATTTTTTCAATAAAAATCCAAAAGTATCATTCTCAATTAACACCACCTCATATCTCATAAGCCATAACAGAGGCCCCCATCGCATCCTAAGCGGAAAAACTCCCCAGATCCTAAACTTGTAAGTCTCAATTTGATTCTATGAGTATTATATATGGATGGAAGAAGATCCCTAGAAGATCTTGTAGGAGTAAATAGCATGTACCGTGGGACACAAAATATGATCCTACTTGAGAACCAATCTATGTATCATATCTATGTGGTTTACTGACCCATATATATCATAAAATGATATGTAAAGGAATTAATCTACGTATGCTACATCCTTTGATCCCATGCCTTGTTCCACTTCTACACGGACTGACAGACCATGTCCCTCACACACTGTGTATCCCATAGTACATGGTGTGTTTAGGCTAAATGACCACCTTAACATGTAGTTTTCTATGGTCTTTGTACTTGACCCTATGTCTTTGTCCATGATCGTTTGTTAGTTCATGACCATGTAGTTCCACATGGATAACCTAAAGCATTCCCCATGACTATATGGTTTAGGTAATTACATGGAGTGTAACCCCTATAAATTGTCTGTAGTTTCAAAATATCAACATAACCAAATAAATAGAGCACCACAACATGTGACACTAAACTACACAGTGTGAAAATAGTAATTCTTGAAGATAATCACCACTTAAATAAAAAAAATCTTCATTGTTTACTAAAAAACATATCAATCAACCTAGGTGGGATGTCTAGATATTATATTCTATCTCTTGAACATTAAAAATATGAATAAGGAAAGGGACCAGGGAAAAACTAAAATACTCCTACCATATTGGAGAAATTTCGAAGCATTGGATGATGAATAATGACCGAATCATTCTAGTTCTCATACTAATGAAGATATGTTTCAGAAATAGAGATTATTGACACCTCATTTCATGGATTTGACACTTTATTTTTTCATCACCAATGAGATGAGAGTAGATTTGGATTTATTATTCTTTGTTTCGTGCAAAACTGTTGAGGGGAGGAGAGATATTTGATTGTTTTTTAATTAATTATTATATTAATTAATTTAATCCACCTCATGATGCCCCATCACCAAAATTCCTGAAAATGAATCTCCCGACATAGACAACCCTATGTTGATCCAAGGGTAAACATGCTGTTTTGAACTCAACCATATTTTTAGAAATTTGATCAGAGACAGTGCTCAAGAGTAATTACAATTTTCTAGTAGAACATCGCATGTAACATTATATATTTAATATTTTTAATATCACCTCATTGAGGATCATCGAGCCCCATCGTCCCTCGCTGAATTAGTTCCACAATCAGAAATATTCTATAGAATACAATAATGTATTATGGGTGAGAACCCATGTCATTAAAAAGAATTATCCAAGTATAATCACATCATGGGAAACCAATAGAAGAAGATGTATTCTGAAAACCATGAAAAAGGTAACGTGTCGAAAAAGATATAGGTAATGAAGGAATTTCCAAAATTTCAAAACTATATAATGAATCACCCTATTAAATTCATGAATGAATTTTTATTTTTTTATATGTGAATAAAGGGTCACCACAAAAAATAATGCAAATTAAATATGGAAAATAATTTTATTCAGTGTTACAACTGTAAAGAGATTGGGAGCTATGAAAATTAATTCCATATGCGTCAAGAAAATAAACCTCCAAATAAACTATGGGATCAATGTTAATCAAATTTCAGCGACACAAATGAATTGGATTGATTATTGTACTTCTAAATTATTATGAAATTAATACATTTTGAAATAATTTTATTGATTTTGTTCTAAACCTATTAATTTTGAAATATATATATAAGGATTGTACTGATGTACTCTTCAATAAACCCTTAATATGTTCCTATTGTTGTTATAATGATAAAAATAATGTTGATTTGGAAATGGGATAAAACCTTGGAATTGATTTATGTCATTTTCAAAAGTGTTATATTCTATTATTTATGTATTTTAGAACACTTTTGAATTTTTTGTAATATATACAATAAAATGTTTCATACATTATTAAAGATTAACAATTCAATTCTCAAAAAGGATTTACATTAATTCAATTACTTTCCATATTCTAAGAGGATAAATGATATGGGTGTCCATAACTATTTCATGTAATGATTTAAGAGCTACATTATATTGATTTACGGATAATGATAAGTTAATTTTTGAAATTCAGTTACCTTCTATCTAAAGTATCAGATCAAGACCTTTTGGGAATAGTTTACTATTTCTGATATGGTTTAAGAATATCATTTGATCTTGTTTTAAATGATGATATATTACATCATTATATGATGAATCGTGTTCTATAAGATGAACTAGAAAATGTTCAACGTACTATTAAATGATAAGATTGTTATCATACCAATGTACCAAGTAAGTATATTTACTAATATTCTAATAGAGTGAAGGAATTCCTCTACTCTAGAAAAAATTATATTGAAACAAAAAATGTTGTCCTTGTGACATAGTTTCCAATATATAAAATGGACACTTATATAATCATAGATTTATGGAATTGTGATTATTAACATTCTCCAAAAATATTTCTCTATAACTCTCGATCTGAACAATGTTTTTATATTTTTCTTGTGTGTCCTTGTTTCCATTTCCAACAAATGTTCTTCAACTATGGGACCAAGTTACGTGGCCATTGTACATAGCATTGTCTTATTAAGAATATATTTTATTAACACAATTTTATAGGAGGGTTTTCAGTAATATTTATTTTCTAGTATCAAATCCTCAATTACTGAGAAAATGTTTACATTGTAATTAAGCAAATGAATTATGTTGGAGAGAATGAAACACCCTGAAATTCTATTTATGAACATTGTATTTGATAGCGTTTATCACATGAATCACCACTCTTGGAGAAGAATATAATATACTTAGTATTTATAATATTTTTACTATTTAAAATAGATTTGATAAATTAAAATTCATGCAACACCGAGTTAGTGTCTGTTACAAGGAAGATCAACCTTCTTCTATGGCTTGACTGACACACACAACAAATTTTTAATGAATAAAAATATATTATTAAAATAATTTTATTTAATATAATAATGCATAAAATAAACATTAAATTAGTGTATATAAATAATTTTAACTAAATTCTAGAAATATATGGGTTATATTAATATTAAAAAATTCATTAGATACAAATTATTTATAAATGTATATAAAAACGGATTGAATATGAAGAAAAATATTATAATGCTCCAAAAGATGTTTTACAAAAATAATACAAATTTATTACAATTAGTAAGTGATATTAAATATATATATATATTAAATATTAATGAAATATTTTTGAAATTAAACCAATATATTTTATAGGCTACTTATAAAAAATTACCATATTTTATGAATAAAAAAATATTTTTATTAAAGAAATTTATTTTCCTTTTAATAGACAATACATTAAAAATAAAATTTGTATAATTATTATAAATTAAGTATTTTATAATAAAAATCATATTTAAAATATAAAAATAATTATCTTATGCTGATTTTTTTATTTTTCTATGAAGATTCATTTTTTAATGAATATTGAAATGTACTGAATTTTAGTTCATACTACATTTTCATATAATTTATTTATTAGTATAAATTTTGTTTAATATTTTATTTAAATTTAATTAGAAAATATTTTTATCAATCACACCAATTTATTTCGTCAGAATAAATTTTACATTGATATTGATTATAAAAACATAGAAAACATTGGGACATTTTTACTTTAACCCCCCACAATGTCATCCCATCTATGGGATTAAAATTAAATTAATTTCCACAACATATGTGATTGGATTATGAAAACATATATTCCACATTTTTAAATCCATTAATATATATTGAATAATATGGTCATATTAGTTTTTTAACTAATATATAAGTGAAAGTAATTAAGATGAATTACAATTATTAAGGTTAAATTAAGCATAATAACTGACTAACCCTAATTGTGAAGGCCCAAATGGCATTTAAACAGTACCAAATGTGATATTATTTCCATATATTGGCCATATACTCACTTGGAGTGATTTGGGTCCATCATTGCATTGACCTTCAACATGAATAATGTGGTTGGCATTCGATTGTCAAAATATCACAGGAGTGGCCCTCCTCAACCCCTATAAAAAGGCCTCATATCCTCCCACTTCATCACACCAATCAATATAATTTTCTCAATTATTCTCCTCCAAAATATAACATCAACATCCTTTCCATAATATTTGATTCCTTTCCAATGGAAGAAAGCCTTCCATGAGATAATTTTAATTAAAAACATTCACCCGATTAAGAGGAAATGACTTCCCTCTAGGTCTTTAGTTTTATTTTCAATCACCATCCCCACAATATATCCTAATTACATGATTGTGTAAAAACAATAGTATAATAAATCTACTAAGTTGTTTTTATTTTATGTTTTATATCTACACTTACACACAACTCTATCAAATGGCTATCAAACATACTATTTCTGTTTACAACGATATAATTCCTCACAAAACAATGATTGTTCATTTTTTCCATTACCACATCTCATGAAGTCCGTTATTATGGAAACTCAATTTATATATAATATATAAAAGATATTTACAATGTATTTTTTAATTATATACTTAATTTATAAATCATACATTAGTATAATCCATTTTTCGTAAATATAATAAGATTGTTTGTGGAAGAGTGGACTACCACCTCCTCAATGAGATGTGATTTGTTCACTCTATACATGGAATATATTAAAGATATTTTTAATATATATATATATAATATAAAATAAATATGATATTGTAATTATAATATACATATGCATCATTTATGTTTCTATATTTGAATACAATAATGAAATGAATGTAGAGTTAAAATGTATGTACGACCTACCGTTTCCATGGACGGTGCATTTCATTTTTTATATCCAAACATTATAGATTTATTTAAAAAGGATTGAAATGAAAATATATCATAATTTAATCATGGTTTACATGATTTAGATGATGAAACTAAGATTATAATTAAACATAACAATAACAAAAGTCAACACATAGAGGAGATACTAGGTAATTAAGGCCTCAAATAGTAAAAATAATTAAATATTGTTAAAAAATGTAATAAGATATTATAAGAAGTTAATATATAATTTTATGAAACGTAATATGATTCTTGTATAAGTTATTAATATATTTTAAACGACTATTCAAGAGGATAATCAGAACACAACAAAATTAATGTGAAGGTAATGGAATTTCCTATCAATTTACATTTCATTGAGTCAAATTTGTTATTTTGTACCATTTCACATTTAGTTAGTGTATATACATATTTTTTAATGTTATATCATGAATCAAATTATTCAAATTATATTCCCATTTTATTGTTTTATATATTTTTTCTATTGATTATTATTCAAATGTTTCAAAGTGGTATAAGAGACATTTTAATTTTTAAATATTATTTTCTTAAAGAATGTTATTATTTATTATCTTCCAACCTCACTTTCATTGGTGACATATAAATTTATATTAAAATAATGACATTAAATTAATTATTTTCAATGTAAATTTACAAAAATATCTATATATTATAATAAATTGGATATTTATATTTCCTAAAACATATATCATATTTACATACGGTGTTCACGTTGATTGTTATTTGGTTAACAAGGGAATTATTGAAAAATATATATTCTTTATTAAATAAGGATATTTGATAAGAAATATCATTTATTTTGGTTATTTGATATATGTTATGATTTGGATGGAAAATTATTTCTAGATATTGGACATTATATATCTTCTTGATGCATCAATAGGTTTTCATGAGGCAAATAAGTTAGCCAAATTAAGTGGGTTTCTATCCATAGTTATAATCCATCTCATGAAAGATCCTAAGAGTATTGGATTTCATATGCCTCTAACATAAAATCAAATAAGAAATAATTTACCTCATTTAGTTTAATTTATTATTCATCCCTGATATTTTTCATTTATATATCTTTTTATATAATTCAATATTATTTAATTGACTAAATGGAATATGTTATTAGTTATCCACCTATACATATTGTGTTTTTCTTATCATGTTATTTTATTTTCAAGTGTTATCATTTCAAAAAACCATTCCATAATGATTTATTCTCTCTACTACTAAATCGATTTTTTATTTTATTAAAACATCTTTTTGGGTAAGTGTGAATTGTACATAAAGATCTACAACAATACTTCATAAAAAACAAACCCTTCCTTAACACATTCAAAGTTGAAAATGAATTTCAAATTCCACAAAAATGAAAATAAAAACACTACCAGTACCATAATAACGTCATTCATCCATTTCAAATTTGGAAATCCAAAAAGATAGGCAGTCATACCATCAACACCGCCTCGGTCAATGAACTGTCTCAAGAACCTCATTGACATCGAAGATAGATCGATCATTACACCAGATCGCCAGTGAGGAAGACTGTTGGAGTCTGTTGTCATCGTCACAAAAGCACCATCACCGGCGATGAAAAAACACCCAACCCATCCACAACAATAGCTTTAGAGATCCACCCAATAGATTCCAATGACAGCCAAAAATTCACCAAGAAGAACACCACAAAATGAAGCAGAAAACATCTTACAGAACCAGAACGCCAGGAAACAACAAAGCCATCGAAAATTGTGAGGAGTTAAACCAAATCCATTCATTATGAGAACACCGACATCTCCAGAGAGGAATTTTCATAAACCCTACCACCATCACCATTCAAAATCAACTTAGAAATCCACCGTCTCTGAACAAAAATGGGGTCATGCATGATGGGTAAGGAAATAAGGGCAGAGGAGGAGTGTTGATGAGTAAGACCAGATCTGGAACCCAATTTAAGAAGGAATCTCCAAGATGATACCACCATCACCATCCCAAACTATCGTGATCACCAACTCACAAGACCAATATTGGGGTCCGACGAGTTGGGACCAGTAGGAAGAGAAGAGGTGAGATAGAGTAGGGCCAAGTAGAGGAAGCCAAGACAAGGCTGAGAAGGGAGGAGAAACGGTGAAGACAAATGATGTGAATGATCCTTTGTCGTAGGGAAATCAAACAAGAAATCATAAAACCGGATGGGGTCACGAGGGCGTCAGGGCATCAGGAGAACGGTCGTTGATGCATTAGGGGCCATCAGGTCTAAGATATAGAACATTGCGAAACTAAGAAAAAAATCCACTGCTGAGATGAGGATGATGGTAAAGACAACATGAGATAGGAGCAGACCATCCACGAGAGAAAAACAGAGGCCAGATCCCAGGGAGTAGTCAAGCTGTCGATGAAGGAAGAAGAAAATGATGGGATAAAAGGATGAAAGAATAGAATATCCGCTCAATTTGGGGGTGGGGGATGTTACACATATTATTCTTCATTTAATGGTCATAATATGTTTTTATCTTCATTGTTTTATGTATAAATAGAATTACATGAACTACACATCCTTGGCCATGACCACCCCTTGTTCAATACGTGTAATTATTTGCAGAAGTCCCAAAAAAATTATAATAATATTTATATTCCAGGAAATTTATTTTTTGGTGATGGGGATGTGGCCTTAATCTTTTAAATACATTAATGATATTACCCTTTAAATAAATTCTTACCAACACGAAATATAACATTATGTGACATGTAAATCCATAAAATTGACATCTCATCATAGTTAATATCTTCCATATTCATTTCGCTTCATCTCCCCAAACATTGTATACCATTGGGAATATATAGATATCCATTATGTGTTGTAGATCACATCTAACCCTCTAAGTCCACATTAAATCTATTTTATTTTCTATAATGTGGGTTTCTTTGTATTGGGATCTTAATCACAGCCATATACATTCTTTTTTATGGTGTATTATATTGTATTTTTTTGATTTCTCAATTTCACAACTAATAATATTTTTACTCATAGATCCTGGTAACAACTCAGTTAAAATTTTCACATTACATATTTATCCACTATTGATAATTTCAGTCAATTATCTATTTTTGATCCCCTAAAAATAAATCTTTTTCATAATATATTTTTATAACATTTTTTATTTGAAATTATTCATCTCGGTAACATTGATATCTTCATAGTATTAATCCTTCTTAAATTTCACTTCAAGATATATACCAGTATCACTAATCAAATTATTATATTATTAAATCATTAGAATGAATTTGATTACTTCTTTTAATTTTTCATGATCTGAAAAATATGTATCATACACTTCTTATAGATATTTATTATTTTGATTTAGATTATCCATCTTCTTTTTGGATTATTTCCCTTGTCCCTTAACCTTAAAATTTTTATTTAATTTTTGATAATTTTCTTCACATTATCCAAATGGTTAAATTTATATATCAACTACACATTTTACAAGAATATTCTAAAACATTATAGGTTATTTTTTCCACAATATAAATTATGGAATCGATAATATGAAACTATAACTCTCTTTACAGTTCATCAATATCATCTTTGAAATCACCAAAAAAATTCTTCTGTGGATCATGCATGGAAATTAAGTTACTAATTCAAAGTAATTTCTTTGTGGAAAATCCTTCAAGGATATTGAATTATTTCCACTCCA
This sequence comes from Viscum album, assembly GCA_963277665.1. Lineage (NCBI taxonomy): Eukaryota > Viridiplantae > Streptophyta > Magnoliopsida > Santalales > Viscaceae > Viscum > Viscum album. Next base: position 1,683,790,719 of record OY728158.1, read on the forward strand.
CTTTAATCATCAGTGCATTTTCTTTAAAACCATATTGAAATAAACCAGACCTTACCAAATTAATAACATGGCAAGGGTATATTTTCCCAAAATGATCATTTTAATATCATTAATTTTCATTCTATGATTGATTGTAATTCATCCACTACATATTAATTTTCATAATAATGCTTTGGAGGGTCATAAAAAATAGTATATTTAAAATAAAACTCATATTTTTATTTCATTATATTCCTTATATGTTAACAATGATTTTTATGACACCAAATTAAAAATTGATCATTTTTCAAGATATTGGATGAATCCATCCCATCTTTGGTTGAAACAAATATATTTCATAGAGGTTAAAAAAAACATACCAATATAATGTTGAAAATTTTGATATCCTTTATCCCATACACATTAACATGATTAGATAAAACAACATCTAAGATTGAAATTATAAAAATCACCACATTGTCATATAAAATAATTTTCAAATCATCAGACCTCTAATAAATTATCTATAGATCGGCCTCTATAATAATAGTTTATCCTTCTTATAGGTTGGAAAACATTTCCCTCATGGAAATTACACCACTTCAACTCATCACTTTACTATATATTTGATCAGTAAATGAGAAAAATAATTATTTCCCTTATTTTTCAATATTATCAATCCTTTTACTATTAGATTCAATCATAGATCATACCATTTCATAATTTACGTAAATCCCGTTAAATGTAAATCATGAACATCCAACCAGATTAATTTATGTTATAATATCCTTATATTTTTTGAAAATTATGTAGTTTCTTCTATCTAAAAGTTGTACACATATTTCATTTAAAAATTTTTTTATGGAAAATATTTTATTTCGATTGTTTTTAATTAATGAATATTGATCACTGACCAAATTTTTGTAACCATTGATTCCATGAAAGAAGAGGCGTGAATCAATGTTTTAAATAATGTTTAAGATTCTTTAGTATCTCTTTCAATTTTCTGTAGGAAAATTATAAACCTACTGCATTCAATCAGAAATATATAAAAATTGAAAAACAAAATAATATGGAGGATAATATAATTTTTTATATCATTCACCATTATAGGATTTTCAATTGATTATAATAATACATAGTGTTATTCTAGAAGAATGAAAATATCTTTATATATTTTCATGTATAAAAATATTTTAGCAGTATTCACTGCATTCTAGGAAATCAATCATTATAAATAATATAATGCAATCTAAGTGACTCACTTAGATTTCTTATGTATCCTCCCCCTTATGAACTACTCTATATAAATTCATTTTCAATTTTTCAACATCATGTTCTCCTTTTGTTTCCCATGAAATTATGATTTTATTTTTATTTTGATTATATATATTTCATCAACTATTAAATTATACGATCAACTAATGTTCAAACAGTTTATCATTGAGAAAAATTCCATCATGAATATAACCTTATGTGAAGTCACACCATTGTAACCAGTAGACATTAGGTTCCCTTATATACCACATAATCCCCTTAGAGGACCATATTCTCTAATTCATGGATGATCACCTCAATTTTAAAACCTCATCACCGGAAATTCCATTGGAATATATGCTCATCCCTAGATACCGTGTACTAAAAAATGTGTACCTAATCCCATGAAATAATACCCAACTACATACAGTCTTAGGTAATGACATTCATAACATTGAAAATAGTGTAAACCATACAATGTACAAAACCAAAAAGGATTCACACCTTCTTCAATATTCATAATACTCAATGGATTAACATAAGATCTAGTTAGTTCTACATGAAAGGGAAATCCTTCTATTTATTAGGAAATATGGCCACATATTTCATGAGTCCTAAAAATTTGTAATCACCTATTATAAAATACCAATTACAGAGACAAAAAATCATTAATATTATTACATACCCATATCGTGTGCTATGTAGTTGACTCTAGAGTTGATCAAAATACACTATTTTGACTCCATTTACATCAAATGTTAATGTAATAAATCTATTTTAATTAATTACGGAAGAAAATTCCATCACCATGTTGTTAGTCCACCAAACAGTTACAAAATTACTACCATTTAAAAAACACGTTTTGTAAATTAAATTCATGTCTATGTGGGGAATTCACAATAATAAAATGAAAACATATGAAATTTTGAAAACAACCATAAATCACCTTGAAAAAAATTCCTTTAATCCAAAACCCTCATGTCCATAACTACAATATAATTATATATAAAAAACTATTAATAGTGATTAATATTTATTAAGAAACAAAATTATTGTTTTTCCAACAAATACTAAATCAATAACAGATTCCATTAAAGGCCACCATTCCTTTAAACTGTATATTTGAAAAGAAAGTGTTCATTTAGTGTCTATTATACTCATTCTTTAGAGGTAAGGTTTTCTATTTAGGAATATGGATTATTTAGATATTATTATATTATTTCTCTAATGTTTATAAAATGTAACCTATGTATAACTTAATTATAAATCATTTCATGGATGATCGATAATTTCATTCCTACCAGGTTTATTTATCAATAATAAATTTTTGGGTAATTATTATTTCATGATATTATTATAAATATTTCCATTTCCTAAATAATTTATTATTTAGGGGGTGGGAGGAATATCACTAGTTATATATATAATACCCCTTATAAAGTTTTTTCCCAAAAAATTATGTGGTCTATAAAAAGAATGAATATTGCGAGATGGTATTGTATGAATATCTATTTACAAAGGTGTGGAAACTGGTGTTCAATTGTAATGGAAGCAGTGATTGTTCAATTTATGAGATGGTTTGATGAGTATTTAATTATTAATTATTTTATTGGGTCATTAATTAGACTATAATATATTATTTTTAACTGTATTGTAATATATTTCATTTTTAATTTTTTATGGACGATATTATTATTCACTATTATGCTAATATACGGATGGATTTGATGTCTTTATAACTTGGGTAAAATTTATTTTCAATACAGGTGGTATTATTCTACTTAATTAGCATATCACCAATGAATTATATTATATTAATCCATTGTAATATTCACCAACACCTAGAAAATGGGATCGATTTTTCTAACGAACCCTTTGTCTAATAGCTGATCCTGGATGGTCGTTAATGCATCCTCCTATGTTAAAAAATAAAATAGGCACAAAAAATGAATCTATTCTCACACAAACCATTTGTTGAGAAAGTGGAGTTTTCAACAATACATAATTTTATAAGGGGGAGACTATAAAGAACAATAACATAACTCTTTATGAGGATTATGATTCTCACAATTATCCTTATTTGTTATTCTAATGATTTTAATTGATATATATCTTAGGAAATTTTTATTCCATATATTGTTGACTTTGGAGAAATATTAAAGCACTTAATTCGCAAGGTATATTTGAAAAGGTATTTGAAAATCATTTTTAGCATGTTTGGGAAACACTATTCATACCCTACATTAAGAAGCGTGGAATATGGATGTAATGTGGTGATTACTCTATGAGATATCTGAAATATTTTTTTAAATAACCTTACGTTATCAATAATGTATAGGGAAAGAAACATAACTATTGGAAGAAACATTACATTTGGAAGAAACCCTATGCTTGGGAGGAACCTTACTTTTGGGATATCAACAATGAATAGAAGAAGATCATTACATAAGTATGGAATGATATGTATGTTTCTTAAATGTATGGTTCATCATCCTTACTTTTGTAAACAACAATACGTTTGAAAGCTAAAGATAGAAGTATGGTTCATCATCCTTAATTTTATGATCAATAGTATGTTTGATTGCAATGTATGGATTATAAGCTGTACGTATGAGATTTCCAGAGAAACGTTTGAGATCAACCTTATGTTTGAGATCAACCTTACATTGTGAACCATACATTCAGAGAATGTATGCTATGCAATTCAACCCTACGTTTGACATCAGATGTGTAAATTACTACTTTATTAAAGCAATTGTATTTATGCAGTTTATCATGATGATTTAATGCTAGATAAAAATCCTTAATTTAATGTGAGTCTTTGTCTAATTCAACTCCATTTATTTTTGATTCAAAGGATCAATTTAAGAGGATATTATTATGCCAAATTTTTTGGGGAGTTACGACTGCTCTTCTCTTACAACTATTGAATATTGTGATTCTAAAGGAGACTTTTGTGGATCTAATTTTAAAAGGAGAACTCATATAATTATTCTATATATACCTATTTTATATTTTATTACAGATATAGAGGATAATTATTGAAATGAAGATATTTTGTTATGAAGAGTGATAATGCTCATTTTTTGAAGAAGAAGAAACACGATTAATGATACATTGAATCTACATCGAAAATAATTTGGTGAATCTACTATTGTTAAATTTGAAAATTATAAATGAATATCTACTACAACAAGATCGACTCAGATCTACTTCTATCGGAAGTTTATTCTTTATGAAGACTAAGATTCATCGATTGTCAATTTCTTGCTTTTTCTATTGTGATGAACAACTGAAATTTAATATGAATAATAAATACTCTTTAAATTTGAGTAAATAGATTCTCATAATAAGATTTTCATTTGGTTCTTTGTATGAACCAGAAGTCTTTCTTTAGCCTTAAACATGTAATGGTGTCATCTTCTTGCACTCAGTTGTGGAAGGGTCTGTTGCTAAAAAGGCCATATAGTGAAAATCACCATGCTTGTAGAGTAGATCGTTGGTGGAGTAGACTAGGGGCCTTCTGTTATCCAAAACACTATACATCATGTGTCTTGTTAGTTTTTTTACGTTGATAAATCTTTCATATAAAAATTAAAGGACAGATCAGGATTGTGAGAAAAAACTATAATGGAAACAATTCATCCCCCTCTTGTGTATATTTGGTACAACTTGATCCAACAATTGGTATCATAGGAGGATATTCGGTCAAATCTATAACAATATGAATGTATATGGATTATATAGAGTACAAAGGTTGATACATGTGTGGTCATTTCAATAGTTCGCGATTTTTTACTTCAACGGTGAAATTTATGGATGTTGGAAATCAAGATTGATCATTTATTTAAAAGATTTTGGATACAGATTCTACTAGATGATTCTAACTCCCTACGTGATTCCATGGAAACTAGAAACATAGAGAGGAAATAAAGAATCAGAGTATGACATAAACTCAACATCTATGAATGCTATCATATGTGTTCATGGACTAGGGGAATTCAACATAGTAGCTCAGTGCCCAACGACTTATGAAATGGGACAAACAATTGTAGTTGCACTTGAAGGAACTTACAATGTCCGACAGATGAGGTATGCTACTGCACAACTTCAATTCGATACATTCAAGATTTTTTATGGGGAAAGAATCACCTAAATGAATGGAAGTTTGACAAATATTGTCCACAATATCACTAATTTTGGAGATTCGATTAAACAAGCTGATCAAGCCTTAAAAGTTTTAAAATTATTACCACCAAAGTGAATTGGAATTTCTGATGCAATTATCCAATCATCTCATGTAAAATATTTTACCATGAGAGAGTAAATTGGAGCTCTTATGAATTATGAGGCTGAGATGCAAGATTAATCAAATGAGCATAAGGTTATGAAGAAGAGAGGAGAGACTTCCTTAAATGTGTCATCTAAAAACAAAAGGAGAAAGCTGAAGAAAAAATATATAAAGGTGAAGTCAGAATTTTCTAATTCATCTAATTCTGAGGTGGAACTGGTTCAACTGGAAAGAAAATTCAGTAAGTTTTATAGAATGATTAATGGTTATAAAATTTATTTCAAAAAGAATGAAAAGGATGTCAGATTAAATGAGTGAAAGAAGATGGGTCATATCCGACCTGACTGTCCTCAATTAATGGAAGACAATAAAAATAAATTATTCAAGAGAAATGATTATGAGAAGAAATAAACTAAGGTAATGAAAGCTACATGGTGTGTATATGAAGAATCTGGCATCTCAACAAAATCTGATTCAGAAATTAAGAATCAAATTTGAAAGCTAATATGTGCATTATGGCAGAAAAAGATGAGGTAAAATCCTATTATTCTTCTAACTCTAATCTTTAATAAATCTATAAAAATTATAAACATTCAACCTACTACATAATGCTCCAAAAAATATCATTCTTAATTTATGAAGCAAAAGTCTTGAAGAAATATTTATAATGCTATTTTAAGAGATAGAGATACTCTACTACAACAACATGAAGATGTATTGGAAAAAGATAACTTAATAAACACAAACAATACAGATCATGAAGCTAAAATATGAACACTACAAGATGAAGTAGAAACATATAAATGTGCAAGTCTTATTTTTATAAAAGGAAAAAAATACACATAATGAAATTCATGGAATGAATGTGATTAAAAAGGGAAGATATGGAATAGGAAGTAAAGGAGAAAAGCCTAAACATTACATGAATTACTTTGTTCCAAGTACAAGAAAAGTAATTTGTAACTATATTGGTGAAAAAGGACATCTATATAATAATTTTTACTTAAGGAAAACACTGATAAGTTGAATAAATAATTCTTTTATCTCAAATAATTTATATGATTCTCATCATTTTAGAAAAACAAAGCAAGTCAGGATTAAAAGATCTTTGTTGGCTAACAATACTAGAACCAATAGAATATGGGTACCAAAAAATTCTATTTAAATGCCATTGTAGGAAGCATGTGATTGAATCTGAATTACCATATTGTATATGGATAGTGGCTTCTCAATGAATATGGGAGGAAACTCATCAAATTTCAAAAATCGAACTCATAAGGATTGTGGTCTAGCCACATTTGGTGAGAATGCAAGGGGAACGATAATTGGCATTGGAGCTGTTGGAGATCCAGAAGCTATCTCAATAACTAAAGTAATCTATGTAAAGGGATTTATGCACACCCTGATAAGTATCTCTCAAATCTATGATGATTTTTTATTGTTTATTTTTCTAATAATCGATGTACTATTTGCAAAGATAAATTACATAAAAATTGAGCACCCTGAACTGATAATGTGTATACTGAGGATTTAAATTTCTTTTGTAATCCACGTGTAAACTAATTAACTTTTAGGATAAATGATTCTTCAATCTGTCATAAGAACCTTGGAAATTGCAATGTATATGCATTACATATGTTATCTAAGAAACAATTAGTTTAAGATTTACCTAGTCTCAATTTTGAATGTGATATATTTTTTCATGATTGTCAACTTAGCAAGTAGCCCAAATCATCATTCAAATCAGTTAACAAAATTAATACATCAAAACCTATAGAACATATCTATATGAATTTTATTGGATCTTCAAGGGTAGAAATCTTGGATAGTAAACTATATGTATATTTTTTTGCTGATGACTATTTTGGATTTACATTTATTTTCATTCAAATATATAAAATTGGAGGTTTTACAATATTTGATAGATTATGAAAATATATTCAAAATGAAATGTATTTTAATATAATTTCATTAAGATGTGATAATGGTTGAGATTTTGAGAATATGGAATTCAATTCCTTTCGCTCAAATATGGTTATTAAACACACCTTCTTTTCACTAAGAACACCTCAAAAATGGAGATGTTGTAAGAAGAAATAAGAATATTAAAAAAATAGCTAGGAATATTATAAATGAATGCATTCTTCCTACTTATTTGTGGGAATAATCTTTAAGTACAGCGTACTATATAATTAATAGTGTTTATTTAGACTAATTTTCAAAAATTCACCCTATGAACTCTAGAATAACAAAAAACATAATGTAAATTACTTTAATGTTTTTAGATGCAAGGTTTATACCTTAAACACTAAAAAAAATCATGGTACGTTTCATCCATAATCCGATGAAGGCATTTTCGTAGGATATTCGGCTACATCCAATGCTTATAGTGTTTTTAATATAATGTCACGGATTATTAAAGAATAAGTTCATGAGAAATTTAATAAATCTGATCCCTTTGAGAAAATGAATGACCAAGTTGATGAATTTGAATCAAATTATAACATCAGATTTGAGAACATGAAAAATTATTTTGGAAACGATAATAATGACATTCAGTCTGGTCTAGAATAAAATGGCACTGAAGAACCTATAAGTGTACTACCAAGATAGTCAAGATCCCTAAACAATATCCCTTTAGAAATTCAAATATGAGACATATACACATGAATAAAAATTAGAAGGAACATTTTAGATCTTGTTGTGTTTTCTGCCTTTTTATCCCAATTAGAACCCAAAGACTATAGAAGAAGCCTTAGTTTATGATATTTGGATGATTAAAATGGAAGAAAACCTAAACCAGTTAAAATGAAATGATGTTTCCAATTTAGTTGAAATACCTCAGAAAAACCCAGTTATAAGAACGAAATGGGTCTTTAGAAATAAACAAGATTATTAAGGAATAATAACAAGGAATAAAAAAGATTATTACCTAAAACATATAATGAGGAAGTAGGTATAGATTATGATGAGACCATTTCTCCTGTAGCTATATTAGAAGCCATTAGAATCCTTTTAGTCAATGCTCTCATATATAAATTAAATTATTTCAGATGGATGTTAAGCCTTCCTTCATAAATGGTTATTTATTGGAAGAAGTTTATGTTGAGTAACCTCTTGGTTTTCCAAATTCACAAAAAATAGATACTATTTATAAACTTACTGATGCTCTTTATGGTCTTAAACAAGAACTAAAAGTTTGGTATGAAATATTAAGTTCATTTCATTTAAAATATGATTTTATTGTTATAATGGCAGATCCAACACTATTTAATAAAACTATCCATTCGAATATTTTATTAGTTCAAATTTATATTGATGATATAATTTTTGGATCAATAAATTAAACTCTATGTCTTGAGATTTTCAATTTAATGGAAAAAAGAATATGAAATGAGTGTGATGGGAGAATTAAATTTATTTTTAGAAATTAAAATTAAAAAATATTTTTTGAAAATGTTTTGAATCAATGAAAATACATTAGTGATGTACTAAAAATGTTTTCAATTGAAAACCGCAAGAAAATAAAACTTTTATGTCTACTAATATAAAAATGGATTTGGATGAAACTGGGAAATCAGTTGACAACAAATTATATAGAGATATGATTGGTAGTTTATTATATCTTACTTATAGCAGTACATATATAATGTATTCAGTATGTATTTGCACAAGATTTAAATCAAATATTATAGAATCACATTTAACTACTGCTAAAAGAATTTTTAGATAATTAAAATGAATTGTTTTTCAATCTCTTATCTATCAAAAAACATATGAATTTAATTTAATTTCATATTTAGGTGCAGACTTTTGTAGTTTTATATTAGATAGAAAACAAATCTCAAGAACATGTCACTTTCTAGGAAATTTCCTTAGTATCTTGGTCTAGTAAGAAACAACACTCTGTTTCCCTATCAACTGTTGAGGCAGAATATGTATCTGCTAGCAGTTTTTGGGAACATCATTGGTGGATGAAAAACACTCTTAAAGATTTTTGAATAAATTTTAATAATATACATATTTTCTGTGATAATACAAGTGATATAAATATTTAAAAACAATCATATTAATCATTTTAGGACTAAGAATATTGATAGGAGACATCATTTTCTAAGATACCATGTTCTTAAAAAGGATATATTCTTAGAATTTGTAAGTATTGAAATTCAATTAGCTAATATTTTTACTAAAACCAATTCCCACATCATGGTCTGATTTTATTAAAGGGGATATAGGTTTATTTATTTTTAAATAATTATTTTGGGAATAGTAATTCTCTTTAGAATAATTTAAAAAAAATTAGTACTGATTTAATAAATTTTTTGATTGTTTATTTATTCTATGTTAAAATTATTTAATAATTACTTTGTTCGTTATGACATAAGAATCATGGATTTCAGAAACCATTTAGAATCCAAATCCATTTTTTTTCTCAAAAAACATTGTAACCCCAAAATATTTTACCTCTATTCGCTCCCATACATGAAATATAGAAACCATAGTTATTTTTGAACCATCAGAGATTTACGATAGAAATGGACAAGACCAAGAGAACTGATGAGCCAGAGACCAGCACTACAAAGACGTAGCGCTTGGCCGAGAGAAAAAATTTTCAATGAAAAGTCAAAGATCTGGAATGGCTCTATCATGTAAACCTAATGCTAAAGCATAACCTATCTTTTCAGAACATAGAACAAAAAATTAATGGAGATTAAAAAAAGTTTATATATGTGGTATAACATCATAATTTCTTTATGCCAGAACAATTTTTCTGGGAACTGATGATGTTTCTATTTTTTCTAAGATTGTGGATCGAGATTTTTCAATCTCATCTATAGAAATTGTTCGAATTCTTAACTACCCTTATCATGGAGTTTTTCATTTTCATTTATAGAATATTGGTGATTCTATGAAAATTTTAGATGATATTTTTTCCATTTTGTTTGGAACTACATCTATAAAGAAGATGTTTGTGAAGGATTTATAACCCAATCAGAAGATATTGGTTAACTTTGTGCAAACTGATATTGCACCAAGAATGTCTGATATAGAAAGGATTAATTACCTAGAAATGTATATAATTTTTGTGATGATGAGTGATATCAAATTAAACATTCTGAGATACATTGTGAGGCATCTATGTTATTGCTACCAACTAGAGGAAAGAATGAATTTTTATCCTTTTGGAATGTTCATCTCAAAAATTATGTTTAACACAAATATGGTATGATTTGTGGATGCTCCAGTGAGGTGCTACCATAATAATATATTCATTGCTGGTACATTGAGAAAAATTGGATATTTTTGGGGCACTATCAAAGGCAAGAAGCTGCATGTTAAAGCTGAATAAAATGATGAAAGTGCTTAGACCCAACCAACAAAATCAAAAGAAGGAGTAACTTAATCTAGAACCAGTGCTATATAATGAAGAATATGGTTTGAGGATGTGGATGCACGTGAATAAATATTCCAAGAAGGAAATAAATTCAAAAGGACCATGGATCCTAATCCTATTGAGGAGCCTGCTGTAACATTGAATGTTTTATCATCTTGTGATCTCTTAAGTGATAAGTTTTTGAGAGAATCTGTAGTTGAAGAGATTCCATAGGAAGTAGTTTCTCAGGATAAGATGACTCCTCCAGTGGGATAAGAAATTTATGCACAAGAAGTTGTTACAATAGAGGCTCAAATAGAAAATACAATATAGATAGTATTGGAGGATGAAATATAAACAATAATAAAAAATGAAGTAGAGATAGTGAATGGTGAATGAGAAGTAGTTGCCTGAACTCAAATTGTTCATGTTTATGTTGATCAATAAAAAATTATTTTGGAGATTCCAGTAATGGTGTATGAACATGCAGTTGATTCTCATGAGGAGAAACCTCCATCACCTACTGAAATTCAAGAAGAAAATGATACCAAAGTTCATGATGATATATTGAATGTATATTTTTTTGTTGATGAGTCTAGGAATTGCTCAGAAGAAAAATAATTTGAGAAACCAGTACATGGTGGGGACGATGAGAAATCACATGTAGAATATCTTCCCATTATATTTTTACATCATGCTAGAATTGAAAATCAAGAACAAGGTGCCTCTAATTCAGTAACTGAAGATGTTGAATTGTTGCACAGGATTTGGAACATAAATAAATCTGAGAATGCTTCTCTAAAGAGAGAATTAGAAAAGATTAATTTTTCATTTCAATGACTAAAAAATCTTGTACTATTTCCAAACAAGAAGTTGAAAATTTTAAGAGAGATATTCTCAATGAATTTGAAAACTTGAAATCATAAACGATTATGATGTCTCATTTGATGGAGTTGAAATCTTTAATGGAAACACAATTTGTATGTGTCAGAACCAGTGAGGCCAGTACAGAAGATACTTCACCTGATTTAATGAGAAGATTATATGGTATTATAGTGGTCATAGGGAATATGTATAACAGAATGTAGGACTTACAGTCTATGAGTGATCCTTTTTCAGTGGTGTTAGATAATCAGAAGTTTCTAGAAGATCAATTGACATCAAATGAACCGAGAATTATAACTTTGATGAATCAGTTCTTAGACAATTTGACTCTTTTATAGAGAATGAATAAAGGACTCATGAATTTTTCAGAGTGAATATGATTGAAGATATACATTTTAATCAAGAAATAAGAGATCTAATTATCTAGTTGGGAGATGTATTGATGAAAAAAATGAGGAAAAAATTGGAAAATATCAGTGCCATAGTTCAGAGGAGATGAACCCTATCTCACACCCTTACCCAATATTGATTATTATTGTTTTTCATAACTGAACTTATAATTATATTTTCAATTAATAGTATTTAAATCTCATTGTTATGTGTTTTAATTTGTTTTATTGTACTTTATATGATAAAAAATCCAAAATTTAAGATTCACTTATTGATAAACAGTTTATAATTGCATTTACTTATGTTCAGTGCTACATTAAAATGTGTTATATTATTTATTAATTCATTCATTTTGATATCACAAAAGGGAGAGACATTAGAATAAAGACAAAATTTTATTTTAATATATTTTCATTTATAAAAACTATTACTTTAATTATTTTAATCAAAAAAGGGGAGAAAAGTTACGTATTATCATAATCATTTGAGGAGTGAAATTATATTTAAAATACCATTTTATTTTATGTTTTTTAAAAAATTTAAAAATATTATTTTTATTAAATCTATTGATAACCATAATCATTTATTTAGGGAGAATAGTTTTAAACTTTTTATGAATTTGGATAATACAATGTTTATTTTTTTTAATTTTGTTTTTCAAATTCAATATTATATTTATCTTTTCAAAATTCCAAACTATATGTAATTAATTTTCTAAGTTAATTTCGTGGGTTATTTTATGTGTTTTGTTATCATCAAAATGGAGGATATGGTCGAGCAATATTTGATTTCATCAATACATTATTTTATAATGGGAGACTTTTGAGAACAGTACTATGTCTCATTATGATGATTTGGAGGCTCACAAATATCCTTATTTGTTATTAAAATGATTTTACCTGAATAATATTTCATGAAATGTATATTACATATATTCATATCTTTGGAAATCTATTAATTCACATAATCCACGAGGATTATTTCACAAAGTATTCATAAAACGTTTTTAGAATGTTCTAACATCACTGTTCATACCCTACAGTGAGAAGTGTAGTGTAAGGATGGAATGAGATATTTACTCTATGAGATATCATAAAATTATGGATAAACAACCATATGTTATTGGGAATGTAATGAGGAAGAAAGTATACATTTGGAAGAAATCCTATGTTTGGAAGAAACCCTACGTTTGGAAGGAACCATTGGTTTGAGAAATCTGCAAAGTTTGAAAGAAGATCATTACATAAGTATGGAATGATATTAGTGTCTCTTAAAAGTATGATTCATCAACCATACTTTTGTAAACAACCATATGTTTTAAAGAAAAAGATAAATTTATGGTTCATCAACCTTACGTTTATGAACAAATTCAAATTTTATTGAACTCTATGGATTATATACTATACTTTTGAGATTTGAAGAGAAGCGTTTGTGATCAACCTTACATTTACGATCAACCGTACTTTGTAAACCTTATGTTCAGAGAATGTATGCAATGTAGTTCAACCTAAAGTTTGACGTCAGATGATTAAATTACGCCTTTATTAAAGCAATAGTATTTATGGAGATTATCATGTTGATTTCAAGCCAGATTAAAATCATGAATTTAAAGAAAGTCTATGACTAATTCAAAGACATTTATTTTTTTTAAAAGGATCAATTTAAGCGGATATTTTTAAGATGGATCTTCATGAGAGTTATGACCGCTCTTCCAATCAAACATTGTAATATCAAAAATTAAAAGGATACTTTTATGGATCTAAATTTAAAAGGAGAACACTCGTCTTTATTCAATATATTATTCTATTATTTTTTTATTACATATATAGAGGATAATTATTGAAAAGAGGATCAGTTTTTATGAAGTGCGACAAAGATCGGTTTTCTGAAGAAGAAGAAGAAACACGATTAAAGATTCATTGATTCTAAATCGAGAAAATTTTTGTGATTAGACCATTGTTAAAGTTGAAAATTATATTTCAAGATCTAATGTAACATGATCGACTCACATCTAGATCTACCACAAGATTATTCTTTTTGAATACAACTATTCATCGACAGTCAATTGCGTGTTGTTTCAATTATGAAGAACAATTGGAATGTATTTCAAATAACAAATACCATTTTATTTTGAATAACTTTATTCTCATACTAATCTATGTTTTTGGTTTTTTGTGTGAACTCAAAGGCTCTGTTTAACCTTAACCTTTTAAGGGTGTCAACTACCTGCACTAAGTTTTAGAATGGTCTATTGATAAGAGAACTAGATGGGGAAAATCACCAAGCTCATGGAGTAGAGCATTGGTGGAGTGGACTCGAGGCCTTCTTTTCCCTGAACCACTACACATCGTGCATCATGTGATATTTATTTTCTGCTGCTAAATCGTTGATATAAAGATAAATGTACAGATCATGATTATGTGAAGAATTATAATAGAAACAATTCACCCCCACCCTCTTATTTATATTTGGTATTACCTGATCCAACACCATCCTCCAATGGTAGTTGAGGATAGATAAATAAAGTAGTTTGTGGTGATCAAGTAGTCCTCTATCTAGTTGCAATTAGAGTAAAAAAAATTTGGGATCTATTAGGTCAGATATGGTGGCAAAAAATGTAATATGGGGTTGAACGTGTTATATTTTTAAATAAATGTATCCAAATTTAATTAATAGAGTAAATTTTTGTATGGCCAAAACTGGATCTAATATTCTCTTACACCTCTCTATTCTGTAAAAAATAAGTTTTCGGTACATTTTTTTAGTGTAATAATACCTTAATAAATCATATAACATTTCTAATATAGTTATATCTATAATGAAACAATGAAATTTTTATGGGTACTCACATTCCTTAAAGATGTCTAGATGATTCTCTAACATATCATAATATTTATTATACAAAAGTTAAAAAAATAATTCCCTAAAATATGAATTCATGAGTCAAAACATGAATAGAGAGAATGATATTTTATGGGTGACATGTTGTCCAAAGATAAAACATGTTTGGTAAGACAGAAAAAACTAGCATATAAATAATTTTAAACTAGTAGACCAAGGATAATGTACATAAATAAAGTTGACACACAACATAAGGTTATTGAGTGGTGATTCTAATCAAATTTTCAAGGTAGTAGTGTTAGTAGATGATGTTTATATTCAGAACTAGAAATATTATCCAAGTGATGAAAACATGTTCACATAGGATTTGGTTTCTAAATTACATGAATGTTCATAGTCAATATTTTTTTTATTCACAATGATTTATGTTCTCATAACTATAATTCATTGATTATGGAATAAATCCATTAAATTGGATCTATAAAAAAATACACAAAATTTGATCAGGTAAAAAATTCAAAAATAAATAGTATCGAAGTAACATTATGGGAATAAATAATTTTATAATTATCATTAATAATATATTTCATATAAATTAAAATATAGTAATTCAAAAACTCTTGGAATGAATTCAAAACAATCATTATAAAAATTTATAATGAAATTCTAATAATATAACAGATTTCATTTAAATTAAATTAAAATATTTAATTTTGAAAAAATATTCATAGATTCATGGAGATATTAAAATATTAAAAATATATGATACATTCTAAAATAAGTATGAATAACATCTTTACCAATAATAATTAATTTAGAAATACGTAAATTAAAAATCATTTAAAATAGATAAATTTATACACGTTACACATCATGTTTTAGGTTTTTTTATAAATAAGAAGAATATATTTAATTATCATTTGTAACTATTGATGACATTAAAAAATTATTTCTTATAATTAATACATATTTATTAAAATTATTTTAAATAATCCAAAAAAATTAAAAGAATCTAAATTTAGATGCATTAATTAATAATTGGAGAAGAATTTAGAAATATAGGAACTTGTAAAATTAAATATTTTGAAAAGTAAATAATTTACTTAACTTACCATGATTTTCATGTGATAGTGAGGGATATCCATAGAATTTGATTAATATAGTATCCCACAATATTGTCTGATCACTTAAATTATGTGTTTAATCATTATACCAACCATGTCAAAAAAGTATAATTTGTGATTGGGGTACTAACCATGTGAACAATTATATCATGTGAGTGATGTAATAAAATGCAAACAATTGTTACTTTTGGAAATTTCAGTTACTATGATGAAGTGTATTCACTTCAACATTATTGTGAACATTTTGAGACATTATTCACTATAGCTACATCACTAAACTCGTGAACTATATATTTCTTATGAAACGATAAACAATTCATGATCTATATGATGAATAGTATTAGTACCTTATATTCTTTATATGATATCACTCATTACATATATCAAAAAGACAATACCAATTATCTAAAAATTATGATATTGATTTTTTTCAGAGCTTTCGGTCAATTAGTACTATGAATTTTCCATTTCCATGTTGTTTAATTCGTTGAGAATAAGTGTTCACATTTTAATTAGTGGTTTTATTCTATATTTTGAATCATCTAGTAGGAGTCATTTTGAATTTGACAAATGGAGTTGTTTTATTTAGGAGGTTTACTCATTATGTAGTATGATTTTGTTCATTTACTCATATGACTAGTTTAATCATTAGGTTTCATAATGTGTTTGGACAATTTTTTAAAAAGTGTATTTACATCACTATAATTGGGAATTTTTTAGCGTCACTAAATATAGAATAAGTATTCAATTATGTTGAAATGTATTTATATAATTCCATACATATTCTAATCTATCAATGAACTAAACATTATTTCTTATATACCATGATATGGTTGGTTCTAGTCAAAATGGAAGCATGTGATCAGTGGGGACGAACATTGAATTTTTTTAATAATCAATGATCAATCTGGGATATCATGAGGATGAATGTTTTGATACATGGAAGTGAGGAAATTAATGAGAAAAATAGTATTTTCACCAGAACCAAGATAGGGGAGATAAATAAATATTGTTTATCATTAATTTAACAGGGTAAAGTATTACCTCAATGTAATTATTTATACATTGAAGATCCTAGTGACAGATCTGCAGTGAACCATCATTGCGTTATAGAAACCATATAATAATTTCTTCTCGATGGGATCCACATGTTTTATTGAAATATCCAAACATTGCCGATGGAGTCTCCAATTGTTATCATGGAAGATCCGTGAACATGAATCTTCTACCTTGATTAAATATACAATCACTTCCGAAGAATTATCCTTGATCTATTAGAGGTGGATCACTCGCCGTTCATTGGAGAATTGTTGAAGAAGGCATCTATCCTTTTCTGATAGGATTCTCCATGATTTCTTTTCACAAATTAATAGGATAAATAGAAGATAATAAAATTTTGTATTTTTATTATAAGGGTTAAAATTAAATTATTTTACAATTGTACATATAATTAGTTTACCCTAGAAATACCCCATATCAAGTAATGTTATTTTTTATCAACATATGCATAACCTGAAAATTAAAATTAAATATTATTTAATAAAATATTAATCAATATTATCATTTCTCATCAAACCATAAATATCAGCATGACAATCCCCCCAAAATATTTAGCGAGCCTTTAACAATGTCTATTTATTAAAAAATATTACTTCATTATTCTTCAATAAATAAATAAATTTTACATTTAATATATATTAATTAAAAATTATGTAAATATTCTACTCATAATATATTCTCTAGAATATGTAATGACATAATAAATGAGATCATGAATAATAATTAAACAATGTCTGAGAATAATATTTATTCATCCAGTTAAATAATAAATAATAAAACATTATTTTGATGTGATTCTTGATACACTTAGTGTGTGACCCAATATGCCTCTTTCTCAGTGGTTTTAGGTGAAGCAACCTAATGTCCATGGATAAGTGCTAGAAACATTATACGACACCCACAGAGAAATAAATAAATGATGTGAAGACATATCACCTCATAAAGACACATACCATGTAATATAAGCCCTTTTTCACAATATCTCAAATCATGAATGTTTTATGCTAGTTCCATCAACCTATATGCTCGATATATCTTTCTTTAACATTAAAAAAACATAACATTCATATAGATCACCATTTCCATGGATATATTTAGATTATATCATTTACCTAAATGGGCCTGATATATAGAAATCCTTTAAATAAAAAAATGGATAAATCCATTATCACATTAATAATTAATGAAATGTTAATTGTGATACACCCAACATATCCTACCTGAATGCAAACAATTGTCATCACGGTTTTTATTAATACATCTAAGAGAGAGAATCATAATACACAGTAACAATAATCTTAAATTTTATGGACTAATGCACCCATCCGAATATAAGAACATTAAATGAAACAAAGAAATGTGGATTTCCTATTGTTATGTCATGTTCTTATAATATCATAATTTATATTTTCAAGGGCATACACTATGAGAAGGATTCAAAAAGTACATTTAGACTACACCCCAAATATACTATATCATTTGTGTTCCATTAATGATATCTTTTGGATATAGACCATATATTCAATAATCGTGTCAAGGAACGTCAAGGTTCACTTCATAACGGGGAACTACTATGACCTTTTAGTGTGCCAACAATGCTTAAGACAATATTACATACTACGTTATGCAAAAGAACAATAAATATTTGATAAGTATATTATTAATATCCAAAACAATAAATTCATGTTTATAATAAAGTAAAATGAATTTGGTTCTATGGAGGAAACTACAATAGAATCCCACATGTGATAGAGAAAAAAACTAACAAACAGATTCTGTTAGCTCTCACCTGATACTCATGATTTTTCTGAGATAGGACTTTAGACATGTGGTCCAATACATTATCCTCTCTGGGTACTCTTCTTACTGAAATGACTCCCCACTAATAGAACTACATCAAGAGGTGATACTTCCATAGTATATTATTTGTTCATTTGTGTGACTTTGGATCTTTTACTAGAGACACCACTACAATATTATCAGAAAACAATGTGATATGGTTTTTAATTATGGTTACCACATGAATACCATAGATAATGTTTGAAATCCAAATAGCTTCTTTGTCTTCCTCAAACGACGATGTGTACATAGACTCCACTATAGAATTAGTGAAAAATATTATCTTTGAACTTGTCCATATCAAAAATGCTCTATTATGATTGAAAATATATCGTTATTATGAAATCATATCATTTTTATCTATATGAAAACCTACATCATTATAACCCCTGATGACAAGCTCCTCATTTCATCCGTACACCATTAACGTATCCTTTGTTCTTCATAGATCCTGACAGATATCCTTAATTATAAACCAATGATATTCTCATAAATCTACATTATATCTTCCTACCATGATCAATCCTTAGGGAAAATTATCTCTATTATATAACATGGCGTACATGATTGGAATATTTTTGAATCGTATAAGATATTACTCATTCTATACTTTTCATGTTGTTTTGAGGACACTTTCTTCTCGAAAGATGTAAACAATTTGATAATGGAACCAATCCCCTCATGGATTGTTTGATATTATATATATCTAGTATCTAGTCAATTTATGTACATTCACATAGTCCAAGAATCCTCATGGGTATATCATTAATGATCTTGATCCCTAGAATATGGGATGATGCACCAATTTCCTACATGGATATACACTTGTTTAACTAGTCCTTAATATATTGTAATACCAGTATATTGTTCCGAAAAAGTAATCTGGAATCAGCATATACTACATGGATAATGACCACATTAGCATTAAACCACTTGTAAATACGTGGTTCAAATTTATTATTAAAAAAATAAAATTCTTTTATGGATTCGTCGAATCAAATGTTAGATGATCTAGAAGCTTGATTCATTCCATTAATGGACCATGGAATCTTGAAATTTTTTTGGCATCACCTGGAGTTACAAACACTCTTTTCTATGTCATATATACATCTTTCAGAAGGTTCTCATTATGTAATCCACTTTTTAAATCTATATGAAAAATCGCATATAAATTGTAACAATAAATATCAAGTATTATTCTCATACATTTAAACATGTAAATTGGATAAAAGGATTCAACATATTCATTTACTTGACTATATTTAAACCCTTTACCCACTATCCATTCTTTATAGCTAGTTACATTATCTTACATCTCTAGTTTCATCTTGAATACCCATTTTCATCAAATAATATTTACATCAACTGGTGCATCAATGAAAACCCATACGTGGTTCGGATACATGAAATCCATTTCATAATTCAAATATTCTCATCTTCTTATTGCTTATATTCTCTCTACTACCTCCTAGATGGAGAGAGATATTCATCATTGTCATCTAAGAATGAATCATCATCCTTAATAACCATAATACAGGATCACTCTCTCTCTCTTACCACTATTATACTCTTTTGCAGTACTTGTATTTTAGGGACTATTTCTTCTATGGGTACCTATGGAATCAATTCCAATTTTAACTCTTTTATATATTGAGCATCAACTTCATTGATTTCAATCATTTTCCTAATATACATTCTATAAATTTTCTCCCTCTTAAGAAATACAACTTGTCTATAAATAGTCACATTATTTTAGGAGGGGTTTTATAGGTAGTATCCCTTTGTTTCCCTTGTATACCTTATAAAGATACAATTCATGCCCTATGTTTTTAGTTTATTGCCTATGAAGGCCTAAACAAACTGCTTGAAACCCCATACATGTGTATGAGATAAATTGGGTTTCTTTACACACCATATATCAATAGGAATTCTATTTAATGCATTAGTTTATTAGAAATTTTATGTATATGAAATAGTTTGTAAGGCATATCCCCAATAGTATAATGGAAGATCTACATGAATCATTATAGACTTTACCATTATAAAAAGGTATGATTTTTCCTTTCACTAACACCATTCCACTTTGGTGTATAAGTCGGATTAAGTTGAAATAGAATCCAAAAATCTCTTTAAATTTTGATAGACTATGGGTATAGATTTTCACCACATCGATCTAATCAAAACTTCATTATTCTTATACCATGTTGATTCTCTACTTCATTCTCAAATTCCATTAATTTATAAAAGGAATCAGACTTGTACATCATCATGTATATATAGTCATATCTACAAAATTCATCAATAAATGTAATGAAGTGAGAATATCTACCTCTAGATTATAATATAAATGGTCCACACACATTAGTGTGTAGAAATACTATAGGTTTTATTTCTCTTTAAATATTTCCACCATATGGTGTTTTTTTTATTTTTCCTCATAAACAAACCTAACATTTATCAAGGGGTTTTAGCTTGGAAATGTCTATATTACCATCTTGAATGTTATTTCTCAATAATTTCTTCATTACTTGGCTTGGATGGTGATGCCACAACATGGTGTCATATAAGTCATGTGAACATGATATTTATCAATTTCCAACAATTGGTATTCATAATATAATTCATAAATACCATCATTTAAATATTCCATACCATAACACGTGTTTTCATTATAAAAGAAACAAAATTTATTTCCACACAGAAAAATAATCCCATATATATCTAAACATGATATAGAAATTATGTTTCATGGTAACTATAGGTACCTAATAAAAAATATTAAAAATAAACTCATTCTCGTTTTCAATTAATTTTGGTAAATATTAATTACTAGTGTATCCATATTCACACCATTGGAAGCTCACAGATCCACCACACCTCTATAAATCTTCCATATTCTACATGGTTCTAGAATTTGGATATAGATGTGAGAACCACACGTTTTATCTAATACCAAATGTGTATAAATGGAATGAATTCAGTAGACAATGAATGAACATATATCTTCCCTTTTCTTTTGGTTGATGTTTCTCTTATACTATCTTGGCATGAACCATGAAAAATGAACTGCCACCTTTTCGTTTCCCTACCTATAGAACTTCTTCTTCTTGGTATGATGGTTCAGGGGAGCTTTAGATTGTTTATAATTCTTCAGCACCATTTCCTTTTCCTTCTTCTTATTATTCACCACACGGTCTGTAGTTTTTGATTAACCATGTCCTTAAACCCTTAGAAAATCATGTATATAATTTATAAAATATTCATCTCATTATTGCTCATGTTATAATTTACAATAAATCTATAGATCAACTTGACCAATGATGAATGTATGAGATTATTCCGAAACTCATTTGTTAATTTAATCCCTAACATGTGAAGGTTCTTTATGTGTCTAATAGTATTGAATATATGAGTCCCAGCTGGCATAGACAATGCATTATTAGTTGTGGAAAAATAATTAGAGCTCGCATACCTCTCTTGTCTTCTATTCTCTTCATTGAGATCCCAAAGGTGAGGCATCATGAAATAAGAATCCATAACCTCATGTTCATTTAAAATATCATTCGACATCGATGATAACATTAATCAATGAGCATCTGTCACATCATTCAGATGTTTATTATAGAGTAATAGTTCATTATCAAATACCTCATTTCAAGGTGTAACTAGTAAGGGTTCTTTCAGACCATACAATTTTTTTTCACGGTGAAGGTTGACATGTAGGTACCATTCCCTCTCATAGAAATTAGTGTTGTTGAAAAGTTATTACTTCTCAATTATGGATCAAAATGATATATTTTATTTCATTTTATTTATGTTTTTAAATTATAAGATACGATTACTTTTATACATAATCTGATAAATTTTTTAAAAATACATTATATTTATCTGGAGGTTCCTGTGCTGCCATCTGATGTGCACTAGAGGAATCAACCGTCCACGTAGGACCCGCTCCTGTCGATCCTTGATCTCCACTGGGACCTCCACAAAAGTCACCCCATCATCAACGTTTAGCTCCCCATGGACAATGATGTGTGCTGGGTCGTGCACGTATCTCCTCAACTGAGATACGTGGAAGACGTCGTGCACCCGGTGCAACTGAGGTGGTAGAACCAGACGATAAGCTACCTCGCCAATCCTTCAGAGGACCTGGAATGGTCTGATGAAGAGGAATGATGAACTTCAAATTTTACAACCTCTGCAATGATTCTTTCTCAAACAGCAAAAGAAAACTAGAAAAGTATTATCATGCCAATAAACCGCCTACCTCTTTCATTGATGTTAGAACATGAAGAAGTATGGAAGTTGATTCATTGTGGATAAGGATGTCCCACATTGGAATAATTCCTAAGGAATAAGGTCAAAGGAGTTCCGTGTTCTTTGTTGGGGAGAGTTCTTCGTTGGGGAGCGCGTTCTTCATTGGAGAGCGTAATCCTCAAAGTGTCGGGCGTCGCATCAGTTTACCAGCACATCTTCGCTTCATGAAGCCATCCCAAATACTCCTCCCATTCTCCATATATATATAATAGGGGGGATGGTAGGAAATGATCATGGAATTTATGATGGTTCATTTAATTTTAACCTTCTTAAATTCCAACGATAGTGTTACTTAATTTAAAAAGGGGGAAATCCAATTAAAAAAGTTGGCAGAATTAAAGATATGTGAGTTGGAAAAATTAATGTGGAGGAAGTCTAGAGGCTCCTACACATTAATGAGGGGGTTGAGTGTTTCTCTCAATTAAAAAGGAAGTTTAATCCTGGGTGGTCCCCACCACCATAACCTCTCAACAGTTTTAACCAGAATCTCTAGGTTTGGGACAAGATTCGTGGAAGGATGAAATGATTTGTATCATTGTATGTTGTTACGGTAGCTAGTAGTATACAATGACTATACCTTGAATCATTCCTGGAGCCTTTGGTTCACACTCCTTGACTACAGGTAACTACTCTCATCCCCTGCCCTCCAGCTCCCTGAGCTAGGCAGGGACTACAATGGCAGGTCGTTATAACATGTCAAAATGTACACCACCTCATGCTGATCTCCCAACTCTGCTTCCACGTCTGCTGCTATGCAGATTCATCTGTCCATAAAAATTCCTCTTTATGTAACATTTTACATTCCCAAGTCTCCAAGACTGGTGCCAGTTTCCTGCATTCCTACTGCAAACCTTCACTAGATGTATCCACTCATCCAAAAAATTCGCAACCACAAAGGTTCTCTCTAGCACCATAACATAAGTAGGAATGCATAGAGGAAAAGTGTTTTCTTGGATATACATTAAACTCACCTCGCTCTGAGGTCTGAGCTTGAAAGCACTGATCGTATCGTAGTCATCATGTACCAAGAACGATTGGTATGCTTCGATGACTACTCAGCTTCCAACATGTCATCCTGCTGAAGCATTAAGAGCTCTAGAAAACTCTCAGCCACCTCCTCAAGCCAGTCCTCAGTTTCCTGTGAGTCGGGATTCCCTTGGAACCTGATGTGTATCTGACTCTAAAACACATGTAAGGCACTATTTCTACAAGTGTCTACTACCCGTATTGCTGGTTAAAACTGTTGACCAATAGGAAGTGATATTGCTGGCACACTAACTGAAGGTACTCTATCAGGAATCGGTCCACGTACCGAAGTACCTTGACTATACCAACCATCTTCATGGTCACTCACAGGGAAACACCAATAGCTAAGATCTCCATCTACACTACTAGTTTCTGATGTAGGTGTTGAACTCTAGAAATCTCCTCAATCGAGTCCACTACTACCATGGAATCTGTCTCACCTCGTAAACTTAGAGGCCTCTGCTGCTGGATCTCATGCAACGCACATTGTCAGCGTGCACCGTCCACTTGTACAACTAGTGGCATCTACTGCACAATAGGTGGTGGTGGTGCTGGTACAACACATGAAGGTTCCAACATAGAAAGAGGGCCCTGAACTAGAGTCTCATCACTCGGTGGGCTGTCATCGAGTACTCTCTCGAAACTCCAACAGACTTTCTGTGAGGAGTCATCCTGAACATCTGCGACAATGTAAAATTATTGAAACCTGGTGAACTGACCTGGTTTGAGGTGACATAAAGAAAACTTTTCAAAACCGACACACAATCAGTTTTTTCGTGCACTGAGTCAGAAATCAGAATTCAAGGTCCTGGTGTATGGATACGTCGGCCGCTGCACCAACATTGGACTCCCTAAACTGAAAACAACACTTTGTACCCTTAACACTATTGCATCACAGAAATGAAATATCAGAGTTATAAGTTCTGTTGTAGAACCTACCTCTAATACCAATTTGTCACGACCCTTCCTTGGGGACTGAGTCGTGACTACCCCATGCCCGCCTTTAATAGTCCAGGGGTTGGCGAGTAGAACCAAAGGCATAAATCCTGATAACTGGGAAGGCATTGCCTTTATAAAACATAAACATATCCAACCAGAGTACAAGCTGACCTAATACCCTAAGTACAAAAAAATTTCGGAAAAGTAAATGGGCCAAAATACAAACCCAACAACAATGTACAACTATAACTGAACGAAAGTACATCAGAAATGACAAATCGCTGGAAGATAGAAGCATCTCCTTTTTCATGCACCTTAGATCCTACCTGAACTGTAGGTACACATAGCCTCCTCAACAATCTCACCCACCAACCTCCTCTGTGTACCATCACATCATGAAATCCAACTCCGGGTACTGACTTTTCATGAGGTCCACCTCCAGGTTTCATCCAGTCCTCGTACACTCGGTCTCTGTCAGAGCAGTCTTTCGTCTGCATCCAACACAATGAGGTGTGGGCATAGACCATGCAGGGGTGAGTATAACGATACTCAGTAGAGATCCCAAGACCCTCAAGGTATCACTAATTCCAACATGGATAAACACAAACAATGATCTCAAAAGATAACCCATACTTTGGTATAAACCCATATTTATACCTTAGTTATCAGGTAACCCATCTCAATCATGAGGAAAAACAAAGGTTATGAAATCAACGGATAACCACTACATAGATATATGCCCATACATATACCTAAGATATCAAGTGACCCATCTCAATCATAAAGAAAACACAATGGTCATTGACTCAGCTCAATCCAGGATTTTCATTAATGATTTTTAAACCACAACTACTGAAGAGATGTTTCTCTGATGAGTATGGTGATCATGTCACGACTCCGAGGCGCTTCTCACTAACCTTAGAATACTGAGGTACTCCCCTATAGGGCTCCATGGGTCTTCCACCCAAACACAGTAGTGCTCCTCTCGATGGGTCTTCCACCTCACAATGTAGTGCTCCCCCTCATAGCCTACAGAGGTACTCTTTCTGTCAATTACCGCAAGTCTTCCACCCAAACACAGTAGTGCTCTCTATGGTGGGTCTTCCACCAAAATATAGTAGTGCTCCACTATAGGCTATACAAGTCACTCCGACTCAAATCGGACAAGGAGTCATCAGGTCTCAGCTAGCTACAAGGTCTTTGTACTCCGTACGCTCGTCTCCAGGGGCGTCTTCTCCATGAGATACTGGTCGATACTTCCAAGTGTCACATAATCCCACGTTGATACAATATTGATAGAAACATGTTCTATTTATTTTATTTCCTTCCACATTTCTTGTATGATACATAAATATTCAGGTAAACCATTGACATGACCATTAATTTTAAGGACACATACCAAGGGAGACATGATAATCACAAACAAGTTCTAATAGTGTGACATGACTCTTAACGACAAGAGGTTCAGTTAGGATCTCTTGGTAGTAGCATCGAGGCCATTCAATTTCATTAGTCATATGAACAATTGTCCACAATATAAGATCAGATTTATTATTTTATGAAAAGGGTGTGGTTTATCCGCAATGATGGAAGTTGGATTCCCTTTATCGAAAAAGGAGAAATCCTTTTAGCTGATGATGGAATCATGTATATAAGGGTACAATTGATTTCTTTTTCAATTGGCATGCCTAGACCTCAGTGAAGATGATGTGATGAGTCCTCATTTTCCAACAACGATTGCAGAGTAATGAGGCATAATTCTATAAGATGTTGAAGATTTACCTCCCCATCAAGGGTTAAAAATCTATATTAATCTATACCTTGGTTTGGAACTGATATCTACCCATGCATATCAGATTGATCATATAGAGCATTGTGAGTAGAGGGTATAACTGGTGGATTTGAAGAATAATGGATTTGTAAGACCCATTGTTTCACACTATGTATCCCTACTTTTGATTTCCATGAAGGAATATGGTATTTTCAGTTTTTTATTGGACTTCTATAAACCTAATCAAGTGAAAGTGAAGAATATGTAACCACTATTGAGAATGGATGACCTCATAAATTGGATGATGGGAGATAGGTGGTTCTCTTAGCTAAACGTTAGAATATGTTACCACCATATTCATGTACGAGATGAATATGTACCAAATACAACTTTCAGATGTCAGTACACACACTATGACAACTTGGTAATGCCATTTAACATGAAAACTCCCCAACTATGTTCACGATACTCCTAAAAGGGATATGCATGCCTTATATAGTTCAATTCGTGGTGGTATTCATTGATGAAATACATGTGTACTCTATTTTCTATGATGAGAAAATGATAAACAAGAGGATGGTTCAAGACATACTCAAGATAACCCACATTATGGGATGCTCTTAATGTGTTAGTTATGGATTTGTGTGGTTTTCTTTTTGAGACATGCCATTTCCGAGGCTATTGTTGTAGTGGATCCAGTGAAAATCGAGGAAGTCCTTTTTTGTGATCCACCAGAAAGTACTACTAAGAATAGGAGTTTTGTTGGTTTGTTTGGGTAGTATCATAAGTTTTTAAGTTACTCTTTTAGAGTAACAACACCCATGATTTCCTTGACACGAAAGGGGGATACTTTTTAATGGACTAAGATGTGCTAGAAGTACCTTCAAGAGTTGAGATAGAAGGAATTGCTATTGTTCCTCTATGACTATGACATTGAAATTTTCTATACTCTTGGGAAGGGGAACCATGTGGTGGGAACTCTCACCAGAAGATACATCATGTAGTTTTGGAGGGAGGTGTCAGATGTGTTGGCCACATTACAGTTATCCTTTGCAGATAAAGATAGAGTAACTTACCTATAGTTGATGGTTTTAATCCCTCCACTCATATGTTAAATAAGTGGAAATAACATTGGGATGTTGAATGTGAGTATATACATGTTACAATTACTACAAAGCATTCCACTAATAGATATTGAAATGGTGTGGATCACATTTTTCTTTTCAGAGGGTGCACAATGATACTGATGGCGCTACAAGAAGTGGTTATGGGGGAGTTTATGAATCCCCATTAATGGTAGATATGTGTTTGGTGATGATGAACTAGGTCCTCCGATGTTAGTTATGGTGGACATGTATGAAGAAGGAAGTTGCTGAGTTTGGATCTGGATGCCTCACTTTCTAACATGTGAATGTTGAGCATCACATTCCATCATCTTTAACACAACCCCTTGAGGGGAAATAGTGGATGTGTAACATGATATTGATGGACATCAGGGCTAGTTTACCATTTATATCTAGGGTAACAATACCATTTGGGTTATCATTGATCGACTCACCAAGTTGGTTCACATCATACATAACAGAGAGTATAGTTCAGTTGAGAGCTTGGGACTCCTTTACCTGTAATAGATAGTTTGACTCCAAGGAGTTCTGGGGATGACTGTTTAAGATAAGGATCCTATATTTAAATCCTTTATTTTGTTGGGATTGTAGGAGGCGTTTAGGAATCATCTGCACTTTAGAATAGTGTCTCACCCACTAGTGGATAGCCATAAAACGGGACATGTAGACATAGGAGAACATGATTCTATCTTACATGTTATGTTTTGGCAATATTTTATAGGATCACCTACCTCTAGTGGAGTCCACAAAAAACAATTACTACCCCACCAGCATATGCAAGTCCATATTCAAGTACTGGTATGAGAAACACTATAGGACACCACTTTGTTGGTCTATCCTGGGAGTGTCAGCACCAATGGACTCAGAGTTGGTGCAGACGACTACTGAGAAGGTGCAGATCATCTAGGAGTTTATACGGGCCGAACAATGTTAGCATAATTCCTATGATGATAGGGGACATTTCCCTAAAAATTTTAATAGGTAGGTAATGTCTTCTTTCAAATCTCAATGAGATATTGATTTCAGAGTTTTTTCTGTGGTGGAATGTTCTCTTTGAGATACATTGGCCCTCTTATGATTCTGATTTGTGTTTGAAAGGTGCCATACTGCCAAAATATATGCCCATAGTTTCAACATGTGCATGTTTTCTTATATATGTCGTAGCTGAGGAGGTATTTTCATGACCCATTACACACCGTCGATTAGGGAGAGCTGTACATTGGCGATGTAGAATCAATTTGGGGAGTCCCTGGTGGAGATTTAAGATTTCTAGAAGAGGATCCTTTGTGAGTGGTCAATTCTTCTCATATTTGTGCTCAATTACCTCAGTTATAGGCGTATCCCTTTTCTATATTTTGAGGACTAAAGCCCTTAGGTGTGGACAATGTAATTACTCATATTTTTCTGAATTTATTTTTAGAAATTATTTTGGAAAATACTTTGATCTTCCACTTTGAGGGCGTTTGATTCAGAGGCCTAGTGTGCTATAAATGATTCTCTGAATAATGTTATGTTTTTAATAAAACACATGCAGATTTTTTTAAAATGTAGAATAACTCATAAACGGGATTCCAAATCAAAAGTCATATTAAAAAATTGATCTCATAGTAGTGGCTTTACTCTAGGTGTGACTGAACTTGAGTCGGTGAGGGTCTTCTATGAAAAAACCATAAAATGGTATAACATTATAAATATACTAAAAAAGAAAATTTTATTTTTAAAATCATATCATCTCTTAAATGGTAATGCATATACAAATATGAGACCATAGTTGAGTTCATACAGGGTTGTTTTCCACAGATGAGGCCTAACATCGACTGACATAGGCTAGTTGTAGAACATTGTTTTTGGACTTGAATTTTATTAAAATATTTAATAAAAATATTTTATTTAACATTATGATATGTTGTAGTGGTGATTTATCTTATAAATAATCCTTGTTATAATTCTAGGTAAATCTCAATAACATTATACTTTCCCTAGTGAAAATAGAATGGGGTTCTCTCACCAGTGATGAAAAATCAAATGTCGGAACTCAGATCAAGAATTAACGAATTGGAAAATAACAACTACATTACTTTTCCCTTTATCAAATCCTAATACAAACCCTAGGTAGATTATTGTTTTATTGGGAATATTTCATATTTTAATTTTTCAATGATGAATGTGGACCAACACATGAGTCAGCATATCAACGATTTGATCATTATTGTGGGATGGATAATTTTTTTGGTTGATTATAGGGGATGATTTCTAATTTGGAGATTTAAATAATTTCATGTCAATTCTTTAATTATATCCTGGACAGATCGAGGCCGGCATGAACAAGGAAAAAATCCATTATATTTTTCATATGCATTTATATTGTCCCCAATTTTTATTGCATTATTTTTTCCTTATATGGTATGGATGAGGGA
Source organism: Viscum album (assembly GCA_963277665.1). Classification (NCBI taxonomy): domain Eukaryota; kingdom Viridiplantae; phylum Streptophyta; class Magnoliopsida; order Santalales; family Viscaceae; genus Viscum; species Viscum album. The sequence continues at coordinate 1,683,821,355 of OY728158.1, forward strand.
TCATTGCTCCTTTGATATATGGTGCACCGATATGAGATTAGGGATTCATAACTATAGATGTGAATCAACAATGGAGAATCAAAATTGACCACGAAAATAATATATGATGCTAATAGGTGCCGACCGGAGGGTTTAATCAGGTCCGCTCAGAAAGTGAAGAGGGGTGAGGCTGCCAACAGAACAACCGGCTATGTAGGAATCATCAGACCGGTAGGGAGACCAGGATAGGTGGGAAAGACATAATGGTTGTTGGCAGGGTGACTGGTGGAGGAAACGATGCATGGTCTAGTGGAACCAAATTACTGGAGGGATAGTAGTTTGGTGTGAATTGTAGCCACATTGGATGAATCCCACAATGGTGGGGAGGCCATGGGAAGAGGAGGGTAGCACAAAACAACTATTTGAAATGTAGTATAGCCAACGTTGACCGGAAAGCCAACTGGCCAAGTAGTTGGGCTACTACATGGGTGAAAGGGGAAGTGTCTGGTGTAGGACACATCCTGTAGAGCAGGGCTATCCCACATTCTATGGTCTTTTCTAGAAAACCAGGCCACTATAGTGACCCCGCAGTTTGAGCCTGTTCGGGCTAGCTAGTACCAACAGGGTCGGGTCAGGTTGGATAGACCAACCTAACAACATTTTACTAGAATGGCCATAACATTAAAATAGAAGGTTAGATTAATGATCCATTAGTGGAATTTGGACCTTAATGGCCATGAGTTCATTACTATAGGACTTTTTCAGTTTTTATTATGGACCAGTACAGGTGGATAGTTTCCCTTGGTACTTTTTCAAGTGTTGACTACAACATTACATCCAAATCATTGAAAATTTGTCCCCTCGAGAAGTTGAGCCCCATATATTGTTGTGAAAATCGCCAAGGGATTGGAGAGATACTCTATCACCATTTATAGGGTTTTTTTTGTGAAATGAAATGACCTCCGATCGTAGGGTTTTAGTCTTCTATGTTGTGGGCCATATCAGGAGGGTATTCAGAATTCTCTGTGAAAGATCACCTACATTACGACCTTCATCGGTAGGGTTTTCCGTATTCTCTAAGTAGGATCCTATAAATTCCATGGTAATACGTACTAGGTTTTCATTATTCTCCTTGAAGTATCACCTCACTGATTATCAATATCATTGAACATTTTTTTTCTGTGGGCGGTGCCCAAATTTATGGGAGCACTTTGCAAGAGTCTCTAATGACATAATGGATTGAGGAGTGAGTTTTCTAAGAACATTCAAGCCTCAAGAAGAATGTTTTGGATGATATATGATTTTATCATTCCTATTTACTTTATATCTTGTTGTGGATGAGACATTGAGTTATGGAATCCTTTACAACTATACCTAGACATTTTTGGTATATATGTTATATTTATATATCTATGTATAGATGAATGTATCTTTTTTGTGATGTTTCATATGTGGTCATTTACATTGCGGTTCGGGGTATCCTACTGAGTATTTTTTTTACTCACCCATGAATTGGATTTTCACCCATATTTAATGTATTATACAAATCATCACATCTTTGGAGGATACATAGGAGGAAAAGTATCAGGTGGTTCCTATAGAGAGAACAAACAGTTTAGGTGTGCACTTGAGGCCTCAAAAGTCTATTGTTTTAGGTAACCCTTGGATATGTTTTTCTACATATGAGCTTCAAAACCTTGTCTTATGAACTCATTATTTTTATGGGGTTTTATTATATTTTAGTGGTAATTTACTAATCTTTAATTTCCTATCATACTCATTTGTTGGTATCTTTGTAAATGCATGCATTACATACTTAGTAATTTAAATTTCAGTATTTTGGGATTTGAGATGTGTGTGTGTGTACAGGTACTTTGGAATATGCCTCAAACATCTAGGATATTCCTATTCCATGCTAGTTTCCAGCCCTTAGCCTATTGGAGGTAGTATTTGGGTCGTTATAGAAAAGGCACCTCTAGGACGGGTTGTGATATAATCACTCACCCAACTCTTCCCAACAGAAGGGAGATTAACATGGCATCACAAAAAATACTCTAAGGTCATAGAATTTTTTATTTATACAGATAACTATTGTTATTGCAATGTTTGACACAAAAAAAATTATTTTCCAATGATCCTCTAAAATCATGATCAAAAACACAATTTATATCCTCAATACCTTGATATCCCTCCCCATCTCTCCATCCATATACATATGATACTCCATGCTCAATCTAATCTGGGATCCCATCACAACATACAATGAATTTAAAAACCTTAACATAAACCTCATGGAGCTATTAGAAATAAAAATATAGGGATCTCTATGAAGATTCATAGTTTCTTTGACATAGATGTCCCTTAGATAATCCACATTCATAAAATTCATTAAATTTAGAACATAAGTCCATTTCATGAGTCGATCATTGATCACTCAAGTTGAATAGTTCCCAAAATATTTCTATGGAAGAAAAAAATGAATTCAATGGATACATCATCACACATCCATGAAATAATGGATAAGGGTTTGAACAAGCCAGTAGGTGTCTGGTGTTCCACCTTCATTATATAAATGGTAAGAAATCATAATACAAAATTTTAGACCAACCATTTGATCCCATTACACTAATACTAATATTTAATATCACGATAGATAAATTAAGACTTCTGGTTCATGAACCAACAATATAGGTTCCCACTATCCATCAATACAATATTAATGAACATGGTAAAACCAACCTACAACAGTCGAACAAAGAACTTTTGGGAGACCAAGGCAACTCACCCTATTACTCACCACCATAAAGGCTTTTACCCAACTATTAAAACATAGTGTTTTTCATTTGCAGAATCCAAAAGCACTCACGAATTGAGGAGTTAGATTATATAAAATTCAAGAACACATGTCCTCTGACATGTTCTACTATCATTCTCATCATAGAGAACAAACTCATCAGTGATGCATCCCTTACCAATTCCATCATAGATTATGTCCACATTATTCCTCTCTTCATATCAATCACTAGATTTCCATTTATAGGGATGTATGAAATATCAATATCAAAAGTAAAACATTCATCCTATAACTATATTAGACACAAGATCATATAACATAGTGAAATAATATATTCCAGGCTCAAATGTTTAGAATACACAATAAAATAATACCCTATGTGGAAGTGTCAATGCATTTTTAGTGCATGAATAACTACTTCCTACTCAATATATTGGGTAGGGAAGTTACTATCATGATGTAGAAACTAGCATGACCCATAGGCAACCAGAATATTCCATTGCATCGAGGTACATATGACAATAATAATAAAAACATTTTTGAAAACATTATAACCTAAACTACATTATGGAATTTTCCAAGAGAGTGCTCAAATCATTATAAACATAATCTCATTAAAATATATAGTACATTTTCTCATCCATTAAAACATTAAATATCTGTATATTAAACTACCATTGAATATGATATCTTGAATAATTACTGAAAAATTGACTATAGTCTCCATCCAAACCCAACAATATCTTGATTTGAAACACATTTCTTCATTGTTCCTAATATATAATAAGCTGTAACTTTTTATTATACACTATAATTCCAATATCAAATATCACATTCCCCAGAAATTTTAATTATTGGATCCAAAAAAATACATTTAGAAACATTATGATATAGATAATGTTCACTCATTGTACCAATAGTGATATCTGATTAGTCCTTCTACTCATCTTCTATATTTTAGTACCCGAAAATATTATCCATGAAGGCAACAAAAAATAAGTTAAAAAACTAATGAAATGTTTTGTTCGTAAAATCCATAAACAAAACTAGAGTGTGAGATAGATGGAATGGAATAACTAGAAACTCAATAACACCACACTAGGTATAAAAACACTTACTAGGGTATACCCTATTCTCAAACCATTAGCTGGTACTATCCAAAATGATTTCCAATCCATTAAAACCAACATACCCCTTGAAGATGGTAATCAATTTTCAACAATATCTTGAAGAAGATATATTTTCTTAACGGTCACTGGAATCAATATCTCATTGTTAATACAATGTCTATGAATTCTATCATCCTTGTTAGAAATTAGGACAGATGAAGCCCATAATCACACTATTGAAAGGTAATTCGATTATACTCAAGGACCTTAAGAAGGAAAAAAATATTCACGAACTCAGTATTCTCCATTCTATAAGATGGTATATAACTGGGAATCATACTGTGGAGTAGTTCAATAATAAAATCATCCTCTATATAAATCATTAGACTAGAATGATCATCCCGATTGATCTATGTGTTTTCCTACACCATTTGTTTAATTCAACCGCCCAAAAAATAGCCATAAAATTTAAAAAACATCTTCAAAAACTAGATTGATATTACCTTAGTATATGGAAATATTGTCCCTTACCTTCCTGATATAGTATCCCACTCACCTAAAAGTCATGACTGAAACTTTAAGGAGATATTAATGGTACCTAATGGTAATAGAAGTCTATTTGGGACTTCACACTGATCATCCAATCCATTTCTAAAAATATGTTGATGAGGACAATATCATGAAATAAAATGTCTCATACAACCTTGAAGTAAGTTATTATCACCCCATACATGGGAAAGTTGAAAAATTGTTAAAAACTATTTTCCAATGGTGTGGAAAGATCCAAAAAAGTACAACATATTCTCAATAACATAATCCCAGCATTTTAACTAATAATGGAAATAGAAAAGAATTAACAAACCTATATCAATAAATGCTAGTAATATTAAAGATGAAATAAAAAACAAACCTCTAATAGTAGAAGAACCTATATCATATTCTTCTAGCACATACTCAACTACATGTAGATTCTGTGTATTAGTTACTTTATTATATTTCCAAACATAATGAACATTCCATTTATCCTGAAGATAAGATCCACCACCCTTGGATGAATCCTCATGAATGTACGAACCTTTAGTGAATGTTTAACCAGCCTTACAGACCTAGGATATCCTATCACATTTACATTTTAGATGTCTACATCATCCATAGTGATGAATATAATAAGAATCCACTACATAATTGAACATGGAGTAAATTCTCCTTCCACACAGATAAAAAAATAGTTGCTACATTAGTGAAGCCAATGAAACTAGTCCTCGATATAACTTACAACTATTTCAATTCCTTTTAAATCCAGAAGTTACACCTTTGTTAACAACTAATACAAATGAAATTCCACCCAAACCAGTCATTCTAGTTATGTGTTCCTCAAAACAAGATTATTTTTCGACATCCTCCACAATGTTTTTAAGGAACCTAACAAACAACATTTTTAATATTTCTTGAATCAACCGAAAATAAATCCTTTAATAATTTAGGTAATCTATAATGACAATAATTGGTTCCATATGATGAAAAATCATAAAATGTGGCATAATTCACATTCAAATTATGCTACCACCACTTAGTTGTTAGAAACATCCATGTATTCTTCACATGGTGAATGTAATTATAAAAATTCAGATTAGATATTTCCTTGAAAAAAGACCAAAAACATTCCTCATGTAAAAGATCATGAATAATACAGTCCCAAAATCATTTTCCTAGTCCCTAAGTATGTATAATGAAATACCTAGAATAGAATATTGAGGTGTATTGATGTATTTTTATAAGCTCACAATTGTATCATTATAATCCTCATGTTCCTAAGGTCCATTTAAATAATGAAATACATGTGTATGTTTATATGTAAATTAAGATCCATTATTCACCACACATTAGGGGATCCTATCACAAACATCACCTAGAGTATGAATAGTGTAGATTATATCTTCTACTAGAGATGGGTCCCCTGGAGAACTCATATGTGGATCCTATCTCACATCCTCCTCTCATATTTTGGAAGTTCTCTTAATAAATTCAATTTTTAATAAGTATAATATAATAACTAATTTTACTATGAACATAATCATGTATCTTATAAATAATATTAGAATTTAATAGAATGTTTCAAAAATATCAATTTAAAAAAATTATTAATTATACCAATAAAAATAATTAATATAAAGTACAAAAATTTCCAAATAAATAAATATCAAATACAGATCATTCAGATAACCCCAAATGTACACATCTGAAACCAGGTAAATCAATTTCAACCACCCATGGTATCTTTTGATCATTCAGGTGGTAAACTCAAAAAAACCATTTTCCAAAACTAATATCTGAATTTTGGTTGTCTTAACTCATGTCAATCAAATATAAATAACCATACTCTATGTGTTCTGACACACTTTAGGATAATCCTTCCATCTAATATCTAATTATTATTGACCAACTAGTATAAACCGGATAATCAACCTAAATTGGCCTGTCACTATGAGGTATAAAAAGGGAAATATGAGAGACATAACCATGTCTTGAATATAACCATTGATGACACCCAATAATGTAAAAAATGATAAAATTGATATAAATAGATATTTAAAACCATGAAAACCTTATAAACCTAAAAAATATGAATCATTTATTACCACAAATCCAAATGTGACCTAATGTCACCTACAAACCACCCCACTATGATGAAAAAGACCAAAGGAGATGATGACATGATACAATGTAACCTTCCCTTTAACTATATCCTATACTGAAACATCTACTACCACAAAAGTGAAAACATATAGTGTATGCAAATATCTCAGTAGGAAAACACCATAGATTCTATACATGGTCTAATATCAAGAATACTATAGTTCTAGCATTAAAAAACTAGGTTCACATATAATTTTCATAATTCCATTACATTAAAATCATTTTTTAGGTCTTAATTAATAGATAATAATATTTACATAGTAGAAATTTTAAATTTAAAAGTATTAAAACAATGATTTCAATAAATACATCTAGAGGTAAATAGGTAAACACATATCTATGATATACCATATCAATAGAATCTATGTGATATTTTCTCATATAATAACAGGTGACCTACAATCATTGATAGAATCAATCATGAAATAAATAATAATAACATAAAATGTACCTTATTTGGTTTCTAAGACTATCGTAATATATACAGTACAGTAAACATTATAAAAATGAATATAATTGGATCCATCAAATATTGAGTCTTTCTATAACCCTTCATTGTCCAAAATGGTTTTCTTCTAGTTGTTCCACACACACTAATTCAATCCGTTCTGTTTCCCAGCACAACCTTAGTTCCTAATGTTCTCATTGTAAAAAAACACTCCAAACCACCAGCTTAATTTCATTAATTTTTTTAAAAAAAACCATTCTATTTTAATGATTGAAAACCCATTTAATAAATCATGCAAATTAATTTTCAATGAAAAAACAATTTTAAAAAAAAAATTCATTCCAATAAATATATTTAAACCACATTAAAATTAAGGTAAAAAAGAAAGTAAAATGAGATTATAAATAATGATATAAAATTCCTCAAATTAACCACTTGTATTGAAAAAACTACCTCAAAAATTTATAAACCTATCCACCATTGAAATTGGTGATTATAAACCACATGATCAGACCATGGTATGCACTGTGTCACGACCTGTCCCTCAGGGCCCATGACATGACCACCCCAATCCCGCCTTCCATAGGCTAGGGGCTGGGAACTTGCACCGAAGACGTATTCCCTAAAATTGGGAAGGAATTGCCTATATATACTATAACACACACAACCCAGAACACATCATGATGTGATCTCAAGCAAACTATATTGTAAATAGTGCAAGTACAGTGTAAAAAGGGTCCAGAAAACAAGCCCAACTGGAAAGTACGAGAAACTGAAAGTATAAGTAAACTGGAGAAAAATGGAAGACAGCTGGTGGGTCATCCTCATAGGTTCCTACCTAAAGGGTAGGTACATATCACCTCTTCAGCACTCAATGTCCTTCCGCCTCCTCTGTGTAGTGACTCGTCGTATGGTCCACCTCTGGGAACTGTCCTGTCCTTGTACCCTCAATGTCGGTTAATGTTGTTTGTTCTCTATACTAACAGAATAAGGTGCGAGCATAGCCATTGCATGGGTGATTATAATGATACTCAGTAGATACCCTTGGACCATCAAGGTCTCCCAAAATCCACAAAGAATAAATCTCTAAGAATGAAGTCCAAATGTCAACCCTACATAGATATATTCCCATGCATATACATAAGTTATCATGTATACCCATCTCAATCATGAAGAAACATAGGGTCCAACACAGAAGCCCAAATCTCAACTGTTCCACAAATGAAGGAAAACCACAAAGGCAAGTACCACACATGAATGCCACAGAGAATAATGCCACCAAGGTATTATCACGAAAGAATGTTCCACAAAGGTACGAACTCAGCTCACACCAGTTATATCTTTAGGTCCAGTAGTATAGAACATTAGATGTAACTAAAATCATCTTACACCATTTAAAGGCTCTGCTACTAACCATTATAGAATCTCTAAAAGGTGACACACACAGGATAGCTTGGAGCTGACCCACAAATGATTGCTAGGGGCTGACCCACACAGGATTGGTAAGTGATGACCCACACCGGATCGCTAGGAGCTGACCCCCATAGGATCCCTGAGCTGACCCACACAGGATCGATGGGAGAAGACCCACAAATGACCGATGGAGCTGAGCCACACAGGATCGCTGGAGCTGACCCACACAGGATCACTGGAGCTGACCCACATAGGATTGCTCAGAGCTGGGCCACATCAGATCGCTTGGAGCTGAGCCACATAGGATCCCTATGTGCTGACCCACATAGGATCACTTGAGATAACTCTCATAGGAACGCTAAGAGCTGTCCTGCATAGGATCCCTAGGAACTGACCTGTAGAAGATCGTTATGAGCTGACCCACAAAGGATCATTAGGATTTGACCAGAACAGGATATCTAGGATTAGTCTTCTTGTCATAGCTAGCTCCTGGGTTTCTGCACTAGTATCTCTCATCTCTAGGAGTGTCCACTCCCCAAACCACTGGCCAATTATCCAACAGCCACAATGTCCCTCTAAGAAGTATCTCAATGGACAAACACATCATAAGGGGTCTCAACGCAACATATGGCGCATCAATCAGATGCCCAGTCTGTGAGTTAATATCCTTATATTCTTGAGGGTCTGGTTTGATTCGTGCTCTATCCCACCTGACCAAATCCCATATCTATCCAAAACACCAGTGTGGTATACCCAAAGGACCATCTCAATCCAAGGTTTCTGGTTCAACAGACAATTAATCATTTCGACAGAGTATGAGTGAGATATGTCGAATACAAGCTCTCGCAATAATATAAACATTATTATTTTTGTTTTTTTCGGGGACACTAGCCACAAAATAGAATTTAATATTCAACATTAGACTTAAATCGACCATATTAATGTTAGGATCACGTATGCAATAATGGTAAGTCATTCGGATGTCACATGTTGGAGTTATGGATGGTCGATGATTTAATAATAATAATATATTATTATTATTTGGTTGTTTCAGGTACCCAATCAAAAAAACCAAAAAATACATCTGATATTGTAATAATAATTTACGTCTCAATGTTAGGGTTCTCGATCCAAACTTTCCATGTATTACATTGCATCTCCCTTTTTTCAAGTTGAGCATGCATCCCTCTTAATTGGAACCTTATATTCATTTTTAATATATCTATCAAAATATTTAAGTTTCTCTCTCCAATATGATTCCACCCTCATTCATGATTTTCCTTATTCCTCAAGTCTATAATACTGCCTCCACCTCTAGCTACCTCAGCCACAATGCCTGCAGACTACCACACCACATGGACGCTGCCTCCAGGATGTTCTTCACCATTCCACGTCACACCGTCTACCTCACCCAGATCCATTCCCTGAACACACACTAGAAATAACACTTCCACATCACACCTTATATGGGATGACGCATATTTATTCTAAACCCGAAAATATAATGATCGCATATTAATGATCCTTGGGTTGTGGGTTCTGCATTCATATGTTGTGCTAACCAGAATATTGTGTTTCCAACGCTAATAAAAATTTGGCTTCCTCCTTCTGTGGGCCATTGCATCTTCGTTCCAAGCTCAAAATATTAAACTATCACATATTTTTGATCCTTTCATCTAGGATTTTGTGTATATATATCACACTCAGAAAAACTTCATGTTTCTAGTGCCAATAAATATTAAGTGTTGAAGAACACACGAAGAACGTACGAAGAATAAAAAGAAAGAGGAGCAGTGTTTATGTGCGGGATGATGGACATGTTCATTTTGCCATTGTCGTAGTGAATTTAGAAAATTAATATTCAATAAAACAAATTCAAACATATATAAAAACCTCTACATCAATTGTCCATTGGAGGTGGCGCCAGGAAGAAGGAAAAGTTGATGATATGGTGACATCAGCGTTCATTGCTCCCACGAGAAGTTTCCTATATGGGATCAAGCGTCATCCTTGTTCTCTAATTCTAGAGGGCTATATTCATTGTAGTGAATATTCTTCATTGAAGAATCTCCTTCCAAGATCTCCATAGCTCTCCCTTTTTCCTAAAATCCTCTAACCAAATGGTGAAGTGCCAAATATGTTTATTAAATATTCTAATTGAGTTGGAACATCAATGGAAGGAAGAAAAGTGTTATCTCCCATTAATGGGGGAGTTCAAGGGTCAGGTGGTCCACACCTTTGAATTTAAATTGGGTGTTTTTTAGTTCGGGTGGTCCCCACCACTAAACATAAAATGGGAGATTTTAAAAATAATATAAGAGTTGTTCCTTATTTTATTTTTATTCATTTAATTCTCCCAAGAAAGTAACAAAAACCAAAATTCACCCTCGACCTACTTCGGTCAAGGTGAAAGACTCCTTTAGTGAATATCGGCATTGTGAGTTCAATGATGCCCCCAGAGTTCAATTCCGAGCAACGGTTCAAAAGTTATATAACTCCGCACACTCGTTTACTAAATGTACCAGAAACACAGTTCAGAAAAATTATAATAGTCACCCTTGAGCTGCATCGGTCGAGGTTATGCTCAACCAAAGTGAAAAACACCCCAACTAACCCACCTGTACTCTCTGATTTCAGATCTGAGTTACTATTTAAAAATTATGGATTTTATAATAAAATAATTGTCACTTAATTATTTTATATACATCCCAAATGTAACATTAACTGGTGTCCCACACCAGCCAAATTTAGTATCTGCCTAAATAAATAACTCCTTCACGAGTACAGTGGTGGTCTCAAATTTTCAATCTAAGCTATCGTTTGAGAGTTATAAGCATTTGAAAAATAATATAATTTACTATGAACTTTTGAATGGGGTTTTACTTGGTCGGTGAAAAAGGAATCTCAGGTAGCACAAGATAAACCCACGAATAAGAGTTTGAGTTCTGAGTTCCAAACAAGAGTGGAAGAGCATGGGGACATATTTTCAAATGATGTTTCCCGGAATACCTCACTGAAGTGAGGGGGATGGCTGTTTTGGCTAGGAACTAGTGGAGATTTGTACCTGTCTTCCCCAGGGAAGAGACACTTTTATCAGCATTGATAATCAAAGGGTAATCCTTCGTTTGGTCAGAGAGATGCCAATGGATTTTTTTGGAGCTGAGGCAGTGTCTGTCTAGTGCACCCATCTTAAGGCTTCCAGAGGAGGGCGTATGGTACATAGTCTACTATGATGCATCAGGAACTACGCTCGGATGTGTCCCAATGCAGTAGTGAATAGTTATCCCATATGGTTCTTGACTACTGAGAGATAACAAGTAGAACTACGATACCCAGGACCTAGAATTAGTTGCAGTGGTCTTCGGCTTGAATATGAGGGAGCATTATCTGATGGACGAATGTTTTACAGTCTACTCGGATCATAAGAGTCTTAGGTATATCTTCTCTCAGAACTACATAATCCTGAGACAAAGATGTTGGCATGAGTTCCTCGATGACTATGAAATCAAGATATTCTATACTATTATGAAGGAGAAACATTGTAGCAGATACACTAAGCAGGAGGACTGATATACAGCTTCTAGGTGAGGTGACGGAGCAGCTGGCCACTTTGCAGATATCCTTTGTGAATCGGGATAGATAAACTTTTCATCAGTGTCTTGCGGTCACTCCCCCACTGCATCAGTGATTCAGGGTGGCACAACATGGGGACACTAACTATGAGACATGTTGTGCTTAGATATCCACAAGACGAGCACCATATAGATTTCTTGAATATGAGGAGCGCATCATTATTTTCAAAGGACGTACCATGGTACCTGTGTCGCTTCGAGAGGAAGTTTTGATGGACTTCCACACATCCCCTCTAGTTTTACATACTATTGTGTTAATGATGTATCAGGACCTTCATCATCAGTTCTGGTGTCCAGTGATGAAGAAAGAAGTGGAAGATTTTGTATTCTGATGCCTCACATGTTAGTAAGTGAAAACTGCTAAGAGCTGGCAGAAGTCTTATGCTACAGGAGAAGGAGACCTTTGGAGTCCATGTATGGTGACCATTTCTTCCTACGGGTCTCACCTTGATGAGGTTTGTAGAGTTTTGGCCTTGGGGGAAAGCTATCACTGAGGTTTATTAGTCTTTTTCAGATCCATCAGACGATAGGAGAGGTAGCATATCATTTTGGCTCTTCAACCACGATTGGAGAGGGTGCGTGACATCTTCCACCTATCCCAACTGAGGGGATACAATCATGACCCATTACACATCATTGACCACGTCGAGCTGGACATAGACGATGGGGAGTTGGGTATAGATGTTCCAGTGGAGATTGAGGATCGACAGAAGTGGGTCCTTTTTGGGAGGTCGTTACATCTGGTGCTCATACTCTAGCAGCACGGCATCCTCTATGAGGGAACATGGGAGTAGGAGGCTCAAATTCTTTCTCAATACAATTTTATTGGTTTTTTGCCTTTATTTTGGATTTCGAGGACATAAATCCCTATATTGGGGAGAACGTATCCTAGAAATTCTATGATTTTTTAATTATATGTAATTATTTTGAGATCATGAAATCTGACAGCACATGATTCTGAGGCCCATAGTGCCAGGAATAGTCCGACGATGTTTTGGTAAACTATAAATAGAACACGTAAACAGTTTTATTTAAAAAGTATAATATCTCATAAATAGTTACTCAGATCAGAAATATGAGGGAAACGTTGTGTTCGATATGATGTTGTAACCCTAGGAGAAACATAAGATTAGTCAGCGTGAGCCTCCTATGAGAAAACCCAAAATGGAATAATTGTAAATAAAATAAATAAATAAATTATTTTATTTTTCAAATGCTTATAACTCACAAATGGTAGCTCAGATTTAAAATCGTAGAAGACCGCTAAACACTTGAGCGAATGATTAATTTAACTAGATACTATCTTTGTCCGACATGTGCCATTAGTGAAAGATAGTGTTTTGCCGAAAATAAAATAAATTAGTGGAAATTATTTTCTTTTAAAATCTATAACATTTTAAGGGTAACTCAGATTGGAAATCTGAGTGTACCGTTGGGTTCCTTGGGGAATTTTTGTAACGCCCCCACCCCAGTTACCCAAATTCGGTACACTATTGCATAACATTGGTATGATACAAGGAAATCATGTCCCAAAAGTCCGATCAGTTTAGTAGCCTTGGAAATACTAGATACCTTCATAATGGAATCATTACAACATGAAAAGAAAAATGACACTAAATTATTTCATTGGAAACATCCAAGCTTCCTAGATTATGCCTACAAGTCACTCATAACTAACCTCTTCACATCCTGGGAAAAATAAAACATAGAAAGGGGTGAGGTCAAATGCTCAGAAAGGATAACAATATAGAAAAACATTCATAAATGAACATAAACATTTATGTCAATGCATAACTGAAACAAAAGCATTTTAAACATCAACTTCATCATAATATTGAAAACAAAATGAAATAATGCCATTTAAATATTCATATGGATATTCTACTAGTCGAATTATCACATGCAATATCAATAACCACTTTCATAATGATGAAATTCATAAAGCTAGACTATCAAAACTACGTAGTAAAGGCCTCGTTCCAAGACTACAAATAAGATTTTGTTAAGGACTCATGTCAAGACACTAGTTTGTCTCATTAGACCTACCGATGCATCGAAGAGCTATAGCGGGATCCACCCGTCACTTAATAAGTCCAATGCATTCCTCAAATGAAATTTTTGAAACATAACATTAACATTATTATTAAAACTAGCATTCAAAATGTCAATAATTTATCCACAAACAATGAATTGTATAAAAATAGCACATACACAGTCAAACATAACTCATTCAATACAATATGGAAGATTGTATTGTAACATATTAACCTCAATCAAGAATAATGAAGGATATTTACATTGATGGAAATATTCATCCAAACTATTTGAGAGAAAAATCCCCATTTTTCTTGAAAACATTTAATAATCACTCTATTTGTCATGAAGCTTTTTAAAAATAGATTTTTGAATAAAAGTTTCCAATACAACGTTGAAACATTTAAAATGTATTTTAATTTTGAAACATTAATTTCCATATACATAAATCCATAAAACCATTTATAAAACATTGAAATTAATTAGAATGATTTAGAATAATAAATCATTAAAACATTTAAAATGATATTTTAGTTAGAGTTCTTATCCAAAGGAGAGGCACTTTAATACAAATAATTAGGGTAGTAAAAACATTATAATATCATGAGAATAAAGTGATTTCATGATATACTATGTCAAACTACATTATATTCAACATATAAAAGTGATTTGGTGTATAACAACAAAGAAGACTCAATGGAATGTAATTTGAGATGAATTTTCTTATAAAGACTGTATCCATAGGTTATGAATAAATCAACAAAATAATTTTGTGTGAAAACTATAAATACACTCAATATGATTGGATATTCAGTGTAAATCAATCAGAGTATATTCACACATATTATTGTAAAAACAACACCAATGAATTGGATATTTAACTCAAAAAATGGATATTGAGTTAAAATTACTCTTATCAAGTTCATATTGATGACTTGAGAATTTATAAATGGAGTGATTATGTGTATAAATGAATATCCACAGAAAGGAGAATGAAATTATGACATAAGAAAATGAATAGTTATTCCACACATAATCTTGGAGTAAAATAATTAATGAAGTATGCGTTAAGTCAAATGAGTGGAAATTGAAATTTCAAATTCCCTTATCGATATGGTGACTTACGAAACATACATCCATGAAAAAAGGATTATAAAATGATGATGTAAATATCCATAAATTACATTATATTACACAATGATTACAATCGTGGTCAGTACATACACCACATGCAATAAATAAGTGGTGAACAATCCAAATCTCATGTAATTAAAAGTGATATAAGAAACCCCTTACCTCAAGTCCGAATTGTCTTGTGTGTTCCTTGTTCTTCCTGAATAATACACATATGTTAATATCAACTTGATTAAGAACAATTTTAAATTTTATTATTTCTTTTATATTACTTATTACATTTCTATAATAATTAGTTAATTATTTGAGTTCATATTGGATATTTTATTGATGTTCGGAACTTGAGTCAAATATGAACATGTTATAATTACAATTTGTCCATGTGGTCAAAAGTCCAATATCTCCGGAATCATATAAATGATTTAGATATCATATAAATATTATATATCCAGTATATATATGTATTTATTTAGTACATAACATTTTGAGATATGAAATGAAATTCAACTTTCATGGAGACGGTAAGTTGTATGTACGCCTGAACGCTACTTTCATTTTTATTTTTATTTTAATCAAATTAAAACATAATTATACATAGTTATAATATAATTCATGTATAATATCATATGATATATATTTTTACATAATTCAATTAACTCTATCATTTATACATTCCATGAATGTCATGAACGAATCATATCACCTTGAGGGGGTGGTAGTCCGCACTTCCTCAAATGAAATTATCATGGTAACACATATTGGAAAGAATATTGCTGTGTTTTTAAATGAAAATTACAGAATCATACAAAACACATAAACATAATATAAATAATATATTAATAAATTTCCTTCATAATGGCCACCATAAGAGGGTGTTGGATATAATCGAACAATCATCGTTTCGTGAGGCGTTAGTTTGTCATCCACAGAAACATTATATTCTTCAACCATTAGTTGGTGGTGTGTGTAACTGTAGATCAAATAATTCATATAAAAACATCCTAGTATATTTAAGATACTGGTTTTGTTACAAAATTAAGGAATAATAGTAGTTCCTGGGGATGGAGAAGTAAAATAAAAGAAATTAATTTAAGAGAAACTCTTACCTTTAATTTGGGTAACTCTTTTTGGTTTGAATCAAAAGGACTTATAGAAGTTCCTTATACCAACGGTAAGGCTTTTAGGTGGAGTAGATGGATATATGGAGCTTAATTTGAAGAGGTTGGCTGAGCCAAAAGTCTTGAGAGGTGTGAATAATTGGTTAGAAGTGATTTCCTTTTATAAGGGGGACGAATGGCTCTTTAGGAAAAACCTATAGTATTATATTATAATAAATTCATATACAGTTTATAATGGCACGAAAGTAGATTATTCAAAGTATAAGGAGTTTATGGGTCTAAATCATTTCATAAAATAGATTTTAGACAGGTTTGTGTCACTATATTAACCTTATCATTTTTTATTTAACTCATAGTTATATAGTTTGACATTTACCATGTCTCTTTATATTTTTATATTATATAGTTAATAAACATACTATATACTTCCAAAAGAAACCCAAGTGGTCCATTAATGATACACCTATCATTATATAAGTCATTTGGCTGATCCTACGATTTTTAGGAATTGAATATTAATTAATAATATAATATTTGTTTTAAAAACTATTTTTTTCAATTTTGACAATATTTATTAATTGATTTTTTTAAAGTCTTAACAACATTATTAATTCGAACCAAATTTATTTAACCAATAATAACATGTCATATTAATCAATAAAATTCGTTTATGACATCAAAAATTTAAAATTATATTTATTTTAGTATTTATAATATCAATAATGTGTTCTATTATTAATACGGAAAATATTACATCATTATTGTTTCATAAATAAATTTCATTATTAAATGTCTAAAAATTATAAATAAACTACCATTATGTATTAAATATTTATATCTTTCTAATTAATATTAATATTCAAAAATATAACATATATAACCCTATGTAAAAAAGTTTTTTCAAAAAGATATATGCTTATGTCATTTTTGTTTTTACTTTAACATAATTAATATAAATTATTATTATCACTTACAAGTGGAACCATGGGGTCCCTAAAATAACCCAAATATGTAAATGGTTAGTAATGACTCATACAATATGGTTAGGACACGTTTTAGGGTATTTTAGTATTATTATAATATTATTTTCTCTACCCTTATTTACCAGATTTACCTTTTATCAATTGTAAATTAAATATTTACCGAAATAATTGTTCAAAATGTCTAAAAATAAAAGTTACCTATTTACAAAATTTGGTCCTCCAGATTCTAAATATAGAAACCATTTTTCTAAATAAAAAACACAGAAGTGGCATAAATTAATTTAATATTAATTCCCGCTGTCAAAACAAAAAGCGTGTTTTTAAGAAATAAAAACAATCAAAAGATTGACACTTGTTTATATCCGTTTTAAATGTGAAATTACATAGAATTACCAAAATTGTATTAAATGGTAATAATATATTATAAATATACTTTAAAACCACTCAAATTCATAATTTATCACAATTAATTATTTCTATTAAAGAAGATGTTTTTAATTAGAATTTAGTAATTTTCACTATTCATCAAAATATGAAAGTTATCAAAAAAGTTCAAAAATTTCACCCTGAGCTAATTTCGATATTCTGAATCCAAAAATGAAGTCCATTTTGGATGATAAAATGTATAAAATTTCAATTAGTCGGTATTATTACTCATAATGGATAGTTTGATTGGTTGTGGTGCGTGTTAGAACTCGAAGTTGCGTACAACACACACTACTGTATTATTCAAAGAGAAGTGTACTGTGGAAGCTTGGGGTGTTACATTCTCTCCTCCATCAATATATTTCACCCTCGCCAATTTTAAAATTGGGCTTGGGAATATAATGGAAAGTCCCACATGAGAAAAAGAGTCAATAAAACTATCACTTTAAAAGAAAGAAAGAGAAGTACAAAGGTCACCCGAGATAAACATT
Organism: Viscum album; assembly: GCA_963277665.1. Lineage (NCBI taxonomy): Eukaryota > Viridiplantae > Streptophyta > Magnoliopsida > Santalales > Viscaceae > Viscum > Viscum album. Next base: position 1,683,839,613 of record OY728158.1, read on the forward strand.
ACTAGGATTCCATGTAGGAAAAAAATGGATATGGATGATTAAATAAGTGTCATGTTCTTATGGATAGGGATAGAAAACATGGTCAGGTGAAATTTGACAACAAGAAAAGCACAAACTTGTGATGGGACATATGGTAATTAGTCTCCCTGTAGGAAAAGTAAACAGACATCAATTTTTTTGTTTTAAGTTACATTACATAAAGATAAAGAATTAATTAATGCGATTGACTAAAAAAATAAAGAGATATACATACTTTATAAATACTGTTTCATTCGTTAATAAATTTCTACAACTAACTCATGTTTTTTAAATGATTTGTATTCAATAAGACAAGGTCACACTGGATGAGCATGAATAAACATCTAGAGAATCTAAAGATCCACAAAGGATAAACTATATATTTACCTTGTCTTTAGAGATAAATAAAACCAAAAAGGTTAGTACAAATCTATGGGTCCCCCAAATGTATATTCCTTTAGATAAAGACACACTAATCATAATTTCTAAAATTAAACAATCAATTCCCCAAAGTTAAATAAATACCATTCAATAAGCCACAGTCTTTAATGTCCTTCAATATAATCTAAACTAATAATGAATCCCAAAACATTAAAGAATTTGGTTATGTAGTATTCCACGATAAATTTTATCTCCAAGTGACATCAACTACTCCTAAAGTCACATACATAAAATTAATTAACCTAATCACATATTCTCTATTATAGGTTAATCATTTCCATAAATAATCCAAATCACTAGAAATACACAATAAAAACATAAATAAAAATCCACCATTACTCCTGAAATGATAATCCCAGAGTATTCCATTTTCCTTGGTCCTATAGTGTTCCTAACAAAGTGAACATCATCAAAAAAAACATTTATCATTTAATCAACGAATCATTTTTTGATACTAAGGGTATTCATTTGATAAGATATAAGATCCCAAATCATCATATTATTGATCAATGAAATCATTTGACTAAAAATAATTAGCCACACTAACCAGGGACTGCACGTAGTCCAGTGGTCGACAATTAATACCAATCGCACTTTGGTATTGGGTTCAATTCCCACAACTTTTTCCAACGCGATGGGTTGTCACACGGTCTGCATGTTGTCCTTTTTCAAAAACTATATTTTATAAAATTACCAAAATGAGATAAATTCCTCAAAATAACCATAACAGAATTTAACCACAAATTTTATCTCATGCCTTGCATTTTCATCCCAAAATATAATAACTTGTAATTTCCTCGATCCTAATGATCATATAAAACCAAATGGTTATTTATAACTATATTCAGAAGAGAAAAGATAATTCCTACTCAAATATCAATTTCACATGACAAACTGCAGGGTTATAAATACAAGAGAAAATTATTCCAAAGTAATCCCATCAACAAGGAGCACTTGTACTCTTAAAAATTTCTCTAACCATTTATTTCCACGTAGCTTCTTCTTTGACCATGAAAATAACCTATAGAATAGGGCACTTACTCGAGTAATGGCCAGGTCCCCTATATTTACGAAAAATGATTGTAAATGGATTCTTGGGACTATTTTTATTTTCTTCCATAGTACTGTTCATTTTTACATGGCAATTATTCACTTTATGTCCTTCTTTCCCACAGGTAAAGGATTTCATTGTTCCATTGAGACACTTTCCTGGGTGTGCCTATCCACATTTCTAGCTTGATGAAAATTTAGCTTTCTTCTCTCCTTGGTATCCGCAGCTGGAGCTCTTATCATTCACTACCTTTCTTTTAATTGTTGAGTCCATGACATGGTTAATATATATGTTGTTGATCAAATTTTTTGGAAAGTGATTTGGCATGAACAAAATATCTTTTTCTCCTATCAACATTCCCTTTTTTCTCATTTCCAACACCATTCCCACCTTGTACATCATTCTCAATATTACTATTACTTCCTTCAAACCCAGCCATTGACTAAAACTAGAAATCATTTTTTGAGTAAGAGTAGTCATAAAATCATTTATAGAATATCATGACACTATATTTTCATTTTTTAAACACCTTTGGATTAAACGTGTTCATTTATTCTCATCTAATATTAAAATCCTTCAAATCAGTTTGTATGAAAATTTAGATAATCATATGCATATCCCCCAGAAGTTTCATAAGCAAGAGTTAAGCAAGGTCTGTTGTCGTGCACCTGTTCCCGTTCGAGTCTCACTCAAAGCTGTCTTTTCGGGTTTTACCCCTAGGTACATCTGTGCTAGAGCCGCCTCAACTAGCTCATATCCAGAAAAGGATGTATTGCTAAGAAAACTCACAAAATCTATACAATACCAAAATTCCATGAAGTTCTTCTATACTAATCCTCAATGTCTATCTTAGGGCTATGTGATCTAATCATAGTTTATCTAAATCTAGTTTCCAGGGTTTTTACTAAACATCCCTCTGATACTAACTATAACGCCCTGACCCCAGTTACCTAGAGTCATTGCATTATTACAGAACATTAGAATGATACATGAAAATCATGCCCTGAAAGACCAATCAGTTTTGTTGCCTTGGAAAAAATAGATACATTCATAAGGTCAACAACACAACTTGAAAAGAAAAAAGACACTTAATTATTCCATTGGAAACATTAAAGCATCCAAAATTATGCCTGAAAGTCACTCATAACTAACTTCATCACATCCTGGAATAAAGAAAACATAGAAAGGGGTGATCTCAAATGCTCATTAAGGATAACAATAAAGTGGAAAATTTCATAAATAAGCACAAACATTTAAGTCAATGCATAACTAAAACAAAAGCCTTTTAAACATGAAAATCAGCATAATATGGGAAAAAATGAAATAATTCAATTTAATTATTCACATAGATATTCTAATAGTCTAATAATCATATGAAATATGAATAACCACTTTCATAATGATGGAATTCAAAATTACATACTATCATAACTACGTACCCAAGGCCTCGAGCCAAGACTACAAATATGATTTTGTCAAGGCCTCGTGCGAAGACACTAGTTTGTATCATGAGACCTTTCGATGCATCGAGGAGCTATATAGGGATCCACCCATCACTTAATATGTCCAATTCATTCCTCAAATGAAAATATTGAAACATAGCATAAACATTCGTATTAAAACTAGAATACAAAATGTCAATACTTTATCCACAAACCATGAATGGTATAAAAATAGCACATCTACAGTCAAACATAACTCATTCAATACAATATTGAAGATTTTATTATAACATATTAACCTCAATATATAAAAATTAAGGATATTGACATAGATTAAAATATTCATCAAAACAATTTGAGTGAAATATCCCCCTTTTTCTTGAAATCATTTAAAAGGAACTCTATTTGTCAAGAAGCTGTTTAAAAATAGATTTTTGAATCAAAGTGTCCCATACAAATTTGAATCAATGAAAATGAATTTTATTTTTAAAACATTATTGTCCATATGAATATATCCATAAAACAGTTTTAAAACATGTACATTAATTAGAATGATTTAGAATAATAAATCTTTAAAACATTTAAAATAATATTTTAGTTAGAGTTCTTAACCAACTGAGAGACACATGAATACAAATAACTGAGGTAATGAAAAAATTATATTATCATTAGAATAATGGGATTTCATGATATACTATTTCAAATTACATTATATACACCATATAAAAGTTATTGGGTGTATAACAATGATGAAGTCTCAATGGAATGTAAATTGAGATGAAATATCTTATAATCACTGTATCCTTAGGTTAAGGATAAATCATCGACATAATTATGTGTGACAATTATAAATACACTCAATATGATAGGATATTAAGTGTAAATAAATTAGTATACAATCACAATTATTCTTGTAAAATCAACACCAATGAATAGGATATTTAAACCAATAAATAGAGATTGAGTTACAATTACTCATGTCAAGTTCATATCGAAGACTTGAGAATTTATCAATGGATTGATTATGTGTATTAAAGTATATCCACAAAAATGAGAGTGAAAATTATGAGATAAGAAAATTAAGAGTGATTCCACACATAATCTTGGAGTGAAATAATAAATGAAGTGTGTGTAAAGTCTAATGAGTGAAAATTGAAATTTCAAATTCCCTTATCGATTTGGTGACCTAAGAAACATACACCCATGAAAGAAGGATTATAAAATTATGTTGTAAATATATATAAATTAAAGTATATTACACAATGAATACAATCATGTACAGTACAGACCCCATATGAAATAAATAATTGATGAACAATAGAAATCTCACGGAATTAAAAGTGAGATAAGAAACCCCTTTCCCCAAGTCCGAATTGTCTTGTGTGTTCCTTGTTCTTCTGGAATAATAATATTAAGTTAATTTATACTTGATTAAAAACAATTTTAAATTTTATTATTCCATTTATATCACTTATTATCTTTCTATAATAATTGGTTAATTATTTGTGTTCATATTGGATATTTTATTGATGTTCAGAATTTGAGTCAAAAATAAACTTGTTATAATTACAATCTGTCCATGTAGTCAAAAGACCATTATCTGCAGAATGATATAAATGATTTAGATATCATATAAATATTATATATCTATCATATATATGTATTTATAATAGTACATGACATTTGGAGATAAGAAATGAAATACACCTTTCATGGAGACGGTAAGTCGTACGTACGCATGTACGCTACTTTCATTTCTATTTTTTATATTAATGGATTTAAAACAAAATAATACTTAGGTATATTATAATTCCAGTATAATATCATATGATATATATTTTTTTCATAATTAAATTAACTCTATCCTTTATATGTTCCATGAATGTCATGAACAAATCATATCACCTTGAGGGGGTGGTAGTCCGCACTTCCTCAAATGAAATTATCATGGTCACACATATTGGAAAGAATATTTGTCTATTATTAAATGATAATTACAGAAGAATAGGGAAAAAATAATCATTATATACAAAAAATATAAATATAGTTCCATCATAATGGCCACCATAAGAGGCGGTAGGAGATAATCGAACAATCATTGTTTCGTGAGGCGTTAGTTTGCCATCCATAGAAAAATTATATTCTTCACCCATTAGATGGAGGTGTATGTAAGTGTAGATCAAACACTTCTTATAACAAAATCATATTATATTTAATATACTTTTGATTTTACAAATGAAATGAATAAAAATAGTTCATGGGGTTGGAGAAGAAAAATAAAATAAATGAATTTTAGAGAAATCATTGCCTTAAATTTGGGTAACTCCCTTTTGATTGAACCAAAAGGACTTCTTGATGTGCCTTCTGCCTATGTTAGGGCTTCTAGGTGGATGAGAGGGATATAGGGAGCTAAATTGGGCATATTTTGGACGGGAAAAAGGTCTTGAGAGATGTGAATAGTTGGTTAGAAGTGGTGTCCTTTTATAAGGGGGAGGAGGGGCACTTTAAGAAAAACTTAATGTATTATTTTATAATAAATTCATATTCAATTTATAATGGATGAAAAGTAGATTATTCATAGTCTAAGATGGGAATGGGTCTAAATAATTTCATAAAATAGATTTTAGATAGGTTTGGGGCACTGCATTAACCTTATATTGTTTATTTAACTCTTAGTTATATAGTTTGACATTTACCATGTAACTTTGTATTTTTATATTATATTGTTATTAAACGTACTATATACTTTAAAGATACCCCCAAGTGGTCCATTAAGTATACATATATCATTATATAAGTCCTTTGGCTGATCCTTCTATTTTTAGGTATATAATATGAATTAATAATATAATATTTGTTTTAAAAACTCTTTTGTGTCGATTTTGACACTATTTAGTAATAGATTTTTTGTTAAAGTCTTAAAAATTGTATTAATTCATAAAAAATTCATTTAAGAAATACATACATGTCATATTAATCAATAAAATTAGTATATGACATCCAAACATTCAAATTATATTTATTTTAATATTTATAATACCAATTATTTGATTTTTTATAAATAAGGAAAATACTGCATCATTATTGTTTCATAAATAAATTTCATTATTCAGTGTCTAAAAATTATAAATAAAATACCATCATGTAGGAAATATTTTTATCATTCTAATTTATATTTAAAGTCGAAAATGTAACATATATACCCCTATGTAAAAATTGTTTGGCTAAAATATATATGCTTTTGTCATTTGTTTTACTTGAACTTAATTAATATGAAGTGTAATTATCACTTACAAGTGGATCCATGGGGTCCCCAAATCAACCCAAAGATGCCCATGGTCGGACATGACTCATTAAATAGGGTTAGGACTCATTTTAGGGTAATTTATTATTATTATAATTTTATTTTTTAACCCTTATTTACTGGATTTACCTTTTTACCATGGTAAATAAAATATTTATCGAAGTAATTATTCAAAATGTCTAAAAATAAAAGTTACCTATTTACACAATTTCGACCTCTTGATTTTATATATGGAAACAATTATTCTAAATTCAAAACACATAAGTGGAAGAAATTAATTTAATATTAATTCCCGCTGTCAAAAATAAAAGCATTTTTTATGAAATAATAACTATCAAAAGATTTACACTTGTTTATGTCCGGTTTAAATGTGAAATTTCATACAATGAACAAAATTATATTAAATGGTAAAAATATATTTTAAATATACATTAAAAACACTCAAATTCATAATTTATTACTATATATTATTTTGATTTAAAAAGTTGTTTTTAATTGAAATTTAGTAATTTTCACTATTCATCAAAATATGAAAGTTATAAGAAATGTACAAAAATATCACCCTGAGCTAATTTAGATATTCTAAATCCAAAAATAAAGTCCATTTTGAATGATAGAATGTTTAAAATTTCAAATATTGGGTATTATTATACATAATGGCTAGTTTGATTGGTTGTGGTGTGTGTTAGAACGTGAAGTTGCGTACAACACTCGCTACTGAATTGTTCAAAGATATGTATATTGTGAGAGCATGGGGTGTTACAGTTTATCACTTTACAGAGCCTACCCTATACTTGAGTGGTTCGAGGGAGACTGTTAACATTTTTCCATCCTTTTTTTCAGGTTCATTTAGTAAACATGCTAGCGGTGTTTTCTAAGATTTGAACCTCTGCTCAAAATTTGAATCTGAGGACACGATTGAACTCACAGTGCCGGTATTCATTTAAGGAAACCTCCACCATGACCATAGTTTGTCGATAGTGAATGTTATAAATTGGGTTTTTAATTAAAATAATAATATTAAATTAAATTTGTGTAACATTTTATTTTCTTTATTAAAGCCTCCCACATGTGGATGTTGAGAAGTGGGGACCACTAGACCTAAGCCTCTCATAAGAAGTTATGATGGCAGGGACCACACGAACTAACCCCTCGTGAGAGGTTATAGTGGTGGGGACCACCCTAGGTAAAAACCCCCTTGAACTCCCCATTAATTGAGAAACCCTCATACTTCCTATTAAATGTGGGGGAGCCTCTTCAACTCCTCCAACATTTATTATGCCAAATCAATTTAATTAATTAGGATATTTTTATGTTGTGCCAAAAAAATAAATAATAGATATCATAATCAAATATCTTCGGATACCATTTCATTTTTGTGGAATTGGGGAAAAGGCTTGGAAAAGGAGAGAGCGTTAGTGAACTTGGGAGAAATATCTCCAAATAAGACGCCAAAGAAGAATACTGACCATGACTTCAAATTTATTCCCTGAGACGTCCTCTAATGTGAGACATCTTCAATCAACAATCGTTTTCCCCTCCCCAATGATGTGGTCTTCTCCCTCGCGATCTCTGTCGAAGAATCAAATGAGGTAGGGTTTTTGTTCCCATGTTCTACGCTTCTATGTTTAATTTCCAAGAATGGAATTAGTTATTAATGAAGGTTGTGAATATTGATGTTCTTATATATCTTCCATACACATTCTTTTTCTTGTTTAGCAACTTGCTACTGCTCTAATGTTGAGGGTGTGGGTGAAACAAACATGGCCCGACCCCTCTGTCGTTCTTCATGAATGGTGTATTCTTTGTGATGGATGAAGGTGACTTTGGTGACAGCGACCAGTGCCAGCGGTCGGTGCCAGTGGAACTCGAGAACCGCCGACGAAGGCACGACCCCCCGATGGCCCACTCCCTCCGTGCCCCGGGTCACTCCGCCGTCTGCGACCACCACCGCCCACGTCCTTCGTCGTTCCGCGGCCTCTGCTGCTATTTGTCGTCCAGTCCACCACCTCCAAACGATCCGTCACTGCCTGGCCTAGTAGCCGCCACCGTCCATGCCTTTTCTGTTGGTCTGAGTTGTCACCGCCCATCGAGCCGCCACCGTTGGGCTGAACCAAAACTATCGGGGCGAGCCACCGTCCAGTCCATCCCCACCGTCCCAACCAAGCCACGGCCCGAACAGCTGCCACCCTTCCTGTTGAACCACCTCGGATGAGAAGCCTCCTGGCCTCGTGCCCTCTCAGAAACCCCTGGATAAGCCTCTCCATGGCATCACGCCCTCACGGCACCCTCCGCATCCTCATGGCCCCTAGATGCCATCCGCGGCTCCTGGCGGCCTGCCGGGCCAGACCTAGCAGGCCGGGCCGAAACCAACAAGTCGGGCTGCCCAACAGGCCAAGCCGGGCCCAATGGGTCATGCTGAGTCAACCCGAATTGGGTCGGTCCAGGCCTGGTTAGGTCAGATTAGTCCGACCGGTTCGGATTGGACCCGGACCCACTACGACCCATATACATTCTTTTGACCATAACATTGGCACTGAACATCGGTTTAAAGAACTATCATTGGAGCTTGAAATATTGGAGTGAGATGGTCCCTTTGATTATACCCCATTACATATTTGGTTTATGATGGGGTACGGTCAGGTTGGATCAAGAAATAATCCAACTGGGCCCCTGGGACTAAAAGGCTAATAACTCACAGACTGGGAGTCTGAATGATGTGTTGTCTGTTGCGTTGAGACCCCGATGATGTTGTATTTCTTTCAGATACATATTCATGGGACATCATGGTAGTTGGAAAATCGACCATTGGCTTGGGGAGAGGACTCTCTCTGAGACAAAAAAAAATCATAGTGCCAAAGCCCAGTAGCTTAGTGTGACTAGAATAGTGCTCCAAGCTATCCTGTGCGGGTCTGATCCTAGTGATCATGTGTGGGTCAGGTCCTTGTGATATTGTGTGGGTCAACTCCTAGGAAGCCTATGTGGGTCAGCTCCAAAAATCCTATGTAGGTCATCTCTGAGCGATCCTCTATGGCTCAGCTCCAGTGGTCGTGTGTGGGTCAAATCCTAGTGATCCTGTGTGGGTCAGCTCCTAGCGATCCTATGGGGGTCAGCTCTAGTGATCCTACGTGGGTATGATCCTAGTGATCCTTGGTGGGCCAGCTCTAGCGATCCTCTATGGGTCATCTCACAGAGATCCTGTGTGGGTCAGCTCCATGGATCCTGTGTGGGTCAGCTCCTAGCGATCCTGTGTGGGTCTGCTCTAGAGATCCAATTTTGGTATGTTGCTAGCGATCCTGTGTGGGTCAGCTCCTAGCGATTCTATACAGATAAGCAGCAAAGCCTCTTAACAGATTATGATGATTTAGTAGTTACATCTAATCATCTCTATTATTTTACATAATGATATACCTAGTGTGAGATGAGTCATAACCTCGGTGTTCCTTCATAATTGAGATTAATTAATTGATAACTTCGGTATAAGTGTGGCCATATACCTATGTATAGTTATTTGCAGTTTTTAAGATATTTGGTTTATCTTTTGTGGATTTCGTGAGACCATGAGGGTGTTGGGGTCCCTACTAATTATATTAATACTCACCCCTACATGGGCTATGCCCACACCTTGTTGTGTTGGATGCAGATGATGGATAACACTGACTGTGGCAGAGAATACCATGACTGGATGGTTCTCAGAGGTGGACCATATGACATGTCAGTATGCAGAGCAGACGAGTGTATGGGGTGTTTTGTGGAGGCGATTTGTACTTACCCCTCAGATGAAGAACAACAATGACTGAAGTTGAGAATACCAGAACTGGACGGTGCCTGGAGGTGGACCATATGATGTTTCAGTACGTAGAAGAGATGTGTGGATGTGGAGTTTTGTGGAGGAGATCTTTACCTACCCCTCAGATAGGAACCAACGGATGACCCATTAGCTTATTTGCATTTTCTTCAGTTATATTGTATTTCAGTTTTACTTGTACTGTTATTGTTGGAATTATATTTTGTACCTTTTTTACTTCATCACTCTATTTTCTATACAGTTGACTTTCATTCTTATCTTGATGTGCTCTAGGTTTCATTTTTACAGGTAATGAAGGTATTGCCTCCCCAGTTTTAGGGAATACGCCTTTGGTTCAATGTCTCCAGAAAGTAATGGGGAACCCTTACCTAGAGAAGCACTCACAAAAAAACCGTAATGATCATTCATTGAACAATAAATATAGAATGAGTAGGGATCTCGAAAATATCCCAGGGTATTATAATTCAGAGAGGCTATAAGATAAATCAAATAATAAAAATTATCCCAGAACCCTAATACTCCATTTTGAGGGACATATGGGACGTGAAAGCCCATTATAGGTCATGAATTGCATAAACACTGAAATCAATATAAAGAATATGCATTTTTATACATTCATGATCTTATAAATTACATGATGTGTTAAAAATACATAGTGTATGACTCTCTCTTTCCCAGAACATATTTCATGACATCATCCATGAAATAATTACATTACATGCAATCTATTAACATAGTCTCTAATCACCTAGATGATATATTGAAAATAAACTATCTCATCAAAAAAAATAAACTGTTATTTTTTCGAAACATAACAACAATCCCAAAACGAATTTAACAAATTCATTATGGGAATTCATTATTTAAAAAACAGACATCCTCAATATTTGGTTCATTTTATCTATAAAACTTCTTCAATAATTTCAAATCCCACAAACTGAACCAAATAGGGATGATGAATAAATAATTTAACAATGGTGTATATGAAATGTGTAACAAGGAGTTACAAAAAAATATTTTTAGAAACTCCTACCTTTAATGATTGTATCAAAGAAAAAACACCCACAATGAGATTTCAATGAGGAAGGAAGATGATAGAGACAATTTAATGTCTTTCTAAAAACACCATCAATCAAAACATGGATCTAATCCATTAGTATTATAAAGCTTAAACACTATGGAAAAGGGGTATAAGGAAATATATCGGAATAAAGAAATTAATATAGATTACATATTTGATTGGAGTCAAATTCTTCCACTAAAGTAATGATAAAAAAAATTATACATTTTTTCAAAACTCCTCTAGTAATAATTTAATAGAAAATTTATGAATTAGAGTCGATAAGTAGAAAATAAAAACAAAATATGAATTTTTTATTGTCAATAACTGAAAAAAAACTATCCCATAACCCCCATGGATAGTATATTGAATTTATAGCAATATCAAGGCCATGATGTATCCTCCATAGACCACACTGCAGAAATTCAAAGTTGACTTTCCTCATTAAAAAACATCACAATACTCACACAAAGTATCTTCACTTGGGTATGTCTATGGATAATGTTCATCACCATGCTGCAATAGTAACTTCTTGAGATAGGTGTTCAGTCCAAAATTGTTTATTATAATTTTTTTCTATTCCTCTATATTTTGAAAATCACAAATAAATTTTCTTCCAAATTGTTTTTAGTCTTTTCATTATAAATTTTAGCTTAACCTAAACATATTTACTTTATTAAATTCACTTTGAATTAAATATGATCCTTATCTATGAACACAAAATCATATTTTTATTCAGTATCTTATTGCCCTAGAATTGCGAGATTTAAAATCACAGAATTGTGAATCTGATTTCCCTTGAATTTTGTATTAAATTATCATAGAATTGTGATTCTGATTTCAATAGTATTCTGAATTCGATTATCAAATAATTGTGAATATTATTTTCTTATAATTGTCAATCCAATTCTCATCAATTTTTGAATCTTATTCTCTAAAAAATCATAAATTGATTCTCTTTGAAATTATACTATGATCATAATTGAAATTAGAAAACAATTTTTTACATTTAATAAATTCAATTCTTTATAAATTTATAATATTATTTACACTATAATAAGAAAAAAATTATTATTTTTTGTTAATGTTATAATCATTAATTATTGTATCATTTCATTTAATCAAATAAAATTTTTGACAATGATTCTCATGTATTTTATGAAAAAATTATTTTCTCATGTTTTATCTCTTATTTTGTTTTATAAAACGATGTCATCCAATTTTTTTATACCAATTTTTCAAGATTTCACTTGTATAGGTCCTTCCCAAAATTTAAATAAGTATTATTTTTGGAGGATGATGTAAATTTCGGAGAAATCACCTATAAATACCCCCATAATTTTAATTTTATCGATGCTGTGAACATTTGGTATAATTGATACTCTATGTGAGCTCTTCAAGATTTTAATCATGTGAGTGATTTGATGAGTTTATGTTGCTAAGCGATTTTTCTAGTTACATAAATCATCAACATGATTTTTTCTCTCTAGTGTTATTTCGATTATTTTAGTATAACATTGAGGGATTCCATGATGAAAAAAGAGTGAGGTGCCAATTACTTACTTAATGGAAGGCTTTTAAGTTGATGGAAGACAATGATTCCAATAACATTAAAACATGACATCATTCGGTGATAGAATGAATGATTCTAATCTTCATAACGAGGGATTACCCTAGTCGGGGTATTAGATGATTTTTTAAAGCATAAATCAAAGAACCCTTATCCATGGTAGTTGGATATTCTTCACTTTATGTTAAATATTTCTTTTTTAGTGGTTTATTTCATACATTTTTCTTGTATACCACTACATTTAGTTACATGTAGAAAGTGTAACATTCTTAATCATTATTATTCTTGTACAAATATAGAAATATTATATTCTATACGATTTAAGGTAGAATATTTCCTTTTTTAAACTTGTTTATGTTTCTTTATAGGATCCATATTATCAGATACTATTCAAGTTGGTTTATTTATTTAGAAATAAATAGAGTTTGTGAATTAATATTGTTTAACATTGATAAGAAAAAATATTTTTTTTAATCATTGTTTTTAAAACATACAATTCACCACTTCTAATTGAGAAATCTACATATTAACATTGATCCTATAATTGGAATCCTGGTAGGTATCCAAAATAATTATACTTTCATAGAATTTTTATTTCTCAAAATTTCTTTTTTAATTTTAATTGATCATATTTTAATAAAATATAATTTATAAACTAATTGTTTATTTGAATTTTATACTAATCCATTTTTAGGAAATGGATTTTTTCTAATCATGATAGGAATGAGAATTGGATCAATTGGGAACTTAAATACAATAGGACCCCCAATATATGATGAGAATTTCTATAAATACTAGATATATAGAATGAATACTTTTTTATCATTATTCAAGTTGATAACATCATCATTCTTGCTCGTGAATACAAGATTCCTGTCAAGACCAATTTCCAATCATTAAAAACTAAACTATTAGGATAACATTATGGTACATAATTTTTTATTATATTCTATTACGAAGAACTTCTATAGAGATATTTCATCATGTGAAGCCTCTAATATAATATAGATGAAATTATAATTTACACATTTTTTCACATACAAGGTTATTGATAAAAGAAGATTTATGATAAGAGATGGCTACAATTTAATCATATTTTCCTATGGTGAAACCGTAGGAAAATTCTGACAATGGTTTATAAAAAATGTCAATAGCTTACAATAAATTGGAGAAAAAGGTCTAGATAATGATAAACACATTAAAATAATCATTGATATCATTCCCAATGAGTTGGAATCGAAAATAACATCAAATGATTAACCAAGGATTGTCTCAATAATTTCCCTCGATATATTATTCATAAATCTTCTATATCGTGATTATAGAATGAATGTGATGCTGATAATATTAACAAGAATAATACTACTCTTTCACTTAAAACTACATCAAATCAGATGAAATAAAAAACTTATGATAATTATTCTAATTCAATAATTTCCAAGAATGTTGATTTTTAGTCATACTCAAGTTAATTCCAACATTTATAGAATGTGTTAGAAAATCCTACTCAATGGAATAGGAAGATTATTTGTAATAAGGAATTTTAGTACCTAAATAATAATAAATACATATATGTTATGAATTTTTCTGTACTCACATGTTACGAATTTACGAAAAAGGGAAGTATCAGACATGATTTTCTAAGGATTAAGAGAAAGGAAAATAAATAAATATATTCTGATAAGAATCAGAAATGATATTATAAACTCCAGGGAAAGAACATCATTAGGGAATGTGATTCATGGATTTCAAGTAGTGTAGACTCATATTATTAATCATCAGATAATGAATCCTCTATAATGAATAATAATTCTCTAATCTCTAGAGAACCTATAGAAAACCAATGATTCATGGATATGGTTCACACTACTAAATACTTAACCAATATGTATTTAAATTCTAACTATCATGAAAATGATGACTATATTTCTTCCGATGAAGAATTTTCCTAAGAAAAAGATATTTCTTTACATTATTTTGATGAAGTATAAAGGTTTTATAAGTTTCTGGAAAATGAAAACATTAAGGTAAAGAAAAAAATTTTAAATGGAAAATTATGAAATCAATATTTTAAAAAATATGTAACAGATCATTCAAAATATCTTGATGAAAAATCATTAGAAATTTTTTTATTTCAAATATCCGCGAGGAACTTAATTTTGTGAAGAATAAATTTCCTAACAATCGTGGAAATGTTAATTTAATGAAAAATGTTTTAGTGACTATCCCAAATTCCATCACAATTGACTATGAGGATTATAATTTAGTTGTTATAATACAATATGAAATATTTTCCTAAAAGTGAATTTTATCAAACATTACTTATTGAAGGATCAAGTTTGAAAAAATGTATTGAAAACAACATTTTCTAATGAATAGTTCTGGAATTGTATATTCTCACTCAAAGCTAGTTTTTAGTCATAATTAATTTGTACTTCAACATGCACAATTTTCACTAACTGTCAATGTGGTGGAAATTGGGAGAAATCTATTTTTTAATCAAAATTTAATCCTTAGGTTTTCATAAATAATAGTTTTCTAATCATATGTGGATATGAAGGATTTTAAATTCTAATAATTCCTAATCCAAACATGTTTGGACTATGAATGTTTAACTATTTTATTTTTAGTTATAAAAAAGGATGTTCCCACAAAAATACATGGCTCATTGATAGTGGATGTTCCCGGAACATGACAGATACAAAAACTTCTTCAAAAATATTTTGAAGATGAAAAAAGAAAAACTCACATACAGATAAGATTCTCAAGGATCAATTGTTTTTAATGAAAAAAATATTCTTCTTATAAAATCCTTAATTTAAAATGATTTATTTTTTAATGTTCATAAGTAAAACTTTATAATAATATTTTAATTATGTGATGAATGTTACCTTCTGAATTTTTTGAATGATAAATTCATTGTTTAGAATTCTATGGATGAATTCAATCTATCTTCCCATCAACATGAGAATGTCGATAAACATAAATTAAATTACCTTAGGAGCCAAAAAATTCCTTTCCATAGTGTAATGGATGATCAATATTGGTTTTTTCATATAATATTTGTAATCTATAACCTTAATAGCATATAAAAAAATTATAAAAAAACTTGTTGACGAAATACCATATAATATATTTGTTTCTTCAAATGTTTATGATCCTTCATAATATTAAAAGCCACATAAGTACAGATTTACATCAATAAGTTATGTCTAAACATATAATGCATTACAGCTACTGCATATGGATATTTTTTGTTCAAACCAGATTGGTTATATTTCACTCCGATACTATGTATTTTTTAGTTAATGATTACAATAGATTTTAAAGGGTCTATTTTCTAGTGAAGAAATCAATATACTTACATTATTTTAAATCATTTTTTTCCAAATTTGAATATGATAAAAAAAATTCATTGACAATTATTCGTTCTGATCATGGTGGATAATTTGAAAATATAGATGTTGATAATTTTGTAGTATGAAAGGAATTACTCATAACATGACAGCCCATTGAACTCCTCATCAAAATGGTGTTGTTGAAAGTTGAACCTGAATTCATCAGGAGTTAACAATAACCATATTGAGTGAATAGTCAATTTCTAATCATTTTTGTGCAGATTGTTTAAGTATTTATTGTTATACTATAAATCATGTTTAAATAAATCCATTTATTAATAAAACCCCTTATGAGTTATGGATCTGTCAAAAACCTATAGTTTCACATTTTAATGAAATTTGATGCAATGTATGCATGTTGAATACTAAATATAAAATTCAAAAAATTTCACCGAAATATGATGATAGAATTTTCCTAGGATATTCCACTACTTCTATGGATTATAAACTTTTTAATAAAAATTCATACACTATTAAGGAAGAAAAACACATTAAATTTGATGAATTTGATCATTTTTTTCATTAAGAACCCCAACCAACATCTCCATATGTGTTGTTAATAATTAATTATCTTCCTTGTGTAGAAGATTATCATAATCATGATATTAATCAGAAATATTTCCATGATGTATTCAATCCAAAATAATTTCGACTATATGCTGATGAATAGGTAATATAAAACCCAATTTAGTTTTTTCTGAAGAATTATACCAATTGTAGTATCATTGTTGATGTACATCAACCTGTAAAGAGAATGTGATCTATATCAAATGAAGTAGTACATATATAATTCTTTTCCCAATTAGAACCTAAAACTACAGGTGAATCTTTTGGTGATTAATATTGGATTAAAGTAAAGAAAAATTAACTAAATGAATTTGAAAGTTATAATGTCTAGAAATTGGATAAATGACCTAAAAACATCTATAATTAGAGTAAAGTGGGTCTTTAGAAATAAATGTGAGGAAAATTTAATCACAGTAAAAAATAAAAATATATTAGTTACTAAAGTCTATAATCAACTATAAGAAATATATTATGAAGAAACATATGTTTTTTTATAAAACAATTAATCTATTCAAATTATCCTATCCTTTAGAACATTCTATAATTTCAATATTTTGAAAATATATTTGATGTGTTATCTACATAATGGATATATTTGAGAAGTTTTTTATGCTTAAAAACCTCCGGGTTTGGAAGACACAAAACATCCTAAACATGTTTATAAACATACCAAAGCATTATATGGTCTTAAAAACTCCCCTAGAGCATTGTACAATAGAATTTTAGGATTTCTGTTACAAAACCAATAAATTAAAGGAACTGATGATCCAGCCTTCTTTAAAAATGAAGAAAATAATTTTTTTCAAAACGTTGTTGTTGACATTATATTCAGATCAACTCAGCATGCCTTAACTAATTCATTTTTAATCATATGAAATCTGATTTTCAAATGAGTATGACTGGTGTGTTAACATTTTTTGGGTTTTAAAATTTATCCAAAGCAATAAGAAACTTATATATCTCAAAAATTATATTAAATTTATTTTTAAAAAAATGCATTCAAAAACACAAATAGTGTATGTGCTACAATCAGTATCTCGAATACTCATGATCATGATGATGGTGGAAAACTAAAAGATCAGTCATATTTTATGGATATGATAGAAAGTTCATTATACTTAATATCTAGTCGAAAATATTAAATGTTTTCAGTATGATTATATTAAATATAACAATCTAATCCAAAAGAATCACATTTAGAAGTTTATAAAATAATTTTTCTGAATTTAAAGGGATCATTGGATATAGGAAATTTCTATTCATTTGGAAATAATTTTATATCAAAAATATTTTCAGTTGGTGATTTTAGTGGTTGTATAATGGATTGGAAACTTATTTCTGGAATATGTCATATTATAGTAGATTCATTAGTTTTTTTCCATGTATGAAACAACACATTGTATCACCTTCCACTATTGAAGATGATTATTTGGATAGTGTAAGTTGGTGTGCTCTTGTATTGTGAATGAAAAACCAAATCACATAATATAGCAAGACTATTACTATTTATTAGATTTTATGTGATAACACTAGTTCCATAAGCTTAAGTAAAAACCCTTCCCATCACTCTCCTGAAAAGCACATAGGTATTTGGAATCACTTTCACAGGGATCACACACTTAAAATATATATTATTTTATAATTTATCGGAATGTAATTACAATTTACTAATATTTTCACAAAATCATTAACCTTTTATACATTAGAAAAAATTAAAAAGAAGTTATGAAATATAAATATAATGAAATCATTTATATCTAATTTTTTGAATTAAATCTCCCAATAATAAGATATACTTAATCATAGGGGTTATAACTTTTCTTTTTTGTAAATTTTATTTTCCAAATTATTTTAATATCCAAATAGTTTTCAAAACCTAATGTTTTCTGAACCTAATAATTTTCATAACCTAAATATTTTGGAAGATAAATGTTTTCAAATCGTAAAAGATATTGAAATCTAAGGTTTTTAAGATAAACATTGTTATACTAAAAACTATTTCTGAGAAATACAGAAGGTATGTTTTCTTACATATATTATCTTAATTACACTTTTGTGTGTTTTTATTTCATACTTATTTTATGAATATTTTATTGTATTCATGTTTCCTAAAATTAAACTATTTTTTCAAAACTTAAAAAGACTGGAATCTAAATTCTTATTTTTCATAAATATCTAATTTTAGATCAGATCATGATAATATATTCCATTGGATTGACATGGTTAGTTGAATCAACATCACAAAGCCTATATAAAGGGACCCCCTTCACATCCCTCATCGGTTTTAACAGCTTTTTCACCTGAGCTCTGCCTCCCTTCAAAGATACTATTATTGTTCTTGCATCCTTCAATTAATCTCTAAATTTCCTGGGAAATATATTCTCAAACTCATATGTCATTTTATAAAGAAAAAAATACTATATAATCAATAGAGAAATATTATTAAATCATAATATATTTTCCAATTATGATTCTCTCATAAAAAAAGTTATCATAATCAATGGATGGGAATGTTTTGTTATTACAAAGGAAAGTAATCAATATTATGTTCCTCAAATCATTTTTTTATAATAGCCGGCATAGGGGTGTTCGGTTCTCAAATTACAATGCCATAGAAAATAAAAACAATAAGGAAAACTGAACAACATATAGTTATACATCATAATAACCATAGTCGTCTCTATATCCTATACACAATTTCTCTTACCCAGTGGTTGATTCCCACTACAGGCTTCTCCAATAACTTGCACTTTGAACATGATTCCTAATCTTTTCCAGGGAAGCCATGTCTGGTGATGACTTCTTAGTCCTGCTACCCTTCTTGACTGCAAGAACCACCTGATTATTCTTTTTTGAAGCAAACCTAGTCTGAATTAGTCACAAGAGATAGGAATAAGACTTCATTGATCTCTTTATTGATGTTACATCCAATAGTACTTCACCTTCATTTTCATTCTGAATCCAAATTTGAAAAATCTCACTAAATGAACGGCCAACTAGGGCACTCAGGATATCATTACCCTTCCCAGATTTATCCTTTCCCACCCCAGGCTATTCAACATTTCTTCCCCACCATTCATTTGGAATTCTATTCTCTCTCAATGGAAGATTCTCATCCTCTATAGGAATATTCTCCACAATTGTTAAATGTGCCTTCATCCCTAAACCTCCATCCTGGGGATTTCCTTTCCTCTAGTCTGCACCTTCCACCAAATAGCTTCTCCATTCCCTACTATGGTTTCATTGCAAGTTCAGGACATTAGGATCATGCGCCAAGTCTTCCACTGGTTGAACCTCCACAAGCTCCCTACCCTTCCTAGACTGTTCAATTCCCAATTCATCAGCCTGCTGATTCTCAAAGACCAACATCCCATCCCCTTTCCGTACAGTATCCTCAACCACCATATCTTCAGACAGCATGTCCTCAGACAAACCATTGAAACGGTTACTCAAATAAATAAAAGGAGGGTCTAAGGGATCCAAACCATTAGAATTCCTATCACCTATCTGAACAACCACTTCTTCTTTGTTCTAAACCTTTTCAACCCCAGCCTGCTCTGAAATCAAATCAACCAATAAACTAGAGGGAATTCCAACATCCTGCAAAGCTGCCCTGCTGGACCATGTGTTTTTACTCTCCACAACCAAACCAGACACACAATAGACCTTCCCTATGCCGCTAGGTCCTACCAAGTAAAAGTACCTTCCCATATCCACATCAGCCCCACTGCTTTTCTTAGATCATCCACACTAGATATCACAAGACCACCTTTCCTACGGTGCTCCTCCATCAACCGTGATGGATAACCACTTTGGCATACGTCAATCGAGTGGCCCAACCTCTTGCAAGAGCCACTGATATTGGTCCAGTTCTCATAGATATCCTTCTACTTGCAACTTTATTCTTCTCCAATCATGATCTAGATGAAATAAAATGGAGTGCGAGATGCATCAACCTCAACACATACCCGAGGATTCACCGGATGACAAACTGCCTCAGTGCGGCTATCAGAACCAACAAACCGACCCACCATATTCCCCGACATATGGATTAAAGAAAATTAAATGATTAGGACATTGAATAGTAAATAATATTAAAAACACAATTATCTCAATAAACGAAAAGATAGTATCCCTTTGAAAGAATGGAATCCAAATTCCGTGAAAAGTGAATAAGGACCCCCTAAATATTTTATAAATCATAATTATATATTTTCTAGTAAATCTATAAAATATTCATTTGATGACATATATATTCATCATTATCAGAAAAATAAATATTTTAATTATCATCTCTTATTTTTATTGTATCCACCTATCATATTCATACTCATTGTTATCTAACTATAAATATAGAAAATTATTTGCATGTAAAATCCTAATAAATTCTGAGTCATGTTGTTGAGTTATTAAATTCTCAAAATAACGATGTTTGTCTTTTTTGATAAGACATCTGAGTTCATTTATCTAGATGAAAAATATGACCTAGTCAGTGAATGTTCAAATCCAAATCCCAATAAAAGACATGTTCATGAATCACAACATCATGAAGTTGATCCTAAGAAAAAACCTCATGTCTCTGAACATGCATCTTCTAATTCAATGACTATGAAATAAATAGAATTATCATATGATGTAGATTCTATCTGAAGAGAAAATAAGACAAAAAGAAAAGAATGAGAATTAAATCCTACTTATGCCAAGGGCATAAAAATCTGAACTGCTGAAGATCTTGAGAAACTAGGAAAAGAGAAGAACTTAAAGAAGAAAATCCTGGTAACTGAAATTATCAATGACATGATGAGATATATTGAGAAAGACTCTGAAAAAATTCAAGTACCATACTATTTATTACAACAATCTGAGGTCTCTCTTACACTACTGGAATTTGAATCTCTAAAACTAGATAAATGAATGAATTTTTTTAGTTTCATTATCTATATTTGAATAAATATAACAACCAGAAGTTTAAATCAATGATGAATTGAAAAGAAATGATAAGATCCAACTTTTTTATGAAACAATGAAAAAATTCATTTAGATATGTTGTTAAAAAGAATCATCCAAGATACCACCACTAAGATAATTTCAAAATGAAAATATTTTCAGAAGGATGATGTTGATCATGAGGATTTCAGTAAAATTATCTCAGATGGTGAAGTTGAAAATAATGATTTACTAAATCTTGTTGAAGGTAAAGTAGCTATTTGTGTTAAAAAAGATTATGATTTTTTTTGATGATGATGATGATTGAATAGAACATTCATATGCAGAGAAAGAAACTCTGATATATATGATGAAAATATAATAGGCGGAAAATTTAATTTATATTTTTTTGATACACCAAAGATAGTTAGTGTTATAAAATCCAAGAAAGATTTTTTAGTACATCTAATAAGAAAGATGGGGAGAAAAAATAATTTCCATCACCATGAAGAGATTTTTTGTCGAGATATTGTTCTTCAATAGGTAATGATTTTCTGGTTCAGTCCCTAAAGAAGCTTGTAAACATAATTCCATTCTTTCCATGCATAGACACATGGTTTAAACTGATTCAAGAATCAGTTAATCGGAATATAGAATCAATAATCCTTCTTATGGTGAAATTCATCAATCCTGATGTTGATTTCGAGACTTTTCTAAATAGAAATATTTCGTATATAATGTCATAAAAATAGATAACCAATTGGTATATATCATTCATCAATGATCTCATGATCTATGATGACTTCAAGGACTCTGTCAAGGATTCCATTGATATGTCATTTGGAAAACACAAAAATCTCTCAACAATATTATTAAAGATACTAAAAGTAGCTCTAGTTATCATGAAACATGATGATAATGATATAAATGGGAAGAGTAACACCATTTCTCTCAATATTAAAATAAATAAGGAATTAAAAAATTAGATTGATGAGAAACATATTACTATGGAAGAGTGTATTAAGCCTCGTTTTGAAATAGTTAAGTCTAATGAACAAAGGATAAAAACAATTAAGATAAAAAATTAGGATTAGGAAGAGTTTCTATAGTAGTTTCAAGAAGATCCCATGGAGTTTAAGAAGCTCAAAGTAATACAAAAAAACATTATACTAGAAAAGTGGAAGGATGAATAATTTTTCAAAATATTATCTTTTTTTTGTAAACAAAATTTATGGGATGCTTTATGTATCTAATGAAATAGTTTGAATGAATTGATTCTCTTGTAGGAGTCCTAACATTTAAGGTAAAATATATGTCATCTCATTCTTTTTTTAAAATCACAAAGGTGGAGAAAATTGTAATGAAATCGAATATTAACCAAATGTAATTATTTCTATAAAATAGGGACATTACATGAATAAACTTCTTAAAAAGGTATTTATGTCTTTATGAAAGACATACAAACTCCATGATAGGAATATAATCTTTGGTTGTATTTCATAACCTAATGGTGAGTTACTAATATTCATTATAAATTCATAAAAAAGGGAGATATGTATTTATTTTATGTTTAAAAATGAATACCATAGATAATTGTATTAATTTATGAAAATTTGGTTTTACATTCCAAAAACAGGGAGACTGTTGAGTCAATAAGTTTTTCTTGTTATTTTTTTCATTCCTCTTGAAAATCAAAAGCACATTTTCTTTAATATGGGTTTTAGGCTTTTAATAATTGCTTTATCTTAATCAACACATATTTGTTAATGATAATTTAGTTAGAATTAAATTAGATCCTTATCTAAAAACTCTAAATCATATTATAATTCAAGATTTGATTTTCCAAGAATTGTGAATATGATTCTCACTTAATTGTGTATCTAATTTCCCTCAAATTTTGAATTCAATTATCATCGAATTGATAATTCTATTTCCCTAGAAATGTGAATTCGATTATCATATAATTGTGAATAGAATTTCCCTAGAATTTTGAATATTATTATCAAGGAAATGTGAATTTTATTCCCTCTAAAATATACTATGATTATCAATGAAATTAGAACATGATTGTCTCTAAAATCAGACACTGATTCTATCTCAAAACAAAATCTTCTTCTCAATAAAATTAGACTCGGATTCTCTATGAAACTATGGACCAATTTATTACATTTCCAATATCTGATTTACTAGACTTTTATAATAGAATTTACAAAACAATACTAATATGATTATTTTTTTGTCAAAATTATCTTATTTCACTAACGAATTATTTCATTTTTTCATATCCAAAATATGAAAAAATTTCACATATTGGATTATACAGAAACATTTTTTTCACATTGTTTCTCTTATTTTTTTTATATAAAATGATGTTATCCAATTTGTTATATTATAACCATTTCATGAGTTCCATCGGTAGAGCCCCATCTAAAATTTATATGAAACATCTCTGTTTGAGTAGAATGTAATTATTGGATATTTCTCCAATAAATACTCAATAATATGAACATGGTTAATGTTGTGAACATTTGGGAGAACTGATACTCTGTGAGATATATTAAATATTTTCTTTGTATAAAGGCCTTAAGGAGTTTAAATTTTAAATAGCTTGTACCACTTACATAAATATTCAACAAGCATTATTAGGCCTAAAATGATTTTGATTTTCTTCATTCAATCTAGGTCTACCAAGTGGAAGGAAGATAGAGGTGTTGATTACCTACTAAATCGAAGTCATCTATGATGAAGGAAGACAAAGGTTTTGATTAGCTTACAGATTGAGGGCTTGTAGGGATAGCAAGAAAGATTCCAATCATCGTAATGAGGGACTACCCTAGTGAGGGTAATGTATAATTTCATGAATATATAAAGCATGGGACCATTATCCATTGTTTTTAATTACCATTCCTTTGGGGTTAAATTTTTTCAGTGTTATTGTTTACATGTTAGGTGATTCTGGTATTCCACTACATTTAGATACAGATAGAAATTGTAACATTATTACACATTCTTAATCTTGTACAAACTCTGATATATTAGATTTTATTCAATTGAATGTACAATGTTACCATAATTAAACATTTTTATCTTTCTTTATCAGATCCACTTTATCAGATACTTTTCTAATATGTTTTAATATTTACAATTAAAAAGTGTATTTGAATTCATCTTGGTTAACATTGTTAATCATATATTTTCATAAGGTTAAAAAAGAATATTTTTAAATCATAAAATTCAACCCCTCTTATAATTGTGAAATCAAAATACTAAATTTGATCATATAATATGAACTAAAGAACAACAATTCAGGATCTGTGGCCACTCTAAACCTCTATGGTGTAGCTATCTGAAAATTGATAGTAGATAGGAAAATTGGCATCTTGGGATATATGTCGCAAACAAATTCCAACATAACTATTTATCTTACCTCATGCTTCCCAACATCTTAGAATGATTGTCCTAGGAACAACATGGACAATCCATGATGCATCCCATACACCACAGTGCACCTCTCTGTCAAAAAACATGAACAAGTCCTATAAAATTGTTCACATATTTATAACTAAACTACATTAATTAAAACAAACATACATCCCTAACAATTAATTCATTTTCTTCTTCAAATTCTCTCCATATGTGAAATTACCTAAATGAAACCATACATAATGAGAATCAAAATATGTTTCATTAAATACCAAATATAATGTACAGATATTTTACAACCACTCCAACAAAAACCTTTTTTATCCCTAGATAGCATATCAAAAAGATTAAATATCCAGGAGATGAGGGAAACCCCCTCTCATTATTTCATTATATCCCATGGATCATAAGAATCAAAGTCATACTAACATACCACATGTGAAAATGGTATCTACATACCACGAAGAAACTTTTTCCTAAAATTAAAAATCTAATATAGATGCCCAGTCAAAAATAAATCAAGATTCACAAAGAGGTCTTCCAAACTCAATACATGAGAAGGGTCAAAAAATTACATTGGAATATGTGATACATGAAACAAATTGGTGATAAAATTCAAAAATATTAGATGTTATAAACTATAGGACACATTTCCCACTAACTTATTAATATAAAAAGGTCCAACTATCCCCAATGCTGGCATTCCCCATTTTCTATGACGTTAGTAAATGAACAGATTTAAAAATATAAAAAAACATATCCTCCATAAACCAATTGTGACTTATGATGATCAACATAAGATTGTTATCAACTATGTAAAATTACCATTCTCTTGGGACCAACCAATTATTCATCATCTTCCCTTAGACTAAACCCAATATATCCAACTAACTCTCACAAATCATTGACTAACATAACATATATTTACATCAGATTCCATACAAGGAAAAATGGAACCATTATGTTCTTATACTAGATACTTCTATTGTGAAACTCAACTCATCCCAAATTTTTATCACAAGATCCACATAAAAAAATGCATGTATGTTTCAAATCCTCGATAAATATTTACTCATTTTATATATCCATCCATATGTGAATGATATCTCGTGCTCAAAAATACATTTAAAAAGCTTGACATATAATGAAATATTTGTTTTAAATTTAAATTAATAATTTTTAACTTTTTATTTAAACTCACAAACATGTTTTTATTGATTTATACATAATCGTGGGTTTTACATGGGTTACAAAAAACACAGAGTTTATCTTTCATGACACATGACAATGATTTTTAAGTGAAATTTAAAATATAATTAATTTTTTATTTATTTTGATAGCATCACAATGAAATTAGAATGGTAATTATTAATAATATTAAATAAATTAATAAAATATGATTTTAAAAAATATAAAAAATTATTTAGTTTTTACCTATTACTTATAAAATAAAATAAACCCCTTTTCAAAATCAAAACAAATATTTCTCTAAAAACCTATTTTTATGCGTACAACTGAAATTTAAATATATTAATTAACCACCTAAATATTAGTAAATATTTTATTGAAATTTATATAATATATATTCTATCACTTATTTAAAATTAAAATTATATTTTTTTGGAAATAAAATAATAATAAATAAAATATTACGCTTAAAAAAGTATTTTTCAAAAAAACAATTTTCTTTTCCGTAGTATGAACTTTTAATAAAATTAATATTTTACAGTTTTAGAAAATTCATATGAAAAAATAATGTTCATTTTTGTAAATATTAATTTATAAATTATCTAATGTTTATTTCATGATTTTCTCAAAAAGAATCATTTTTTCATGACTTCTGAAAAATACTTTTAAAAATTGAAAACTTATTTTTAATTTTTTTGTTATAAATTTGTTTATATAGTATAATTTTATAGAAGTTAATATATTTTATTTATAAATAAATTAATCAAATTTATTTTATTTTAATTGATATCATATTGAAGTTTGATAAAAAAACTGTGTCAAATTTTGAGAATATTATCTTTAAAGCCCCCTTTTCCCTTCACGAATGTGGGATTGATTTTAAATTAAATTCTTCTAATAATGTTAATAAATTTTCAGAAAAATTATTAACTATTTTTAATAAAAAAAAATTTATGTAATATTAATTTCAACATAATATTTTAGACAAATTAATAGTAATTCATAAAAATTTAATTACGACAGGTAAGATAAAAATTGGGTTACAGAGGGTTAATCTAAAAAGAATAATGTAAAAAAACCTAAAACATTTTATAAATTTATTCGATTAAAATAATTATACCATTAGAGATATGAAGGTCTATAATTAAATAATTTTCACCGCTATGTAATATAGATAACATGGGTGCAATTATTTCATTTTAAAAATAACATGTTTGTCATCTATCCCACTTTTAAAAGGCCACCCCCTCTCCTCTCCCCCTCACACCATAAAGCCACATTGGTTTAGAAAATATTTTCCCTCATAACTTCTCAAAATCCATTAAATAATTCTATAATAGTTATATTTGGCATAACACCTCTCTAGGAAGACCTTTATTGCATAGAAAAAGAGGATACCTGAAATATAGGTGATGTTCTTCAATGAGAATTTTTGTTGTATTTATTCCTCCACAATAAAAAATTGAAATTATAAAATTACTATATAATAATTTAATAATCTTACATATAATGAGTTATTTTTTTGTTAATGGTATGAAATAAAATTTAAACATTACATCAAATATGTTAAAAAATCCTTATTCGGGTCTTTGACAAACTATCAGCTCGCGAGTGAAAGTTGTTCAATTTTCCATTATCATCTATTATAGATCGATGTAATTATAGATTTTATAATTATTAACTATATTTATTTAATTATTTTGAACCTTTATTTTTCATATCAGATATTACTTCTTGATTTCATTTTTATAGAAATGAAATAATGTTACTCATGTGTATGGAGAACTACCGTATTAAAAAGTGACAAGATCCATTCATTCTTTATATGGAATGTATTAGGTATTGGTTTATTGAAAATTATATTTATATTTAATGTTAGAATGTTTATTTAATTATTATTTATTTTTTACATTGTATTCCATAAAATCATCATGAAAATGGAATCAATGTTCTTATTTACATATGACCTACCATCTCCATGAACGGTGCATTCTATTACAAACAATGATATTTTATATATTACTATAAATTATTATATACAATATATGTATATATATTTTTATTATATTTATATCATTTATTTAATTATAGATATAAGGAAATCATGATCAATGTTTGAGGACCATAAATGACAACCAAAGCATAATCCACAAACAAATGAGTTATTACCTAAAATGTAACTTTGATAAGAAGTTATTAATAAAATGTTAGTAAATGGTCGTATTAAAATCATATAAAGTGTAAAATATATTAATATGGTTCTATAATAAAGGTATAATAAAATTCTATTTATTAAATTCAATTTTAAATGACTATAATTGATTTCAAGTCATTAGGAAATTTATTTTTGTCTCATCATTATTTTTATTGACGCACAAGAAATATTCACAAAATACATCATATATGATGGTTATATACATCAGAGAAATTCAATTTAGAATATTAAGAATGAAAATTATATGGGTTTATATATCCATTTGATGATCTTCCTTTCATGTGATTATCATTTAAAATTCAACAAATTGATAAGTGATTTGATTCTAAACATGCCTTCATTGGGCCATAAGTAATGTTACATACCTATATTCTTAATTTATTTTAATATATTTTCCCTGACATGTTATATCATTAATATTCATATTTTAATGATAATATATATTTACTATAATTTAATTATTCCATGATGCATACATTTCAATGTTACAATGTTTTATACATTTTATCTCTTCATTGAATGGGATTTTTTATGATCATGTTTTCCAGTGATAATATATTATAATAAGTCACTAAAGAAACCAATGACATTTCTTATACTCTATTTATGTAATTATAAACCAATTTTTATATTCATTTTTATCTCTTTACTTACGTTATATATCAAAAATAATTTTTTTAATAGAAAAACCATCCTCTCAATAAATATTATTTATTCTTTTTAACGGATGTTTCCTAAAAAGACTATCAAAATTTTTATTACCATCCTATGATTTTTAAAATTAATTATTAAATAGTTTTGAATTTCTTCCAAACAAATTTATGGGAATCTATATTTTGTTTTATAATTTTTTTTTGTTTTTTATATTATGAAAAAAATGAAAAAAAACATTGTTTTTAAGATTCATGACATGACTAATATCTCCATAATTCAAAAACACTAAATGATTTGAATCATAAAAAAAATGTTTTAAATAAAATCAATGAAATTGATTTTATTTATTATTTTATAAATTTTTAAATTTTAAATAATGTATTTCAATTTTTAAAGGATTTAGTAAATTTTTAATTTTTTAATAAATGTTTTACAAAGTAGAATTTAAATTTTCTTCATGAAATGTTTCAAATTATTTTTTAACACTTCCTTCATAACATTTAAAGGTTATTTTCCAAGAAAAGGATTTCCATATATTATTATTTATAATTTCATTTTCAATGAAATTTTATTTTCCAAATGAAATTTATGATGAGGTATTACAAAACAAATCCTCAATCATGAAATTGTATTAGGTAAGAAAATAATTGTTTTGTTTGTGATATGTTGATAACTTTATTAATCCATATCAAAATGTTTTATGTTTTTAATTGAATGATTTTTGTGGAGACTATTTTTCCTTCATGGATTATAACATCATAAAAACTAATGAGACCCACTTATTTTGAATATTTAGGTAATAATGAATTTTTGACGTGATTATGAATCCAATTTTTCTTCATAATTTATTTTATGGTGGAATTTTTGTGAGACATATTTAATTATTGGGTTCCTATATAGAAAAGTTTTTATGATATTCTAGAACACATGTTTATAATATTAATTATGTGACAATGGCTATATTATAAGAAGTGATGATGGATATTTTATACCAAGGAACATGGATACATTATACCTAATGATGCACAAGGCTATATAACTATCCAATGAATTGGGTAATGATTTTTATCTCATGAAATAGATTGGAATTTAATAGGGAGTGAACCTTGTTTTGTAAGACGTGACTAGATCAAGGAGTGAAATATGTTTAGTAAGTGGTGAGTTAAATGTGGAGAGAACATGGGTCAGTATGATAGGGCTAGAACATGGAGGAATCTTTGTTCAATAAGGGACTTCATCCATAATGGTTGTCGTGGGAGTATACCTAGACTAATATGAAGGTGTGGGAATTGAAACCATTCCATTATGTGTAATGGTCATCAATGGGGATTGTGGTGTGCCCTGCAAGGGGGTGTATCATCATATAGAGTGCCCATATAATTTGTAGTAATTATCCTTGAATATTAAGGAAATTAAATCTGAGGATTATGAGTATGAAAATATTATATGTCAGATTCCAATGTTGTTATATAGTCCTTCATGTTCTTTGATTTTATTATGATTATTTTACTATTAACATCCAATTATTATTTCATGCCTCAATATTATGATATTTGATATTTAGGGTATAATTTATATATGTCATTCATGTATTCTCATACACTAATGTTCATGTTATTCATATGTATTTCACTTGATTACCCTTACTGATAATCTATGCTCACTATTTCTAATTTATCCATTCCCCATGTCATGAATAAATTCCTTATGTACGGTATGTATATGAAGAATACCTTATAGAAAAATAATTTTCTTAACCATTGAATATCATTACCCAGAATAAAATATTTCATTAAATGATTCTGAAGGTATAGTAATATAATGATCTCAAATCTTATGTATTTTTTATTTTTATAATATTCATATAAAAATAGGTAATATCCTTGTATGAGAATATTGGGTCTCAATTGTTGGTATCAGAAGGAAGGTCTACATAACCATTTGAAATAAGTATGAAAAAACATTATTGAAATCCTTATGAATTTTAAGGATATATCTATGGATATCTCAATGAATAAGTATAGGGATGTGTCTCAATTTTGGGAAATATAATGAAACATTGATGAAAGATAGAGTGAGTGGATTCCATTAAATTACATCCCTTTATTGATAATACAACTGGATTAGTATATGGAATAGATTTACATAGCTGTAAAACCATAAAACACCGTATTGAAAATGACTCTATGAGGAACTAGTGCCAGAACAAGGGCTTTACTACACACATGGTTTGACCCTCATATGAGATAATCATTGGAAATTCACAAACTCTATATGAAACATCTTGAAGTATTTAAAAATATAATGACTACAAATGAACATATATAATACTAATGAATCATATAATAATGATGCTGTCAGGATTTTGATATCTTAAAAATGTTTTATCTTGATTAGGGGGTCTCCAATCTGATTAGTGTTCCTCACACCATTATTTTTGGTTTTAGTCAACATTGAGGACCTGATGGAACTGAGTTAACATTGAATGTGATGGATAATTTTTTAATGATGAGATAAATGGGATAAGGACTATAATGTTTATATATATTGATATTCCTATGATGTTTGAACCCAAGTGTCTAGATGTGAATTGTGATGTTGGATTCTCTATCCACCATTGATTTTCTATTGAAGGGGTATGATTCATTGGTCATCTCTCTGATTAGACACCCTAATTACCTAATTTATTTTCCACCAATAAAACTTTTTCAAAGGTACCTTATCAATACTAATGATTCGTAGTTATTTTCCTATCAAAATAAAACATTATGGATATTTAGGCCCTTAAAAGTCTCTCCATGGTCACTCTATTTTTTTAAATCACCCCTCAGTCATATTCTTCATTTATTTCATCAACAACTCCCCACCTCTTTAAGAGTGTGCCACATTTACCTTGCTTGATCCTAGTCAAATTTTTCTTTGTTTAGATTACATGGATGATCTATTCATTTCTCTATAAAAGGTAAAATAGTGTTTGTGGTGGTTCACATTTCATCATCCTCTTAGAGAGATATGATTCCCACTAGAACCTAGATCCATCATCCATATTGATTAGGGTCAGTTTCTAGATATGTACTCTTCTCTTACAAGAGCTTTAAATTTTTAAAATTCTCGGAATCCCCCGTCATAATAATTTTGGTGTGTGATGAACACTCTAATTCACTATGCCACTCTATTTCCCCATGAATTTTAGTGGAAATTGATTTGTCAAAGCCACCAATTGAAACTGTATGGATCTTGTTGAAGGATGAACACATATACTGATATACAATGGTTTTCAAGTATTGTGCATTACTTTTATCATCATTTGGTAATTTGGGACACTCACAAAATGGGTAGTTTCCCCATTAAATAGAGGTTCTATAATATCACAACCTAGATTTTAAAAATGAGGTAGAAAACATACCATTATGTAATCCATTTCTACTTCATAATGCATCTTAATGGGTTTCAATTTTTAATTTTTATGTTATAGTCATTTCTTCTTCTCAAAATTACATATCATCTCACACTACATATTTAAATGATACTAAGGGGAATATATTTACTTTACCAAGGGGATGGGAATTCAAACCTAAATAATCCTCCAAGAAATTATCCACGATGAAGAAATTATAGTCATTTCTCTAACCATGAACTCACACATGCAACGTTTCATTGAAAATGATAATGGGTTCTAATGATGTGTTTTATGTGGATATATTTTCACATAATGGTAATATTAATGACACCAAGAATTTGGTGAATATGTGGTAAATGCAGAGAATAAACCGTATCTTAGATTGAAAACTACGCTCTATAATTTTTGAAATACCTTTAGAGGTTTGAATGTTCTTGTTTCAAATCCAGATGTAATGTTGATGGAGTATTATAATCACGATGGGTGGTAGTCATTAATAATGTTATGAAAGAGTATTAAGTACATAGATTTTACGTATTGGTTCATTCAATATAGGGAAATCGATTCTGACACTCACTATACTTTAGAATATGAACATGTTCGGCATGAAATAATGGTGGTTGTGTGATAAATAAAAAATATAAACTATATTTAGGAACAAAAATATCTAGAACTAGTGTCCTAACATTTATAATATTCTTATAATAATGTGGTAGCTACTAATAATATTGTTCTAGTGTTAACTCATCATTCATCACCTATTGATGAGGTGGTGGCTGGTGATGAGGTCAAGGGGATGATTGTAGACATGATAGATGATCCTATCTAGATGTTATAACTATTGTCCTTGGATAGTCTCTAAAAGTTAAAAACGTTTACTGTTAACCCAAAACATCCATTGTATTCACTGGAAAAGATATTTTAAGAAGGTATTGATATTAGTGTTTCAATGGTTGATGATGATAGAATGCATGTGAAATCGACCCGAGTTGATCATAACAATAATAAAATTTATTGGATCAACAAAAAAGATATAATATTGGATCAAGGAATAAATAGAGGGTACAAAATAGGGTGGAACAAATATGGACTTGGTAAATATTATCCCACCACTACACAGACATCACTAAAAATGATCTTGAAACGAAGGTAGCCTCTCTCACAAATATTCTTGACAAGATGAGTAATTCAATTTTATTGATGATTTTCAAGAATAGATTGTTAATTTATAATTTGGATTGAATTTTAGTGCAACATATATTATTTTTTTTCTCAATACACCAACAATGTGTTTTTAGAAATAAAAATATTAATGTTAAGGTGGTGATGACTACTTTGACGTATATTTTTTTTATTCCAAATCTCTTATCATGGAATAAGTTTAACAACATGAACATTAAACAACTCTTGGACTCACCAATAATGAAAATTATTTTTTTCGCTGATAGTTTGGGTTATGTATACAATATAGGAATGAATATTCCATTTCATATATTCTATAAATATGATAAGAAGCTTCATGGGAATTTCATGAATGGAATGGGTACGTTCTTCAAATGTAAGTTTGATGTTTATAAGAACTGATAATTTAAAATGTGATTTTTGGGATGGCTAAATAAATAGACCTAAATAGGATGCTAACTAACACAAAACCTATTCTTTACTGTTTCTTGTGTATAGTATTTTGGCATTATGGAAATTGGTGTCCTAAGAAGAAAACTTGTGAATTGAATCAACATGGTTTTATCCATAATGTTTTCTGCATTTAAGGATTAAGAAACTTAAATTGACATATAAAAAAAATAAGTATTAAAGAAAAAGATGATGATTCCTAGTTAATATTTTCAGAAATAAATGGTTTGATTTATTTTTTTATTTGGATTTATGGATTATGAAAAATATTATTTTTATAATAATTTTTCATTAAGTACTTTAAAGAGTATTTTGAATGATATTACTAATCAATAATATTTATTTAATGTAAATATTATATTCTATAAAAAACACGTGATTTAAAGAATCTGACACTTAATATGATCCTAATGTTGTTAAAATGGGTTTTAGATAAAGTGATGTTGGATAAGAATAATATTAATTTGATAGTAATCATTTCCTTGGAATATATTAATTAGGTGTTGACAACGTGGTTTCTATATAATTGGTGGAGTTTATAACATTTTTTGAACTAATGTAATATATCTAAAAACAATTTTTGAATATATGGAATAAAAAATCATGTACATATTGAATATAGTGTTATTGTTATTCAATTTATTATAATGATTCAATAGAGTACATAATAAATGTATTCACATTTTCCATTTGAAAAAATTAATAGAAATTTCATGAAAATGAGGGAGGGGGACTAATAAGTTCATTTTCTATATTTATTGACCATGTTTATATTTTATATGATTTTAGTATTTTATAAGCATTATATGTTAAACCGTTTATGAAATTCTATATGTTTATCATTGGAGCAGATGTTAGAGAATAATGTATTTTTTCTCTATATGATAAATGAATAATATTGGATAACCGTTGATAACAATATATTTTGATGATAAATAAAGATATAAAAAATTACTTTTCATTATATCTAGGGATTGATGATCCGTTATTTATTTAAGAATTAAAAATTCACCTTCATTTTGTAGAGTATAAAATAAAGTATAAATTGATCGAACTTCAATCAAAGAGAGGGATTTTGCATAGTAAAATGAATGAAATCTACGATGTAAATGTTCCTTTGAAAATTGTTAAAAATTAATAAAATGATCATTATATAAAATAGTTTCTAGTCATCACCATTTTATATATATCAATTACCATTTTTAATATACACTGGTAAATTATTTTAGGATTCTAACCCCTCTATATACCAGACATGTTCATGTGGTGAAGGATCTTTATCACTCTCTATAATTATTTTATCATTTCTTCCATTTCTAAATCATTTTCCACCTATTAAATCTTATGTGTAAACCTAGTTATGATTTACATTAGGTATCCCATAGTCTCCCAAAATCACCACTTTTATGAGATATTATATTAATGATTTTTATGATGAGGATATATATTATGGGATGTTGAAATGCCAAACCATTGAATATCGAGATGAATTTTGATAGATAAATTCATATAATAGGGGTTTAATATAACACCATGGGATTTTAATAATTTTTTTATCAAATTATTTTAATATTTTATTCATGTGATGAACAAAACACTAGGTTATCCTTGTGTCACATGAAACACTGAGTGTATCTTTCATTATAGAAAATAGTAATTGTAAATGAAATCGGTCATATTATTAACATATTATTATTTAATATGCTCCATGTCATAAAGACATTATAATACATGTTATGAATAATATTAAAAAATATATGAAAATAAGGTCTAAAAATGTATGTAAAACTAATTCTATGCAGAAAAATTAATGATAAATTAAAATAAAAACCTTTTAAAAATAAATGAAATGAATTATATAAAAAACTATTTTTATATAGATATGACTTTTTTAATCCAAATTAAAAATAATAATCTATTTTGGGTTTTTTTACTGAAATTTGTATATTTTATAATTTATATAATATTTAACATTCATCTTAATGTCATTCTATGCTTTAAATAAGAATAAATCTAATTTCACACTTAAGAACTATGTTTTTTTGGAAATCGATTTTGCTCCCTTTTTGTGCACTGATATTAAATTTAATTATTTAAAATATTTGGATATTAATTGAATTAAATTAAAAACATTTTTTACTAATATCTAAAATATATTAGAGACTATTTTTTGGGGTTTTTATCAGAAAAGTATCATTTTTGATGAATTGTGAAAAATAATGAATTTTATATTTTAATTTATTTATAATGTCAAATTATATTTTAAAATGAGTTAAAAGTTATATTAGTTCAACTATAAATAAAATAATAAAAATTTGGTCATTGGAAACAATTTAATATATAATATTTATAAAATAATATTGTAATCATTTAAACATATTCTCTTTAAAAACATACTTTCTTATATTGTCTGTGGGAATGTTTTACATTAAAATTTTACACATTTGTGAATGTAATTTGAAATATGATTTTAATATTTGTAAATAAAATAATTTATATTTTCTAATAATGAAATATTAATTTTCAACTGAAATGAAATATAAAGGCGATAAAAAATAATTATTGAGGTTATGGTTAAAATGAGATTATCACGGATTCAACTAAAACGTTTAAAAAACTATAACTTATAAACTTGTATAAAAATTATTGTATATAAAATTTTATATCATTAAACATATATTGTTTTTTGTTTCCTAATATTAACCCTTCTGTCATATAAAAACCCGGGAGTGCTTAATTTATTTCAAACAAAATTCAAGTGTGTCCTCTCTCAAAATTATAAATGGCCACCCATTCTCCACTCTTACTCCAACCATAAAAACAATTTATTTCAGAAAATACATGACCCAATCACATAACATAATTCCTCCTACCATCCTATGAGAATTATAATCGAAAAATCTATCCCAGAATGAAGATTATAGACAACCTAAGGAGTATACCCAACGAAGATATATTTTTCATTAACGAGTGTTTTTTTCTATTTCATTGTAAACCCACATAAATTTTTATGATATTGTGATTATTTAATAACTGCTATATAATAAGTTTACATTTTGTTTTTAATGTCAATGTATTAACCTAAAATTATCTCCACATCAATCAAATGGGTTTTGGAATCATTGTTCATTTATGCATCATATTACCTCCATGTGAACCGATGTCATTAATTGTTTCTGTTACCACCTAATATCAATGGAAATAATAATGCATTTGAATTATTTATATATATTTTTTTAAATATTTTTTCTTTAATTGGTTTGTCACATATACATTTATTATTTAAATTTTTTAGGAATATAATAGCATCACACCAGTTTACAACATATTAACACCACATGAAGTGATGTGATTTGTTTACGCATGACACAGAATATATTAAGGGCTATTTTAATGATAATATGTGATATATTTTAAATAATAGTTATTCTATAATTATAATATATTTTTTTGATTCTTTATTTTAGTCCAACATATAAAATAGAAACTACTTTCATACATACATATAGCATACCATATCTGTAAAAAATGACATTCATTTCCTATCTCTACATTTTATGGATCAATATAAATAAATATTTTCTGAATATATATTATATATTATATAATTTATTAAAATATTGAAATATAATAAATTAACTAAAAAATAATTGGATCTAAAATAGAAAACTCAATAAAAACATGATAAAGAAAGAAGTTATTTCCCAAAAATATGACTTTAACACGAATTTGATTACAAACAAGTAATAAAAGGTAATAAAAAATATAATATCGTATAATATAAAATTATATTTCATTAATTTTATAATATTAAAATATAAATTATTATACAATAATTTTGAATGTGTATGACTGATTTGAAGGCTTATGGTTAGGGATTTCCATCTCAACATTATTTTCTACGAGGCATAGTCTATGTTAAAAATATATTTATTTGATGTATTGTATATACTGAGCAAGAATTTATTTTATGATACTTATATGAAAATAATTTTTTTACACATCCTTTGTATTATACCTTCTTCATGGTATTATGTTTCAAATGTTAACAAATAATTAAGGGATTTTAATACTAATTTACCATCATTAGGACATAAGTTATTCTATGAGACTATCTTCTTGTATGAGTTGTCTAAACATACAATCAAATTTTATATCATATATAGAAATATTTTCACAAAAATTCATGTTTAATTTAATTTTATCCTTTCAGGGGACTTAAATTTCAATTTTTTCAATATAGTAAATATTTTATCTCTTCATTTATCAGGGTTTTTATGATCTTGTATTTTGATGATAAAATATAAAGATCTATCTACATCGAAACAATTTACTTATCTTATAATATTTTTATCTTATAAAAATTCGTTTTTTTCAAATATTTTTATCTCTTATTTTACTCATGATTTCAAAACGAATAATTAAAAAATATCATTCTCCCTGATGAAAATTAGTTTTCCACTATAACAGTTTAAAAAAAACCAATTTCAAACATGCTTTATTTTTAAAATATTACTTTTATAATACACATTTACCCATTTCTGAATCATTAAAATAAAATTTTAAAGTAATATTCATGTAATTTCACAAAGTAATCCCCATTTTTTGTAACAAAAATATTAAATGAATATTATTTTTTTAACTGCATTGTATGAACAATATTTCTCATTTCATGTAATTCTCATTGATTTCAGGCTTCCATTTCATCTTTCAAATGATCATATCAACATAAATGTATTCCTTAATATATGTTAATAGTATATATTTTTAATAAATTATTTAAATGTAAAAATTATTTTGAATGATTTTTATTTTATTGAATGTTCATTTCAAATTGTAAATGATATCTTCCCCAAGAAATGATTTTGATGACATTTTAAAACATCTTTATTGTGTTTTCTATTAATTTTAACAAGAAATTATTATTCATAATTTTATGAATTAAAAATTAATTTTCTAATAAAAGATATGTTCTTACAAAAATTATACATGTAGTCTTTCAAAAATATTTTCCACATTAAATGACATTATTTGAGGTTACCTTCTTTACTGGGGATATGTTCCTAGCATACCATTTATATTTTTTTCTATAAATGGTTTAGGATTATAATGAAAATATTTATATGAAACCCATTTCGATATCATGGGTTATTTCATGATAATATGATTATTAAACCCATTTATATTGCATTGTTTATGCTTTAATGAAATTATCAAATGATATTTAGTCCTATTTATCTTCTATTAATTTCTATTATGATGATATTTTTATGTAACCCATTTCATATAATGCATTCTAATATGTTGAATGGTTATTGATCTTCTAGAAGAAATATGATTGATTTTCATTCTCTGAATGTGGAATACTTTATACCAATGGATTGTGGTTTTGTTATAGCCAATGATTATGGTTGTGTTAAAGAGAATGTTAGGTGATACCTTTATATCCCACTAATAAATTGGTTAATGATTTATATCCCATGAGATACACATTAATAGAATGTGTTGGGACCCATGTTTAGTATAAATGGAATAGAATAGGGATTGAATCAAGTTCATTAAGACATGACTAGAATCTATAGTGTAGCCATGTAATTAAGAAAATACTGGAGTGGGGATTGAACTCGGTTATGTAAGGGTCAATGTTTACTATGATTGTATTGTGAGTAATCAATTGCATCAAAAATTATTTATGGAGTGATCCCACTCCATTATTATGATAGGTATTATACTGTGGATGGTGGTGTTCCCACCTAAGATGTATTTCTACCTATTCAGTTCCTTGAATATATTTGGAAATGAACCATGAATACATATAAATTGATTTTTGAACTGGATGTGGATGAATATCTATCAAATCCCATATCACATTATTACCTTTAGGGGTGGTATAAAAATACCATAAATTCTATAAAAGATCTCTAAACCTCCATGATGGAACTTGATCTGGATAAATAAACCCCAAAGGTCACTATTTCATGAATTTTACATATAAAAATGTATAATACATACAAATAATGTCAATGATATTTCCTCTCATACCGAGCCACCAAAATCACTACAGCAAATTATATAACATCTTTCCGTGAACTCAGGTATTCCACACACTATGATTTATTGAAATCCACCATCATGGACTTTCTAAAAAGAAATGACACAACCTATAAGTTTAATAAACATAGGATACTACATGAGGGGATTTTCCGTTCATCATTCGTCTCGCCAATATATAGAGATTAACTAATTTCATTTAAACCACAATCAAACTACTATTCTCATTTAATATTCTCAAGAAGAGCGGAGGTCAACTACAAACTCTTCAAAACAAACATAGGCTCATTCACATAGAGTCCCAAATACATGTTACCATTGAGATGACATATATTCCACTCTATGGATCATTCATTCATTCTAAACATATAATGTTTCTTGTTCAATGAATCTCCTATTAGATTACACTTACTAAGGGTGTAAGAAATGTTGAAATAAAATAATTATAGGTAATTCACCCAAACACTCTATCATAGGTAAATATATATTATATATAATACACAACATAATATTTTTTTGTCAAAATAATGGTTTAACCATTAAAAAAATAGTTATTCCAATAAATTATTACAAAATGCATCACAACTCTAAGTTTGAGAGCATTGGTTAGAAAATTATTCTCATGTTTCCTATGTTAAATTGAACTATAAGGCAAAACATGATCACACTATATATGGAAACTACTAAAACCGAGTCCAACTATCTCATATAAGACTACATAGACATTCTCGGCCTCAAGTAGAGTTAACATCGTAACATAAGTCAAAAGACTTTTAATATAAGTTTAACATCAAAAATGAACATTACTCTATTCTATGTGACAAAGGTCATTAATGAATCCAACATCGTGATATCTCTAATTATTCTACATTAATATTCCCATAATCCCATGATGATATGAATTTCAATATACATTACGTGGTGTCTCCCATGTCGTAGAAAATTTCACCGTTTCATGATCAACTAAAATACCATGTTATTGGAATATGGGTCCCGAGAACATCACTACCCAAATCATAAAATTATATTTTTAAAGAATCACATAATGATAAATATTTCAAAATACATAAAAACTACTCCCATACGATGTACACGATTTTCCTCTATTTGAGAGTAATCTAGATTATCAAAAAAATACTACCAAAAACAACTCCTTGAAATAATTAAATATCATTTACATCAAATTTATAAAAATAGTAACAAAATTGGATAGAAAAAATGGAAAACATAATACTCATAATGGCCAAATATAAACTTTATGACTGTTTTCTGAGTGCCAAATCTTTTAAACCCAATAGGTCAAAATATAATTGTTGATCAATATTCATAAACCACTTTTGTCTATTAAACTAATAAAATATTACATCAATTATTAGTTATAATAATTTATAATTTACCATGACTTGATTGAGTTTTCGTCGTTATCATTATGGTAATATTTCACTATCTATCACGACAAAGAGAACAAATGATTCCAATAGTGTCACACTTGAGTATATGAAACATATCTATAAAAGATAATCAAACTATGCCTTTAACACATCAACTCCACTGGTTCAATATTGTTATAAGGAATAATGACTGGTTGAGTACTAGGTACAAGACCAATATAAAACTATAAGTCTCTTAGATGTAGAGAACTAGATAACTCATAAGGGAAAAATATGGGAAACATGATCAATATCTGAGTAATGACAACACTAAAGGATTCTTTCTACGGTTTCAAATAAAACATTGATATTACCAAACCCAAAAATAGAATATATGATCTATATCTAATCAATAAAATGTATAAAAGATATAGTACACTCCATTAGTAATAGTAAATAATACCTTCCAAATATAATACTCAATATTAGATTTATGAGAAATAGTTGAATCAATCTCAAAAATTGTGTAGAGAGGTTCCATTTTGAAAAAAAAGAAAATTAAATTTATCTTTAATATTCCATAATTATTAAACACAATATGCTCCTCAAATAATATACACATTATTCATTCCATGGGTCAAATTAATATTGATCATATAAGTGAAAATAATGAAAAATGATTAAATAAATCACCACAACTATAGATATTAATGAGTGAGTTTCACCTATATTAAATATATAAGAAACTAAATGTGAATCTATATTAATTGTACCTCCCACAGTTTATAGAACTGCATTAAATTCTTTTGTAGACTCGTCCCCTTTGAAAATAACATCCATTCTATTTTTATGCAGCAAGAACCCCTTAGTTCTTGAAGCATTTATTTGATCATAGTGATTTTTTATGCTAATAAGAATTTTCCACAGTACATAGATGAAAATAAATTGTAGAATATAAGTATGTTTCATGAATGGCCAAAATGAAAAAATTGGTTCCTTAATAAAAAACATATCGAATGTACAACCCTTCCAGACTAAAATAAAGTCAAAGGGCCACTTCCATCCACAACAGGAGAACATGGAAAAGCATTTAACTAGACCAACTTTGTGACTCATTATTCAGTATCTTTCCATTAATGGAAATCACTAAACTGCCATTGGGGTAAAAAGTGACCCCCATAAAACATAATTGACCTACTAAGTCAAACAAAAATATAAATTCTCTATTAGTCACATTCTTATTATAAGTGATATTCTTCAAGAAAACCATTTACCGGATGTAATTTCTAAGAGCCAT
Source organism: Viscum album (assembly GCA_963277665.1). Lineage (NCBI taxonomy): Eukaryota > Viridiplantae > Streptophyta > Magnoliopsida > Santalales > Viscaceae > Viscum > Viscum album. Next base: position 1,683,882,428 of record OY728158.1, read on the forward strand.
CTTTTACCATAAATCCCTCAAATTCTCATTTTATAGTACCTTTATAAAAATGTAAACAAGATGCCAAAAATGGTTCTCATACCATGTCATTACCTTGTCATAAAATTTACGGTTTATAAGAACCATCAATTTCTCCATTAACATATACTATGGAATTAACTAATTAGTGAAAATAAATCTAATTTATTTCCCCTCAAGTCCTTATTATAAATTTTCATTATAATTAAATTCCACCAGCTTATACTAGGTCCCCCAAGAATGAAGGTCGCACATTTCACAATTATATCTTCTGGTGTCACGACCCTTCTTCGGGGCCCGTTCCGTGACTACCCCAAACCCGCCTTCCATAAACTAGGGGCTGGTGACTAACACCAAAGTCATAAATCTCAATAACGGGGATGACATTGCCTTTGTAAAAGTAAAAAACACCACAGAGTACAAGAGGAAGTAATACACTAAGTACAAAAGAATGTGCTGAAATGTAAATGGTCCAGAATACAAACCCAACTGAAAACTACATCTACAACTCAACGAAGGTATAATAGAAAAGACAAAGAACTGGAAAATAGAAGCAGCTCCTAGGTCGTCCACCCCAGATCCTACCTGAATGGTAAGTACAGATAGAACAGCTCCTAGATTGTCCACCCCAAATCCTACCTGAATGGTAGGTACAGATAGCCTCCTCAATGTTCTCACCCATCAACCTCCTCTGAGTACCGTCTCGTCGTGAAGTACATTTCCGGATACTTACTCATCGTGACGTCCAACTCTGGGTACCATCCATTCCTCGAACACTCATCCTCCGTCAGTGCGGTCCGTCATATGCATCCAACACAACGAGGTGCAGGCATATCACGTGCAGTGGTGAGTATAATGATACTCAGTAGGGACACAGAGACCCTCAAGGTCTCACTAAATCCAACAAGGATAACCACAAATAATGATCTAAACAGATAATCCTTAAATAGGTATATGCCCATACTTATACCTATGTAATCAAGTATCCCATCTCAATCATGAGGTATCACACAAATATGAAATCAACAGTTAACCACAATTTAGGTATATGCCCATACATATACCTAAGTTATCATGTAACCAATCTTAATCATGATGAATACCCAAAGGTCACTGACTTTGCTCAAACCAGGATTTTCATTAATGATATAGAAACCAAAACTTCTGAAGAGCTCCTCCTCTATCGTGTATGGTGATCCTGTCAAAACATTGAGGCGCTTCTCACTAACCTTAGACTGGTGAGATGCTCCTCCTATAGAGTACCGCCAGTCTTCCACCCAAACACAGTAGTGCCCCCTGCCATGGGTCTACCACCCCAACACAGTAGTGCTCCCCCTAATAGCATACAGTGGTACTCCTTCTGTTGAGTACCGCTGGTCTTCCACCCAAACACGGTAGTGCTCCCCAATGTGGGTCTGCCATCCAAACACAGTAGTGCTCCCAACTGGGCTATACAAGTCACTCTGACTCGAATCGAACAAGCAGTCATCAGGTCTCAGCCTGCTACAAGGTCCTTATACTTCGTACACTCATCTATGGGAGGATCCTCTCCACGAAATACTCGTCGATACTCCAAGTATCACAGAGTCCCACGAAGAAGTATCACAAAAGACCAGCTCGTCATATGGGTCTCAATGCAATATATTTCGCATCAATCGGACGCCTGGTCTATGAGTTATTAGCCTTTATCATCCCAGCGGCCTTGGTGGTTTCGTGTACGAACCAAATCGACTGTATCTCAACTGTAACACGAAATATCATACGGTATACTCAAAGGGACCGTTTCTCAATGTGATTACCAACACTGCTGATAGTTCGTCAAACAGACGTCCGGTCTGAGAGTTATTAGCTTTTCCATTCCAGGGGCCCGATTGGATTTTAGGTACAATCCATCCAAGCTATACTCCAACTGCGTCCAAACCTCAGATGAAGTATACCAAAAGATCCGTCTCACCAAAAGGAATCAAACAAAGTCAACGGTACGTCAAATGGACGTCTGAAGCCCATGTTATAACCATTTCTGCTCAGAGGGCCTGGTTGGTTTCGTGTTCGAACCAACCCATCCATACCCAAACATCTCCGAAAGCATGATTGTAATATACCAAACTGCCCATCTCGATCCAAGGATCCCTACACAACTGACGGTGCATCGTTCGAAGGTTCGTCTCCCAGGATATGGGTGTTTGAACGAACCTGGTCCGATAAAATATGGGGTCTGGGCCCAGTCTCACCCGGCCCAATACCACATGGTTCGACCCAACCCAGGTCTAGTTCCGGCCCAATTGGGCATGGCCCGACCCAGCTGGTGCGGCCCAACCCGGCGCTGGCAGCCCGGCCTAGCGCAGGTGGCCCGACATAGCGCTGGCGGCCCGGCCCGGCTCGGAAGCCGGCCGCGGCTCGGCTCCTGGCCGAGCGAGGTGCAAAGCGGTTGCGACCCCCTTTGTTTCGGAAATGGAATCCCCCTAATGTGGTCCAACCTAGAAAGGTCAAAGGGGGGGGGGGGGTTACACGCCCCCCCCCCCCCCACCCCGATTTTCCAAAAAGGCTGGCCATAATGGCCGGCCATGGTGTAACCGTGAGACCCCCTCGGGTCCCACGTCCAGGTGGCGCCGGCGGCCGGCACAGCCGGCCGCCCCTTTGAAGACATCCGCGGCCTTTGGTCGCTGGTCTGGTTAGACAGGCACAACGCGACGGTGCCACGCCCCACCGCCGTAGCCCGCCACGGCCACGAACCGCTCCTAGCCGTGGCCTCATCGGCGTAGCGTGACAACGCCGCACACCACCGCCGATGCCCGCTCTGTTCATGGTCCTCTTCCTTCATGCGCGGTGGAATGACACCGTGCCACCTTCGCCATAATGATCAATGATGATCAACAAGAAAAGGGGTGGAGGATCATCAGTGTTTTTGCGGTCCGATCTACTCTCATTATGACGATAATAAGTGGCAAAATATTAATCAACGAAGGTCGATAAATAAAACTTGAACAAAGATAAACCCTTCCACAAGTTTTGCAATTCATTGATGTCAGAAGGTGTCATTGTCATTTACGAATTCCCCGTAGTACTGTCTCCTCACTTGGTAGAGAACAGGGGAGCGTTCTTCGTCGAGAAGGTTGGTAATTCTTTGACAAAGGAGATGAACCATTCTTCGTCGGAGGAAGAAGTTCTTCAAAATTGACCAAAGATCCTCCACATAATATTTCCCCAACAAAATATTAGAATTGATATCTCCCCCTCATCTTAACAAACTTCCATCTCAATTCAAATTAATTCAACTTATTAATTAATTGAATAGTTGGTAAATTAAATGAGAGGGATAGGATGTCGAGAGGGTTCACTCTAATAAATGAGTGGTGTTGTAAAAATATTAAATGCAAGGGGTGTTATGGGGAGGTGAGGATTCATGGTCTTGTGTGGGCCCCGCCACACTAAGCCATCCCATGGGAGGTTTGGTGGATGTGGGACCCACCTCTAACTCCTCCTTTGAAGGATAAAAACCACCTTCCTTAAATAAAATGAATAAAAAACAATTGTTTTTTATTTTAGTTTAAATTACCAAATATTAAACCTCAACCTGCTCAAAACACAACTACAGTTAAGGCCTATTTAAGCAATTATCGGTGCTATGAGTCCATCGGTTCCCTCGGTTTTCAATTCTGAGCTCCAGTTCAAAAGATAGGAAAACCCGCTCGTTCGTTTACTAAACGTACCCGTGATAAACAACAGAAATTTTTTTAGGCACACCAGGCATTGTAATCAGGTGATGTTAGAAACTACACCTTCGTAAAATTCCAATGAAATTAGGAAAAAAAATCATGAAATTTCCAGGTCTTTACCTTACTCCCACTTCAAGGATTTACGTCCCCGTAAAGCACCAACACAATCTAGGGAAACTAGTAGAGGTACTGTGCCCACATATGAGACTCCTGCACCCATGTGCTCTCATAGAGGTTCTCGTTCTTCCATCTAAAGAGCACAAGAGGAATCGACGATCCCCATAGGACCCACTCACGTCGATCCTCAACCTCTACTGGAACCCAGTGTGAGTCACCCAGTCATTGATATCTAGCTCTCTGTGGTCGATGATAACAGAAAAGGTCATGCACACACATCCTCATCTGAGATATGTGAATGATGTCGTGCACCCAGTGCATCTGTGGTTGAATGGCTAGGAGGTAATCCACTTTTCCTACTCTGCTGGGGAACTGGAAAGGTCTGATGAAGCGTGGAGATAACTTGCCGCCCCTGCCACATCTCTGTAAACCCCATCGAGGTGAGACCTTTTTGAAGACGCAGTCGTCACCCTTAAACTCCAGTGGTCTCATCTTCTATCAACATAGTACTTTAGTCTACTATGTCCAGTCTTCATCCACTATTGGATGATCTGCACCTTATCCGTCATAGCCTGAACCATCTCTGGTTTTACAAGTGCTGACTCCAAAACAATCCACAAAGGATATCTGAAATGTGGCCAGCGGCTGTCTCGCCACTCCTAACAGCTGAATGCCCAATCTCCTACTATGAACATTAGCTAAAACGTCCCCTCTCCAAGAGTATAATATATCTCAATGTCATATTCCTAGAGGAATTCAAGCCATCACCGATATCTCAGGTTCAGGTCCTTCAATGAGAAAACACACCTAAGACTATTGTGATGGAGAGAACCGTAAACCGTTCGCTCAAAAAAAATGGTGAGATTAGCCAATTTTAAGAACTCATATCCACCCTTCTTCGTCTACGTTCCACCAAAGAGATGATGGGATTTATCCTCTCTTGAAAAGATAAATCTGGTCTCATCCCCTAGATAAACAACGTTCCTTGCCTAATAAAGTCAATATTGACATAAATGACACATTCATGCCATGTACAACGCCATAAGGCCTCAAATATACTACCAAGAGATCCAACTGTTACTCTCCCCTCCAAGGTTCGAGTCACATTGTCAACAGCAGTGTGTGGTCACTAGGTATCCTCCAGTAGGTATCTCAAAAGTTAGGATCAAGTCAACAGTTTTAGACTAGAACCTCTTAGTATCAACAATTAAAAGTTGACGGGAAATTAATCGTCACAAAGATAAGTGTCTTTTATTACTGCAGCTCAAAGTAAAAATACACAAAGAAAACACAACAGCGACAACATGGAAACTATAAACACCAAGAAAAAGGGTCTCTATGCCTTGTTCCGCTCCATTCCACCTACTTCTGGAGATCCGTAGTCATATGCTTCAGCTACCTGAAACTGAGCTCTCCCATATCCACCAATTCCCTGTGGTCGGGGTGGTCCTCCTGGTGGTGGTGGTGGAAACACCTCAAAGCATCGTCCACCTCCATCTGTACGGCTAGCTCCTCTACCTCTGCCTCCTGCTCCTTGCAGTCCATCACATTCAAACCTCTGCCTTTGCCTGGGAGGTTCTTCATCAATCTACTGATCGTCCGAGCGGTCGGTCAGACAGTCATGAGCCATGTGACTCTGTCCACCACATGTGTAACAAAACATGGCCAGTCTGGATTTCTCTCTACCCTTGGTGCCTCGTACTACCGATCCTGAGTCGTGTGGTCGACCACATTTATGTATGGCCTTCCTAGACCTCTATGTCATCTATCTACTGCCAGCTGCAGAAAACTCCACTACAAGTCGACTAGTGGTGGGTCCCTCTGCTAGAGTCTTCTCAGTAAGGAAACTCTCCACTAAGAGGGCTCGCACCAACACCCCTTCTGGAGTCATGATGCTAAGAGGGATCGTAGAAGCTCTGATCTCGTGCCTCAGTCCCTGCTCGAAGGTCTATGCCCTGATTAATAGTTTCTGTACCATGTATGTAGAGTAGCACGAGAGGTCTGTGAACCCCACAGAGTATTGAGATACATTCATGATGACCTATTGTAGATGAATTAGCTCCTGTATCTGCACCTCTCGAAGGGTGGCAGGTACAAACTCTGTCCCAAACAGGCTCTCGAAGTCTACCCATAGAAGTGATGCCTCGTCATTCATCTGGAGCATAAGGCTCCACCATCTTCCTATAGATGCCTGAAAGAGGCTGGCAGCAAGGATCGCCATGAAGTCCGCTGGTGTACCTACTAGCCTGAAGATTCTCACCATAGCCTCCATCCAGTCCTTATTTTCCTGTGCGTTCATCTCTCCCTGAAACCGTGGTGGCCTCTGGCACTGGAACTCGTGAAGAACATTCAAGCGTCGTGCATTTCCTGTTACTGGGGCTGGTGGCATTGGTGGCCCAAAGGGGTGGTAGTACCGCTGGTGCATCCGCTGGATGAGAGCCCTGAGCTGAGGCCTCGTCACTCGGTGGCCTTTCAGAACATTCAACTCTAGGGGGTCTAGTTGGTCGTCCGCGGGGAGGCATTTTGAAAGAACAGATGTGTCACAGTCAAACGACTATACCTGGTGAGATGACATGGTTTGAGCTTACTTGAAGGAACTTTTTGAAATAATACAGGCAATTAGTGTTTTCATGTACTAAGTCGGAAAGAATTAGTTAGGGTCCTGGTGTAAGGATACATTGGTTGCCCACACAAACACTAGACTCCCTGAACTGAAAACTACACTTAGTACCCTTAACACTATTTCAGCAAAGAAAGAATATATCAGAGTCCTACGTTCTACGATAGAACTGACTCCTCTGATACCAATTTGACGTGACCCATCTTTGGGGCCCGTGTCATGACTACCCCAAGCCCGCCTTCCATAGGCCAGGGGCTGGCGACTAGCACCAAAGGCATAAATCCTGATAACTAGGAAGGCATTGCATATATAAAAGTAATCAAACTCCACAGTGTACAAGAAAAAGTAATACACTAAGTAAAACAGAATGTTCTGAAAAGTAAATGGGCCAGAATACAAACCCAACTGAATATTATAACTACAACTGAACGAATGAACAACCAAAAAGAAAAACAGCTGGAAAATAGAAGTAGCACCAGGGTCGTCCACCTCGGATCCTACCTGAAAGGTAGGTATAGATTGTGCAGCTCCTACATTTTCCACCACGGATCCTACCACAATGGTTGGTACAAATATCCTTCTGAATTCCCTCGTCCGTCAACCTCCCCCGAGTACCATCTCATCATGAATTCAACCTCCAGATACTGACTCCTCATGAGGACCACCTCTGGGAACCGTCTAGTCCTCAAACACTTGGCCTATGTCGGCACTGTTTGTCGTCTGCATCCAACACAATGAGGTGCGGGTATAACACGGGTAGGGGTGAGAATAATGATACTCAGTATGGACCCCGAGACCCTCATGGTCTCACTAAATCCAACAAGGATAACCACAAAGGAGGATATAAACAGATAACCCTTATGTAGGTATAATCCCATACTTGTACCTAAGTTATCAGGTATCCCATCTCAATCATGAGGTATCACACAGATATGAAATCAACAGATAACCACTACAGAGGTATATTCCTATATATATACCTATGTTTTCAAATTACCCATCTCAATCATGAAGAATACACAATGGTCATTGACTCAGCTCAAACTAGGATTTTAATTAATGATATCGAAACCACAACTACTGAAGAGATAATCCTCTATTGTGTATGGTGATCCAGTCAATATTCTGAGGAACTTCTCACTAACCTTAGACTACTGAGATACTCCTCCTGTCGAGTATTGTGGGTCTGCCACCCAAACACAGTAGTGCTCCCTGCCATGGCTCTGCAACCCCAACACAGTATTGCTTCCCCTAATCGTCTACAATGGTACTCCTTCTGTTGAGTACTGTGGGTCTGCCACACAAACTAAGTAGTGCTCTCTACCATGGATCTGCCACCCAAACACAGTAGTGCTCCCCATAGGGCTATACAAGTCACTCCGACTCGAATCGAACAAGCAATCATCAGGTCTCAACCAGCTATAAGGTCTCTGTACTCTGTACGCTCATCTCTAAGAGGATCTGATCCACGAGCTACTGTTCGATACTCAATGTATCAAAAAGTCCCAAGAATAATTATCACAAAGAACCTCCTTGTCACAGATGTCTCAATGAAACAGACAGTGCGTCAATCAGACGCCCGGTCTGTGAGTTGTTGGCCTTTTTCGTCTTGGGGGCCCGGTTGGTTTCATGTATGATCCAACCCGACTGTATCTCAACTGTACCCCTAAATCTCATAGGGTATACTTATAGGGGATGTTCCTCAACACGATTACAAATGCTGCTGACGGTTCGTCAAACGGACGTCTGGTCTGAGAGTAATTAGTTTTCCGTTCTAGGGGCCCTATTTGATTTTTGGTACAATCCATCCCGGCCATACTCCAACAAGTCCAAACCTCAAATTAAGTATACAAAAAGATCCGTCTTACCAAAATGAATCCAAAAATGTTTACGGAGCGTCAATTAGAGGTCCAGAGCTCATGTTATAACCATTTCGGCTCAGAGGGATCAGTTAGATTCGTGTTCGAACCAACCCCACTGTACCAAAACATAGCCGAAAGCATGAGTGTAATATACCGAAATGACCCACTTGATCCGAGGATCCCTACTCAACTGACAGTGAATTATTCGGATGTTTGTAGCCCATGATATGGGCGTTTAAACGAAAATGGTCTGAAAAAATAGGTGGTCTGGGCCCGGTCCAACCTGGCTCAATACCCCATGGGTCGGCCCGCACCGGGTTCGAACCGAACCGGGTCTTAGTCTGGCCCGACCCGGGTCTGGGTCCGGCCCAATTTGGCATGGCCCGACCCAGCTGATGCAACCTTGCCATACGCTAGCGGCCCGGACTGACGTAGGCGGCCCGAACCTATGCTGGCGGCCTGGCCCGGCTCGGACGCCGGCCGCGGCTCGGTTCGTGGCCGAGTGGGGTGAAAATTGGGTGCGGACCCCTGAGTTTTGGAAACGGAGGCCCCCCCCCAGTTTTCCGAAATGGCCGGCCGTAGTGGCCGGCCTTGGGGTAACCGCGAGACCCCCTTCAGTCCCACCTCGAGGTGGTGCTAGCGGCCGGCACCGCCAACTGCCCCTTTGAAGACCACCACGTCCATAGGCCGCGGCTCTGGTTCGACCCGCACAGTGCAACAGCGCCATGCCCCACTGTCGTGGCCCCTAGAACCTCCGGCGTAGCGTGGCGGCGCCACACACCACCACCACGGCATTCTTCGGCCATGGTCCTCTTCATTCCCTCACGGTGCAACAACACTGCACCACATTCACCATAATGATCAACGAAAATCAACAAGAAAAGGGGAGGAGGATCGGTCGTGTTTGTTCAGTCCGATCACCTCCCATTATGACAATAACATGCGGCCAAATTTTAATCAACGAAGGTTGATAAATAAAACATGAAATAAGATAACCCCTACCTCAAGGTTTGATCTTCGTTGATGTCGTAATGTGTCTTCGTCATTTGTGAATCCCCCGTGGTGGTGTCTCCTCCCTTGGTGGAGAACCGGGGAGCGTTCTTCGTCGAGAAGGTTGGTCGTTCTTCGACAAATCAGATGAATCGTTCTACATCGGAGGAATAAGCTCTTCAAAATTCACCAAGGATCATCCACATAATATTTCCCTAGACAAATATTAGATATTAGATCTCCCCCCATCTTAAAAAACTTCTATCTCAATTCAAATTATTTCAACATATTAATTAATTGAAAAGTTGGAAAATTAAATTAGAGGGATAGGAAGTTGAGGGGGTTCACTCCAATAAATGAGTGTAGTTGTAAAAATATTAAATACAAGGGATGTTATGGGGAGTTGGGGAGTAACGGTATCGTGTGGGCCCCACCACACTAAACCCTCCTATGGGAGGTTAGGTGGATGTGGGACCCAACTCTAACTCCTCCTTTGAAGGATAAAAACCACCTTCCTTAAATAAAATCTGTACTTAGAAAATTTTATTTATTTATGTTTAAATTCCAAAATATTAAACCTCAACCTACTCAAAACGCAACTATGTCTATGGTCCCTTTAAGAAATTATCGACATTATGAGTTCATCGGTGCCCTCAGTTTTCTATTCTGATCACCGGTTCAAAAGATAGGAAAACTCACACGTTTTTTTACTGAATGTACCCATGCTAAACATCATAAATTGATTCCGGGCACATCGGTGTTTGGAATCAAGGGCTGTTTGAAACTACACCCTCATAAAATTCCAAAGAAATTAGGAAAAATAATTCCTTGAAATTTTCGGGTCTTTACATTTGGTGTTTCCAATAACTAAAAAAATACACAATCATTTCAAAATAATAAACAGCCACTTGAGTATAACTATATACGTGAAAAAACTGTGGTTTTGGATATTGAAAATCCTTACTATGATATCTAAATTCATCACTTAAACGATCTACAACAACCACTTGAATGATAACAGGTGTAGTTAAATTTTCCATTGAAGTTAGAGAACATTCCACATTGTAATATTTTTACTACATTAGAGGATTATCATATTATTATTCACAAGTAAATTACTGTTTTAGGATATTCTAGAGTCTTCTACAAGTAATGATTCTACATAATATCAATATAAAAAACTGTATTCATCAATATAGGTACACAAATTTACACCTAAAATATGGGATACAAGAATACAAACTTCATCAGTTATAGATAAATATATCAATTTTATGATACTAATGTCATTAGTAGGAAATAGAATATAAATTAGACTAAACATATTCCTCATGTATATTTTTCCTAAACACCCATGGTGACTTATGTATCATTATGATGATAGATATCCATGAACACACTCGAAACGACCTCTTAAGTCCCAAAAATCCAATAATTGTTATACTAGCATTGACCAATGAAATAATAACATCATGGAATGGTATGAAATAGAACCTTGTGAAATGATACATCATTTCCAAAAAATATCCTAGATACCATGGTATACTAAAACCTAATATATCCCAGAAATAGACCGAATGGAAATCTCAATACTCACAAGTTAGAGAATAGAACCTAGAATAATAAAATAATTAATAGGGAAAAAATTTACCCCACAAAAATTATGGAACATAAAAGATATAATTCAGTATTCTCAACACACCAAAGGACTAATGAATGAGAATAAACTGGTAAATATAGTGTCGAAATTGTATTTCAACAAATGAAACAAATATTCTAGTATAAATAGTAAACAATTTCATGCAATAATTAGATCTAATATCTAATTAATTTGATTCCTTATGCCCTATTATTTAGTAATATACACCACCATTAAGTGTAACATCCCTTTTCTCAGAACTAGAATTACATGATCATCAATCAGTCATAGGAAAATGTAGGGTATGAGTTATATTTTCTTGTAGTTTGTCTCTAGGGTTTCTATAATCATGATCATATCAATTAAAACAAACACACATTTAATTTTAATAATTCATTTTATGCCATGTAATTTAGATATTTTCAATAAAACATAAATTTTTTTATCAAAATATGTTAAATATATCATGGACGGCTTAAATAATCATTTTACAAATAACATTTATATAAATAAGTATGAATTAATAAAATCCTTCTGTAATTAAATTTCATATAATCATTAGTAAATAAATATCATTGAAACATGTATTGGGATATTTTATACATTAATTTATTGAAATTGTATCCTCATATTACTCAATCATTGATCACAAATCAAGGTTTGTATATGTCATAAGAATTAGTCCATCAGGACACAACTTCCCATTAGGGGAAACCATTCCACAATATGTGTATATCATAGTTGGGATCATCAATCCTATTTTAAGGGGTCATTTCCTTGTTAACAATTTTTAATTACCCATTAAAAACTGAGTCTAACATTTTTTTCAATCAATTAATAAATCAATCAAGTGTAAATAAAACATTAAAATAGTTAAAAATACAATTCTACACATTAATTTTTCATCATGAATTTCTCATTTCAAAACCAAATCATATGTTTTCATCAGTTCATGACTTTTAATATCATAATTCAATTATAATTATTTAGTCTAAAAAATTTCCCAAATCAATACATCCTTATTTTAAATAATCTTCACAATAATTTCTATTACATATAAATTGTGGTGTTTTCACAATATCTATTACTTTTGGAAAATAATCCATCAATCATAATTTTTTTTGGTTTATAAATAATTTAAAAACCCCTTTCAGATCAATCGTGAAATAATAGGTATCAATTTTTGTGAAAAACGAAATAATATCACCTACATCAATGATATATCAAAATAAAACAGTTTCTATAATGGGTTGCAAGAGAATAATGATTGAGTATTAGGTCAATGAAGAAATACCTATAGAACCATCTATAATAAATTGGATTGAATTCATAATTATCATAATGATATTAAATATTTGAAGAGGGGGAGAAGGGGAAAATGGGTATTAAAAAATGGTTATATATCACATTCAACATGGGATTAAAATTATTCCACAATATCACTGATCTATGATGACTGGATTTTAAAGGATTTAAAATTCCTATAGGGAGCCTTCAAGGTCTAAAAAATAAAATGAGAGTCTTGTTGGAAAATTAAATATTAAATCATCATATTGGAATTTTAGACTTTAAAAAACATAGACCATGCCACAATTTCCATGAACATGATGCAAATGGGATGAGAATAGATAGGCTATGAAGGAACCTCTGGTAATCATCTAACATCGCCTCTTAATTAACTTACCTCCTAAATACATACCACAAAACTCCATTAGATCAGCTTCACAAGGGGTAACGCTACAAGATAGCCTTCAGACCACACTATAGGGGTTCCTAATTTAGAATAATCACCCAAAGAAAAAATATATGGATTCAAGGTGCAGCTAGAACTATATAAAATAACAATTTCTATAATGGTATTAACATTGAAATTTTTCTTCCTACACTCTAGTGAGTATCTAACTTCCATTTTCTTAGAATAACAAGACCTCATGCTCCCAAACGCCAAAGCCTAATGTTCAAAAATGTAGTTGTCACTCTCTCCAATCCATCCTAATATCCTCGGTGCATCTCTATACTAAAAACATGAATAAATCCAATAAAACCTATGACAAAATTATAAAAATACTCCAAGAATTCAACAAAATTACAAAACAGAAAATTATGTTATTTTCCCAAAAACATCTCTCAATCCTTGAAAATAAAAAAATGCATGAAAATGAATAAGTAAACAAAATAGGATTCAAGAAATTATTAATAGAAGGAATATAGATGATACATATGGATTATAATGAAATATATTACATGGAGTGTTTTAATAAATGATTCAATTTGTGGAATACATTGAGATATATCATACTAATCAAGAAATTTATTACAGAGTCAATACAAATTGTACAACATTTTACATGACAAATTGAAGATTCAAATATATTGATAATAATTTGTAGATTGATATTAGGGAAGAAATTAAATACGGATCTACAATGTGATACAATGGTTCTATGAAGTGTTAATTCGTGAAAGGTTATGTGCATTATAAAAAATATCCTGAAAAGATGGTTAGCTCATATAGATTTTAGATATGAACTCTTGGTAAAAGTGAGGGAACTAAGATGAATGATAAGTTCAATAGAATGTGTATGGGTTGAGTTCCTTAAATGGTTTAACAGTTTATTGAATTATTTCAATTTCATTGGTTATATGGAAGATCATTAGATCATAAAAGACATCATGTAAGGTGATGTGGACTACAATACAATTACAAACATGTCATTTTCCAAAAAAAATAATATTGTCTCTAATTATGAGGTATATAAATTAAGACTTGAGTGTTGTAGAACAATAACTCGAGTGATATCCTGAATTCATAGTTTAGAGGAATAATATATCCATCATTTTATGATATAATATCCAATTATGGGTTTATATTGGTGAAATGAACTTTTATGATGAGAGATAGAGTTTGGGTCTGAATAGAATGACATAATTTTAGTTCATATGTAAATGAGGATAATGGAAATAAATTTTTATGTATTTCTACATATTAATCATTTAGGTTGAAACAATAATGTCAATTATGAATGACATATACTGTGTACCCAACCCATCCATAATTGAGGGTTTTCATGTAAAACCCAGATATTTTGTAAAAAAAGAATTAATATAATCTTTTAATATTTTTCATTTTACAAAACACAAAAAATAGGTCATTGAATATCAAAGAACAGTGGTTGTATTGGGTTAATAAATACACCAAATTTATCATTCAAAAAATAAAATATAAATTTTTCATTTCCTTACATATAACAATAATGATTGCTTTTGTTACATGAAATCGTGAATTTGTTAGATGTCTTTCATAACATAGAAGACATTGTTTTACAGAACAATAATATATTATTAAAATAATATTATTTAACATAATAAGATATAACCTAACCATTAAATAAGTATTTATGAAAAGTATTATATATTTTATAAAAATTCATTACATAGAAAAATATAAGTTTTATTTATATGATACCAATTAATTGGAAATGAATATGAAAACCTATTGAATATAAATGTGAATATTATATTTTTTAGAGTCATAAATAAATTTTACCCTAATAAATTAAATTAATTAGAATTAATTATTGATTTTAATGGTATATATTTTCTATATTTTCTATAAAATATTTATATATTCATCAAATTGATGTGATATATATAAAATACGAAAAAAACCCAATTTTGTGCATAATAACATATGTTCTTGTAAAATTAGTTTTAACACCTTTTAATAGAGAAGCCATTTTAAATACATTTTTTGGAACTTTTATATATTTAATTAGTAAAAAACATCATCTTTAAAATAGAATTATAAATACTGGGTAAGGATATATTCTTTTATTTTTCAATAAGGATTAATTTTTTAATCAATAGTTAAAAATAAATAATTTTAAATAACTGTTTTTTTATAATTAACATATAAGGATATATAATAATTTAATTTTTTTTCAATGTAAAACTATGTAATTATATATAAATTGATATAATTTAGGTTATTATAATCAATTTGACTATGAAATTGGGTATAAAAACATACCAAAACTTTCGATGTTATTACTTTAAAAACCCAAAATGTCCTCCAATCAGTACGTTAGAATTTATATAAATTTAGACCAATTATATTATTGGAATTTGATAAATTGTATTCTCTATTTGGAATCATCATAATTCATAATGTCTATAATGGTCAACATTCTTTTTTACCAAAATGATTACTGAATACATTTAAAATTAATTTCATTGAATAATATTAACAAGGGATTAAACCGTAAATATTAGGGCCCAAGAGTCGTACACTCTTGTCCAAAATGATTTTCCTGGACATATATAGTCCCTAAATATTCCATTATATAGTTTCTCTTATAACTTATTTTAGGTAAAAACTTGTGTACACCTATCTTTTTTTCCAAAATACAATGTGTTCCATTTCCCTTCATTATATAAATGACCGAAACCTCTCCTTCTTCATAAAACCAATAAAAGCTCTTAGTTTCATCCATTGTATACCCAATACACATACCAACACACCTCCATTAATCATGTAATCCACCCTTGGGTCAGAAAAAATTCATGGAAGCCCTTTGGTCCAATCCATAATGGATTACCCATTTATGTGGTGACGCCTTCACTCAAGCTCATTACATTTATTTCCTTTCTAAAAGTAATACATTATCTTTATTACATTCTTTTTCAAAAAACTAGTATAATAAATATACTAGGATTTTTTATTAAAATTTTTAATCCCACACTTATATACACATCAATCTAATGGGTACCTAAAATAATTTTTATGATTATGGTGAACTACAATCTCACTAATCGATGATTGATCATTCTTTCTCTACAGCTTCTCTTGGAGGGAAATTATGATGGAAAATTAATTTGTATATTTCAAATGGTTTATTTTTGTAATTATTTATGCTTTTTCATTCATTTTAAAACCCATACCCTTTTACTTTTAATTTTCTGTAAATATGAAAATTTTGTTTTAGGAAGTGTGGTCTACATGCTCTTAAAAGTGATGTGATTCGTTCACACACTACAAGAAATGTTTTATGTATTATTTCAGTTAACATATTTGATATATATTATATAATAATTCTAGTGTAAATATATATATATATATACTTATATGTCATTCTCATTTTTTCTTTCAATACAATAGTAACATATGGAAACATAATTCATGCATATGTACGGCTTGTCGTCTCCGTGAACGACGTATTCTATTCCATAAATATATATTAGATAGATCATTATAATAAGAATATAATATAAATATATATAAGATATTTATATCATGTTTAAAAATCTATAAATCATGATAAACGTATAAGGACCAAAGATTAAACAAATTAAGACACATGCGATGAACAAAGAGAATATTACCCGAAGTGAATCCTTAATAAAATATTGTCTAAAAGAGGGAAATATATGAACATAATAAAAAGAATATACGGTACTAGATATAAGAATATGATTATTTAAAAAAATGTATAGTAAATGGAACTAACCATCATTGTATAGGGTGGATCTGCATACGAGGGAACAAGGTATCAATGCGCATATCCTTGAGGATACTATCCCATGCATGCATGCGATATTTTACTGGGAAGTTATGGAACGCCGGTCACTTGGGGGGGGGGGGAATCCGTGCACTCATAGTATGGTCTCCATCCTACACTTGATAGTCCCAAATCCCCCTTCTAGTCTTCAGTCTATAATATAACCTATGATCTTCATTGGCACTCTTAATGGATTTTCTGGATGGGAGATATAACATTCTGGAATCACAATAGGGATGGGGTGGTGAATAGCTTCTCGGGCTATCCTAAACATACACTTACCTTCATGGATGCCAGAGCATACCTGACCCTCATCAACAATGATCTGGATGAAGAGAATATGTACAAATTCAACCTCAATGAGCGCTCTACAGATCCAAGATGTTGGATGTTTACTCCTACCCAGTTGGGGGTCTTAACCACACGAGATTACCACAACACCCAAAAAAATTCTGGATAATAGAGAGTCCTAGAATGTCACCCTATTGTCTAATGTCCTCCCCTTGAAACATAACTATTTTTCTATGGAGAATCAAGAGCAGATCCATTCCCACGGATGTGAAAGTCAAAAGATGTGGGATCTCTAATGTGTCCAGATGCCCTAGTTGTAGAGCTAACCAGGAGGAATGCACGACACTCCTCTTCATCATGGGTGAATGTTCTTTCACTATTAAGAGCTTGTTTTTTGAGTTCGTGGGTTTCCTGAATATCAACATTGTGGACCTTACTTTTTTAAACATGTGGTTTCATGGATTGGGTGACAAGGGCCCAATGAATGTGGCTAGAAGATTGATCATATAGGCCTACTGTTAGAGTATCTGGAAGGCCCGAAATAATATGAGGCGCGTTGGGGTCCAATACTCTTATAAGTCTATCATCATCCGCACAATGAAAATTCTTATTGACATTGTGTTCATATTCAATATGTGTAGAGGGTTTCCATCTTTTTTCATGTTGCATGCGAGTCATCAATGCACCCAGGAAGTGGACACTGGTGCAAGAGTCCATTAGGTCTGATGGAACCCACCATCCACGGGTCTTAAGATTAACAATGACATGTCTTGTAGTATGGGGGTATTATGAGGGGGTGGGGATATCGAGGAATCATAGGATTCAGTATTTCTAGATTTCCCCTCTCACCTCGGCCAAGGTTCTGCTCTTTAAGATAAAGTCAGGGCTCTGTTTTTTGGTCTCACCCTCTTCCACTAGGAAGGAATTTGCATTTTAGAGGATAAAAATGACTCAAAACTTCTCCCTAATGTATTATATACCATTTCCCACTCCTTTCCCTATTACCTAATTCGCCAGAAAATGTCATGGTATGGTCACCAACACAAAAAAATGGTTCACTCCTGGAGGGAAGGTAACTAAGTTGCGAACCCCTTTGCATTTTTGGAGGTAATTGGCCCAAACCCAGTTTGTTTACATAATATACATACTCTCAAACCAAGAGGGGTTAAACTTATCATGGGGATACCTTTAGCCTTCACCATTTTAGTTTTCCTTATACCAATTTCTTGAGGGGTTGTTGATATGTGGTGTTGATTTTTATTCTGTTTCCTTAATAATAATTGAAATGACGATGAGGCATTGTTTATAATTTTCAAAGAAAATGTTTTCGAAAATGATTTGAAAGTATTATTTATAATTATTCATTTTATTTTGATGGGAAACAGTTTTTTAATGGATTTATGTTTTAAAATTTAAATTTTTTCAAGGAATAAATTTTAAATTATTACAGAACTGATTCGAAAAGATATTTCACCATTATTTTCCATTTAAGATAACATCTGTTGACGTAAGTCATGACTTTTGTGTAAATTATCTAAAGTATCCATTAATATGAATTATATGATTTATTTATTCACTGATTTCATAATGGTTATGAAAATATTTTTACTTCCACGAGTTATATGGATTTGAAACCTTTTTTTCATGTGTTGTGCTTCTAGGAATTGATTACAATACCAGACATTCTTCATAGTTTTTGATTTGATGAAATAATAAGGATAGAGATTTCATTTCATGGGTTTTTATTTTCAGTTTATAAAACCTATTTTTTTATATCCCATGATTTAATGAATGTTTAATTATGTGGAAAATGATAGGATGATGGTATTAGGATATGGGTGGGTGCTAAATATTCCTAAAATTCATTGGGTAATGATGGAGGACTCATGAGTACATATGGTATGAATAAACCTAATTTCTATTCAAAATGTTATT
The DNA here is from genome assembly GCA_963277665.1 of Viscum album. Taxonomy (NCBI): domain Eukaryota; kingdom Viridiplantae; phylum Streptophyta; class Magnoliopsida; order Santalales; family Viscaceae; genus Viscum; species Viscum album. Next base: position 1,683,901,174 of record OY728158.1, read on the forward strand.
TGTGAACTTGATTACATGTTCACAATATTATGAATGGTCATTGATATTATTTATAATAATATTCATAAACTTGATTATAAGGTCAAAATGTTATGAATTAAAAATATTCTGGTTCCACAGTATTATACATAGACTAGGTGGCATGTCCCTAAGTTCAAGCATGAACTAGATTATATGTTCAAATTTTTTTGAGTGAACTCGATTTCATGTTAAAAATTGTATGAATGGATCTAGTTTCATGTCCATAAGGTTATTTATGAAACTACTAACATGAATAAAATGGTATGCATGGACCTAGTTACATGTCCATAATTTGATGTGGAGCTGGATTTCATATCCTTAACATAATGGCTGGAACTGTCTCTATATATACACATTCAGAATGTTATAATAAAATCTCCATTCCACAAACTCAATGTCTTATTCCTATGATATGATTTCAAGACATACGATCCTAATTATCTTTTGATATATTTCATGTGAATGTATAATTTTTATTATGATCTCAAATATATATGGTTGGATCGTCAAATATTATTCTCAAGTTCCATGCCATTGTTTTGAAGTTATTCTTATTTATTTCATTTCATTACTCTTACTGAGCGTTTTAGGTCACCCCTTTACTATTTTTCCTCTCCTCGACATATGAAGATATGTTTTTGGTTGATGTAATAATATATGAGATATTTATGGGTTTTGTTAAAGATCTTTTACTAGAATATATTATTTTATTTCCAAATTTCCAAATATTGAAATTATTGTGGTTTTAAATCATATATTTATGTAATGTAATGAATATCGATCTAAAATCATGTAATACCCAATTATTCTTAGCCTGGATCTCTATATTTGGTATAAATTAAAGGTTATTCATCTTTTTTTAAACTAGTAATAGAAAACTTTTGTGATACCCCTATGTATATTTCTAAGGATATGTCTAGGGATGTATCTATGGATATGTATAAGGATGAGTCAACATTTATGAAAATATCCCAATAAATTGTAAAGGAAGATGTGAGTGGTTTCCATGATATACATCCATACCATGATACTACAGGTGAATTTTTCTCTTTTATAGATGTACCTAGGGGTAATAATTCCAACATGATGTTTTTGGGGATAACTCGGGGTAATCTAGAACTAGAAAATGGGCATTGATGCACACATGATTTGTAACTCCCATGGTATATACTTTAGAAATTAACAAACTCATCATGAACCACCATGAATGATTTAAATATAAGTTGAATATGAATAACATAGTAAAATCCTTGGATGTCATAGATTAATAAAAATTTAATGATATAAACCTATAAAATGTAATTACATTCCATGATTATGTGGGATTCCACTATGATAAGTGTCACTCACACTATGCATTATAGTTTTAGTAAATGGTTAGAACCTAAAGGAACTATGTAAATGAGGAATGCAACAAAAATTTCATTGATGCCCCTAGGTGGAACCAATTGTTATGGAAGATGTAGTGAAAACAATATTTTAACATAACCTTATCAATCAATGTGTCATCATAAATATCCAAATTACTAATGGAGGGAACATTGTTTTCTTAAATTCTTTTAAAGGAAAAGTGATCCTTATTTTAGTAGAACAATAATCCTCTAGTTATTGAGAAATGAACCTCTACCAATAAAAATATATTTTTCATTCTCTATTGTTCAAAATGAAAAAAAATAATTGGGGAATTATCACTTCGTAGGTGAATCAATATAGTGGTGAAACATCCTCAAGAATACAACGGAACACACTGAAAATGAATCCATGGATTGGGATGAGTTCAATACATTTTTCTATCATGTACCTTATTATATTAATATTATTATATGTTAGATTGATATAGCCAATCAATTTATTAGTTATGATAAGAATTGAAAATTTAAATTCAACGGAGACTCTAATGACCATGTAGGTCTGAATATTAGGATTAATTTTGGCTTATAGTGTGGAATTAATCATCGATGAAATTTTCCACAGTCAACTTTTAATGTTTTTAAGAGTGAGAAGAAGGGACATTGAACAGCTAAATATATATGTAATGTGAACAATAATAATGATTAAAAAATTCTACATTCATCAATATTGTTAATGAAATGTATAGATTAAGTTTATTTGTCTATAAATTTTTAAAAACTAATTTTTAAGGATGATGCTCATCTTCAACAGTCCCATAAGATGACAGATAATTGAAAATCACATGCAATCAAGATGAATGATGTGAATAATGAATATTAGGGAAATATTATCCTTTCCCCCATTAGTTGGTCAGTACATGATTGGTTTTGTAAAAATAATCCCTATGATAATCATGTTTTTTATCCTTTATTGAGGTTTCATGTGATTATATCTATCTACATGGTTTTTGAAATAACAAAAACCCTTTTATTATTCTATCAATGAAAGAATGATCCCAAGACCCCATGAAAATGTTTTAGGTATAAGATAAGATAATACATCACCGTTGGTAGTGGGGTGGTAAGGGTTCGGAGGGTGAGGGGCAAGTCATGGGGTCAAGTCCCCAGGCATCCAATTTAATGAAATTTTCTTCATTGTGTCATGTCACGTCTTCATGGTTGTATCCAATTTTTTTATAAGATAATATAATAATTGTGAAAAAAGGTTAAATGTTTCTTTGGAAGGGTTTTAATTATAACTATTAATAGAAATTTTAAGTCAAATTTCAAATAAAGTTTTTTAGATTAATGTATTATATCACCACATGATCACTCCGGCATATTGGATATCCTTTTTGTTTTTATATCAACTAAAGATTAATTGGTTGAATTATCATGGATTAAAATATATATTAGTACTTCAGGAATGAAAAAAAATCTCATACCTCTCATGAGGTAGGAGAGGATGTGGAAATATTTCATGTCACTACCAATGGTGATATTGTGAACAAAAAAGGGAATAAGATAAAGAAAATATAAATTCTCCTGTAAAATTTTCAAATATAGGGAATGTATCATGAATGTAAATAGGTTATCTGAGTACCATGTTTTCTGATGAATAAAATACCCCTTATAACATACTCTAATTGTGGCTTTGTGATTTTTAGATTTCCCCTAGCCATGTTATTTATCACACTCCATTGGAACATGATAATCTTATTTTTATTATATATCCATATTCTCACTTTCCAACCATGTTCTCCTATTAAGAAACATTATATATTACTTTTGGTAACCATTATGTTCCCTACATTCCTGTTTTAATGGATGTTTTGTTATTAATTTATACAAAGTGAGATTCTATGATGGAAAATTTAATGTATTAATCATTTGATTAGCCATATGAATTTCAAGGGAAAAATTAATTTTATAAGGGGAATAATTTAACAACCTGTATGTCTTTGAAAAATATTTTTTGAATTAATTTATTCTTTTGGTGCTTTTAATTCCATGTAACACTAAGAACATATTATTTTATATTAATTCAAGGTGTTCAGTTTGCATTTTACACAACAGAAAGTTAATAGTTCACTATAAGAAACAAAACGTCCCAATATTTCTACAAATAAGACTAATGATAGATTTTTTAAAATTCAACAATGACTTTCATCGATGTCTTGCATAACACTAAAGATTGATTTTTATGAAATAATAATATATTATTAAAATATTATTATTTTATAAAATAGGATATAAACTCAACATTAAATTAGCTGTTATGAATTGTATTTCCTATTTTTTGAAGACAGTTTTTTTAGAAAAAATAAAATATGAATTCATAGCTTCCCAAATAATTAAAATATGTACCAAAACCAATTGCTAATAAAAGAAAATAATATAATTAATAAGGATGAAAATATATTTTATCCTAATATAATAAATTAATTATAATTATTGTGTGATATTAATGTTAGATATATTCAATATATTCAATAAAATATTTTTTATATTAATCCAATCAATTTTATAGTCATAAGAGATTACCAAATCAAATTTTATATTAAAAACTATTTTTATAAAAGTAGGTTTTCTGTATATTCATCAAGAACCATTTTGGAATCATTTTTTGGGAAAAACTATATTTAATATGTCAAAATTAAATTCATATTGATATTTTAAAAATAAAAATTTTATTAGTATACATTTTTTTCTATAAGGTTTCACTATTAACGAAATAATTAAAATACATAATTTAAATTATCAAATTTTTTTTCATATAATTTATTTATATGGTTAAATAGTATTTTAAAATATTTTCAATGGACAATTATAAAATATATTTATCAATTATTCAAATCTAGATCATTAGAAGAAATTTCACTTTGAAGATGGGTATAAAAACATATCTACCTTTTGGATTTATTTACATAAAAACCCCACCGTGTATTCTTGTAAGTGGTATTAAATTTAAATTAATTTAAGAAAAATTTGTGAGGGAATTTTGAAAAAATAATTCTAAATTTTAATGATAAAAAATTCAAATTTATAATATTTTCAAATTAGTTTATGCCCAATTTCATTAGTGAATACTATTAAAACTAATTATAGTCATTATGCTTTCTGAGGTAATGATCCTTAAATTTATGGGTCCAAGAGACCTATCATCATGTCAAAAACCCATTTTATGGATATATTTAGGCCATAAATATTCCATTATTTCTTTGGTTTCTATGTCTATTCATAGTTAAAAAATGCGGGTATACCTAACATGTTTTCAAAATTACCAACTCTTTCCTTTCCATTCCCTATAAAAGGACACCACATATCTGTCTTATTTACAACTCATAAACCACTTATTTATGGCCAATATATTTCCAATAAACATTCCAAAATACCTTCATTACTCATTGAAATTTACCTTTGGGCATAAAGTAATCCAAGGAATCCTTTTGGCCCAAACCAAAAGAAGTTATCCGATTAAGAGGTGACACCTTCGAACAAACCCCTTTCTCTAATTTCATTTCTCAACACCCTATAGTATATTTATTACATGAATGTATAAGAAAACAATATATTCAATATACTAGAATTATTTTATTATATGTTTCCAACCTACAATTACACAAACACCTAGGTAATGGGCAATAAACATGCAGTTTATGTTAGCGATGACCTACCTCTTCAATAAATGTTGATTATACTTTTTTACATTACGACCTCTCAGGGTAAATTTTATGATGGAAACACTATTTAAATAATCATTATTAACATTTATTATTTTTTTAATCTTATATATTACTTCTAAAACACATACAATTTTACTTTCAATTTGTGGTAAATACGATAATTTAATTTGAGGAAACGTAGATTACCGCTCCCTTAGGAAATGTGATTCATTCAAAGACTGCATGTATTTTAATAAGGATGTGTATAATGAAAATATATTATATATTTTATATAATAATTATACATTATAATTTAAATATAAAAATATATATTTTTTTATATGTCATTTTCATTCAATATTTCAGTGCCGAAAAATAACTGAAACAATGTTTATGCATATACATGACATACCATGTCTATGAATGGTGTATTAAATTTTGTATATATAAATTCTATAAATTATAATAATAAAAATATAATGGGTATAATGGGTATTTATATCACGGTTTACTTTTTTTAAATCATTATATAACTATAAGGACCAATGATATAAGAAATTAAGACACATGCGATGAACAAAACGAATATTACATAACGTGAAACCTTAACATAGGATTATTAACAATATGGTTATATAATGTTTTAATAAAAAAATATATGGTATTAGATATATAATATTGTCATGTAAAATATTTATAATAAATATACATCTATTTTATAGTAATTGTTTATGAGTACAAAGGGATTCAATGCACAAGGTATTGTGATTTCTTCACACATTTTGTTTCCATGAGATATATGACTTAATTACTACCCATTCCATTTGTGTGGTGTTTGTACCGAACATGGATGTATTCTATAATAATATAATTAAATTTATGGGTATTTACATATCCATTTATGATCATTATTTCATAGTATTTAAGATTCAAAATTTTATAAATTTGTAAAATAGTTTAATATGAATTTTTTTTGAGACACATGATTGGTTATGCACCATGATTATTTTTCATGGATTATATTCTTCATTTTTAAATGTTATATATTAAATATAATTATTTTTATTGTATTTTATGATTAATTTTATTTATTTTTTAAAATGGATATTATGAACTGAAGTTACCAAGTGATAATGTTTTATTGATACAATCTCAACTCTTTTCAGGATTGTTATCGATAATGTTTTTTAAGAAATATTATGATCAATCTATTAGTAAAACTCATTTATTTCTTTCACCACTTTCAATTCAATATATAACCATGTATTATTATAATTTTCCAAATATTTTTTTCTTAATATAATTAAGATAATTTTTTTATGAAAATTGTACTGTAATTATCTATTCAATCAGAGATTCATTTTATTTAAAAACCATGTTTTTAGAAAGTTTTTCAAATGATACTTGATGAAAATATTGAAGGATAATGAAATTTAAAAATGTTTTATTGATTTCAAATCATCCTTTATGATATTTGAAATCTTTTTTCATATAAAATGTTTTTAAAAAATGTGTCATGTTTATGAAATGTTTTAACAAAATTCATACAATCATTATAACATTTGATTGAAAAAGGAATAAAAAATTATCTCAAAATATTATTTAGAAATTTTCAAGAATATTTTGAATCAATTAATTTTTAAAAAGATGTTTGTTATAAGAAGGGATTTTTTTCCAATATTTATGGATTAGTTTTTCAAAAAATGTTTCAAAAAACTATTTCAAGATAATTTTCAATCTAAGATGAAATATGTTGATGATACTAATTCCATTCATGGGAATGATCAAAATGATATTGTATTATTATTTAGATTATTGGTTTATGGATTGATGTTATTATGTTTATGAAACCATTTTTCCTTCCATCTGTTATATTCTTATGAAACCCCCTTCTTTAGATGTGTTATGCTTTCAAGAAGAGATTACAAAATATATATCTTTTCATAGCTTATGATTCGATGAAATGTTAAGGATTTCCATTTCATTTCATGGATTTGTTTTGATGTTTATAAAAGATATGTCTTTATGTTGATCAAAAAATGATAAATGTTTTATTTTTTGGATCATTTATGAATAACGGTATTATGATATGGGTGGTACCTATATAACCCTACTAATCATTAGGTAATGATCGAATCATGTGTATATTTGTTATGCGTAAACATAATTTCATTTTCATAATTCTAATAATGGACCTGATTAAATGATCACAATGTTATTCATTGACCAATGTGCATGTCCATAAGTTTACATGAGAACCAAACTACATGTTCCCAATTTTATGAATTAACCTTATTACGTGTTCACAATATTATGAAAGGGCTTGGTTGTATGCCCATACCTTTATATTTGAACCAGATTACAGTTTTACAAAATTATGCGTGATCCAGGTAACATGTTCACAATGTTATGTCGGGATCTGGTTTCATATCCATATGGATTTGTGTGAACATGATTACATGTTCACAATGTCATTCATGGACCTAGTTTCATGTCCCAGTATTTATGTGCTTGCATAATTTGATTTAATTAAATTTAGGATTGAAAATGGTTCAACATTAACATATTCATTATGTACTAAACAAATGCGTATATTGGAAATTCCACTAATTATTCACATTCTATTCATTGATGAATTGTTTTAATAATTTTCATCTCATCCTTGTCTTATAAACGACCAATATTTATTTTGTTCTCAAATTATGTAGGGTATGATCATAAAATGTTTTTCTCATGTTCCATACACTTTTATTCATGGTACTCTTACACATTTCTATTGTATAAATAACATCAAATATGATCTCACCCATTTTTTTGGATTCCATTCCCCAGGTTATGTAGTAAGGATTTTGGTAGTAGTACTATCAGAGGATATATTTAAGGGAGTTGCTGATGATCTTTCACTGGGATAGAATATTTTGATTATATTCTCCCAATATCTGTAAACTATTATGGTCCTCAGGAATGTATTTTTCCAATTTATGGAATATTCATCTAAAATGATGTAATATCCATATATTCCAATCCTGGTTCTCCATATTTCATTAGTGATTTTTTGAATGTAATAATGAAACATAAATAGGTAGAGTTTATAAATATTGTATATAGTCAATTGTTGTTCAGTAGAGGTTAATGTTTTTTGAAATCTAATAATTTGTGAGGTTAAAGGAGTTGACAAATTTCATTCTCTATTTTTAGAGTTTAGGTATTAATGAGGTAGTGCATTGAATTTTCAAATATGATGAGGTCTTATAAAAAACTAGATACACATGGGGTAAAATGTATTATTCAAGTCATGGAATATAAAATTCGTTGGTACATCGCTATTTTTAAAATATTCTACTACAATCTATGTAGAGTTTAATTTGAATACTAAATATTTTTTAAATGTATGGAATTAAAAATTATGATCATTTGTGGGAGAGAATATGTTTCACCCATAGTACATAAACTCTATTAGGATTTGAATGGATTCATGTCACGAACCGTCCTCGGGGCCCGTGTCGTGACTACCCTAAGCCCGCCTTCCATAGGCCAGGGGCTGGCGACTAGCACCAAAGGCGAATCCATAATAAAAAGGGGAGGGGTTTCCTTTAATCCTATTTCACACACTGTCTGAACAGAAGCAGTAGAAGCAGCAAGAACTAATATAGAAAAGAAAGGTGTGTTGAATGTATGTGGGCCAGTATACAAACCGAACTGAACAATAAGAAAAAGTACAAGTAAAAAGGGAAAACAACTCTCGGATCATCCACTAGGGAATCCTACCTAATGGGTAGGTACATATATCAAAAAACTCTTCCCTGAGGTACATCCCATCTAGTCCAGCTTCAAGCAGCCTCCCATCCATCACCCTCAGCCTCAATCACTGCTGACTGTTGTCTGTACAGAACACAACAAGGTGTGGGCGAAGCACATGCCGGGGTGAGTATAACAATATTCAGTAGGGGACCCAGAGACCCCCAAATGTCTCCCAGAATCAACTAAGGATAAACCACAGTAGAAAGATACAATCACAAAGTGTCAACCATCCATACTTAGGTATATTCCCATACATATACCAATGTTACCAATCACAGTCTGGCTCCAACTCTTGAGTCCTACCACATTCCGTTCCACTAGTGTACAAACAATCCACAAAGAAAGTACAATGCAAGGTGTAACCCATAGGTACAACTCATAGAAATATGCCACGTGGGATTCACCACAACACATACACAAAGGAAAATCCACTAATAAACATCCACCCACACCTAGATATGTGCCCCTACATATACCTATGTCGTCAAGAGTACACATCTCATAAATGAAGTAAAAATGAAGGTAATGACTCAACTCACACCAGGTATACACAACATAAAAGAGAGTAAGATGCGATTAGTTGTAGCCACTGAATCATCATTTACTGTTGAATGAAATATATCAGAAGAAACCTAAAAAGTAGTCTGTCGAAGATGTCGATCCTATGTGGGATCTCGGTACAAAATTTGTCGCTGTCGAACCCACAGAGGATCCAGGTCCAGTCACGTTGCTGTCAATCCCATAGAGGATCTAGGTCCGGTCTCTTCATTATCGAACCCACGAAGGATCCAGGTCCAGTCTCATCCATGTTGAACACATAGAAAAACTAGGTCCAATCTCGTCGCTGTCAAACCCATAGAGGACCCACATCCAGTCTTGTCCCTGTCGAACCCATAGAGGATCCATGTCCAGTCTCTTCGCTGTGGAACCCACAGAGGATCCAGGTTCAGTCTCGTCGATTTCAAACCCACAGAGGATCCAGGTCTAGTCTCATCCCTATCGAACCCATAGAGGATCCAGGTCCAGTCTCTTTGCTATTGAACCCACAGAGAATCTAAGTCTAGTCTCTTCATTGTCGAACCCCCGAAGGATCCAGGTCCATTCTCATCGTAGTCAGCCATAGGGTTCTCGTAGAAAGCACGCTCGATTCTGGGAGGTTCTTCTCAACATGGAAAGCATCGATACTTCAAATAACAATAATTCTTAGGTTGATGTATCTCGTAGTTTTGTATCATCATAATTAACCCAACACGATAGACGACGTGCCAATCAAACGCCCGATTAGTGAATTATTAGCACTTCCGTTCCAGGCCCCCAGTTGGTTTTTAGGTTCAAACCAACCCGACCATACCCCAACTGTGTCAAAACCTCAAGTGGGGTATTCCAAAAGATATGTCCTTCTCTAAGCCTTTGATTTCCATAGACAGATCATTGTTCGGACACCCGTATCACAAAATACAGACAAAAAGATGTAAACTGGCCAAAGAAGTTTGGGTCTGGGTCCGGTCCGATTTAGTCGGACCGACCCAGTCTATTCCTCATTCCGAACCGGTCCCTGATTCTGACTCGGTCAGAGGAAATGGAATGTGTTGAGGGGACGACCCGTCCCGTAGAGGCGGCCCGACGCAATGGGCGGCATGACCCGAGGTGGCCCGGCCGAAGGCGATCCCACTTTGGGGTAGCCCAGCCGAGGGCGGCCCGGTATGGGCGGCCTACCTGTGGCCAACTTCCAGCCACGCATGCCAGATTTCGGCCACACGGGCCCGCTTACCGGGCGGGCCGCCCTTGGGCACAGCCGCCCGTCGGGCTGGGCCATCCCCTCGACACAGGTCGTTTCCTCGGACTGAGTCAGAATCACGGATATGACTCATACTTGTTTGGCTAGTTGACACCTTTCTATCCGTATTTTGGGCTACGGGTGTCCGAACGATTAACCATCTCCCGAAACATAAGTCTTAGAGACGGAAAGATTATTTAGCATGCCCCTCTTGATTTTTGGACACATTTGGGGTACAGTCGGGTTGGTTTGAACCTAAAATCCAACCGGGCCCCTGGAATGGAAATGCCAATAACTCACTTACCAGGGGTTCAATTGATGTTACTTCTGTTGAATTGGGATCCTTATGATGACATGGAACTACAGGATACATCAACTCAAGACTTCATGGTAGTTGATGTATTGATGATTATCTTAAAGAGAAGACCCTCCCAAAATCGAGGGTGTTGTGTATGGGAACCCTATGGCTAACTGCGGCGAGACAGGACCTGGATCCTCCGTGGGTTCGACAGTGACGAGACTAGACCTTGATCCACCATGGGTTTGACATCAATGAGACTAGACCTGGATCCTCTATGGGTTCGACATGGACAAGACTGGACCTGGATCCTCTGTGGGTTCGACAGTGACGAGACTGGACCTGGATCCACTATGGGTTCGACATCCACGAGACTAGACGTGGTTCCTCTATGGGTTCGACACTGACAAGACTGGACCTGGATCCTCTGTGGGTTCCGACAGCCACAAGACAGGACCTGGATCCTCTGTGGGTTTTACAGTGACAAGACTAGACATGGATCCTCTATGGGATTGATAACGATGATACTGGACCTGTATCCTCCATGGGTTCAACATTGATGACTTTTGTTCCAAGATCCCACATAGGATCGATTGCTATGACAGACTAATGTTTAGGTTTCTACGGATATCTATCGTTCGATAGTGAAAGATGATTCAGTGTCTAAAATTAATCATCTCATACACTCTTTTATGTTGTCTATACCGGGTGTGAGCTGAGACATTACCTTCGTGTTTACCACATGTATGAGATGTGTACTCTTGACGAAATAGGTATATGTATGGGAACATAACTATGTGAGAGTGTATTTTTCTTCATGGATGTTCCATCATGAATGTGTTGTGCTGAAGCCCATGTGGAATTCTTCTTTGACATGTACCTATGGATTACACCTTACGTTGTACTTTCATTGTGGAGTGTTTCTAGACTTGTGGAAAGGAATTTGGTTGGACTCAAGAGTTAGAGATGGATTGTGATTGGAAACATAGGTATATTTATGGGAATATATCTAAGTACGGATGGTTGATACTTTGTGATTGTATCTTTCTACTATAGTTTAACATTAGTGGATTTTGGGAGACCTTTGGGGGTCTTGGGGTCCCCTACTATGTATTGTTATACTCAACCCTGCACAGGCTTCGCCCTCACCTTGTTGTGTTCTGTGCAGACGATGGTCAGAAGTGATCTGTGCTGAGGGTGAAGGACGGGAGGCTGCTCAGAGCTGTATTAGATGGGACGTACCTCAGGGATGAGATGTTCTTGATCTGTACCTAGCCATCAGGTAGGATTCCCCAGTGGATGATCCTGGAGTTGTGTTCCCTTTTTACTTGTATTTGTTCTTGTTGTTCTGTTGGGTTTGTATACTGGCCCACTTACTTCCATCACACCTTTATTTTCTATATTAGATATTTATTCTTCTGCTGCTTGTGTTTAGACCATGTGTAATATAGGTTTAATGGCAATTCCTTACCATATTATTTGGGATTCACCTTTGTTGCTAGTCGACAGCCCCTAGCTTATGGATGGAGGGCTTGGGGTAGTCACGACACAGGTCCTGAGAATGGGTCGTGAAAAATTGGTATCAAAGTAGTCGGTTATAACACAGAACACTGACTATGATTCTTTTAATATAAATGGTGTTAAATTTATTGGGTGGGGTTACCAGTTTATGGAAACCGATGTTGGTGCGGCGGCCGACGTATCCATACACTAGGACTATGACTTTTGATTTCCGACTCAGTACGTGAAAACACTGATTGCGTGTGTGTTTCCTTTGAAAAATATTCTTCATGATTACTTTGTGTCAGATCACCATGTATATTGTATTGACCGTGGTGCACCAGTATCTTTTTCAGATTTCTTCACTATGTTAGTTAGCATGGGTTACGAGTGGGGAGCGCGATTTTAACCCATCGAGCGACGAGGCCTCGATGCAAGGCCCCGTCACAGTGGAGGCACCAGCGGTAGCACTAAATGTAGGGCTACCGTTACTACCAATCCTAGAATCATAGGGTGAGCACCGCTTGAGTGCATTTTATGTGTTCCTGCGAGAGAGGCCTCTGAGTTTTCAAAGCGAGACAAATTTTCAGAAGGCTGGGTACTGGCAAGAGTTTGTAGCACGAGTTTTCCACATAGTTGTGACACCCGCTGACTTGATGGTGAACCTAGATATTAGTCTCTTTCAAGGATCATTTTAAATGTGGTGGATCTTGATGCTCTAGTATTACAATCTGAAAACCCTCACCCTGTAAAACATCAAGGGACTTTTCAGGGCAGAGTTTGTACAAGCGACTCTACGCTCTGTGTGTGCTTTGGAGATGCTGATCTTGCATCAAGGCTTTCTGACAGTAGCTGAGTCATCTATATCAAGCAGTAGGTAGATGACACGGGGGGACACAAGCGGGATAGATATAATGATAGACGACCCCAAGATGTGGCATTGGAGGTGTGGGGTACCCGTGGCCGATGGAGTATTGAATGGAGAATGGTATGTTTTTACCGCAGCGAACAGGGTGACAGAGCGCATGACTATCCGACTCCCTGCCCAGTTGATCAGCAAGCGTTGGAGGAGCCACCGAGATAGATGTAGTGGCAGGATATTGAGCATCATCCAAGGAGTGGATGAGGCAGTGGAGCTAGTCCTTCAGCGAATGGTGGTCAGAGTCATCATGCACTACCAACACCACCCCTAGACCGTTCACCATGAGCTCTGGGAGTTAGTGAACAGGAGTGGGACTACCGCCAGCCATAGATTCCGTTTCTCATTATGCTTCTTGCTTCGTTGTGGTCATTGTTTTTTGTTGCTTTTGTGTATTTGTACTTTGAGTTTTAGTAATTAAATACACTTTTCCTTGTGACTTTTTCTTTCCTGCCTTTTTTTGTGGTTGATACTGAGAGGTTCAAGTTAAAACCATTGACATGACCCTCACATTCAAGATTCCTACTGGAGGAGACCTAGTGACCACACACTGATGTCGATAGTGTGACACAACCCTTGGAGGCGAGAGTAATGGTTGGATCTCATGGTAGTAGCACCGAGGCCTTACGGCGTTGTCCAGGGAATTAATTAGTACCGTTCATATCAGGATTGATTGTATTAGGAAAATTACATGGTTCATCTTGGGGATGAGACCAGATTTATCTTTTCCAAAAAGTAGAATTCATTGCATCTCTTGAAGGACATAGGCGAAGAAGGGTGTAGTCGGGTTCTTTACAATTGGATAGTCTCACCCATAGTTCGTTGAGCGAATGGTTTATGGTTTAATTTAATCTCAATAGTATCATGTGTGTCTTCTTGAAGAAGGACCTCAACCTGAGACATCAGTGTTTTCTTGAGTTCCTCCAGTACTATGAATTTGAGACAGTCAATAATCCTGGGAAGGGGGACATTGTAGAGGATTCTCTCAGCATGAGAACATGCATTCAGCTTCTAGGGTAGGAGACAGAGTAGCTGGCTTCCTTACAGATATCCTTCATGGATAGGGATGGAGCATCCTATCTATAGTCTCTTACAGTCACTCCTCCACTTCTTCAGCGATTCAGGGAGGCGCATTGTGGGGACGCTGACAGTGAGACACGACGTGCTCAGATATCCAATGGACAGATACATGATGCATTTTTTGAAGGTGGGGTGAAAGTCATTATTTTCAGAGGATGTACTCTGGTACCAGTTGCACTTCAGGAGGAAGTGTTGAGGGAGTTCCACACTTCCCCTCTTTCTATACATCCTGGAGTGGTGAAGATGTATCAAGACCTTCGACGACATCACTGGTGTCTAGGTATGAAGTTGGAAGTAGCAGAGTTTGTCTCACGATGCCTCAATTGTGAGTAGGTGAAGGCAGAGCACCAGGTACCGAATGGAAAGGTTCATCCATTAGGGGGTCTCAGAGTGAAAGTGGGATATGATATCCATGGACCTTGTGACGGGTCTTCCACGTACATGTAGGAGTCAAAATTCGGTATGGTTGATCATTGACTAACTCAACAAGTCATCCCACTTCCTACCGATCAGAGAGAAGGGATAGGTAGAGATCTTGGTATGCCTATATGTGCAAGATATTGTGCGTTTTCATGGAGTACCTTCTTCTTTTTTCTCCAACTGTGATGCACGGTTAACTTCCTGGCTATGGAAGGGGTTGTAGAAGGCTTCTGGGATGTATGATCGCATGAGCACCACCGTCCATCCTCAAACTGATGGTCAGAACAAGAGAACCATTCATACCCTCAAGGACATGCTTCCCACATGTGTCATCGACTTCGGTCACAGCTGGGAGGATCACTTACCCTTGGTAGAGTTTTCCTATAACAACAACTACCACTCCACCATCGAGATAGCAGCTTTCGAGGCACTTTACAGCCTACATTACAGATCACATAAATGCTGGATTGACCCCAGGGAGTCAGCACTATTAGGACCAAAGATGGTACGGGCTACCACGGAGAAGGTGCAAATCATCCAGGAGTAGATCAAGACTGCATAGAGTTGGAAAATTTTGTATGCTATCAGGTGACGGAGACCTCTGTAGTTGGAGGATGGAAACCACAATTTTTTTACAAGTCTCACCTAGACGTGTTATATGATGATTTGGTCGAGGCAGGAAGTTAACTCTATGATTCATTGTACCTTTCCTGGTCCTCAGCATAGTAGGAGAGGTGGATTATCACTTAGCTCTTCCACCTAAGTTGCACTGGGTTCACCACATATTCCAGGTATCTTTTTTAAAGAGATACATGCATGAACCTTCTCACATCGTTGGAAATGGGGATCTGGACGTCGATGAAGGTGCGTCTTTCATAGAGGTCCCAGTGGAGATTGATGATTCACAGGAGGGGGTCCTATGGGGATGGGCGAGTCCTTTGTTGCACGTTCTCTGGTGGCTCGGGAACCTCCATGAGAGCACATGGGAGTAGGAGACTCTGATTCGTTCTCAATACACCCATTTATTTCCTTAGTGTGAGTTGTATCTTACAACGATGTAAATCCCTGAGATGGGGAGAATGTAAAGACCTAGAAATTCTATGGAAATTTATTTCTTAAATTCATGGGAATTTTATGAGTCTAAAATTTCTAACGGCGCCTGATTCCGAGACCCAGTGTGCTCCGAATCATTTTCTAATGTTTTGTTTAGGTATGTTCAATAAACGTATGAGTGTGATTTTAAATATCATGAACTGGTGCTCGGAATCGAATTCTGAGGGCACCGTTGAACTCGCAGCATTGAGGATTTCTAATTAAGACCTTCAACGGAGTTGCATTATGACAACAATGAAAGTCAGTTTATGGAGTTTTTAACTAAATTAGATAAAAATAATGGTGTTACTTAATTTTTATTTGTTGAGTGGTTGAAACCTCCAAGTGAAGGTTAGAGGTGCGGCCCACCACACCCTAACCTCCCTTGGGAGGGTTATAGAGACCTGAAGCTTGAAGTACATAGACATTACATTAATATTGCATAATACTTAGTACATAACAAAAACATACACACAAGGACCATAATAGTTTAGTGTCTTTGGAAACTCTGAATATAATCTTCTAATCGTGGTGAATGATCTTCAACATCACCCATAAAGATCTTCCTCTCTTTTTTTTACCTAAAGCATTTCTTTATATCCTGGGGAAAAGAAAACATAAAAGGGTGAGCTCAAATGCTCAGTAAGGGTAAACAAAGGAAATATCAATCACATCATATTCATAAGAACATATCATTTTAGAAATCTTAACCTGCAAAAGAGATCATAATATCATAACATGGGATAAATCATAGTAGTGAAATGTAATCCCAATAATCATAACATAAAACCTGAAACATTGTGGTATACACATATAATCATAGATAATCATTTCTTATTAGTCAAGACTCATTTCCATGACTATCTTAGTGGACAGAGTCCATTTCTGAACCGAGTTCACTCCTCGTTTCAGTCATGTTTCACTGAACCGGTTTAACCTTCTGTTCCAGCCATGTCTATCTCATGAGATATAAAATCTTTACCCAATGAATTGTAGGGAGATATAGGTCCCACCAATCTCATAATAATACCATTCTTATGTGTGCCACAAAATCAAAAATCATACATCATTGCGCAACCCATGTAATAAAAATGGGATTCCTAAACATCGTGACATCATAAAACAATTCATATAAGATAAAGGAATTCCTAAAAATAATTCCATCACAACATAATCAAATCAATGTAATAATAGGGATAGAAACATAACCATTTATTATATTATATTGAAAATAATTTTGATAAAACACTTGAACTCCATTCTTGAGGAAAATATACTTTCTACTTCAAAAAGACTTTTCCTTTCTTAACATGTCATACAATTCTAAACTAAAAGAAGTTGATTAAAAATAAACATGAAAACTTTTGAAGGAAGCTTTTGTAAATAATGTCTTAAAAATCCATTCATGCCATATAAGTTCAAAAAAACATTCTTCTCATACTTTTGTCAGAAAAGTCAAAAAGTACCTCACATGAAAAATGACAAAAGATTCCTTTCATATCTTTTACTAAAAACTCACCGAAGGGTAAAATTGGATTTATACAATTGTAGGTGGATGGAAATAATATTACATATTTAGGAAACATGTATGTGGATGATAAAATACACCCTAGTAAATACCAAAGTATAAACAATCTCGGATAAAAATGAGATTGTTATATTTTCCCTTACCTTAGGTCTGATTTGCTTCGTAAGTGTCCAAACCTCTTGTATAATGATTTAAATAATGTCATTGACTTATTTCAGAATCATACTCATTGTTATGATATCATATATGGTTCACTTATGACTTTATTTTACCCGTTCATTTGTAAATTCCATGTTAAAGAGCGTTTTGGGTTAAATAGTTTTATTTGTCGTACGTGTTTTCACTTGTAATTATTCATATGATTACATAGATCATTATTAATTAATTCCATAATTTAAAACATGATTTATATATAATATATATTCAGAATATAAATATATATAATAGATCAGTAAATGGAAAAAAATACATCGTTCATGGAGACGGTAGGCCGTACCTACGCATGAACGTTGTTTTTGTTTCCTTATTGAGTTGAATGGAATTAAGTAGATGACATACATATATATACACATAAATACTGTATCATTATTATGTCATATATATCATGATTACTTATTATATATACTTTATAATCATTCATGAATGGTTAACGTGGAGAATGAATCTCATCACGTCGTGGAGACGGTAGTCCGTACGTACGCACGAGCGATGATATCGTTCTCATGATCGTGGAATTGTATTGGAGTGTATGTATACTATTTTAGAATCAATATAACATTACAATAATCATATATAGTTATTATTTACACCATTATACCCATCCAAGTAAGGTGGTGGTGGAAAATAGTTTACACCACGCAGTGGAGACGGTATTTCATACGTACGCACGCGCGATGATTTCGTTTTCCGTAGGATGGATAGATAGTGAAATATGGTTGTTTCATACTTATAATAAAATATCAGTATATGAGTGATACTGATGTTATTACTTCATAATGAAACAATCTAAGAAGAATAAGTGGAAGAAGAAATAAAGTAGAAAGAATCGGTAACCGACATTACCACTTCCTTGAAGCGCCTCTTTGAGTCCTCCACATAGGGCACTATAATTGGACTTTGAAGAAGACCAGGACCTCTAGGATGTTACTAGGGAAGTGGATAAGAGAATTTGGTAGGGGTTGGCCGAGACTTAAGGCTCAATGTGGTGTGAGGAAGATAGGGAGGAGGTGCCCTTTTATAAGGTAGGAGAGGGGCACCTTTGGAATAACAAAAAATACTATTTTATTATAAAGCGAAATTCAGTTTTAAATAGCTCAAAATTGATTTATTTATAAGGTAAGGTGGGTATGGGTTGAAATACTCTCATCCAATAGAATTTAGACAAGTTTAGGTTCCTATTTTAATCTTATAATTTATATTTAACTTTAAGATAGATAATTTTACTTTTACCGTGTCTTTGTGTGTTCTTACACTATAAGGTTAATAAACATACTATAACAAGCCAAACGAATCCCAAGTTGTTTATTAATAATATATATAACCTTATCTATGTCATTTGGCCAATCCATAGATTTTTAGAGATAAAATAAAAATTAATAATATAATATTTGTTTTCAAAACTATTTTATGTAAATTTTGACAATATTTAGTAATTGATTTTTGTAAAACTCATAACAGAATTATTAGTTCGAAAAATGTTAATTAAAAGAATTATAACATGTCATATTAACCTATAAAATTAGTTTAATTCATAAAAGATCTCAAATTACATTAATTTTGGTATTTATAACATCAATTATGTCAATATTACATTAATAAGATAATTACTACATCATCATTGTGTCATAAATAAATTAAATTATTTAATGTCTAAAAATTACAAATAAAATATCATTATGTAGGAAATCTTTTTATATTTATAAGTAATATTTATAGTCGAATTTATCTTATGCATAACCCTGTATTAAAAATGATATACTTATTAAACATTGATTTTAACTATTTTAACCCTTCTTTAAATAAATTAATAATAAATGTCCTAATCTAATTCAAGTTGGCATAAATGGTCATATGTTATTCCTAAGGTTGTTTTTGGTCGAATGACACTTATCCAATAGAATTAGGACATGTTTTAGGGTAATAATAATATCATTTTTACCCTTAATAACCCTATATACATTTAACCGTGGTAAAAAATAGTAAAAAGTTACTATTTACCAAAAAAAAAAATTCATCTCATTGAACCATATTTTACTTATTGACATCAACCGTGTCTCTTGGATTTTTGAAATTCTTTTCACAAAAGCGGTAAAATTATGTTTTATGAAAAATTCATTTTTTAACTACCACCTAGTGGTTTCATTATTCATCAAAAAATGAATGTTTCTAGAAAAACTACCAAAAATTAGGCCTAAGCAGTATTAAATATTATGAACTCGAAAATGCTGTCTATTTTTCCAAATTCCAATCATATCAGTTGCATTAACTAATTTAAAAATTAATTCCCGTTGTCAAAACAAATAGTGTGTTCTTAAGAGATAATAACTATCAAAAGATTGACATTTGTTTTTGTCTGGTTTTAATGTGAAATTACATTCAATGACCAAAATTGTATTTAATTGTAAAAATATATTCTAAATATACTTTAAAACCAATCAAATTAATAATTTATCACTATTAATTATTTCGATTAAAAAGGTTGTTTTTAATTAAAATTTAGTAATTTTCACTATTCATCAGAAAATGAATGTTATCCGAAAAGTACCAAAATTTCACCCTAAGCTAATTTTGATACTTCGAATCAAAAAATGAAGTCCATTTTGAAAAATAAAATTTACAAAATTTCAAAAAGTGGTTATTACTATTCATAACGGCTAGTTTTAATAATATTTTAATAGCATATCGTTGTTTAGAAAAACTCGGTATTGTGTACGACACACGCTATCATGAAAGGTCGCGCTTGCGTGTAATGCAAGCCAAGTCAAGGATGCATGTTGTGCAAGCTCCTTTTGGGGTAGTGTACAACACAATATATTAATGAAATTAAAAAATAATATTTTTCGTAAATTCTTAGGGTGTTACAAGGATGTATTGAGGTGGGGCCCACCATACCATAACCTCCCTTGGGAGGATATTATTAGGTGGGACCCAAACGAGTATAAACCCCTATGTAACTCCCATTAAGTGGGGGAAGGCTTTTTAACATCTCTCATTAAAGTACCAACCCCCCCCCCCCCCATTATTAATTAATTGAGCTCCTTCAATTAATTTACCATTTTGAAATCTTTTGAAATTCTGGCCAACAATAAAATAATAGACAAACCTATTATTTTATGTTGGGTTTGTGGGAAGCATTAATTTTGGTGGGACTTTGAGAGAGGACTTGGGTGACTTTTTAGAACTTGATCCTCTCGATGAAGAACGCTCCTCATCTCCAAAAAATGATGAACACCGTCCCCGATCTTCGACCACGCCAAAAGAGAAGGAGCTTCCCCTGAAAAATACTGACGACACTTCCTCCTCGGACGCTTTCTGACGTTAACGGGTCAATGTTTTCCATTTTCTCACGACTTCTTCAACGTTCATTGAATCGTGGTATGGGTTTTAGTAGAATTCTTATTCATGTTCTCCGCTATTCAAAACTGGGATTATTTATGTCGAATGATTTCGCCATGATGAGGAGGGTTCAGACCGCACAAACAGAGCCCGACCCTCTCACTTTGGTTATTCTTTTTGGTTGAAGATGAAGGCGGACCATGAATACGAAACGGTGGCGCAAGACCACCGGGTCACCAAGAGACAACAACACCATCATGCTGCACGGAAGGAGGTCTGCATCCACAACGGGCTGCAGTGGAGGCACGCGGCGTCGTCACGCTACACCGAGGCCAATAAAGGGTCGCGGTCAGTCTGGACACAGCGGAGGGGCGTCACGCCATCGCACCACCCTAGTAATGCGGATCTGCGACTAGAACGGGCTGCGGTGAAGGGGCACGACACCGACGCACCGTGCAAGGGCCCAGAACCGGGTGGCCGCTCGGCCATCCAGACAAGGCAGGACACTTCAGGCATTGTGGTTACCAGGTCGTCGCACCATGCTTCGGCCGTTTCGGAAGGCATGGGTTTTAACCCCCACCCCCCATGCGTGTCTAGCCAGCCACCTCTACACGGGCTATCCACCAGCCACGTGGGCCAGCCCCCTACCCAACAAATAAAAATAGAAGTAACACCTTTAGTTTTATAAAATTTAATTAAAAACCCCATTAAATAACATTCGTTATCATTAGAATGAAACTGCGGTGAAGGTATTACTAAGCGATAACTGACACTGCGAGTTCAACGGTGCCCTCAGAATTCTATTCCAGGAAACAGTTCAAGAGATTTAAAATCCCAATCGTATGTTTACTGAACGTACCCAAAAAAATTTCAAAAATTGATTCTGGTCACAACGGACCTCGGAATCCGGCGCCGTTAGAAACCGTGGACACGTAAAATTCCCATGAATTTAATAAAAAAATTTCCATGGAATTTCCAGGTTTTTTTCAATAAACAAAAAATTTTATAATTTTAGATTATTCATATTTTATTACATTCATTGAATAATAATTTTAGAAAGATATTGTATTCAATGGATGATTCAAAGCATGTAAACTTTAGAAAAAAAATATCACATTGTAAACAGTGTTTATTAGATGTTCATAAGTAAAAATTGTCTTAGTGATTTAGGAAATTAATTACATCATAGAATGTATTATGATTCAATAATGATGTATAATGGATTTATATGAGGATGGATAAAATTTGACTATCAGATTTTTCTATCATCAATCATCATATATTGATTGAACATGCATTTGTTAATTTAAAATGTATTACAATGAAAAATTATTTTTGAATTTTTAATATTATAGAAATATTGTATCCATTTTACTATATCATTGGTGATAAAATTGTTTTATATCATTTATCTAAATGCCCTAAAAATCATGAGGATTCATTTTTATATTTTATTTTATGAAAATATTATCAAATTGATATAATAAACATAACTAGTATCATTCAATCAGGTACTTAATAGAGTGACCAAGGTTACTTAATCATTGGTATTTTAACCTTGTAGCTGGTTAATGGTAATCAAGAACCCATTAATAACATAAAATATTTAAAAATTATGTAAAGGTGTGTATTTAAAAAAAATATGGAGTAGAATCAAGCATTATTTTGTGGCTGGTGTATGGATATTCATTTCCCATAAATTATAGATTAATTTTTTTGAATTTATATTATGATTATAGGTTGAAATTTCAAATGTAACACATGATGGGTATCTAGCATGGAGTAATGACTCATGTTCTTGAGAGACAACTTTTTAATGATATATTAAAATCCAATAAGATCATTGATTTATGATTGATTAATGTATTGGTTTTTATCTTATAATCCTATAGAACATGGAATTAGAATGATTCATAACCTATGAATATGGATTGTTGTAATGTATTGACATGGGATCCTCAAAATGGTTCCCCGAGCCGGTTTGTTACATGACCTCATTTGTTCCTCCAGTACACTAGAGGGTTCTGACTAGATTGGAGCGTTTGGTGAGTCATTTAAGTGGAGACTGTACCATATTTTTTTATAACAAAAAACCAATGCATGAAAACAATAGAAAACAATTGTTGAATAAAATAAATCACCATAACAACAACATGTCACATAATAGTCAAAACAGGAAATAAAATACTAAACTAAAGGGGAGAAAATTATATTATAATGAAAATGTCATAATTATATAATGAAACTAATAATAAAGACACAAAAACTCCCATGAGAGCCTCAAACCACTTCTGCTTCCTTCAACCATGCTCCATTCCCAAATAGTTACCTATTATAGGGTCATTCCCTTATCATGTCCGGCAAAAAAAGTCCTCTTGGGTGCCAATCAGGCAGCCAGAATAGGGTGTGAGTTCAAATCCTAAGGCCACCACCAACGGAGTCTAAAACATGTCCACTCAAGAAGATAGTGTATGAAATAATTTGACTCAATAATTAAAAGTAAATATTAAATAGTTATCACATTTTCATTTATTCAGTAATCATCACATTTTACCTGGTTTGAAATCATATCTATCACATAAATCATAACTCATTATTATCTTTCATTTGGTGTTGAAAACCATTTCAAGAACCCCAAATAAAATTCTCTAACGAATTATAAGTCAAGCACCCCAAATCTTATTTGGTATAGATTTCCAGGTCTAAGTCCCCATATTAGAAGAGCTTGGATAACTATTGGGGAGGAACTCCATGTCCAAGTCCAAACTTATAAATCAGTCTGGAATTCCATTTCCATCACCCAAATTCTCAATAATTTAATCATTAATTAATTAAAAATAATTAATCACATCATTCTATCTTTGGTAACATAGGGTGATTTCATGATGTTGGGCATTATCATCCTGATACTTGGAGTACACTATGATGTCATCGACAACACCACCACAAACCGATCCAGGTCTAGCTGAATGATCTTATTAATAACGTCCATAAACCCAATTTGATCAATTTTCAACCTGAACAGCATTACAAAAAAATTCATAATGGACATAAATTCTTTTGAATCCTTTTCTTGGTATATCAGAAGTTCAAACACTCACCTGATGGTACCCTTATTTAAAATAAATCTTTGATAACACAAAATACCCCTATAGAAAGTCAAATAGACAATCGATACATGTAAGAGGATATTGTTTCTTCATGGTCATTTTTACCAACATTATATAATCCATAAAAAAACATAAACCCCCATCATACTTCTTTACAAACAAGATGAGTGGTCCCCAAGGTGACATACTTGGATAGACAAACCCTTTATCCTCCAACTCTTCCAACTGCATCTTGATCTCTTAAAGCCATGTATGTGCCATTATTTTAGGTGGAATTGAAATTGGTTTTACCCCCCAATAGGATCTCAATAGTGAATAAAACATCTATCTTAGGTGTAAACTCTAATAAGTATTTAGGAAAGGCATGTTGGAATAGTTATACTAGTTGTGGAAAGACATCTTTCCAACCAATCCCAATGTGTAGGGAATTATTAGCAATATGTGTTGTGTTATCCCCAAGTTGTTAGCTAAGTGTCCTTGCTTCACATTAATGGATATCCCATTCTCCAAAATGAATATACTAGTCACCCCAAGTAGATACAATGATCACTATCACACACTGACAATCGATGTGGTCTTAGAATGTGACAAACTCGACCAGAACAAAAACCAAGATGAACCCTATCTTATCAAGGACATTGAAAAACTATGAAAACTAGAACTATTGTAACTGTAGTGAACATACCTTGTATATATAGATATCAGTAGACCTTTTTCTTAATGGTGTGTTGATATTCATCACTCTGTATATGGACTGCACCTCTAGTATCAACACGTTAACTTGATTTGATGACATAAAGGATTTAGAAGAACTCGCATCAAACAAGGAAGTTTCTAAAGTAGAATCTAATAGAATAGTACCTCTAACTATTGATGGACCATCATCGTTTCCACAAGTGCAGGCTGCACCGCATGTAACTGTCCAGCCCCTCTTCATTGTGACATCATCTTACTGCCATGAGTAGCACCACTCTACTAATACGAGCGATCATAACATGATGCCCCACATCCACTGTCTACAATTCCTATTCATATAGAACTAAAGCTTCCAATACTATATGGTGTAGAAGAATCCCTTCCCATACCCTGACATTGAAAATCTGCTCTCTCATCACTAGCCTATCACTGATTCTTGTAGAACTGTTGTAGGTTCCACATCTTTGCAAAAACCAACACTCCACTAGTGGTCATGGAAAATATGTGTGATAGTTTCCCAGCCTACCACATTTTTGGAAAATAACATGCGTAATGTCTGGTGTAACTCTTCCTCATGAAATTCCATCTTTCTTTCCACTATTTAGAATAAGGTTCTTGTAATGGTTCTTCAAGATCTCGGACGACACAATCCATCATTCCGTGATATCAACCTATTCAGTACTAGAATTATTTTTTAGGTTACCCATTGAAATGAGAGTATAATTTACATCATTAAAAACGTTTTCAGCCAAAATATATTTACATGGGACCTAATATCATTCTAATGTCTATCTTGAAATCAATTTTCCTATGAAGCCTCATCTGCAGCCAATGCTGGATAAAAATGTCATAAGTCAGTGAAATTTTAAGAATATTACATTATGGACTTACCTCCCTAGGACAGATGCATAAACACTGAAGCCTTCTCTTGTCCCAGTGTCTCGACATAGAAGTGTTCCAAGAACATATCTAGAAAATACTTCTATAACTTATCATCAGTCTTTCCATATCATACATGAATGTCACAAAAGTGATTCACTGACCCTTGTAACATATTAAAAAACAACATAATCCAACATTTATACAAGAGTATACAAATCATGATGTATCATTTGTATGGATTCAATCCATATTTCAACTCTCTTAGGTCCACACTCTCTAATAAAAGTCAGAGGGTGTTGTAGTTGAAACTCCCCTGTTAAATCAGTCATTCTTTTCAAAACCCACCCTGGGTCTCTCTCCATAAATTGCATTGAACCAGAAACTTTTGGTCAGAACATCTCCCCTTCATCCTCAGCTAGAACTAGTTGTTCTTCAAGATTCCTATCTAGAATTTCCTTCTGAGAATACCCCTCTATTTCAATATCAATAAGCATCTTGGATGCATATCTCAATGAATCCAAACACATGTATTAGGTCTATTAGCAAAATATTATAAAATTTCTGTTAGAGGAGAAAGAAACACAACAAGTTTCAAGGTTTTCATTACCTCATACTCGCAATATGGTCAACACTGAGGCCTTATCACTACCTGTAACTAACTTAATCTTATGTATTGGAAAATAAGGGTTCACGAATTCTCATTAATTAATTCCCACAATTAATTAATTACATAATTTTAAATTAAATAATTCACTAATTCATTAGTAAAACCCATATCATTATTCATGTTTCTTATCAGACACCCTTTAATTCACCACTCTAATGATTATTTCGATCTCAAAATATGGAAAAATAGTTCACGTTCAACAACATACCCATAATTGTTTCCTAGTGGGTTCCTAAAATGATGCATGTCATAATAACATCGAGGTCATAGATTGATGCATGAATAATTAACTCTAATTCCTATTTAGGCCTCGAATCAAATTTCAACAATTGTTAAGAACAATATTACATCACACCACAAGTGCTTCTCCCATGGTGAAATAATATTCAATTGTTACAAAAAACAACAATCACAATAATCTCATCCCAAGTACCTAGATTTTTCCCCATACATAGGTTTAAAACTCCCATCCCCAAACTAATTACCAAGACCTAAATATTCCTATTATCCAATATACCAGTCCCAAAATAGTAATAAAAAAGGTACAGAGAATAGAAAACTCCTTTGATATCACATTGTAACATCCAGAACTGGGTGCCACTAAATAGTTCCATAAGCCAGTTGCTCACATTCCCTCCAGCACGCATTCCAGAACCCTAGACGGTGTCAAATAAAAGCAAGGGTCTGTTGAGTTAGTCATGGGGACACTATACATTATTTTATCAAAATAAGACACAAATAAAAGAAAACAATAGTATACAACAGTGGATGAAAATAAATAACCTGAACAACACCAAGTGACATGATAGTCAATGTAGGAAATATCATACTCCACTAATGGAAAAAATGCAATGAAAATACAATTATCATGTGTCTACAACACAACTGAAAATAAAGACACAAAAAATCGCATGTGGGTCCCGAACCACTTCTAGTTCCCTCACCCATGCTCCATTCCCAAACATAAATCTATCCCAGGGAATTTACCTAATCTTATACTAAAATAAAAAAGTCTTCTCTAGAGCCGACCAGGAAGCCCAAATAGGGTGTGAGTATAACACAGTATTCCACCACCAACAGTGTCTATAAAATCCATTAAGAAGATAGTGTATGAAATTATATGAATCAATAAATAGAAGTAATAATAAAAAATTTATCACATTGTCATTTATTCTTTGATCAACACATTATTCCAATTGTTATGTCATTTATCACAATTAAATCATAATTAATTAAGGTCATTTATTTGGTGCTGAATTCTATGTTGAGAACCCCAAATCTCATTAGGTGTTGAATGACATGTCAAGAACCCAAAATTCCATTCAGTGTAGATCTCCATCGCTTACACCCCACATCACATGTACTTTGATAACTATTGGGGAGAAATTCCATGTACAAGTCCCAACATCTAAATCGGTCTAGAACACCATGTTTATCACCCAAAATTTCAATTATTTAATAAAATTTATTTCATTAATGTTAATCACATAATTATATTTATAATCCAATGAATAGTTAAACATTTGAAATCCCATTAGTTAGCCTAAAATTACCTAAACACATAACCCATTAATCAATTCCTCAATTAATTAATCCATGAAAACAAATCTTTTTCCATTATAAATCTTCAAAATTAATTGTCCAAATAAAATATAAAATTTTAGTATTTAATCTCATAATTAATTATCATTACCAACATAATGGAACATAACTAATTCACCAATAATTATCTTATATAATCAAACATCATCTCTAAATTAATCCCCCCCAGATTAATAATCTCGAACACATCTGAATTAAATATTTTAATTACAATATCTCAACCCCTAAAAAATTTCCAAAATAAATATCATTTTGGGAAGCCTTTTATCATAACGATTAAATAATCAATTAATAATATAACATCCACAAGTCAATTACACATTCATAATTACTCTAATTTAGGAAATAAATTATAATGGGAAGCTATAAATTCAATAATTTCACTTACACATGTCAAATCCATGACTATGGTAGTTCGATTTAGATCAATTACCTTATTTAAAAAACATATGTTT
The DNA here is from genome assembly GCA_963277665.1 of Viscum album. Classification (NCBI taxonomy): domain Eukaryota; kingdom Viridiplantae; phylum Streptophyta; class Magnoliopsida; order Santalales; family Viscaceae; genus Viscum; species Viscum album. The sequence continues at coordinate 1,683,929,633 of OY728158.1, forward strand.
TCCAAATGGAAATCACCAAATTACGGGTGTCAAAATGACATATATGGGTTTTAATAGTAGGTTTCATTGAAAAAACTAGTTATATTTCTGGATTAGGTTTTAAAAATGAATTCTAAATTTATAGGGATAATACTAGACATATGAAATACTCCTAAAATTTGGTTACAGTTTTTGAAATTGGTTTCATTCAAAATTAATCATTTCATTAATTATATAATTCGATGTTACTAAGAAATAGAGGTACCATGGGTTAATAACCAAAACAATGGGTGCATTGAGATGGACATGATCATCTCATAGTTTATGCCAATGAGGCTCATTTAAAACCTACTTTTACACTATCGTAATATATGATTTTTATATATTCAAAATCTATTTTTGAACCAGTATTAATAGAACAAAAATGTGTATAATATTTTATGTTGGGAAATATATCATGGGAGAATTATATTAAATATCATAAATTCATAACATAGAGAATATGTGTCATGTATGAGTTATCCATATAATGAAAATAGATTCCAATTTTTTAAAAGTTTAGAAATAAACATCCATCGTTTTCACTTTATTTTATATAAATGGACAGGGATTGCATAAACCAAGTAAACAACCAATTTGAAGGAAACAATAATGCCCAATTAAATTATATTCCTAGCCTAATGGGATTATGAATATAAATAAAATAATAACCCATTGAAAATTGACTCGAGTTTTGAATCATAAAATGAATCAGGACGAACACCGAAATGATGCTAAAAATGATTTAGTAGATGATTAAAATAATACCCTTGGTGATGTGAACAAGAGTTACATTTACAAACTATTTATTTTAAAACCAAGAAAATACAATGATGGTTTTTGGAGGATTCATTATGGGTTTTTAAAAAAAATCTAATAGACATTATCTTAATATTAAAATATTTATTGAGTCATGGATACCTTTTACGTCATAGATAACATCATTTCTGTTTCATTATAATATTATAATACATTTCAATTAGTTATACTGTATTTATGTTTTACTCCAAAAATTTACTGTATGAGAAAATTATGAAAAAATAAATGGTGGATAATTACAGAATTATAATTTCAATAATTATATCTATTTTATGATTATAATTTATAAACATGAGCATTAAAACTACTAAATAAAATAACACATTTATTGAGTATTAATTTATTGAGAAAGAATTATTTTAGGACCCTTATAAAAATTACAATTCAATTCATAAAAATATTTACTAATTTAGATTTTATAAATATTATTTTATAAATATTTGTTATTAAAATACAATTTCATTTTTTAAAATATTAAAATCCTTAATATAATGTTTTATAATAAAATTATATATTTCTCAGAAATATATTTTTTTTCATCATTTCAAAATAATAATAATAAACTCAAAAAATAAATTAATACTAAAAATGGATAAAAATAATAAATTTTCATTAAGAGGAAAATATTAAAATTAATACTATTAGGTAATTCTATATAATTATCAATTGATTAAAAAAGGGTAAGGGATTTTATTATGGGATTCTAGTGGGGTGATTCTCTGAACATGGTATGGGTTCTGACCTTAAGGAACATTATCTTCTCCAACTCTATAAATTCTAAATTCATAATGGTAAGATCTTTCTACTCAAGGAAATTTCTTCTTCCAACTCTATAAATTATAAATTTTCATAACTCTTTATATATATTAGTAATATTATCACTATTAAGTTTCTACATTATCATGGGTTATTCTTCTTAACATTTTATAAAATATTACATTATATACATTTTCAATGTTAACAAAGTAGAGCATCTGTTTTATATAAATTCATTATTTAATAATTTACTCATTAATTGAAAATAAGAAAATTTTGTATATAAAATCTTAAGTCAACATAAGAGCCTATAGTATGAGTTTTCGTAATTTTAAATTTATATTAATTCCATTTAGACATACCAATTCCAGTAATATATTTCTGGATTTAATGAATATTGAATTTATAGACAACATTGATAATATTATGGATTTTTTTATATATTATATTCTAATATATCGATTGGTAAAGGACCATCATAATGGTTGTTTAATGATTGTATGGAAGTCCCTGAGGAAGGATAAAATGTTTTCCAAATTTAAGAAGAATGAATTTTTTATATATAATGGTTTATTATTAGATCATATAATATCATAAAATGGTAAATTTATGGATCCATAAATTAAAATTTCTATTTACCATTGTCCCAGAACAATCATAGTGGCAGAGATATGTAGTTTACTTGTATTTTCAAGATATTATCAATTATTTTTGACGAATTTATCTCAACAATCTAATATAGTAACCATATTGACATTGAATTGATACATGTATCTATTAATGGATTAATGTGGATTAATTGCAAGGATAATAAAAAATGATGGTTATTTCATTTTTTTTCTTATTATACCATGTAGATTATAATGGATTATTATCAATAATGATTCATTAATGAAGGAACAATGATATATCCTTTGGCAAAATTATTTGGTGATATCTTATTCCTCTTACCATTATAAGTACCTGGGAAATACATAGCCCTTATTATGATGCTGATTATATTAATTTATATATTAATTATATTGAAAAAATATCATTATAGTGAAAGCTGTTATATATATAAATATCATAAAATAAGGATGTAAATATTCAAAAATAAATATTTCAATAAATATAAATGGTGATTGTTATAATTGATTAATAGTTATGACTATTAAGTATACTACCACCATGGAGAAAAATAATTATTGATGATTCTCATATTCCAATTAAAATTGATTGTTTATCTATGATGATGATTTTAATAGATATAATATTAATAAAATTTTTGAATATATAATTTTTAAATGTGATGAATGGGGATAAATAAAAACATTCTAAGAATATTGTTCAAACATCAATCAATGTGAGGAATAGAGAGATGAAGTTGGATGGTATAGAAATGAGAAATTTTGTGAGATATTTTTCATATTTCATCCATGATTTATATTGATTAATAAGTTTCATGAATATATTAGATGTTCCGTGAATACCAGACATGACAAATTAGTAATTAGATGAAGCTAATAGTTCATCATTATCTATTTATCTTATATATAATAATAATTTTAATTATCTAAACATGTATTTATATTGGGATAAAATTAAATGTTATATTATATATTAAAAATCATTTTGTAAATATTTCAGAATATTAAAGCAGAGTGATTGGCGATGAAGGAAATTTTACAACTATTATGGATAACATTACATAAAGAGGAAAATGTAAAGATTAATTTCATTATAAAATTCAATAAAATTTTAAATGGTAACATTATTAGTTGTGTTTCAGTTGATTACCTCCCAAAATCGTCACATTTGAAATCAATCATATTATATTTCTCTCAATATCATTTTTCACCATATACATTATGGTTATGGAAAGGTCTTATTATGTACCAAAATATATTATATCTGATTATTATATGACGAAGACACAAATGTTCTAGAGATGTCATAAAAATATAATTAATAATAGAATGAAATTTTCTAGGTCATATCATTCATAGTAAAACTTTTAGTCTAAGAGTCACATCCATAACCTATTTAATATTTTGAGATCTTGTTATCATAATTTTAATGTGAGTTATGATCAATTACATTACTAATTGGATTTTACATAAAACAACATCAATCAATTTATCATTTATCATGCTCTTGTTAATTACCTCCTAGGTATTAAGTGAAGAAATATTTTCATTGGGAAAAATATATGATACATAACAATATACTGATGTTATCTAGATGATTAAATAAAAACAATATTATATCCATTCAATAGTAAATCAGGGAATCTCATAGTCAATGGAAATGTTGTGGTGATAATTTATGGTGAGATACCGAGTTCAATGTTGGTGACGGGGCATTAATACATATAACTCTTTATAATAAGGTTTTAATTTGTTAAATGAGGGAAAATCATATCAACAAAAAAATTAGTTCATTCAAAATTATCAATCTTGGGAGGACAGTTTCAAATCACTTGTCACTTCCACTAAATACATCTCAGGTTCATAGAAGGTTCCATATATCACTCATGATTAAGTTCATACCTCATAATTCATATTAAATTAAAATATTTTCCATTTTTCTATATAATAAACACTATTATGTGAAAATACTATTATATATTTTATATATTTTAAATAAGGTATTGCAGAAAAAGTCCACTTATATTGATAACGTCTTGTGGTGAAACCAGAAATATGAGGAAGCCGTATTAGATCCCAAGGATGTGATGGGGGGAATTCTGATTAGTTTTATATTTCAAATTCAACTAATTCCAATTGATGAATTCATATTAGGGTATACTGAAAAAACCGATATTTATTTGATATATTTATCATTAAATAATTTTAATTTCAGTGATAGCCTTCATATAATACAACACCCTATTTAAATGAAAAAGGATATCATATTAAATTATTATTATTTAAAGTAGATCATTAATAAAAAACCATTGAATTGGTTATATGAATAATATTTTATAAATTATAAATAAAATTATTCATCATTATGTAATATTTTTCAAATTTGAACTCAATTTCGAGTAAAGTAATTTTATGCTTTATAAATTTGTTTTCTTAAAAAATTAAATTCATTCATTTTGAGAATATATTTTATAATTATGTTATTTTACATATATATATATATATATATTATATGTATAAAACTCATATATTTATTTGAATAACTATATCATAATTATCATAAATTGGATATCCAATATTTTTATGAAGAGATTACTTTTTCCTGAATAGTAAAAAACTTAACAATTTATCAAATATTTCTTCCATTGAGGTATTTACAATGTTTCAATTTGGTTTTTTTGATTTAAAATTTGTAATAAATACTTTTAATCAAAATTGTACTATTAAATTTTATTGTAATTGAAATTATTCTGAATGTTTTATGAAAAAACTTTTATACTGAAAAATGCATTCATATAGAAACTGTTTTCAGTCACATTTTTTGGGTTTATTTTATTAATAAATATATAACACATAATAAAATTTAAATTAATAAAATTGAATACCTATTTATAATCATGCTATTAATATTTTTAAAGTATTTTTTCAATAATTTTTGGTTATTATAGAAACGAACTATGTTAAAATAACTCGGTTACCACTGTAAGAGTTAAACTTGGTGAAAAGGGTTAAAACTAAAATTATAAGTGTTAAAATAACCTATGAAAACTTCAAAAATACAATTAGATTATCATATTTCGGCCCTATAATATATTATATTTTATGAAGAGTTGTTTTTAATAATTTTAGTTAATAATACATTAATATATTTTAATCTTTTCTAAAATTTCAAGTGTGTCGTCTCTCTCAATTATGAAGTAAACCATCTTATCACTAATATAGACTAATAAATATAACATTATCTCTAAAAATACATAACATAATCCATTACTAATATTCAACACCTTTTTAGTGGTCATTGTTGTCTCATAATATCATTTTTCCAAGGCCTAATGTGTAGGCTAAATGATGTTTCTCAATGATGTGGTAGAACACTTTACTTTGTTCAATTATTTAAAATTATTAATAATTCTTATATTAAAATATTATATCCATAATAACATGTTTAATATAGAATCATAAAAATCGATATCTATTATTTTGTCTATTTTAAATCATTTATTCATATATGTATTCTTATAATGAGAAATTAAAGCATAGTAAATGCATACATGTGACCTACAACCTCGTGGAGAGATTTATTTCATTTTTTTCATCCACACCATTCTCATATGGTTATTAGTATTGATTTAATGAATACATTATATTAATAAAATATTTATACATTATTTATTTATAATACCATATCAAAATTATTTGGTTTCCATATGTTAGAAAATGATAATGTTGCTCATGCGTTTAGGTGGACTACCAACTCCTTGAAGCGATGTGATTTTTATTCATAAAATATTTACATGAATAATAATAAATGTATAACTTATTAATAATTATGATTATTTTATATTTATTATGACTAAATAGATAATTAAAATATTTTCATGTTTCAAGTAATAGAAAATTTAAAATGAAACATAAAAGGAAACAAAAAACTATTCACCTAGTTATTAATTTTAATAATGAAATTATTAATTAAAAGACAATAAGAATATATAATAGAATGATAAATTGTATGTTATATATTAAAATCGTTTAATTATATATTATTAATAAAATGTATTTTTAATATAGGATGTTTCAACATGTAAGATGCATGATTGGAATTTTGGAAATGAATTTATGGTAATATATCATTTCTTTTCTGGATTACTTTTGATAAATTAAAATTATGGGAAATTATATTAATACTATCTATATAACCCAATATATATTATTTGAATGTAGATATATTTTGATTCTTACAAAAAACCATTCATTTTCCTTCTTTTTAACTCAAAATAATTGATAATATTTTTTTATAAAATCATACATTATTTAATAAATAGTAAATAAACATTTTTTCCATGTCCATAATCTTATGAAAATTAAGAATGACCCTATCAATACATAAAATATATTATAATTTCCATTTTATATAACATTGATTTTATGTATTTGGGATTAATATTTAATAATTTTTTAAAAGTTTTCCATTCAAGTAGTTTATTATTTTTTATAGAATTTTCAATGCAATTTATTTAATTATAATATATGTTAGGAATAAATTTTCCCACCATCATTCCATTTAATTTATTTGAAGAATCAATTCCAATTTTTTAGCTGTTATTTTCAAAGGAAATAAATTTATCAATGGTCAAAGAGGTTTTATTTATAATTAATTTAGAGTAATAAATATTTCCCCTTATAATCAATGAAAAATTTGAATGATATTGGAAAGCTAATTTTCAATAAGACCTCAATCATTTCGGGTTTATATATATATTTCTTGGGATATAATCCAATTATAACATATTTATTCTTTCATTAGATTGTTATTGATGACAATATTGATATATCGATGACACCCCTTTTATTTTAAAATGGATGATCATTAATGGAATGGGAAATATTTTTGTAACATTTTGGTACACATATAAATGGATTTTGATTATATCAAATTTGGTTCAGTAAAAACACTCAAATAAATTAGTTAATGTAATATAGATATCTCATGAGATAATGATATTAAGAGTTCATATTATTGGGAATATGTTTATCCATTTTCATGTGTGTGCATTACTAAATCTTGAAATTATGACAACATTATATGTGGATCTAGATTCAAATAGTTATGTTTTCAAATTTTGATCTATTATTAGGATTTTCAATTACTATTATCAATTTCTTATGTATAGAAATGATTTAAAATATATATGTTTAAGACATTATGTTTTTTTATACTTATGATTAAATAACCCCCTAATTATGACCTTATATTTTCATATATGAATATTAAATCTTTTTAGATAAATGTTAATTACAATATATAAACCCATTTCTAAGGACTATAATTTTATAATTCATTATAAACGTGGATTCTTAATCTCTCTAAAATTGTGAAATATCTATAATATCACAAATAAATATTTTCCCCATTGGTTGTATTCAAAAACTTACCCCACATAAAATCATTTTTCATAACATGGGGAATGGAAACATAATAGACGGTGTACTCAGATTCTCTGTAAGGGAAAAATTATAGTTGGAACAGAAGGGAGTGGGGACATGATCATAAAATTTTTAAAAAATACAATCATTCTTAAATTTCATAATCCCATTTCATGTAATAATTATTTGATGTTAATAAAAAAATTAATCATAATTTAATAATGAAAATGATCCATGAGAGAATTAAATTGGCATTAAACAAAAATTTTATTATTAAATATAATAATAGAAAGTCTTTTGTCAATGATTCCCACCATGAAATTCAGTACAAGTAAGCCTTGGTGTAACCAATGATATACCAACATCAGGCTTACGATTACCATATGTGTACCCCTTTTTGGGATTTGGGTTACCACCCATGTGCATATGATATCATAATGAATTATTATTTACCCAATACTTTGGGGTAGATATTTAATTCCATTCTCACATAATGAAAACCACATAGATGTCATCCAAAAAAATAAGCCTTAATCATATCATAATCCTTTAAATGAAATTAGTATCATAATAATTTAATAATATTATAAAATGTGGATAAATAATTGTTATAACAATCATTTCATCCTAGAATATAATTAAAAATAAGTATGATTCATAATAATTTCCTCATTATATTACCCAATTTTTATAAACAAGTTTCATAAACATTATTTATCAAAATATTATCCATATAAATAATGAATAGGAATAGAATCCTTGGATCATATCCATATTAAGTCATAAGTTACATAAATTAATGTCATCAAAGATGGAAAATAATTGTTAATTGATCAATTATAACATTTCTTGAGGAAAATTACTATTCTCTATGAAAAATAATTTTTAATACATTGAATGTTTTCAAAATAGTATTTATTTTGAAATTATTTATTTAATATATCGAAATGTACCGAATATTAATGAAAACATGTAATTAAAAATGTAATTTATATTATTTAATGGAATATTTTAATAAATTTGTTTTCAAGAATGTGTGAAATACTATTCTTGTCATCCATATAAAAAATAAATACTCTTTTCAATTTTTTAGTAAAAGCATAATAGGAATAGTTTGGGAATAGAAAATAAATACTCATTCCAGAAAACATTCTACAAAGTACTCATTGAGTAAATATTTATTTCGAAAAACATAAACCTGAAATATGTCATTTTTTAAAACATTTATAGGAAAAATGGTTTTTTATGAAACCATATATCCGACCGAAGAGATAAAAAATGGCATATTTTCATGTAAATGATATCCTTAGTAATCATATGTACCAAAAAGTGGGGAAAATGTTACCATTACACGAATATATCATGATTAAATATAAAAAATTTATATTCTTAAGTTTTCATGAGAGATAAATATTGATAATTAAATATTTGAAACTTTCTCACAGATAATAATGATTAATGATGATATTGTAGAAAAAAATAATTACCTCTTTGGTAACATTGAATCAGAATCCCTATTACGCATTAATAGAATATGAAATAAAAATAACATTATTATTAATGAATTCTATATATTTCCTATCAATGTGGATATAGATATACCTCATTAAGAAATATATGTTCGTATCATAACATATATCTTAATGAGGACAAATTGAAGAAACCAATCCATTTACCTTAAGTCAGGAAATATACCGCACATGTTAAAACAAACTATATAATAAATATATTATTTTTATACAACTTCTATAAAACTATATTCATATATATCACACCATATATGATTTAATTATAAGTATTCACTAAATTTTGATTAATAGTTTCTGGCTATAGTCATATATCAGGTAATAACCACTTATTTTTTTGTGTATTTTTCCCTTGTTATTTATTAAATATATATTTTTTAATGACATGATAATCACTAGAATGTTAAAATTATATAAATATCATATATATATTTTATATTCTTATTTGGAGTAAACAATAAAATTTATTCATATAAAATTAAATACATAATTCATGGGGAGAGTATTCTTTACATTATCTTGGATGTTGTTTCTCTTTTAATTATATATTGAAAGAAAGAAAAACTAAATTATGAATAACACAATTTTGGTATCATTTTTATTTAATATATATCAAATATTTTTATGAAACATAATATTAATTCATTCCATGTATTTATTGAATGAATCATATTTCATTGAGAGGTGGTAATCCACCGTACGCATGACCTATACAATCATACTCCCAAAAAATTGAGGGAATTAATTTATGTGTCATAAAATAATTAAATATTATTTATAAAATAATAAATATCATATATATCACATATTATCTATAATAAAATCATTAGTCACAACTTTGATATGTGGTTATGGAAAACTGAATGACATTGGTTAAGAGGTGGTAGTCAGACATACACGTGAAAGATGATTTCCAAACCAATTTGATGCGATTGTGGGAAGTTGTAAAAAGTAACCTTATCATAAAACTATCATTATATGTTATATTATTATTATACTATATCATCATTTTATATTTATAATTCATGGATGTGGAGAAGGTTGTAAATAAAAAAACCCTCATTGAATAATTCAAACTCTTCTACAGGTATCCAACTTAGGATTGCTATAATAACTAAAGTGGAATAATAAATTAAAAATATAAATATTATAAAATGTTATTTGGGATTATTTTAATTAATTTATTTATATTTATTTTTATCAAAATGGCTTGATAGGTGTGAAAAAATGAATTGAGTGTGTGCCCTTTTATAGTTGAAGAGGAGTGGAATCCGTGTAAATAAATAAATGTATTTATAATTATGAGGTCAATCACACCTCATGTGGATCCACAACTCATAATTAATGGATCAAGGTATAATAATTTTTATGAACACTTATTAAAACAAATTAAATTCCATTTTTTTAAAGAACCATTCCATAATATATATGTTTCCTTACTTCTTACATTCTTGTTTTTACTATGGTAACACGTTCCATGCCAATAGTAATGTTTCCATTAAGAATAAATTAAACTGAAAAATATTATATAATTGTTAAAACCCATTATAAATAATATATCTAATTAATTAAATATTAATCTTATGTGTGTGGGGAATTAATTTCAAAACATGTGAAATAAACACACAAAACCACCTCTTTAACCATACCGAAGAATGTTTTTACTATTTAATTGTCTATATATATTATAACGGAAAAATTAGCCTATCAATTAACAATATATGATATTTATGTACATTTAGAAATAATATTTAGTAATATAATTTTTTAAAAATTTTAAATCAACGCATAAAATATGTTTTTCTTATAAAATAGCATTAAGGTTAATTTCAACACTATTCAATTAATTTCAATTTTCTTAATATAATGAAAATGATCGAATTGGAATATTTATTTCAAAATAATTCTTATCCTAATTTATTCATCAATAAATTTAATTAGTTTCAATAAATCATTAAATTTATCTCATTATTTAGGATTTTAGTTTTATTTATAGGTTTATTAACTGAACAATTACTAGTTTGTTACAAATTAAGAATTTTAAGTAATTATATCATCTCAATTAATTATTTTGATAATGAAACGTCATTTAAATTTATGAATAATATATATGACCTAACATAGGTTCTTATGTTCTTTCCCAAGGCTACATATTAATTATTGTAATAAAAGTGTATTTTCCCTTTTAATGACATTACATATTATATGTGTCATATTCAATGGTATGTGGAATGTAATTTCCATTTTTCATAGACATTGACCACAAATATCTAAATAAATCCATTCAAAAAATTAAGAAAATATACGAGATCCATTTTAATCATATATTTCTTGTTTAACCCCCATATAAATCCATTTTTACCTTCACTATGGTAATTAATATATATTTTATTCACTACTCAGTTTGGTTAATAAAGTATTTTGAGCATATTATTAAATATAAATTATTATTATTAAAACTATTAAATCAGTTTACCAAAATTTAAATCCCAAATTTTCAAAATTTAAATTAAAAATATCTCTCCATATTCAATAATAATTTAAGTTGTTAATGTGAATATATATAAATTTATGCATAGTTTTTATATAATATTCAATAATAAAATTATTTTAAGGACCTAATATGGATTAATTGATATATAAATTATCTCATTTTACATAAAGACCAATTATAAATATAATTTATCAGTAAAAACAAATAAAATAAAAATGATGTTTCTAATTAAAATTTAGAATTTTCACAATTCATCATAAAAATGAATCTTTTCCCTGAAATAACATGTATTCACCACATGATAATTTTCCCATGATTAATTTAAAAATAATTTTTATATTATCAATTTAGTTTTCTAAAATTTTCTATAATTGTTTATGTTATTGTTCAAAAAAATACATAATAACATTTTTTTTGAAAATAATATTTTGAAAAAAATAATTAATTTTTAGAAAATTATATAATTCATTATAAATATTTTTTCATTATAGAAAACTATTACATATACTTTTAAAATAGAGTTATTACTATTCATATAAATATTTCTTATGGCTAGGTTATATTGATCATGTTAATAATATATCATGGTTTTGAGGAATCTTTGTGTTGCATGTAACATAATCTAAGACAATGTTGTATTCTGAGCAAGATTCACATTGTGTGAAAAAATAGTCTGTTATGTCAAAGAAATATAATTTAATTGAAATAGTAAATTAATGGAACATTTTGACATTATTACTATGTTACGAATCTGGAATGATGATTTTTTCTTTGAGAACAATATTGATAATGATTCTCGTTATAAATTAATTTTGAAGTCTACGATATATGATTTTATATGTATAGATAATTTGTAATGATAAATGATCATGAAAAAGCTATCATTCTACATGATTACATATGATCTCCTATGGTATACATCTCCATTGTTTTCTCTAAATGGGCATATATGCTCACCCTTCATTATGTATTCCTTCCATTGTTTTTGATGGAAGGAAGTAAGTATGAAATATCTATAAGTGTATTAATATGTTGGTACATGTAATCTATATTGAAATTTTTTTTTAAAAAATATGTTTATTATGAATCTAATATCAATCGAATATAAACCATTAAAATCCTATAGAGTTTAAAATTCAGTTATGTAACGAATATTAATGTAAAATGATGTGAGATTTATTTTTCTTATTCTCAGGTCCACATTAGTGAGATTAGACATTTACTATAAATATATAAATTGGGAAATGACACATATGAATAGTGCAACACCCTTTGGCTAAAAATATAAGAAAAATACATATCATTGATTGAGTTCCATTCCCTATTTATTGAAATAGTCATCAAAATATAATTAATCATGAGTTTTATATAACACTCATAACAAAAAAACATATTGTTCTTATGATGGAATACACCTTCAAATATTATTGGTTTTACCATTTCATTTTATACATAAAAAGGGGATAAAATATTCAAGAATATGATTCACTGTATTTTTTAAATCATTTGTAATATTTATTTTCAATATAATGGAATAGAATTAAATGATAAATACCACTCAAGTCATTTTCATTAAACGTGATGTTTTTTAATTTTTTCTATTTATAATGAATTTTGGAGGAGTTGGATGCCTAAGGAAAGATGAGTTATGGTTCATTAATGATTTTTATTATCTGTTGAAAGTATTTTGATGAAATTAATAATTTGATATAATATTTCATAAATAGTTTTTTTAAATTGTGATCCACGGGGAATAAGTTCATGAACCAACATTGTTCATCCAAGAATGAGAAACCTCACTCATCCCTTGATATTGCCTAGTGGTCTTTCTATATCCCCTTAAGTAGTAAATATGAACATGGACATCAACAAGAATACATGGGAATGATTTTTTACAAAAAAAACAAAAAATATAAATATTCCCTATATTAAAGAAACTTATTATAACAAGACATAGTTAGACAGTTGAAGAAATCCGGTATAGGGAAATACTAGTTCCAATAGAAAATAAGTATTATAATATAGGTGAAACAAAAAAAATACATTTCTATGATATTAGAAAAACATCCAACCATTTCAAGACCCAAATCCTACACTCGGATAGCATGGATACCGACCAACTCCATGTGGTGACTTTTCAACACCATTGTTAGATAAAATAAGATCTACAATCAGACAATGGTATGAGGAGTGTGTGACAAAAACAATCCAATTAAGATCCACAAACAGGTTTGATAAAAAAATTCAAATATATAAACCCATTATAATTTTAAAAATATATTCAAGGATTTAAATATTGTTTTTCATAGTCTAAATAAAATCAATGAAATTCATCAATTCCATGAAGTTCACAAAAAATACCTAATAGATCAATTTTTTCAATGTGTGCATAAATAATACTTCCAAAATTGAGTATCTCTGAAATATAATCATTGGGTGTATAATTTCATGGTTATATAAGATCTCTAAAATTTAAATAATATATTGTTATGAGTTTATGTATTCAAAACAATATGGTTAGTTATTATAGGAAACCCCAACTACTTAACCCCAAATTACAAATTTGTTTAAAAATTGTTATAGTGTAAATATCTGTTTTATGGATGGAAAAAATAATAGTTTGGGATTCCCAAATTTACACATTGTTAAGTACCCATTATTACCCTGTACCATATCCAACACATTTAGTAATTCATATTCTTGATCATACAACACTCATGGATTTTATTTTTATATTTCATATATATTTTAGGGCATATTACAAACCAATAAAAAAATTTCCAATTTTATTAATATAACATGTTTTGAAACAATATTTTTTTTCTCAATACTAAATGGGATTTAAATTTTACCAAATTATCTGAAACTATCACATTTCAAGAATTATAAATATTTTAATTAATGTAACAATGGTTTATAAAACATATCCTTTTCATGAAACCAAATACTACAAACACATGGTGTGCCAAATAATAGAATAGGATTCCCAATCAAAGTGAAAATATGGGTCCAATGATTTATATTATAACCATAGACACAAAAAAATCATTTATATCATATTAAATATTCCCATTATGAAAATAACCAAAATAATAACATACAATAACAATTCTGAATTAAATTAATAATAATATATTTTCATCTAGTCTCTACATTGATTTCTCACAAAACATTTCAAAAATAGATTAGTTTTTGATAAATCCTCTATATTTAACAAATACATCACTATCAATGGTTATGTTGAATAAAAATAAAGAACATTGTATAGAATTTTGAGTTAAAATGTTGATCGGTCTCTTAAATACTCATTAATAGATTTAATGCCTTATGAACCACCAAAGTAACTCTATGTAAGTGTTCAGATCAGAAAATTATCTAAGTGGTTTTATAAGGGTATAATTATTAGAATCTACTATAATTAATAAGGTTAATTTAATGTAAATCATTTTCACAGGGATAATTATTGGACTAATTAATATATTTTTACATGGGTTGGAAATGTTATTTAGAAATCATTGTTTCATCATTATACACATTATATTACATTAGTGAAGTGAAACAATTAAATCATTTTTATAAATATTTTGTCCCCAATAATTAGAAATACTACTATCCTAAATATCCAATTTATCTTGGTTTTACTTTGATTTCCTCATGGATTGGCATAACCATGTCCACACCATGCACATAGGGAAAAAATTCCCAAATATCACTTAGAACGAACTAAGAATGGTTCAATAGAATCAATGATCAAGAAATGAAAATATGTACATATTTTACACCATGATTATACAGTCACCCCAACTATATCAATTTATTCCCCTAGAATGTAATACTGATGAAGCCTAATCAATGATAAGATGTGGAAAACACTCCAACATCACAAATTACAATTTCCCAAATCTCATGAGAATATATTTCTTACTATCCCAACTGAAAATATAATATAATTGATTCACCATTAATATTTATCACATAGAATTGATAAACATAAATTGATTTTTGAATTATAATATATAAGGTTCTAAAATATGATCTTCTTAATTTAGGATTGTAAAGGGATCATTAAGATTATTTAAACGCTGGGACACAAATAAATCATCATGGGTAAAGAAAACATTAGTGAAATAGTTAACTAAAAATCCAACTTTCTGATATACATAATGATCTCAAAAATCTCTATGTATCTCACATATAATTTCTCTATAAAAAAATGATTATGGTGACCTATAAGAGGTGAAAAATTCATTAACACACTTTATTCTACCAAAAATATCAAAATATAATGCTTTATATTTTCATAATAGTTATGTATACATTGATATGTATCATGTATTTGACCAAAAAGATGAATTTTTGATGATGTATCATGGGAAATTATATTGTCTAATATAGTTAAATCTAATATAACTCATCTTATAAAATATTTGATTTATATTCATGATGATAAAAATCCTGAAATTGATACATTCTGACAGATAATTAGTAGATATTGTTTAATGAATACTGAACTAGTCTCATATAGCTATTATAAGATCCTATAAGTTCTATGATTCATGTACTAAATAGATCCTTTAATTTCACAATTTCTAACTTCACATGTCTATCTTTCCAATAATGGTATGATGTGTGAAATTTAAATTTATATTTTACCACTCCATGAGGACATTCTAAAACATATATTCTAAATGATATCCCTACCCAAAAAATAATAAAAAACATCCTTTGTATCCTAATGATCTACTGAATTTATATCTTTTTGATATCCACAAGCTTTTTTGTTTCTAAAATCTAAATGAAATGATATGGATTGGTAATTAAATAAATCCCAATTCATATGGTATTAATACATCAGGGTTCATATGGTATCCTCAAAATGAAATTCATATTTACCTTATCCAAATTCCATATATACATCATGAGAGGTTGAATAATGATAAATGATAATTTAGATTCACATGTCAATTTCTAATAGGTCCAGTATAAATTCAAAAAGTAATATAATTCATGTTTCAATCATATCCACACAAACTGACATGTCATGTCATAGTTCTTCTTTTGTATATATAGATAAACAACGTATTTTGTATAATTATATGCTTACACCATATCCATCCAAATAAAAAAGAAATAAAAAATCATATTATGTTATAAAAATCCGTTATATAGTGATTTTAATATTTATGTTTGTATCCAAAAGATATGAAATTTTCAGGATATTCATAAACACTTCATCCTAAAATTTCTCATGGAAAATAAATTTGATAAAAGTTATTCAAAACTAGTAAATATCAATAATAGTACTATCTTCTCCCTCCATCACATCTATGTGTGACTAAGAACACATTAAAATGATATTTAATTTATCTTTTAATCCCCTAATCACGGTTGAAGAAACCAATTCTACGTTGGGAACCCAAAATAAAATTTCCCATTTTTAGGATACATGAATTTTTTTAATCAAATGACTAATAATCATCCTATATTTTCTTCTTTTTTATGGTTTACATCTTTGTGATAAAATATATAACCTAAAAGCATACATGAAAATAGACAATGGAACCTTACCTAATGAATTTACACTTCTATATTTTGAGATAACTCATAATTGATTAATGTGATAAATCATTGGTGGGTTAATTATTCTAATGTTTTCAATGTTGATGGGGGTTTTATGGATCTACAAGATCTCTATGCGTAATAATATTGCCTAATATTACACATGATGCGTCCCAATATAAATCATAACATTTTCATTGTTCTGGTAAAATAAAAATGGTAATTGAGGACACATGTTTCTACAAATAAACTCATTAAGACTGAAATAAATAAGAAAATATTAACTCTACCTCATTCCTGGTAATATATGTCAATAGAGATGTATTATTTGTGATTTACTTCCAAAACTGTTGAAAATTGTCTACCAAACTACCATTACATTGAGTATAAAATACATCTAGTCAGTAGTCCCACAAATATACATCTTTCACATTCTCATTATCAATTGAGATACCATAATCTAAAACAAATATATCTTAATACAATTAAATATTTAACCCTGAAGGTACTTTTGATACCATCAAATAAAGGATGGGATCCCTAAAAATTCCAAATAAATATTTTAGGTGATACTCAAGATCATTTTATTTTTTGAGTACATTAGACCGATAACCACAAATATATTGCAAAACAAATCTAGGTAAATTATTACAAACTAATTAAACAAGGATATTAAAATATCTAGATCATATTTATACAAAAACATAAAATATTAAAAATGTATATACCTTCTCCTAAAACTGGTACAAATATACGCCATCTCCATGACTCTACATTGATGATATCGAAAATAACATTTGATTTTTTAGGAATATTTTATTCCATTAATGGATCATATAATTCATTCAAATTGGGAAAAGGTTGTTTTTTCATAATTTTTACTCAATTGAGATTCTAGTAATCCACATATAAATGACGATTCCACTTAGTATTTTTGAGTAAGTACATACTGTCTACCCCTAGATAAAATATAAGATAAATGATTATCTTATCTTTCAAATAATTCAACTAGCTCGTTGATTACATTATTTTTGTCAGATCCATTTGGTTAGAAGAAATAGATATTGTTTGAGTTCTTGAGAGAATGTCAATTGATAACTAAACATTCCTCCATATATGTTTATTAGAGAAATAATCATGGAACACCTCATAACATTTAATGAAATATTTTCACACCTTACCATATGATGGTAAAGCTTCAACAAAAACTATGAATGAAGATATCAATTCCCCATGACCCTAAAATGTACATCCTACACCTCTAAATCATGGATTTCATTATTTTGAATCCTCATACCAATATTGCTAGATTCAATTCTCATAGTCATTATCATTACATATATGATTGAAACTCCTTAAATCAATGATAGATGCAATTAATTAATCTCAAATTGAAAAAGGTATCTTTTTTAGGTTTAACTCTTTATAAAATTAGAATAAATCATAAAATAACACATCTCAATTTCTATTTATTAATCATACATTTTTCCGCATTATATAATACAATTTAATCAATAATATGTCTTCATTATCTATAAAAAATTATTCCACTAATGGTATCCTTATAAACATTTAATGTGTACTACCTTTCATTATATCAGCGAGAAAACGGAAGATAAGAAAAGGGTGAGATAAAATGCTCTTTAAGGGAAACATATTACAGAATAATTCATGTCATAAACATTTCTTAAATTTTATTGCAGGAATAGGTAAACAATATGATTTTGTAATCCACAAGAAACTAGGAGAATTCTATATCCTTGTAAATAAATGAAAAATTGAAAACCATTGTACCGATATCATACAAATGGAATTCATAATTTTTGAAATAATGAACATACATTCAAGGGCTTGTATTAATACACATTACATGTCGTCATGACCACATTAAAGGCATCATACTGGATTTGGAGGAAATACATAAATAATTGAATCCTATTTATTCTTGTAGTAACATTCTATGGATCAATGTGATATATAATTAGATTTCCCACACATAACATTATTATATCTATTGTATTCACAATATGATTCAGCACATGTTTTAATTCCATTTCATAAGAAATCACTATCAAAATAAATAAAGGGATATCTATATAATATATAATATAAGAATAAATACAGGATCTTCATGGATTTTCATTAAATATTCATTAATAATTAAAATAAATTTCCCAATTCAATATAAAGAAAATTTTCATAATCCATTAGAGGAAGATGGTTTGTAGTCAAGAATAAATATTCATCATTCCAATAATCATCCATATTTGAATTACAATATACCCAATGACAATACATATCACCTTGTAAATTGAATAATATTTCTTCTGTGTAGAAATATTCCAATTTCAATTACACAAAAAATAATTTTCACTTTTTATATAGAAATCATGACATGACATAGTCCATATTGGGAGAACATGACCATAAGACATCGATATGAATAATGTTGACGAATGAAAAAAATAACACAATAATTGAGGAATATTTGACATAACATTTATGTGTTATGAGTGTATCTATACAAAAAATAGTAATATAATAAAAAATAATTCAATAAATGGGTATAATTTACACATCTTATATGAAATCATATTATATAACAATAATATCTTAATAATAAAAAAATATAGTAGAAAATTATTCAATATTGGGGAAACATCTGAATAAATAGAACATTGAATAAGGGATCATGGTTTGTATAATTAATACCATTATATTTATGTAATATGATGTAATTAAACCAATAGGTTATAAATACATCATACAAATGGAAAATGAGTCACAATATATTTTATGTCTCAAATAATCTAAATTGTTACCATGAAGACCTATATAGCTTGGACAACACTATAATCAATATCCATTGAAATATATGTATCGTAATTGAACATATAAATAATTTTATGACCATGTTGGATGCTTAATTTTTAGGAATCACATATTATTGTTTTATTATATTAAGGAAGTTTGGGATGAAATGAAATCAATTTACGTTGTATAAGTGGGGGTGGAAAGATATGAAATTTATTAAAATTTTTATTGTAAATATGACGACGCATTAATGATCTATAGTTTAAAAAGAACATAAGTTGGTTATAGAACATGCAATTCAATGTTTGTGAAGGAAATGGGGAGAAAACATGTGGTCAGTTAGAATGGTTGGTCTAGCTGAATCAGGTGTCTATGGTGGTGTAGTTTCCTAGTGTTTGCAATAATTTTGGGGTCCAAAATATGGAGTAGGGATAGCATTTCAAAAATTATATTTCCTTATAAGTCACATAAAAATATTTAAATCATTTGAATTTCTTGAGTATGGGATTAATTAAGTTGATATTTCGAAAATATGAAGAATATTGATGGTGTTCTATGTGATAACGATGATCTTTGCAAATGACTTAGGAATGGAGCATTGCGGGCGAACATTATAGTGGTAAAGTTGACGAGAATTGTGGCAATTCAATGGAATAAGGAACATAGTATCCATGGCAAGGATATTACTTAACCCTTCATGATTACGATGAGCTTTTGGAATCAAGAAAATAGCCACGGTTGATCATGAAACAGAGTGAATTTCGGTAGAAATTTCTGAGCTTCGTATTTGGTGCTGACATGGAATTCAGTTGGTTGTATTGTTCTGGAGTTAGTAGGAAATGATTATAAATTGACCCCTACCCCTATTGAAAATTATATAGACATAATGAGAGTTTTAGAGCTCTTTAATTGAGAATAGGTTTTTTAGAGAAAGTGGGATTTGCGAAGGCAGTGAGCTCCAAAATGGAATAGTGCTTCATAGTGAGTCTTTGAGCTTTGTGAAAGAAGTGATCTTCACAAAGACAAATCAAATATACATGAAATATTGACATTTTATCTATTATGATTTTTGAAATAGAATAAATTTTTTAACTAGAGTGATAAGTGAAGCTGGATGCTTCACTAAGGAGCTATGTAAAGGTTCTCTACGAGATGAAGATTTGAGTACCCAATTTACGTGTGATGTGCCTTTAATTAGAACATGATATGGTTGGGATATAAGAATAATTATTATTATGAAGTCCAGGTAGTTCCTATTAGCATCTATATTGGAATGAGAGGCGTTGTTTATCAAATATCATATTATTGAATGTTTTCTATGAAAAATAGAGATATTACATTGCACTCTTTGTGTAAAGAGTGTGCACACACACTTGAGGATTATCTCTCATGTACTTCATGAGTGTAAGGGTATATCATAGTCATTCTATTCCACATGGAAGGATTTTTTTCTAGTGATTTTTTTGTATTAGTTTATTTCTGTACCATACCAAGTACGTAGCTACTCATGTTGAGCAGTGAACCATTTAAAATTTGTTTTCCTGTGGCTGTATGAATTCAACAATGAAAGAACTATTTAGTTGGAGGAGAAGGTAGTTTCAAAAAAAATGAAACATAAAAGGAAAAATGATATCAATTATTATCCCCCAATCCCACACAGTGATACATGGATCATGACTGGGTAAATTCAATTTGTATTAAAGAAACATGATCACTTCATTTGATCTTTGAATATGTTTTGAAGAAAATTTTTGATGGATAATATGAATTATGTGAAAAATAAAAGGATTCCAATATTTTATGTGATGAATTATCATATCTTGAAATACTGATTGAATATTTATCTTATGTATCTTGGAAATGAAGTTCCTGATACTCAATAGATGGATTTCCTATTACTTATGACAAGGTTCATCTTACTCCTAGCGATAAGAAGAATCATTAGAATGATAGAAGTTCTTTAAATTAATTACTCTGATTTTTTTTTGAGATTGAATGTTTAAGAGTGACATGTTCTAATATAGGTAACAAAATATGGGAAAAATAAAAAGTTTTTATGATGGAAATACAAAAGTGAGTAAAAAAAACATCAAATCTAGAGGCTAAATTATGAAGGCAAAAAAAATGGGTGAGAATGAATCTATTGAGGACATCATTACTAGGATAAAGAACATTATTAGAAAAATTATATGTCTTTTTCAAAAGATAGATGACATTTAATTTGTTGAAATGATCTTGATAATTATTCCTATGAAATTTAATGCTATGGTTTAATTATTGAAATTCAGAGACCCATAAACATTAACTATAGATGATTTTCATAGAACAGTCATCACTTAGGAAATGATAAGGTAGAAAAAAATTAAGTGAAAAGATAAATCTGATAGAGAAATGAATTTTTAGTCTCCAATTAATGAAAACTAAATGAAAATTCTTATTGAAGATAAAGCTGGGGAATCTGAATATGAAAATGTAGTATGTCAAAATTTTGATGAAATTTTAAAATTCTTTTTTAAAAATGTTAAATGAGGCACACATAAATAAAAAGGTAAACTCATATTAAAACCTTTTTATTATAGATCCATTGGATACATTGTGGTTAGTTTCTCTAAAAAGGGAATGATGAAGATAATGATGAAGAAGAGAGAAGACCAAGGAGGTCATGGAAGAAACAGGGTGACAAAAATAAATATTCTGGTAGAGGTAAGCATAAAAATTTCTTCAAATTAAAATGAAGAAGTTTTTTTTTGTCAAAACATGAATGATATGATGATAAGAAGACTGAATAATAAAAATATATTACTGATAATTCTAGAAAGAGTACCATTTTTCAATAGTGAATAATGAAGATTTTGAGAGTAGTAGTACTGAATAAGATAAAACTCAACTTTAATTGTATTTGAAAGAAGAGCAGTTGGAATTTTTATGAAATATTAAAAATATTGAAAAGGATAACATGAAATTTAAAAATTAAAACACTTTATCAAATGACCAATAAGGTTTTTCTAATAATAATTAATAATTTGAAAAAGAATATTCATGATATAAAATATTCTACTGATAGTGAAAAAATCGTAATATTATTTATGTTGTAATTAGAAGGAAAAATATGATGAGTTGGAACATATCCAACATAATCTTTCTAAATATGAGGTAAGAAACACATGGTTCAAAAACACTATCACAGATTATTTTGAGGAACACGGGAGGGGGAGCTCGAATTAGAGATGAAATATCCCTAATGAGGTTGACAGGGCATCCCTCTCTGTCGCTAGTCAGCGAGAGGAGGAGGATCCTCGACTTCCTCATAATGGACGGAGACGCGAATTATATCCATTCACTAATTCGATAATTATTTTGATCTTTCTTATGATCTATATAGACCTGAAGGTCCCTTATTTTTGGGAAGGCGACCACATGATTCCATTTTCGGCTGATGAGTTTACGGAGGTGAAGTGTTTACTACATCTAACGTTGGTTGCCCTATTTAGGAAAAAACGGCCTTTGGTGGATGAATTTGACAGGTTTTTCTATTATCATTGGGGTTTAAAAGAATGAGTATTTTTCAGTCTATTGGATAATAGAAAATGGATGGTTCATTTTTCTTTGTTGGAGGACCTTGATAATGCTATGTTGTGTGTGCCCAAGAAATTTAGTGGATGCGGCTTCTATCAATTTAGGTGGAGTTATGATTTATACCTGAATCATCATTCTACTACTTTCTATGTTTGGGTTAGTCTTCCTAAACTAACTCTTCCATTCTAGAATCCTGTGATTCAATGTATGTTAGGAAATATAGTGGGTCAATTTCTCTATTTGGATTCACGTACTATTTCTGTGGATCATCCGATCAACCCGATCATGTGTTTGGAGGTGGATGTGTTGAGAACTGGGGTTGAATTAGTGTGGATTGAAGCTGTATAGGAGGTGTGATGTAAACAAATAGTGTTCATTAATCATTGGGATGATTATTTCACTTCATGCAGTAGACTGGGCCACTTGGCTGCTGTTTGCAAATGGGGTGGACATCAGGCGAAGGTGAAAGTGTAGGGAAGGAAGGGAAATGATGATATCCAGACTATCATTTTGCTGGGAAGGACAGCACATAATAGATCTATGGAAACACAATATGAGGAAACCTCTATGTTCGTGATTTTTAATCGACTTAAGGGGGATTTGAGGGACCTAGAAATGGGTAATTTAGTGCGGATAGATGGATCGTCTTTGTAGTTGACTCAAGTGAAAGGTAGTAATTTAGTTGTGATGGAAATTGAGGTGTGGTCGGAAGGGGTGGCAAAGGAACCTCAACTCAAGAATATCATTTTGAGGGTTAACAATTAAACAACGGGAAATACTTAGGTTCAAAATGGTGTTTAGACACAATTTTTTTGATTTTTTGGAATCCTATGAGTATATCCAGGATACGCCCGATGACCTGGATATAGGAATTATAGAAGATGTGGAGTCTAAGGAGGATCTTAAGGCTCATGAGGAGGGTCAAACACCTAGTAAGCCAAAGGGGAATGGAATAAAGAACTAATCACATTTACCATAACCGATGGAACCAATATCAGATAATCATAAAAAAAATGCTAGAAGGATATGTCTTTGGCCCTCACAGTTATAGTGCAGGAGAAGTCCAAAGTTATAGTTTGGGAAAACAACAACAATGAAAAATCTACTATAATGTCAAATGATTCTAAATAACTTATCCTCCATAATAAAGAGGATATGGTGGAGGAAGATATTTATGAAAAAATCTCCCAAGTAGAGGATAAGATAATGGGATGAACTATTCATGTATAGGTCAATAGCAAGCATGAATATTGGATCGACAAACAATATATAATTCTTATTAGAGGCTTCAATGATGGGAAAATTAGTAAAGATTAGTATATTTGATCCTTGGAAAAATGGTATGTCGTGTTGAAGCTCTAATTGGAAATGACCATGTTTCTCAGTTATAAATTATGAAATAGAATATTTATAGAGAATAATTCCCTAATAGGTTGGGTATTTACATTGATTGCTTTGATTTCCCCTCTGAGGCTTCACCTCCAGATTGTCTGGGACTGGTTTCTCACATTGCCTAAAATGTTATTTTATAATAAAAAGCTAATTTTCAGTAAAAAAAACTATATTATATAAGTTGGTTAATGTTCTTCATAAAATGAAAATAAAAAGGTTTAGTAAAAGATACCTTCAAAGGTTGAAAAGAAATATGGAAATGTTCTTATATGAAAAATATTGGAAAGGATATATATGTGGTCAAAGATACAAATACTAAAAAATCATATGCATCTATAAAATCTGAGTCCCAAAATTTTACTACTAGTTATAGTTTGGGTAATTGTGAACAGAAATATGAGCTGAAAAATAATGTTACAATTGATAATTTAAAGTTCCATGGTTAGCAGAGATCTTTTAAGAATATTGTTGAGAAGCATGCTAACAACTCTGGTTTGTATGGTTGTTTCAAAAGGAAATATTCATTATATGGATACTATTGGTAATGTAGTAAATTTGGACACATGGAAAATATGTGTTGGTTCAACCGATAAAATTAATATTATTCCACAATCTATGAAAGACATGGATCAGGGAAGTGTAAATGTTCCAAAAATAAAACCCAAAAATAAAGTCTAGAATAATTTTTAGGAGGATGGTGTGAAATTTGATAAATGGTTTTTGCAATGTGAAACTATCTGTGAATGATGTGATCAACCTCGACATCATGCTAAGGGTTTCTGTGATGTGTTACCTTAGAAAAAAATGTTTTTTAAAAATTCTTAGAAGATGGATATTTTAAAATCTTTGAAAGACATAGCTTTTATGTCCTAAAAGAAAAAGTGTGTGATTTTCTAGCTAGAAAACATTTACATGGCGTAGATATTGGAGGAAGAACACCAAAAAGTGGAAGAAAAGAATTAACATAATTCTCTTGTTATTGAAACTTCCTTGAATGCTATGAAAGGAGAATGACCATGGATCCATGATTTTGGTCATTCATATCTTATGATAGGATACATAAAGTTGTTACTGATTGTGAATTATTTCTAATAAGGAATAGTGGAATTTGGAAATGAGTAATATCTAAGGATCAAAGGTGTTGGGTTAGACCTCATTAGAAAAGAAAAGATGAGATCCATGAAAACACTATAAGTTGATGTGCTGAAACACAAACTGCTATGTGTATCCACCACCAATTGTTTTAGATTTTATAAAATTAATCACTTTGAGGCATGGTGAGAAACACAAAACTTACAATACCATAAAAAGGATTAATTGGTTGGTGGGATAGGCAATGACCCTTATCTAGGACACGACCCATCAAAAAAACACTAAAAACATCCATAAAAAAATGTAAGAAAACAAAAAATTGTTTGGTGAAGGAGGGCGGACTAGCCCAAAACCAACAGAACATAGCATGTCAGTCACTCATCTCCCTACACTATTTCAACTTCATATCTAGTGTAGTTCTCATGTTTCCTTGATATGCAAGGCCACCCCATAAGGGATCGTCCATCAATGATCTCTGGACCACCGACTCCTGGAGTAAAGAGAATCATCGAAGCAAGCCATACCAACTAGAGAACTACCACTACATGGACGACAATCACCATACCAAATTTCCCAAGAAACCCTTGAACCAGACCAAACTAGGGTCGTGCGTAGGGGATAGGGAAATAAAAGAAAATGAGGACCACTAGAGATGAAATCTAAACTGAGTAGACAAAGATCAAATGAGAGTAAACATAGAAAAAATAACAAACCAAACCCGATCTAGGATGGAGGATGACCGAAAAAAATATCATCATTAGCAACAGTCAAGAACTGTAAGTCATCTAAAACCATACTAGAAATAGGGTGTATTCCAAACCATCACACCGCCGAGAAATACCTAATGGAAAGAACATCACAAGATCAGGGATGCAGATAAACCATAATACGAAGCCCCTCTAATATAGAACTGATTAACCGAGAAACCTGCAAGTCGCACGTTACTAGGGTCGAAGAGCTAACACAAATACCGTGAAGAAAAACTGAAATATCGGGAGGATAAAATGGAAAGGTATGTCTCCAAATTTGGGCTTCCTTGAGTCAGACACCTATGGCCTTGTAGTGACCCAAGAAGGAGACGAGGGTACTTCTGCAGTCATACTCCATCAAATCCAATCAGCCAAACACCCGGTCTCTAGGCACAACTAGGACTACAACTGAACAGAATATATTGGGGAATAATAAAGAAATTGGTTTATTCCATCATGAGAGCGGGATTTCATATCTTGAAACCATATCGTTAGAGGTGATTAAAATGTTTCGGATATGAGAAACCATGGGAAATCAACACCCTCACACCATATCAACCATCCCAATAATGTTATATTCAGAAAAGATAGGTTTGTTGTGAAAACTGAAAATGATGGAATTGTACATACATGAGACCATGAACACTGCGATGTATATTCATAATCGATTATTCTATAGGAAAAAATCAAGTATGACACCATACAAAATTTTTTATAGAAAATCTGCAAGTCCAATTCACTTATGAGTTTTTGGGAGTCCATGCGGTATAAAGAAGAATGGTGGAAACCCTAAAATTTTTGAGCAAAGAGTAGACGATGGAATTTTTCATGGTTATACTCCATAAAAAAGATGATATAGATGTATCAGCAAAGAAATGGGAAGTATAATGGATTCAGTAGAAGTGAATGTGGTTGAAAATGTTGAGAAAGAAAAAAATCATATATGGCTGTTGAAGTTGAGTAGGTTAGAGAGGATGTTGTTAAAAATTATGATAATGCTGTAGAGTGTGTTAATCCTACTCAAGAATAGGAATCATGCTCATAAATATCAAGTGATGATGATGAAATTTGAGCATCTCATCCTAGGCTGAGGAAATAGGTGTAGACTCAGATCATTATTGGTGATCAATAATAGAGGGCTCCTACAAAAAGAACAATGAATGTAATTAAACACACTTCTCTCTAATAGAAAGTTGAATAAAATGTTGTGAATGAAGCATTTTCGCATACAAAAAGGTATCTTGCTATGAATTAATTGCTTGATCAAATATAGAAGAATGATTCTTGGGTGCTTGTACCCATGAAGGACAATAAGAACATTATTGTTATAAAATGGGTTTTCTGAAAAATAATGAATGAAGATGGTAAAGTTATAAAAAAATGTTATTTGGTTTGAAAAGGGTATTAAAACTTTTATGGAATTTATTGTGATCAATCTCTTTCTCTAGTGGAATGGTTTCAAATAATCATAATAATTTATTTTATTAGAGCACAACATGTTTTCACAATCAATCAAATTGATGTAGAATCTTCATTCATTAATAGTGATCTGGACAAGGAAGTATACATTGATAAAATCTGTGGATTGTTTATTGGGAAATATGAATGTTATGTGTGTAGGTTGAAGAAGTCTTTGTATGGGATAAAACTGGATCTGAGGGCCTAGAATTCTAGATTGGATACTTTCATGTGGAATATGAATTTCATGAAATTTAATGTTGAAACCATTAATTACCTCATGGAATGTCAAGAGTATTACCTCATCATAATTCATTACGTCTATGAAATTATCAGTGATGGAAATGATGAAAGATCATGTGAACGATTTGCAAAGGAGATGAAGACGACATTTAATATTTATATACAGGGTGAAATGAAATGCATTCATGGATTGTATATTGTACAAAAGAGGACCCACATTTTTATTTCTCTTGATATTTATGCTAGGGAACATCTGAAGGAGTTTGTCATGGAGAATTAGAAACTAGTTTCCACACTGATTTCAATGGGAACCTGGTTGTCTAATGAATTTGATTGAAAGGAAGTTGATCTAAAATAATTTCAAAAGATTATTAGAAGTCTTCTATATTTGTGTTCCTCAAGACCTGACATTGTCTATGTT
Source organism: Viscum album (assembly GCA_963277665.1). NCBI lineage: Eukaryota > Viridiplantae > Streptophyta > Magnoliopsida > Santalales > Viscaceae > Viscum > Viscum album. Next base: position 1,683,958,603 of record OY728158.1, read on the forward strand.
GTTACATTATGTGAATGTTTTCAGAGCACTCTTAAAGAATAAAAATTTATATCCGAAAAAATTATTATATGATATATCAAAGACGTAGTAAATGTTGGAATTCAGTGTGATGGATTAGAAAATATTGATCTATTTTGGTATTCAGATTCTAATTGAGCCGGAAATATTGATGAGCGAATATATACATCTAGTGGAGTTTTTATTCATGGGAAATGTTTTGTTATTTGACATAAAAAGAATCTAAATTTAGTAACTCTTAGCATAAATGAAGTTGAATATGATTCTTCTACTCAAGATACAACCCAACATATATGGATGAAGGCTCAGTTAGAAAACATAATTCTTCAAGGAAATCTACCTTTGATCTTGGTTTGAGAATAGAAAAGTGAAATCAATCTTACATGGAATCTATTAAAAAAATATCATTCAAAACATATTGACATAAAGTACCACTTTATCCTAGAGCAATTGGAGAAGAATGAGTTAATGTTAGAGTACGATCCTAAATTATAAAAAATTGGTGATGTTTTATGAAATAAAATAACAAAGAGGCCATTTTAAAAATTTATATTGATCAAAAGTTTCCAACCTCATTATCATAAAGGTTGAGGTACATGTTTAGGTCCCCTCTATCATCATAACATCGGATAGTGTTTCCAAGGGGAGAATTTTTATAAATCTATCTTTATGGAGGCATGAATGAAGAGGGAATTGTGGGTAAGAAATGAAATTTACAAATAAGTGTGTGAAGTATTCTAATTGTCTGTTGGAATAGTTTAAGAATGGCTGTAGAGTGGTTTTATGAAACAATAATGTTTCTATTGAAGTAATTTCGATGAAGTGAGGAAGGCTGAGGATGAATGATGATGCGATGGTGTTTTATAGCCCCTTCTTTTGGACAACATGGTCTTGTTTTTAGTAATTCGTGTTTCCTAAAATGAGTCAGCTCACGTAGGCATAATATGTATGATAAGTGACCCAATTAATGAGGTTTCAATGTTTAGTGAATTTCAAATCTTGGTAGACAACAAAATCCAAAGGGGTAGTTTATTGGGACCACGTTGGCTGATATTGTTTCTAGATACATTATGTATTGTTTTTTATTATCATAGAGGTTTATGAAGAAAGGAAATCAATTTTCATTGTAAATTTGGGGGAGGAAAGACAAAAAGTCATTATACTTTCCATGGTAAATCTGATTATTTTTTTCTGATTTGTAGTTCACAAATATCATAATTTTTCTGGAGAAACTATGATTCTTGTTTTTTGAAGGTAAGGGGGACAAACCATGTTGTAAATCGGTATGGTTGGTCTATCAGAAGTAGGTGTCTATGGTGTTCGAGTTTCCTAGTGTTTGCAAAAATTTTGGGGTCAAAATTTTGGTGTTGGCCTAGCATTAAGAAAAGGATATTTACTTAAAGATCACATAAAAATATAGCAAAGGCATGAATTTCGTAAAGATTTGTTTCAATAAGTACATTTCACGATGACATGATGAATGTTGATGGAGATCATTGCGATTACGACAAGCATCACAAAGTTTTAAGAAAGGAGCGTTGCTGGTGAGAATTGCATTGGAGAAGGTAAAGAGAATTGGAGTTTTTCAATTGAGTAAGGAAAATCGTAGTGGCTCAATGGATTTGATGGATCACTATATGATTACAATGATCCTTGAAAAGACATAATATATCCTTGGTGCCTCATGAAATAAAGTGAATTTTGGTGGAAATTTCAGAGGATTTTGATTTGATAATGACATGATGATGAGGTGGTAGGGCGGTTTTGGAGTGAGTGGAAATAGCCTATAAATAGGCCCCTAACACCTAAATAATATTAGAGAGAAATAAAAATAAATCTAGAGATCTTGAATTGAGCGGAATGACAACAGAGAATGTGAGCTATGCCACGATAGTGTACTGGGCGAAGGAATGGAACTTTGCGTTTCATCATTGTGAAATAAGTGAACACAAAAAAGAAAATTATATACACCGAAAAATAGAGTTCTGTGGGATCTAGAATGCTTTGTGAACTAGAATAGAATTATGATCAAGTGTGCTCTACGAAGCAGGGATATTCAAGAAGGAGCTCATTGAAGGAGCTCTATGTGCTTAATATTTGAGTACCCAAATTAAGTGATAAGTTCATTCAAATGGAACAAGATATGACTGGTGTACAAGAATAAACTTTATTATAATGTATAGGTAGTTCCTATCAGCTTCTATATGGGAATTAGAATAACTAATTTTCAAAGATCATATTTGTGAATGTTTGTAAAGAAACATAAAGATATTTCATTACTCTATTTTTTCTAAGAGGGTGCACACACACTTGAGTATTATCCCCCAAGTGCTAAATGAGCGTTATGGTATATCCTACTCAATGTATTCCACATCAATGAATTGTTTTCTAGTGTATTGTGTGGTACTGGATTATTTCTACACACCTAGGACTTAGCTACTCTTGTTGAGTAGTGAACATTGTAAAACAGTTGTTTCTATGGTTTTTTTCCTTTAGCAAGGAAAGAACTATTTAATTTTTAGTGATGATTATTTCAAAAAGAAATTAAACATTAAAGGAAAAAAGATATCATTGATTCACCCCCTCCCCCTCGCAGTGATTTTTGGATCCTAATTATGTAACTTCAACTATATAAATAAAAATTATTTAATTATACGATTACTCTAATATGTGTTATATAGATGAAAATAATTAAATTAAATGAGTAAGACCAAACATTTTTCAAAGGGAGGAATTTAAGATTAAACACTTACACCATTCCCTGATTTTCACAAATTTAATTTAGCATCCATAGTCACCAACATAAAAATATTAATCCCTTAATTTGTAAAAATAATCATATAAATATTCCATCAAAATTTCATAAATAATCATTCTCCATATGAATTTAATGGATTTTACACATGAGGTTTTCATTGTCTTGATTGTGTGTCCTAGTTTAATAATGGTGGTGTCTATATTCCTTATTCTATGAATTTTTTTATATTATAATATAATTAAATTTATTTTTATGAATAGTAATACTTTTTTAGTATGTTTCAATCTCATTTCATGATAGTTTTATACTTTTTTCAGCAAATTGAAATCGATAACAATTTTGAATCTAGGATTCCTGATGATCGAATAATTTTTCTTAGCTAATTAATTTAATATTGATATAACTATACCATAACGAAAATAAAAACACTAATTACATATTGATGTAATATTTTACCAGTAAAATGTTTTTCACAGTCATCCATGACATAAATGTATATAATAGTTGAAGTTTGTGGTTAATCCATCTCAATCATGAATATACCTTGATGAATGGATGATTATGAAATGGTTTAAATTTAATAGCAACATATTAAAATAATAATAATCCCATTTATTATTAATTAGTCTTATATTTTAGAATTATATAGATGAAGAAAGAGTATACAATTTAGATTAATTGATTAAAAAAACCGAGATAAATTTTCACTTAGATCAGTCATATTAGATGATAGTAATAAAGATATCATTTTATTGATCAAATAATTAATAGTATATCTAATTTTTTATAAATCAATTAATGATTTCCTCTAAGTAATTTGTATCCTTTAATTCCACCATAATATGTTGACTTCTATTATAGTTATGGGAAACAAATCACAATGTTCCTTGGATGTGGTGGTACTCCCATCACACGAAATATTTTTTCCAATAATAGAAATGGTATATGAATATACAATGAAAATTACATTACAATATTAAAATTATTGTATATAAATGAAATAAATTTTATTAAAATAGTGTTGGAATAATATATTTGAAATACGGGTTTTAAGAAGTAGAATTTATAGAAGATAATACTCACAAAAATGGTCATATAATATCCATGAATGTACATTTATAGTTTAGGGAAATATTAAAATTATTGATGGAGAGATGAATTTTAACATTCTATAGGGTTGTATGAGGTGAAAAAAAAGAGCAAGAGGTAATTGTACGTATAATTATGTCTAGTAATGGTGAATATTTTACACAGTTTTAATTTTCTCGAAGGTTAGTTTAGGAAGTAACACATATAGATTAATGAAATCTAAATATTTAAGTGGAAAACTCCAATAAATATCACAATAGGTGAATATAACGTTTTTTGGTAGAAAATATCAAATTACACATTCTTTTTAAAAAATTGGGGTGTCTTGTGTTGATTTGGTTAATGTTACTACCATTACGTAGATTTACTCTTACATTGGTATTTTACTTATAAACTATAGTAAATAGATTTCCTGAAATATATTAAGATGTATACTTTTACATAATTTGATACATATCACTAAAAACATAGTAACTCACATTAGCAAATAAACATTATATCGGTTTGAATGTATAATTTTAAAAAATATATAAATCTTCATGTGATAATAGTTTTGAGATATTTTATTTTCATAGCATTGAATTTATATATATTATGAAATTATCACATATACTAATTATAATTAAATAAAATTAATGTTTTATAAGAATTAAATGACTCTTCCATTGAAATACATTATCAAATCTCCATTGAGAAGTAACAATATCAGTCAAAGTTCAAAAAAATATATTTCTATTAATGTAACATTTTAATTAGTTATAAAAACATATTCCATATGTTTTATAAAATTAAATAATATATTTTAATGAATAATTTTATTCTAAAAATTAATATTTAATTATTGAAAATGTTTCATAAATTTTGAAACCATTCTTGTATAATGCTACACTCATTCAAATTATGAGTTTCTTAAAAATAATATTTTATAAATAAAAACAAAATTTTCTAGAAAAATAAATGAAATTTATACCATGTCAATTTTTATATTTTAAATTAAAATTGAACTTATTTTATTAATTAATATTTTTGAAATATATAAATTCAGTTTTTTAATAATGAACTAAAATATAATTTAAAACAAAAATTATTTGGAAATGAAATTTCCAAACATTAGATGATATTATTCATAGTTCCTGTCATCTACCCACTAAATTGGTTTTAACCAATTACTAATACAAAAGAAATATTTACTAATAAAATATTTGTTATAATATAAATTACTATAATAGAAAGTATATTTTATTACCAAAAAATATTTTTGAAAAATTATCTTATTATTAATTTCATTAAAAAAAATAATTTCAGTCATATTTAATGTTAGCATTATTTTATATATAAATAGAAAATATTAATATATTACACATATTTATTCATTCTAATTCAACAGAATAGTTCATAATGGTTATAAAATAAAAATTTATACATTATAAATATATTTAAATGTTTCATTTATTTTCATTGTTTCATGTGGATAAATCTATTAAACACATTGAAATAGTTAAGAGAAATAATATGTTATAATTTTGGGGTTATACATTAAGAAAATGGCATCCTGAAAATTTGACTCATAATATCAGAATAATTTCTCTAGGTAAGTCATAATAAAGAAACACTACTATTTTATCATGGGTTTATTTATGATGAGGGATGAGAGAGATATATATATATATATATATATATGAAAAATAATTATAATAATTTATAAATAGAGGAAACCATTCCCAAATTCATAGAAAACTATACTATGATATATATCCCTAGTGAATGAAATCCAAAAAACCATAAAAATGATTTATATAATAATTATACAACTATGGGTTTTTTTTATAACTTAAAATATAGTATTTTTTTAAAACATACAATACATGATACTCTAGAAAATTAAAAACTGAAAACATGATATCTAACTAATTTTGGTTATATTCATAGACTTTTCATTATTCACATGGTAGTTAGTTACTATAACCTTCATTGGCCCTCAAATTTTTAAATTGAGTCACACAATGTCTTAATATCATGCAATTAAAGGTAAATGTTTTTATAGCACATATATTTTCATTAAACCAATGATTCTATTGACCGTATAACTTACATGAAGAGTATTTATGTGTCCCATTAAATCAAAATACCATTTGTTCCTTCCCAAATTTTGATATATATTAAATAACGTATTACCATTCATCATATTGATTATATGATATTTTTTGACACACCATATTTATTTGCATTGGTGTGTTTTGGACATAGGATATGTTTATATTATTAATCATTTTTTGGATTGTGGTTTTTTATAATAACATGGTTTTTAATTTCATATCACATTCTATTGGGTTATTAATTGAGTTCACCTCTACATTATCCCACACAAACTTGGTTTCTTCTTTTTCCAACAATTAACAATAATATTTTTTAACATCAGTGACAAAATAGTATTTATGAATAATCATAACTAACAAAAAGAAATATTTATTATCATGATGTTTTACATTATAGCACAATCATGTTAACATAATTTTAGTTGTATGAAAATTAGTTAGAATTCCATCACACATAAATTAACATATATAATTTTTGATCGACCAAGGATAAATTGAGTTTGGTTCTCTCAAAATTATTAAACCCATCCATAAAATACAGATCAATTAATACCATTAACATTGTTAAAATATTATAAACACAATAATTATTGAAATCTATTCTCTAAAATTCTAACCTATCTTCCATAAACTACAATTTTCATTCAGAAAATAATTTATCAAATTATATATATATATCCAAATAAAATAATTTTATTAACATACATTTAGTAAAATCATTTTAACATCCACGACATTAAAAAAATATGATTATACATTACTCCAAAAAACTAACCTAATCATAAACCAAAAATGTATTAATCACTAGTCTATTATGTATTAATCTAGAAAATATAAATCATAATACCCAAAATTAAATAAACATGAGAAAAATTATCATGGATCAGTATTCTATAATAAATTTCATGGTTGTCCATAATATGTATGTATCTTTTATAAAAATTACCAATACCTTTATTACATCAAAATAAATAATATTTAAATCCCGATAGTTATACATAAAATAATAATGTGTACTAAAATAATTCCCCTGAAAATATAACCCAATCATAAAATCAATTATAATGGTTATTGATACATTTTAATATAAACATACATTGTAGAAAAGTATAACAAATAATAAAATAATCCTTCTTTTTTCCCTTAATAACCATAATCATTTTAAATACAAAAAAATATCATCAATAAATATTACATCACTAATTAAAATGGATAAGAGTTTCAAGAATAAATTTCTACGATAATTTCGACCTCTTTACCATTGGTAACACATAGAAATTCACAATTTAGATAACAATTTAGATATAATAAAATTCATACCTGTTTATGTATGACAACTAATTGGGTTATAATATATATTGATATTTATATACTTACCATTATCTGCATCATAATTGTTATTCTCTTTCAACAATATAATAAAAATGAAATTGATTCTATAATATCAAAAATATTAATATGAAAACATAAAATAAAATATCTAATCACATTAAAAATAGTTTTTTAATATATGTTACATTAGTATAAACCCAGTACACATCTTGGTTCAATCATTGGTTATCCATGGTATATTTTTCTATTATATTCTTTTAACCAATTCAGTAACATCATAATTGAAACATTCATAGTGGTTTATAAATGGAAATTAATTAACCAAACCATTACCATTTTGATTGTTATTATATGTGTTTATGTAACACTCTATGATTTTATTATATATTTCACTTTAAATATTTTTTTTCAAAATAATTTTGTTTGAACAACAGTAATATTGAAATAACTAATTCGTATTTTTTTAAATGTGACCCATATAACATTAGATTTGAAATTTTGGGTATGAATATGTATAAAAAATTACAAAATTTAATTGTAATGATCCTACTATGTATAAATTTATTGGCTAATTCATAGAAATAAGAAATCAATTATTTCTAAATTCATTTTTTTATTCAAAAATACATTTTCATAAAAAAAATTATTTCATTTTGAAAAAATTATTACAATCAATTTTAAACACATTAGGAAATTATATTTTATAAAAAAACATATTTTGAAAATCATAATAAAAATTTATCTTCAGGTGAAATTTTTTAGTTTATATTCAAAGTTAATATTTTAGATTCTAGATAAAAATAATAATTTTTAATAAATTTCATTTTTCTACATTAATTAAAACATGTTAAAACCCCAATAAGGTTTAAAACAAATTATTAATGTAAAATATGTATCATTTTATTAAATATAATCTAAATAGTTAAATTGGATTTAAAATTACTATTGATTTTTTTCTCTATACAACTTTAGTCATAAAATTAATTTTTCAAGAAATAATCCTTACATTTTATGATTTTATATAGAAATTTACATCTTCTTTTTAATTGAATTGAGTCTTGAAAATTTAATTCCAAATTTGGAATCAAGAGGTTATGGTGTTTCTTAGAGTCCCCATTTATTTTTAATCATTATTTTAATTAACCAATATATATTTATCATGTGAGAAAGAGATTATCGTCTATACATTTATTCATTGATTTGTATGTTAGGTTATTCATATAAAATCAGTTATAATGGGTATAGTCACTCCTATTTTTTTCCATTAAACATTTTCATGTATTATTAATTTTATTGTACAAATTAATTATCTTTGGTACTCAAAATGGATCATATATTGTTTTTAAGAAAACCCAACATTATCCTTAATAATTCTATAAGAAATCATTTTTCCTCCAAATTCATGATTTATAAAATGATTCAAGAATTATCAAAACTATTATCACTGAATTTTAATGAAATCTTCCACAATAATATAATTATTATCAAATGATTTAATGATATTATACTTCTCATTTTCAATGTAAGGTACTAATCGCGTGAAAATATTATTTACATAAATGATTAAGACTTGAATAAAATTATACACTTTTGAGGACACTATTTTACTTAAATTTTCCATTTTACATTTTCATGGTTCATTTAAAATAATTTCCCTTCATTATTATTTTGGAAATATTATTAATTGAAATTATTAACATAAAAATGAAAAGGATTTTTTCAATAAAAAAATGTAGTTTTTTTAATGTGATTTTTCGTGTATGGAAACTTTTTTAGATATTAGTTATTATTTACTCATGTTATGAACCAATGTTACAATATTAAGTATTTCTCAAGATAATATATGTTTATTATAATGAAATATTGATGAAACCCAATTCATTTTCAATGTGATATGTTATGTTGAATGTGATAGGGATCATGTGGAATACATATGAATAGATGAATATTATGTGATCAATGGTCCAGAAACTATATATTCCTCAAATTAATTGGGTAGTGATTATTATAGTATAATAAAAAGTATACAAGGGTTGATATCTCAATCCTAAAATAGTATATATGTGTGGTTATACAAATTATAATATAGAGTGAAATAGAGGTTATCCCTTTCCCAAAATAGGGTACAATAGATGTTATCACAAGATCAAAGTATGTAGACTGGTGGTTAGCCCATTCCTGATGTGTGATGAATATAATGGTGGGTAACCATGATATTTATTTATATTATTCTGATTATTTCACACATTATGACTTATTTTATGACATTATCTTATAAAAATGTTATTTTATCATAACTCATGTTCATTGATTCATTAACGATTTAGTTAATATAAAGTCAAAAAAATTATTCCCTAAATAATTATTATGACCTATCAATTGATATGTATGGATTTAAATTTTTTTCCTAATTATATGATAACTCTATTCTAATGTTAAAAATAAATTAGTAATGAAATCTAATTTTTTTAACATCATTGATCATCTGATCCCACCCATTCTTAATTTTAATTTTCTAAAGTAAATAAGGTAATTTTTCAAGTATTATTTGAATAATATGGTTGTGAATTATTTAGAAATTAATGGAAGATGATATATAATTTAGGGACCCTTTATTTATTTATCCTATATTTTATTAATGTTATTTATTATTTCTCCAATGCATTGTAATTATATGTACAATATATTAATATAATAGGATATAATTTTTATCATAGAAACTTTTGGATCCGTATAGTTGGAATAATAAAAAGGATTAGTTTTGTTTTTGGAAAATTGGATGACGAAAAATTAATGACAATCGTTGGGATCATATTCAGTATTAGATAACTTCATATGACATAGTTAATAAAGTAGTGTAGTTATCCATGAAATATATCCACATCTGAATACTATATAGGTCATGATTTATGTGGATATTCTTCGAGGATTAATAACCCCTAAAAGAGTAGTTTGATATTATATTAGTTAGCTTAATAGGGTACTATAATGTTTCACCAATTTTTTTACCATGATTGAAACTCCCATGGGATATTAAAACATTATTTTTCATTTTTATTATAATTTAGTTTGATTAATTTTCATAGATGATAACCATGGTTGTCTGTGTTTAAACATAATATGATATATATTGTAAAAATGGTTCCATGATTAGACAATATATTAATTAATTATAATGATTATGATGTTTCTAATTTTTATTATTGTCTCTTAAAATAATTTTTTCACGTTTTATACTAATTTAGGAAACTAATGGAGAATTCAACACACTTAATTTGATGGAAAGTATATTTATTTTCTTTATGAACAAAAAAATGATTTTGTTGATGGAATGAAAAATATATTTTTTATGATTAAACAATAAAATCAAGATTAAAATCATGATGAACATACTTATGCGAAATATTGGAAACACTATTCGGTTGAGTTCCCCATGAGGAAACATCCACCATAATTTTGTGTGTATTCTATAACACAACTTCCTGAGAAATGGAAAGAATAAATTGAAATTATATTTTTTATTCTCTATTATTCGAATAATGAAATTGATATTTTATATATTTTTTATTTTCATTATATTGTATATAAATGGAAAACATTAAAAAATATCATAAGTAAAAATGAATAAACATCCTTTATGGAGTGTGATGAAATTAGAGAGTTTTTTTAAATTAATTTTTTATATTCATCATAATAAAATTAAGGGAAAATTCTTTGATCTAAATTGGAATTATGAGAAACCAATTAGTAATTTTGATGTTAGTTTTACAAGACTTTTTTGGGGCACTTAAGGTATTGTTGTTGAACATAAAATTAATATTAATTGAATATTTAGATCCATATAACGACCTAGAATATATCCATAAAGGAATTTATTAGTTATGAAGAAATATTTTCATGTTTAATCTATTTGTAAATGTATATTAGTGTTGACCATAAATATTTTTTGATTTAGAAGAAAAAAATCTTGAATAAAATTTTAATTAAAAAATAAAAAATTTGTGAAAATAATTTGGTATTCCCAGTATACACAAATTTTAGATAGACGCTTCGATAATATTTTTTGAAGGTGACTAATAAATGATTTATTTCGGAAAATGATGTAAATCATGAAATAGAATATTGAAGGGATGTAAAGAAGACAAATAATGAATTTGATAGATAGAAATATCATTAAAATTTAACACTCACATTCTAATGATTCAAATTAATGGTTTATATAAATTATGCCAACCAATGATCAAATATGAAGGGTAATAATGATGATAAATTTCTCCAACCACATAATCCTAGAGTCTAATTGAAGTCGCACTGTATAACTATCAAATATATGTGTTATAATAATTATATGGTAAAATATACATGTAACATCCACTCTAGAACTGCAAATAATTTTTTGACTATAGCTATAAACATTGTATTATATTTAAATAATTATATAATGTTATGAAAATATTTCATCCACAATTAGATGATTATTTATAAAAACAAATTCATAATGTTATGATGATTGAATCTCATATCAATTTTATTTCTACGATTTATTTTCTCAAATGTCATTCCTATAAGTAATTGTATTATCCCTCTATTTGAATATAATATTATTTTGGGAACAAATTTATCTTAGTTATATAAATACCATATCAATTTGAGAGGATGGAATGAAACAATTGAAATTACGAACATCCTATATTTTATCTTGGTGGGAGGATAGATACAAGATTCAAAAGTAAATTAAATAAAATTTATGTATATTCATTATTTTAAAAGGATGTATTTATATCATATATTTGGGGAGAAAATCACCAAATAAGAAATTTATTTCTTCATTATGTATATTGAAGTCTTTCCATAATGGTTTCATAATATTCATCTAAACTATGAATTTGTGTTTTTAATAGAATTAATACTCAGTGTAATAACCATTAATGAAAAATCATATAGAGTTACCTTTTTTAGTTGTATGAAATAATTAAATGAATATAACATAATAATTATAGGGTATTAATTTATCTAAGTGTGTACCCATAGGGTGAACCATTTATTTCTATTATAAATAAGGATGGGTCTAAGTTACTTAATATTTATTACTATGAACTGAACGTGATCTTAATCATGAAAAAATATCCCCTAGTATATTTATTATTTTTTGACCAATTATATAAAACTCAATATTTATCCATGTCTGATATTTAATAATTTCACTATCAATTGAAGGTTTAAGATGAATATAAACCCATGAAAGAATTCCATATGAGGAATGTTTACTATTTTATTATAGTTATTCAAATTGAAAACACCAATGCTTCTATGATATTTATGTATTTAACGAATATTTACATTATCAAAAGTTTTGTATTATTAATAGATGAATTTTTTTTATATTCCAGGATCAAGGATGATCATGAAGATAAATTGTGAATTATAATGAACACCATAAAGAATGATAAGATGTATGAAAAATTTACAAAGTGTCAATTTTGGCTATAAAAGGATACATTTTTGGGCCTTATAGTCTCAATAGATATTATATAGGTGGATCAATCAGAAAATGTAATTTTTGTAAACAATACTAGATCAACCTATATGATTGAGAAAAAGTATTTTTCATGGTCTATATGGATATTATCAACTCATTTTCGACAATTTATCATGTTTATGTAATCAATTCTCTATGATAACTTTTAATTTATCAAGATTATTATGAAAAATAAATGATACATAATATTCAAGGTTCTAAAACAATGTTGTGTATTGAACCTATGATCAAACTCCCATATTGTAGAGAAGTGTATTGACTGACATTGATGCCTCAAAGATGAGACAAGTATGGTTTCTTTTGAAAAAATATGATGTTATCACTTTTTTCTAATTCATATTGAATTTTCCTTAGAAAAATTACCCAAATCATGGTTTGGAGTTGGAAACACCATTTTTTCCATTAATGATATAGAGGTAATATATATATTGAGAAATTGTGAAATATATACTGATCATAAAAAATTAAATTATATATTCACTCATAAATATATAAATATGTTCTATAAATGATGGTTGCAAGTGATTGATGATTATGAATTCTAAATACACTACCTCATTGTGTAGGTGAATATAATTTTTTATAATCTGATTCAATAGGATCATACAATCTTGTCTACTATAAGGATAAAAAAGATAAAATATATAAATATTTTGAAATGATATGTCTGGAAATCATTAAGGATATATATAGATATTTTCTTGATCAAATTATTATTCTACCGCCAATCCATTTGAATATTGAAAAGAAATTGAGATAAGTTATATTATTGAAAAATATAGTGATATGTTTTTCTCTTTTAATCCTTTTAAGTACCTGGTCAATATGAATAAATAAACATGTATGTGTCCCATAAATACCAATAATGATGAATGAGGTATTTTAAGAAGAAACCATCTCATTATTACTAATTTATCTTGGATGTAGAAAAATGTATAAATATCTAAAAGTGTATTTATTGAAAGAAAATTGAAGATAAATATTAATGATTATATATCATGTGTAATGAATTTAATTTTCCTAATATTATTTGTATAAATGTTTGGGAAAAATAATTAGACAAGGCAAAGAGAGGATGTGTGATTCGGAGGCATGTTGTACTTAGAATGGTTTGTAAAAAATGTTATGTTTTTTAAAATCACACAAAAGTGGTTTTTCCAAAAAGGATCAATGAATATTAAACAGTTTCCCAAATCAAAAATCTAAGGTCATAAATAGCATTCGTGATGATGGATTTACCCTTGGATCGATTTACCATTAGGTGACAAAATCCTCTATTGAGAAAAATCAAAAAATGGAATAACTGTAAATAAAATAGTTGTTTATAATTATTTTATTTAACAAATAATTATAAATCATTAACAGTGACTCAAAATGATAACATGATACCACAATTGTGTTCGTAATGGGATGTTTTGCTTAGGAAAAGCCTAACAATGGACGACATGGGTCAACTATGGAAAGTTGTTTTTGGGACGTGATTGTAAATAAAATAATAAATTAATTATTATTTTATTTATGAATCTTTTATCTCATTAATGGTATCATGGATTGTAAATATGATAGTAATGTGGATCTCTTGAGGGAGTTACATCCATAGAAGGGACCTAACCTCAACCGGTGGTAGTTGAGGGTAAAAGTTAATTTCTAATCCTTTAAGAAAAAAATAAAATAATCATAACATATAATATTTTATTCTAAATCATTTATGAGGATTGCAACGTCGATCCGACTATATCATTTCATAACTTAGTCATCATAATGAAAATTCAACTACATTGTAAAAGTAATGATATTTCATTTTATAAATGAAATATCATACTTATGAGATGGCTCAGAATAATAGAAATGTAGAAACACCATTTTTCAATTATTATCCAAATACGGACATGGGAATATGAGGACAATCATGGAGATTGTTATGAACCTTATGAGACTAGAGTTAGAAAGTGACGAACAACGGTGAATAAGGAATTTCCCTTGAAGATGAACACCTTCCTACCTACATTCCTCATCGATGATTCTCGCCATCGACAAGAGTTTTAGATCGAGAATCAAAGAACAGTTACAGAATGTCTCTGTTATTCACCAAAAAATGATCCCTTTTCATTTTTTGGGCCTCTTTTAAAATGGAATAGTTTTCCCCATTCTTCCCTTTTAAATGAAAATCATGGATCATGTAATGAACAAGTTGATCCTTGTTTTCATCATTCATCATGGATAAGGAATTATATTGTAGGATCTGATTTGGGGGTTATCCATGATTCTACATGATCCATGATAAGATATTATTAGTTGTCCTTCCCACTTATTTAATTTCAAATGAGGATGGACTGGGGCCAACATAAACAAGGCCTAGATCAATTTGATTGGGTGTACTTGTGTTCTTCTTTTCTTCATGGCGTAATCATCCAGGTCTTCGGCTCGATGGACGGAAATGGATGAAACATGTGGTCGAGGTCGGACCATGGTGGTAAAACAACCTGTGGTAGTAGGCTCTGGGAGAAGGAGACACCTGGAGAAGAAGGTCATGGCCAGGCAGGCCATGTCATCAGAGGAAGTTTGTGGCCATCACAAGCTGCAACAGTGGTGAATGGGGTCACAACTGGGTGGGCCACAGTGGTGAAGGTGCCTGCCTGATTGAAATCCAATGGTGGTGGAACCTGTATAAACCAATGTTGGTGTTGGATAGGGGCCATAGGTAGTTTTCAAATGGTGGGTTGATCAGATGTAGTAGGATACCACACCAGGCGGGAGAGTACATCAATCCACCTGAACCATAGTAGGACTACACTACATTACCATATAGAGGTTATGTGGCTGACTGTTGGGCTAACCAGTTCATCCCACATTGCTCGTATGGATTCATCAATCATCCTTTCCCAACTGAAAATTACCGGGCCACCAGTTCGGGATGTACCTATTGGGGATTAGGCTGTTTTGTGACCCAACTTGGCAAAACCTACCAGCCAACGCGGTAAGAGCTAGAAGAAGATCGTGCAGATGGGTGGAAGGGTGAGTTATAATTTCGGCCCAATGGGTTGGGTCCAACTATTCTAAAAGGCTATGTAGGACTTGTCCTGCACCCCACAACACCCTTTTCACTAAATGGCTCATAACATATAAACTGTGTGTCCAATATGGGATCTATTTGTTGAATTAGGACTCTTGCGATGAGGAACTCTTTTTGATGTAAAATTTGTGTGTTTTCATGTTAGATGAGATATGACTGATGGATTGAGAGGTAGAATCTACTGATATCAAGCATGCTACGAGTGAGAATATTGTAGCTGTCTATCACAAGAAGACTGTGTTTAGCGCATCTTGGTGACCTAGATAGCTATGCTGCCGAGTGGGTCAAGGTGACCCACCAGGAAAAAGTGTTGAGAAAATTTATGTAACCCAAAATGCCAGAGTAACGAACAGGTTTCGGTGAACTAGTAGGCCGTAGGGACGAGCATTTCTACATTATCCAGCTAGCCTATGTAATGAGCATGTCTAGGTGACCCGGCGTATCTAGGTGACCCAGCGGGTCTAGGTGACTCATCATGGTAAATACCTTAATAGTACATGGTGTTTAGTGTTTATTAGTGATATTAATGTTTTTCATACTTTATATTAAACATGTGTGAGCTGAATCTATTGAATCTCACGGCTGTACATCATAGAGGATACACTTCATGTACCTCTTTGGATGTTTTCATTGTCTATTTCATTGTAGTATACCATATTCTTTTGGGTACATTACTGAGTATTGGTTTACTCACCCCTACACAGGCTTCTCCATCATGTGTCTTGTCTTGTGAAGATGATAAATGCTTTGATGTATTCCTTGGTGAATGGGTCATGGTGGTTCATAGAGTGACCCAATTGACGAGATTTGATTTTGTGTCTTTAGACAGTGGTTTCTATACCTACCCTTACAGTTGGTTTTTCTGTGGAGGAGTTCTAGAGAATTCAACTTTTACATTTCTATTTTATTTGGGAATGTATTTTGGCCCCGATTACCTTCAGTTTTCTACTTTCATACATTGTGTTGGTTTATATAGTGTTTTCACCATCTAGCATCTGTGTCATGGAGTTGGTGTGTGTGTACATGTACGTAGGAAAATACCTCCCATTTGTTTGGGACATGCCTACTCAGCGATAGTCACTAGCCCAAGGCCTATGGGAGTCGGGCTTGGGGTAGTCACGTCATGGGCCCTGGTGGACGATTCATGATAGAGTGGTATCATATGAGGTTGGTTGTACCTAAATAACATATATTTTATATGTTTGGTTTTGTGAAATAGTGTTAAGTGATTCTATTTCGTATTTTAGGCTAGGGAATCTAGTGTTGGTGTAGCGGATGATGTATCTATACACCATGCCATGAATTGTACTTTCCGACTCAGTACATGATATCACTATTTGCAGGGAGAAATGATAGTACATGCATCATATAGGAATGGGTTGAATTTTCAATGTCCTTCTCGAGTCATCTCACCAGGTATACTCTATTGAATGTGGTACATCCTTTTTTGTTTCCATATGATTCCATGTAGAGAGATAGTGAATATTCCACCGTGTTATCCCAAAGAAGATATGTGGGGTGCTGAGATAGGTACAAGGTTTTGTACCATTGACAACTCCTCCTGGTGGTATTCTATCAATACCACCACTGATGGAGTATCACATGGTACTTGTAGTACTATAAGATCAGTAGTGTGGGATGATCTCAATTCCTGAGTTTCAATTATAGATAACCCTCATGTTATGAGGAGAACCCAACTAAGAGAATGAAAATGAATTACTTGAGGTGGTGACCGATATTTCGATTCAATTAGGACACCACTAGGTCAGATAATAATTCTGATAGTGATCCATCAATATGTCTTTGTAGGGTGAAGGACGGGTTTATATTACATAATCTTACGATGAGGTGACTATTCCATGGAAAGATCATGAGAATATCTCCCAAATAATGGGATATATCTATAAAAGGAGTAGGGCTACGTGTGGACAAGAGCTTCTACCACTTCTTCAGGATGACATGTCGGTAGTTGTGTATTCGTCGAGTCATACAGTGCCTTACAGGTACTCGATAAATACTATATGACCCAAGCATCAGGTATCAGGCTATTGATAAAGGTTTTTTATGTACATCAATTCTAGAAATATTATTATGTCCATTCCTACTTATTTTCGAGTGCTAGAGATAACCTTTGTTATTTAATGTCCTTTGGTTGAGTAGATATAGCCAGTGGATGTCAGTGGTGGGAAAGCAGGATGATAAACCTCGGTAGTAGGAATCCAATGTCTGTCTCAAGGATAGGGACATGTGATATGTTCCCAGAATAGAACCCAATATAGGGGATATATATATCATGGCTTATAGGGTGTGTTCAGTCAGGCTAGAAAGTGGTAATTCTTTCCAAAAGAAAGTAGGCGATATCTCACAAGAGATTTTCCAGCCATCCATGTAAACAATGAAATATTGAATGAGCCACTGGGGGAGTGATAATGATAGGAATAGATGAATATCTAGGGTGGTATATTTTTAAGAGGAACTTGTCGAGAATTAGGAGGTGGTATACACAAATCCAAGTTACCACCACCACCCCCACATGGTCCACAGTATGCTTAGGGAGCTGGAGGATAGAGGATTGGGCAGCTGCATGCGGTCAAGGAATATAACCCACGGGCTCCATGAATTATTCATGGAACGGTTTGTGTAATTTCATATAAGTTCTATTAACAGACCCATGTGCTAATCATTATTCTTTATCATGAATCTTGTTCGAGGCCTAGGGTTTCTAATTACCCAATTTACATGAACCTTTTTTTAGAGATACCTAGGGAAAGAGACTCGATAATAAAATTTATGCTGACAATGAGATATGACCCTTGAGGTTTGAGTTTTGGTTATAACATCTTGATGGTAGCATCGAGGAATTATGATGTCATTCTTGTTATGGAATTGTTTTTGATAGTCCACGAACAGATTCAATGTTTTAGGAAAATAGGTATGGTATTTCTATAGTGATGTATTTTGGTATTACATGGTTAGAGAAAAAGGAAACCCAGGTGGCACGGGATAGACCCATGTATAGGAGTATCCAAACTATCACTCTTCAGTTGGGTTGCATGACCCTCAGTAAAATGGATGAGACATGTCCTTAGTTTCTAGCAGTGTGTTACCCAAATCAGTGTGTTACCCACATGAGTTTCAAGTATATATAATCTCATAATCTTTTGAACATGATATTGATATGTTGTTTGGAGTTCATCATTTACTATGTCTTTGAAATAGTCGATACTCCTAGAAAGGGAAACATGGTAGCGGATTCACCTAGCATGAGATCCGATTCATTGTTATTAGACAAGGAAATAGAGCATTTGATCTCTTTACTATTATCCTTCATGGATAGTGATGATGCCACATTCCTCAAATCAGTGTGGTACCTATCTACATTTATCGTGAGTTAGGGAGGTACAATTCGATGATACTTAATGGAAGTATTTAACTGCTCAGTTGTCCACATAGAGTACCCATGATGGATATTCAAAAGGTGTGGAACATGTCATTACTTTCATAGCATGAATTTTATTATTAGTGGGTGTTTATTGTGATGAGATTATTTAGGATATTCATGTGGGTGTCATGGAGGACATCAGGGATTACTAAATAGGTTGATTCTAGGATTTCATTTTGAAATAATGGTTGGGCACTTGTCTAATCGGTTTCTTGGTTTTCCAACACACAGTGTTGCACCGCTATTAATTGAAGGGGATGCTCTTTTATTCCATGGGGTGTTAATAAGGGACTAAAAATGTATATTGATCGGCTTTGTGATAGTTTTTTCAGGTATGTACTTGGGAATCAGTACCATCTAGGTGGTCATTGTCTGACTCACCAAGTTGGTCAATTCTTAAATTTTCAAGAACATAGTCCCATAGAGAGCATGTGACACCACTTTGAGAAAAAGATATTCTGAACCAATGGATTCATATTCAATTATATGCTCAGAACGAGATGCACGCTACACATCATGGTTGTGGAAGGGATCACATGAGGCATTTGGGACTCTACTGTGGCTCATAAAAACATTCCACCGATAGAGAGATGGATAGATGGAGTGGACCATTATGATTAGAGAGGACATGTTATATTCCAGCATCCTCATTTTGGGATGCATTTTTGAGGATCAACTACCTTTGGTTGAGTTATCATAAAACAACAGATACCACTCCCCCATTGGTATGACATCGTTCGAGGCCTTACACGAGCGACCATGTTTGTTGCAACTTTGTTGGACTGACCCCATAGAGTCAGTTCTCATGGGCCCGAAGATCATGTAGACTACTAAAAAGAAGGTGTGGGTCATCTAAGGGATGATGAATAATACATACAGGGGGCATAATTCTTATACTGGTAGGTGAGAGAGACCATTGGAGTCCGATGAGGGAGACAATGTGTTCCTTTTGGTCTCTCCTCAATGTTGGAAACAAAATTTTGGCCAGGCCAAAAAGATACCTCAGATGTTAATCATACATTTTTTAATTCATTATAGATTGGTAAAGGTGGTGTAGATCGTAGATCATCCTCTGAAATTAGAGAGGCTGCAGGATGTCTCCAATATATTCTTGCTCAGGAGATATGTACATTAGAAATTGCAGGTCATTGATTTGGGAAAGATGGACACTAATAACAAGGAATTTTTTGTAATTTTTCTGGGGGATATTTAGGATTAATTGGAGATAAAACAACATGGGTGATCATTTAGTCTAGAGTATTTTTGGAGGTAGCATAAGAATATCCATGAGAGAATGTAGGAGAGAGAGGCTCTAGTTCGTGGCTGTACCCTCATTTGTTTGGGAATCACATGGTTCGACTTTCGTGAATTTAAATCCTAAAGTGGTGAGACAGTAATAACTTCGATTTTACCAGTTTTAATTTTACATAATTGCTTGTAAAATACCATGTCCATTCATTGAGACAACATGTGATTCTAAGGCCTGGTGTGCCCAAAATTTTATATCGGAATATGATATGTGTTGTAATAGAATTTGTGAGAGGTTTTCCTATAAAGGAGGAATAACTCATAAACGAGTGACCAAATCTGAAATTTGAGTGCATTGTTGTCTTTAGGATGGTGGTCTTACCTTAGGCATGACTTATCATTTGTCTGTATGGGCCAATAGTGATAAAATAAAAAAATGGTCTAACTGTAAAAAAAGATATTAAAAAATAATTATTTTTTCAAATCCTTATAACCCATGAATGGTGACTGATATTTAAAATTTGAGGCCACCGTTGTTTTAATAATGGGGTTTTTTCCTTAGGTGGATACTAACATTGGCCGACATGGGGCCAATTTGGAATGTATTTTTTTGACGTAATTGTAAATTAAAATATTTAATAATGGTTATTTTATTTTCAAATACTATAACTCATAAATGGTAACACAAATTGAAAACCCAAGAGTACCATTGAGCCCAAGATGGGTTTCTTTCCATAGGCATGACCTAACCACGACCAACACTGGTTGAGGGTAAAAGTTAATTTTCGATTTTTTTAATGAAAAGTAAACTAAATATAAGAAAGATTATTTTATTTTAAATTGTTTCACTACAACTCAACGTCAAGATAACTATTTCATTTCATAAATGAACAAGTGTAAAAAAACCGAAACATAAGAATAATATAAATATTAGTTCATTTCATAAATGAAATAGTTTAAGGATGTGATGAATCATTGTAGCATAATCATTGAAACACATTTTTTCAATTATTAGCCTAATGTGGATATTAGAATTGGAGGATGATCATGGGGATTGGTATGAACTTCTAGAGTAATTTCATTGTCAAATGACAAATAATGATGAAAAATGAATCAGAAGCGAAGGTAAACATGTTCCTTCATCCATTCATTTTCAAAGGATCTCAGAATTGATGTGAGTTGTAGATTGAGGATCAAAGAACGACAGAAGAACTAATCTATTCTTCACCGACTAGTGATACATTTTTCTACTGGGTTTTTTTCTTATTCAGTATTTCCATGTCCTTACCTTCAAAATAAAGAATATTGATCAACTAACTAACAAGATGATATGTGGGAATATCTTTCTTGTGGGGTTGGGAATTATATTGTGGGATCTGATTTAGGGGGTTATCCATGATTCTAGGTGATCCAAGCGTAGAGGTAGTTAGTCTCCAAATAATATGATTTAATTTATAACCTTGATGGATGGAGGTGGCATGATCCATGACAAGATCCATCCTCTTGTGCCTTCATTTATTCTTCTTGTTCTTTGTTGCACAATAATCTAGGTCATCAGCACAATGGACGACGAATACGGAATCCACATTCCACGCGGGACTATGGTGGCACAACAGCCTGTAGAAAAAGGCTATGGGAAATGGGGGAACTAGGTGGGAAAAGTCACGACCAAGTGGGTAGAACCATTATTTGAAGACCACGACCAGCCCCATTTGTTGCAGTGGAAAATGGAGGTGTGTCTAGGATGACCGTGGAGGTCGAGGTGGCCTCCTGTACAATGTTTGGCGATAGTGGAACCCACGACTACTATTGTAGGTTTTGCACAAGTGACCCTTTTATGAAGCTCTAAAAGATGCAGTAACATAGTGTCTTGCATGTCGCAGAAGGATGTGATGCTCACCGTGTACAAGCAATACAACACCAGCCCTCCAGCACGGACCATGCCGAAGGGGGACTGAGCAACTAAGCTGCCCGGCACAGAGAAACTTTCCAGTCAGCACAAGCTGGGGCAGAGGATGACCATGACGCTGGGTGGACAAACAGGCTGGACCCGCAACCCAATGCTTTGGGTCTAACATGGCCATTAGTAAATGTCGGTTTGACAATGTTGGACTAGGGTCGGACCTCTCCATCCCATTTTCTCAAAAAGGCTCGTAACATACAAACCATACAATTGATTTATGAGCTATTTGCGGAATTAGGTTCCTTGATATTAGGAAATTCTTTTGATAAAATGTAGGTAATTTATCATGGAAATTGGGATAGGAATAATGGCTTGAAATTTAAATTCTTTTGGAATCAAGCACACAATGAGAGAGAATCATGTGGCAAGCTCTGACGAGAATAATTTGATGAGCAGATCTAGGTGACCCAATAGTCCAATGTGATGGGTGGGTTTTGGTGACCCAATATGCCAATGTGATGAGTGGACTTTAGGTGACCCAACCATCCAGTGTGATGAGAAGGTGTTTGTGACTGACCAAGACTGAGTGATGAGCACATCTTGGTGACCCAGTTGGCCAATGTGATGAGTGTGTGTAGGTGACCTAGCGTGCCTAAGTGACTCATCGGGGATGACTGCCACATAAGTAAAAGGTGGTCTATGTTTCAAACTGATATTATAAATTTTCATAAATTAGATTATACCTATGTCAGGTAAATGTAGTGACTCTCTTGACTGTGATTCTTAGAGGATACACTTTGTGTACCACTTTGGCTGTTTTCATTATTTATTGATTTGTGGTATACCATTGTGGTTTGGAGTCCCTACTGATAATTTTTTCTCTCTCACTTTCTTGGGATTTACTGGCACATGTTGTGTCTTTTTCTGATGATCAACGCATTGACGATGATTTTGGATGACCCTGGCCAAGTGGTTATTAGAGTGACCCAAAAAACAATATGAGCTTATGCGGATTTAGAAAACTATTTATTTACCTACCCTTTAGGTAGAGTTTTCTATGGATGAGTTTTAAGGACATATACTTTTACTTTTCTATTTCTATTGGGCTTGTAATCTCGCCTCGTTTACCTTCTATATTCTACTATCATACCTTCTGTTTTTTATATAGTGTTTTCTCCTTATATAATATTTGGATTGGAGTTGTGTATAAGTGAATAGGCACATAGGAAAATGCCTCCCAATTTTGTGGGATATTCCTACTCAGTTCTAGTCCCCATCCCCAAGCCTATGAGAGGTGGTTTTGGGGTAGTCACGACATGAGCCCATGTGGACGGGTCATGACATACTAGTTCTAGGTATATATTAAATTTACTTCTGAGATACATAAGTCTATATGGACTTTAATATCATTACCCATAACTGAATTGATTTGGGAAAACATAGCATTGGATTTCATTATTATACACTTTAGAATGTATAAAATCTATTTTGTTATTTGTTACATAATTGATGTCTGTATAAAGTCAACAATCCTAATTGCTACTAATAAAGATTTTTTTATTGGTCAATACACCCGGGTAAATATTATGGTTGTGTTATGGTTTTATGGGGTACCAATTCAATTATATTTTATCATTATAGGACGTTGTCCTGAATATTCTGGCAATGTCCTCACTATGATTATAAAATAATGTTTTTTGTCCTTACTACTTATCAACCTCTTGAACATCATCATCCCGAGAGGACCATTAAAATACAGATATGTTGGGATCCTATTATCAATATTTAAATGGTGTTTTATATCAAAATAATAATCTTTTCAAATTATATTATAATAACTTTTTCCACACAAGTATTTAAATTGAACCCTCAAAACACACAACAAGAATTTGTGTTGAACTCCATAAATATATGATATTTTAAAAAAAAATGTTATAAGGAATATATTTTGATGTAGTAATGTGTGAGGAGGTTAAAACCATTCAATAACACAAGAAGACATCTCAAATTAGACAAAACAATAATGTGGCCAATAATCGGTGATATCTAGAATTCAATAATTGTGAGATGGTATTCCTTTGAGTTTATCTATGGAAGAAGATTCGTAGATTTTAAAATAAGGTAATTTTTATTCTACAGTATATTTACCCATTTTAGGTTATTTATTTAGTGGGAATCATAGTATATCTCTTTTAAACTTCACCTAATCTACTAAAAATTAAATTTTTTATTCATCACATGTAAAACACACTGAAGCTGTAACATTATATAATTATCATTATAATGAATAAAAAAACATATAAATCATTGATCATAGTGATAATGTTATACATAAAATGACTACCCACAAAATTAATGAATAAAAACATATAAATCTTTTATCATAGTGATAATGTTATACATAAAATTACTTCCCACATAATAAATATCATATCAATGAATCATGTATTTAAAGAAGCTACACGGGAAAATGATGATTAGATGAAATAAATATATATTCATTTCTTTGGGTAAGGGTAGTGAAATTGTATTAGATAAATTCATATAAGGGGTGTAAAATGTGACTCTATAGTATTCTATGGTATATTTATATTTAAATAAATTCAATTTCCTTGATATATATCTTTACACATAACAATGAATTTAAATGAATTGTGTCATAGTATTGAAATTTTAATTAAAAGTGTGCATTCTGAATTGTATATTGAATTGGGAGGTATGATTATGCTTAAATAAAACATGAATTATATTTATTAATGTTAATACTCAATAAAAATATGTTTATTAATTTTAATGAAATAAAAAGTCAATATTTATTAATGTCTTTTTACGCATCAAAAATCAATTTTCCTCAAAAAATGTTATAATTTTTTTTCAAAAAATTTTATATATAATTTCATATATCCTTATAAATAAAATTATACAAATTGATATCATTTATTAACTATAATATTTTTTTCTTTTATATATAAATTTGGAAAAAATTTTAAAATATTAATTTTTCAGTGAATAGAGAAAAATATAGATTTTTGTAATATTGATATTTATTTTCAATAAATAAAGTTTTATAAATGTACCATTACCATTATAATTTTATACTAATGTAACATATGTATTAAATAATTATATATAATAAAATTAATTACATATGTGTCCAAACAATTGTTGAATTTGATATAAAATAATTTTTATGCTTAAAATGCCTTTCTCTATAAAAAGTATAAATCTATTTTATGATATTATATTTAAAAAAATTAAACAACATCATTTAATTTATTTTCATAAAACTTGTCTTTATAATTTTAATCTAGAGGATCATGTTTAGTCAATAGGACCACTTTATTTTTTTCCCTTATATATAGTTACTATTGTAAATAGTTTTCTCTTTATTAAGGGTATATCCTCTCAAATATTCTTCTATGTTATATATGTTATGTTATGAAACTATACATTTTTTGTAGACTGATATACATAGCTTTGAAGTGTTATACCAAGAATCACATAATGTTCATGGATTTTAAATATTTCTTTTCTTTTATTAGTTCAAGGGTATAATGATAGAAAAATTACCAACATAGTAAAAGATTTTTAATTGAATTAAATTTTAATCCACATTATCTATTCCTTAAATTACATTCATAAAATCATATTATTGTTATCAACAAAACCCTTAAAAAATTTCTCCTCCAATTTCTTTTTCTATAATATTATAGTTTCAGTAAAATGTCCATCTCTTTGATGCAAATAATAATTAATAATTTTTTTTATGAATTGATAACCTTATATCACCTATTGTTGTGGTATAAAATGTTTCATACATACCCATATTTTCTAAAATTATTTCAATAATGGTTTCCAATATTTTCAATTAGTTTGTAATGAATTTTTTTAAAATTTTATACTTTATAAAAAAGATATAAAAATATTATTCTAGACATCTTATGAATAATTTATAATTTGCTGTATTTGTGATCATCATATTTTTATAATTCTTATAGAATGAACAAAAGTTCTTACAATATAGAATTCCCAATTATTAAAATATATATTTTTATATCTTCCTTGTTATTTTAAAAGATGATTTATTCCTTAGTATTTTAAAAATACTTTTATTTAAAATATATGATTTCAATTTAAAATTGTTTTTTCCTCAAGAAATATTATTGTGTTTTTTTAATGGAATTATATATACATGAGACCATCAAATCAGTTTAATTTGTTTTTCTGGTATATGAATCATTTATACCATCATTATTTTTTCTCTCAATGGATTATTGTTATAATGTTAAAATAATAATAGAATTCAATTTATTTTCTATGGGTAATGTAATGATGAATATTTTTTTAATCATGTCGAATACATATGAATTTATTATGAATAAGTGATTAGTAGGACCAATATTATATATCCATATATTTTATTAATAATATATTGTAGTTTTATAATATCAAAATGCATATACATGGTAATCCCTATACAGAAAGTGGGTACACATTATGTTAACCGAAACCTAAAATAATGTATACAAGAGGTTACACCAAATCCATAATATATTTCATTAGTTTTTATAAGAATCATAATGTTTGTACATGTGCCTATATTGGAATTCTATCATGCGAGAAATGAATTTTTCTGTATCTTTGAAAAAATATTTATACGTTTTTAGTTATGAAAATATTATGCCACTCTTTTATGGCATATATTGTTTTCCAATGATATGGACTCATTGTTCATGTTTTTCGATTCAATTGTGATTAATGTATTATTGAAGATAAATATTTATTCCACGACTCATCATTGTAATATATGAATTATTGGGTATTGGATTAAAATATTATTCTCATGTTATCATTCTCTTATTTGTATGTTTTTCTTAAATAATTAAGGATATCTCACATTATCACCAATACTATGTATCTTAACACACCCTTTCTATTGATTTTTTATTCCCAAGAAATGAAAAATGATTTTCTATATGATATTTCTATTAATAGTGAATTTTATGAATATCTTTTGGGGGGATGATATAGTTATATTATATACTAGTTATTTATTTATGTAAGTTTCAAATTAAACAAAAATTGTATAGTGTCACATAAATCATAAGGATACGTAAATAGTATTTATCCAAAAATATATAATCTTTGTTGTGAACCTCACTTTTTTTAACTTAGAATTACATTAATTTTACGAAATACATAAAACATTACACAAATAAATGCCTAAAGAACATATTATTACAATGCCTTTGGAAAATGAAGACATAAACACTAGTACAAAATTCTGTAAAATTTCCACCCACTAGCTTCTTCTTTACTATCACCCTTCTTAGAAAAATAAAACATAACATATATCTTCATAACCTTGGGAACAAAACAAAAAAATTGGTGAGATCAAATGCACAGTAAGGGTAAATAAGGCAGGAATGTAAGCATAAATAAGTGAATAGGTGTATAAGAACATAATCATGATAATATAAGGTCATATAGTAAATATAAATGGTAAGAAATATGAATCAAGGAAAAAATATTGTAACCTCATATGACAGAATTAATAGGTAAATAAAGAACATAATAAATCAAATAATAACATAGGAATAAAACAAAAAAATTTAGAAGACAGATAAGCACTTAAAATTTCTTCCATAGTAGTCAATGAAATTATGGAAATGGTAAATTAATAGAAAGGGTTAATTTCCCATACCATCCTAGTAGTCAGGGATCACTTCCATGGACCTCTTAGTACCATGATTTATTTCCTCATACAATGTTTGTAGTCATGGTTCACTTTCATGGTCATCTTAGAAGTCAGGTTTCACACCCAAGATAATCTTAGTCTATCACATGAGATATAAATCATTACAAAAATAAAATGGAGGTTGATATAGGTCCCATCCATCTCAAAAATAAATCACACATACATGTGCGCCAAGAATAAAAACAATCATATCATAACCCATGATATGAATTGGGTTTTATAAACATGGAACAATATAAAAACATATTGAAAATGTATATTTTTTATAATATTTTAATTAAAATAATTAACCATGAAATAAAACGGGTTTCAAAATAATATAACCCCTGAAATAGAAGTGGGTTGCATAAGAATCATGCACTCAAAAAATAATCCATTAATATAAATAATATGATTTTAAATTATGATTCATTTACCAATAAATTCATTAGTAACACTAAATCCTGTCATATTTGATGGTAAATTATTTGGAAATATATTTTAAAAATATTTCTTGAGGAAAAAATCATTTCTACATTAAAAATTATTTGTAAAACAAAATAAATTTTTGAGAACCATTTTGATTAAAAAGGGATTTATAAAATTTTATTTGAAATCCATATTTAATATTTATGATCCCATTTTTAAAAATATATCATAATCGATAAGTTGTTATAATTTTTGTAAAAAACCTGTAAAATATGGTTTTTGAAATGATATAGATTTCTCACCAAAGAGAGATGTAAATTCAAACTTTCGTAAAAATGATATTACCTATTTTTGTACAAAATCGTGGAATAAGGTTCCATTATATGAATAAACCGTGAATAAAAAAATAATGATGATACTTCTTGAGATTTGGATCATAAAATTTCATCATGGGATGTTTAAATAGAAACAACTTTGAAAAGTAAAGTCATTGTTTCAATAAAGACTTATAACATTGTAACACCCCAGGTAAATAAAGAGTATGGAATTTTCACATTTATCCATATTTGTGAATAAATTATTAATATAACTTTAAAGGGGACGCTATTCTTGATGGCATACCCAACACGCAACAACGAGTTTCTTGGAAATCATATGTTGCACTCTAATAATAAAAATATATTATTTTAATTGGTAGTTAACGCCTAGTTGTTGTGATGGCAGGAATGAATAGAACTAACTACAAATTATTATATATGTTTTTAAATATTTTTACTTTTTACAATAAATTGTGGAAGATTAAAAATGTGAATGAATCCAATTTTAAGCGTAAACATTCTAATATTCTATAAAAGGTCAATTAACCACCTTTTGATGGTGAACCTCTTTTAAATCCACTTTTTGACAATTTTATGTGTTATATTTGACAAAATATAATTCTTCTTTAGAATCGGGACATCAAAATTTACTTTGTGTAATTGTTTTGTATTTTTCTGAAAAAGTTCAATTTTTAATGAATAGTGAAAATTGTTGTATTTAAATTCAAAACCTCTTTTTAATATAATTTATTTATATGATAATATTATATTTTTAATTGTTTTTAAAGTGAAATTAGAATATATTTTTACCATTTAATACAATAGTGGTCGTTTAAATTAATTTTCACTTTCAAATTGGACTTAAACTAGTGTCAATCATTTGATACATTTTGTTTCATAAAAACACGTTATTTGTTTTGACAGTGGGAATTTATTATTAAATTAATTAATGCAACTTATATGTTTTTAATTTGGTAAAATAGACATCATTTTTGAATTAGGAATATCAAATATAGCTTAGGGTGAATTTTTGGTAATTTTCTGAAAAATATCAATTTTTGATCAATAGTGAAACCACTAAGTGGTACTTATAAAAACTGATTTTCCGTTTAAATGAAATTTTTCCATAATTGTGTTTTGAATTTCAAAAATCCGACATACATGTTTGAAATTAAGAAGTAAAATTTGGTTCAATGGGATTAAAATAATTTTTTTGTTGAATAGTTACTTATTAAGTTTTTAATCGCAATTAGAGGTAATTAGTGTAGTTTAAGGTAAGAATAATGTTTTAATAAAATGAAATGACCTAGAGAAATGTCCTACCCTCATTGGATGTGTCATGGCCGAACATGAAAATCCATGGGTCAACATGGGGACCCCATGGAGCCACTTTGGTTGGAAAATGACATAAATACATTTTTATTTAATGTTAAAGTAAAAATGACACAAACATGAAATGTTCTACTAAAAGAATTTTTACATGTGGATATACAATTACTATGTTTGAATATAAATATTAATTGGAAAGATAATAATATTTTCTACATAATAGTATTTGTTTTATAATTTTTAGACATTATCTAAATTAAATTATTTATTGCATCATAATGATGCAGTGATGACCTCATTATTAAACGATTTAAATAAAATAGAAATATAATTTAAAATATAAGACCTAAACATGTCCAAAACCTACTAGAAGGGTTGATTTAGAACCCTTATCACCATATCCTCGAAACACATCAATTTGGTACCATTAAAATCTGAAACTCAGTCTAAAATAAAGTAACATTTCTTTACATTCCAAGAGTGCCCCTCCTCTCCTCTTATAAAAGGCCCCCACCTCTACCTCCTTAACCACACTTCCAAAGCCTTTGGCTCGGAAAAAACCTGCCCATTTTGTCTCTACACATCCCTCTCTAACTCCTTTAAGCCTCACATTGGGCAGATGACTTCCCAAGGAAGCCTTTGATCTCAAACCAAAGGGAGTTACCCGATTTTAAGGTAATGTCTACACTTGAGTCCTTTTGTATTATTTTGCTTCTCCAACACCCTAAAATATTTTTATTCATTTATTTTTTAACAACTACAGTGTATTCAATATAATAGGACCTTGTTATAAGAAGGATAAAGCTACACTTACACACACCTTCGTCTAATGGTTAAAGAACATACTATTTCTGTGGTTGGCGAATTTCTGCCTCATGAAACGATGATTGTTCAATAATATTTTAACACCTATAATGGTGGCCATTATGATGTCACTGTATTTTATATATGATATATATCGTATTTATGTTTACTTTATGCTTCTGTATTTTATATTTAAACCATACCTTTATTCTTTTCATGTTGTGTAAATGCGATAATTTCATATGGGGAAGTGTGGACTTCTGCCCCCTCAAGTGATGTGACTCGTACATGCAATACATGGAATTTATAAAGAATGAAATTAATGAACATATGTGACCTATATAACATATATATTATACTGGAATTATATATATATATATATAAAGCATTTATTTACAATTCCATTAATATGACAGAGAAAAAATGAAAGTAGCGTTCATGCGTATGTACGGCCTACCGTCTCCATGAACGTTGCATTTCATTTTTAATCTCCAAATGATATGGAATAGTATAAAATGAATATGTACTGGATATATATGATATTTTAATCATTAATAATATTTTGGAAATTATTTACTTATAACTACATGGGCATTCATTTTTTCAAACAAGTTCATGTTTGACTCGTGTACCTAACATCGGCAAAAACGTCTGTTATGAACTAACATTATTAAAAAATTATTATAATATTATAATATGTGATATGAACTGAATAATAATCTTTAAAGGAGGTCCTTAGGAAATTATAAATTGACCAACGTTTATTATTCAAGAATATAATGAAACGAACAAGACATGTCAGACTTGAGGTAAAGGATCCTACACCTCTTTTTCTTTTTAAGTACACTCTTTTAGGTCATTATGTTAAGCACATATTTCTTGTGATTGGGATGTTATTTTATATTAATATTTCTGTAATTTTTATGTTCATATGATTAGAGACCCTATTCTCTCTCATCATTCCATTTTGGAAGTTTTAAGTGGGGTCGTTAGGCTGTCGAGTTTTCGTAAGGGATTTTTCATCTCACTTTGATTCCAGTTAGATTTATGCTACATTTGCCACAAATTCCTTTGAGTGGTGTATTTACTGCCCATTATATTACTCATTGTGTAATATAATTTCATTTATGAGTATTTACATCAATGTTTTATTGTCCTTCCTTCATGGGGTGTATGTTTCGAAAGATACCCATGTCGGTAAGGGAACCTTTCACCCTCCTCTTTTAAAAAACTTCTTTTGTTATGTCTTTTAATTAACATACTATTACATTGGGATATGTTATTCTATATCATTATTGATGTAAATTTTATTTCCAAGTGATGAGATACCCTTTTTTTCTCTCATCAACTCATTTTATGAATTTTGAAGTGACGTCGTTAAGCTGTCGAATTTTACCAAGGGAACTTTTTAACCCAATTTTGATTTCTTTGGGTTCAACATGTAGTTATTGAATTTGTAATCATTTGAATATGTGTGAATGGAATTTTATCTTTTTACACTTAATATCCACTTTTATTGGGTGTACTTATATTTATCACACATAAATTTGAGATTGATTTATCCTTATTTTAAGGATACATTCTTTATAATGGATTTTATCGTATTTTACATTTCTATTTAGACTTCATTATTGTTATGCACCAATTATATCTTATATGTTTTATATACTTTCCTTTGGAATATTATATCATGAATCCATTTATATTCATGATATTATAAAGTTCTGATTAAATGTAATTCCTCAATTATTGTATTCAAGTGTCTCTAATTTTGGTAAAAACCCTTTAACCAAAATATCGCTTTAAATGTTTTCATGATTTGTTCTTATTAATATCCATTTTTTGAAATGGTTTTAAGAATTTATTTATATGTATATTAATGGTTTAAAATGTTAAAATCATCTAGGTGGTATGGGAAACATTGATTCAAAAATCTCTTTATTAAATGTTTTAAATGGTTTTGAAAATGGTTTTTAGAATGGATTCATTATTTCAATATCTTAAAATGTTATATTGTGTTTGAAATGTGGGAATGTTATCTTTCCTTTATGAATAAGTTATGTGCAATGATTATGTTATGGTTCTTGGGAATTTTTATGAAGACGGGTGGTTCCGTTATAAACTAAGGTTGGGTGATCCCAATACAACTCTCCAATGCATTGGGTAACGCGAAGGAGTGAACCATTACAGTTTCTCCTAAGAGATTAAGGGAATATACTGTGGTGGGTATTCCAAACATAACCAAGAGGGTTAATCCCTATGTAAGAATGTTATTAATGCCTCAAGTTACCTTTTATGTCTTATGATTTCAATGATTTATTCATGATTTGATGATGTATGTTAAAGTGCTTATGATTTATGAGTAAAGTATGATTTCATTGATTCTTATGTGTACATGTACTCATGGATCCTTTCCATATATTTTTATATCCCTTAATGATATTTTTATGCTTATCCCATGTTTCTGAAATTTTTTTCATAGGTCATGGGAAAGGTACATGATATGATGATAGTTTCAAGGAATTGTCAAGAAAGAATCCATGTTTTATTTTAAATATGATTCCGTTGATGGGAAAAAATGAATACTATCTTTATGTAACCACTTTGTTTAAATGTGGAATGTAATGCAAGATTATGATCTAATTCTATAAAACTCTAAACCCGAAAAGATCCTCAATGTGTAATCTTGTATTAACTCAAGATTAAGTAAGGTTTAAGGTCGGGTCCATATAGTTGGTATCAGAGGTCGGTTTAGATAACTTTAGAGATTAGGGTATCCTCTAAGCATAAGTGACATTAACATAATGGTTAGGATTTCAGAAAGAGTCCTAGTTTTAGATAAAGTGAATAAGTATATCTTAGTGGTTATCTTCCTCATTATTACATGATGGTTTTGTTGATATACTCACCCTAACATTTCTGTTTTTAGTGAATCGATGGATCTAGCAGGCACCAAAGTGACAATAGGTTTGAAGGAAACTGTGGTGGTTCTCTGATTAAGAGACTGGATGAAATGAGGTCATAAATGATGAAACTCGTGGTTATTCTAAACCAACTATTAAGGAGTCATGATCATGCACTTGAACCTTGCTATGTTCTGTATTGAATCATGTATGAGATGACCAATCGATATGGAAGTTCAGGTAATAATTATAAAGGTAACCATTAGGGTTTATATGATCCTTACTTTTGAGGTAATTATGGGTTATTATATGTTATGATGAAAAATGAAAGGCATGAGATAAACATGATGTTAAAATATTTTATGATTATTTTTTTGAAGATTTTATCTCGTTTTGGGGAATGTTTAATGAATTATATAGTTTAGGAAAAAGGACAGCATACAGACCTTGTTACAACCCGTCGCGCCAGACAAAGCTATGGGAATTGAACCCACAACCAAAGAGTGACTGGTATTTATCTCCTACCACTAGACTACGTGAAGTCCCTGATTAGTTGGACTGATTATTTTTAGTTTTCTGATTTTATGAATTAAGAGTAAGTTGATTTTGGGTTATCTATGGAAATTTATTAACCTATCAGAGAGGATATGTGATTTGGTTAATCAATTTTTGAAACGAGACATTAAGAGCAACTGATGTTGTTTGGAGATAAATGTTATGATTTAACATGGAATACTATGTGACTAAATCCTTCAAATATTTGGGGTTTAATCCTATTTTGCTTTACATTGAAGAATTTTATGGACAAATTGTTTATCGAATGGTCCTCGTTGAACTTTGGGTTTTGTTGATAAATTTTGGAGGTTAAGAATAGATTCTCTTTTTATAAAGGGTTATCCTTTTCTGGATTATCTGATCTTGTACTAACCATTTTGGTTTTGTTTTTGGTTAAAGTCTAAAGACATGGGAAGTATATAGTTCTCTATTGTGGATTAGGTGATTCTATAGAAGTTGATTATAATACACTTAATGCAAACTAGTCTTCCTAAATACTCGTCTTTTGGAGAAAATATGAGTTTGATTAAGGAATCTAGTAAAAGTTGGAAGTCTACGTGACAAGTAAGTATGTTTAATTATGATTTAGTTAAGCTCAAAAATAAATTCCTCAATTAAGAGTTACTTAAAACAAAAATGTTTTCTGTGAACTTTTTCTACTGGGGAATCGAATACCGTTTAACTCATCACAAGTTTGTGATTTTCTTGTGGTTAACTTTCTCCTAAACATGTTTTCTATCACACTCAATCAGAACATGACCCTATGTTTTCTCCTCCATGTCCATGTTTTCCTACATTTAATCCTAGTATGGTTTAACTCGGGTGACCTCTGTACTTATCTTTCTTTATTTTAATGTGATTGTTTTACCGACTCTTGTTCCGATGTGGAACATTCAAGGATGTTTCCAATTTCAATTTTAAAATTGCGAGGACACAATTCCCAAAAGGGGGGAAGGATGTAACACCCCAGGTAAATAAATAGTATTTAATTTTCACATTTATCCATATTTTTGAATAAAATATTAATATAACTTTAAAGGGGACGCTATGCTCGATGGAGTACCCAACACGCAACAACGAGTTTCTTGGAAATCTTACGTTGCACTCTAATAATAAAATAACATCATTTTTATTGGTAGTTAACGTCTAGCTATTATGATTGTCGGAATGAATAAAACTAACTAAAAAATAATTATATATGTTTTTCAAATATTTTTACTTTTTACAATAAATTTTATAGGATTAAAAATGCGAATGAATCCAATTTTAAGCGTAAACATTCTGATATTCTTTAAAAGGTCGATTAACCGCCTTTTGATGGCGAACCTCTTTTAAATCCACTTTTTGAAAATTTTATGTGTTATATTTGACAAAATAAAATTCTTCTTTAGAATCAGGACTTTAAAATTTACTTTGTGTAATTTTTTTGTAATTTTCCGAAAAAGTTCAATTTTTAATGAATAGTGAAAAATGTTGTAGTTTAATTCAAAACCACTTTTTAATATAATTTATTTTTATTATTAGATTATATTTTTAATTGGTTTTAAAGTTAAATTAGAATATATTTTTACCATTTAATCCAATATTTTTTGTTGGAATTAATTTCACTTTGAAATCGGACTTTAACTAGTGTCAATCATTTGATACATTTTGTTTCTTAAAAACACGCTATTTGTTTTTACAGCAGGAATTAATTATTAAATTATTTAATGAAACTTATATGTTTTTAATTTTGAAAAATAGACATCATTTTTGAATTATGATTATCAAATAGATCTTAGGGTGAATGTTTGGCAATTTTCTGAAAAACTTCAATTTTTGATGAATAGTGAAACCACTAAGTGGTACTTATAAAAACTGATTTTCCATTTAAATGAAATTTTGCCATATTTTTGTATTTAATTTCAAAAATAAAACATACATTCTTTTCATTAAGAAGTAAAATGTGGTTCAATGGGATTAGAATATTTTTTTGATGAATAGTAACTTATTAAGTTTTAAATTGCGATTAGAGGTAATTTGTGTAGTTTAAGGTAAGAATAATGTTTTAATAAAATGAAATGACCTAGACACGTGTCCCACCCTCATTGGATGTGTCATGTCCAACCAATAAAATCCATGGGTCATCTCGGGGACCCCATAGAGCCACATTAGTTGGAAAATGACATAAATACATTTTTATTTAATGTTAAAGTAAAATTGACACAAACATGAGATGTTTTACTAAAACAATTTTTACATGGGGTTATACAATTCATATGTTTGACTATAAATATTAATTGTAAAGATAAAATTATTTCCTACATCATAGTATTTTTTTAATTTTTAGACATTATCTAAATTAAATTATTTATTACATCATGATGATGCAACGATGACCTCATTATTAAACGATTTAAATAAAATGGAAAGATAATGTAAGCTCTAAGACCTAAAAATGACCAAAACCTATTGTATGTGTGGATTTAGAACCCTTATCACCTTATCCTCGAAACTCATAATTTTTGTACCATTAAAATCTGAAACTCATTCTAAAATAAAGTAACATTTCTTTACATTCCAAGAGTGCTCCTCCTCTCCTCTTCTAAAAGGCCCCCACCTCTACCTCCTTACCCACACATCCAAAGCCCTTGGCTCGGCCAAACCCTGCACATTTTGTCTTTCCACATCCCTATATAACTCCTTTCAGCCTTACATTGGGCAGAAGTCTTCCCAAGGAAGCCTTTGAGCTCAAACCAAAGGGAGTTACCTGATTTTAAGGTAATGTCTTCACTTGAGTCCTGTTGTTTTATTTTGCTTCTCCAACCCCCTTAAATCTTTTTATTCATTTTTTTAACAACTACGGTATCTTCAATATACTAGGATGTTGTTATAATATGGATTCTATCTACACTTACACACACCTTCATCTAATGGTTAAAGAACATACTGTTTCTGTGGTTGGCGATTTTCTGCCTCACGAAACGATGATTGTTCAATAATATTTTAAAACCTTTAAAGGTGGCCATTATGATGTCATTTTATTTTATATATGATACAAATGGTATTTATGATTACTATATGCTTCTGTATTTTATATTTAAACCATACATTTATTCTTTTCATCTTGTGTAAATGCTATAATTTCATATGAGGAATTGTGGACTACCGCCCCCTCAAGTGATGTGACTTGTACATGAAATACATGGAATGTATAAAGAATGAAATTATTGAACATATGTGACCTATATAACAAATATATAATACTGTAAATATATATATATATCATTTATTTACAATTCCATTAATATGACAAAGAAAAAATGAAAGTAGCATTCATGCGTACGTACGGCCTACCGTCTCCATGAACAGTGCTTTTTGTTTTTTTATCTACAAATGATATGGAATAGTATAAAATTAATATGTACTGGACATATATGATATTTTAATCATTAATACTATTCTGGAAATTATTTACTTATAACTACAAGGGAGATCATTTTTTCAAACAAGTTCATTTTTGACTCTTGTACCAAACATCGGCAAAAACGTCTGTTATGAACTAACATTATTAAACAATTATTATAACATTATAATATGTGATATGAACTGAATAATAATCTTTAAAGGAGTTCCTTAGGAAATTATAAATTGACCAATGTTTATTATTCAGGAATATAATGAAACGAACAAGACAAGTCGGACTTGAGGTCAGGGATCCTACTCCTCTCTTTCTTTTTAAGTACACTCTTTTAGGTCATTCATTTTAAGCTCATCATTCTTGTGATTGGGATGTTATTTTATATTAATTTACTTTAATCTTTATGTTCATATGATTATATGCCATATTCTCTCTCATCCATCCATTTTGGAAGTTTTAAGTGGGGTCGTTAGGCTGCCGAGTTTTCGTAAGGGATATTTCATCTCAGTTTTATTCCCGTGAGATTTATGCTACATTTGCCAAAAATTCCTTTGAGTGGTGTACGTACTGCCCATTATATTACTCATTGTGTAATAAAATTTCATTTATGAGTATTTACATCAATGTTTTATTGTCTTTATTTCACGGGGTGTATGTTTCGAAAGATACCCATGTCGGTAAGGGAACCTTTCACCCTCCTAGTTTAAAATACGTCTTTTGTTATGTATTTTAATTCACATACTATTATGTTGTTATATGTTCTTCTATATCCTTATTGATGTAAATTTTATGTCCAAGTGATGAGATAACCTTTTTACCTCTCATCAACTCATTTTCTGAATTTTGAAGCGACACCGTTAGGCTGTCGAATTTTACCATGGGAACTTTTTAACCCAATTTCGATTTCTTTGGGTTCAACATGTAGTTATTGAATATGTATTCCTTAGAATATTTTTTAATGACCTTTTATTTTTTTACAATTAATATCGACTTATATCAGGTGTATTTATATTTTTCACACATAATTTTGAGATTGATTTATCGTTAATTTAAGGATACCTTCTTTATAAGGGATTTTATCGAATTTTACATTTCTATTGAGACTTTATTATTGTTATGCACAAATTCATTCTTATATGGTGTTTATACAGTCTTTAGAATATTATATCATGAATCCATTTATTCTCATGATATTATAAAGTTCTGATTAAATGTTATTCCTCAATTAGTGTATTCAAGTGTCTCTAATTTTGGTAAAAACCCTTTAACCAAAATATCACATTAAATGTTTTAATGATTTGTTCTTATTAATATCCATGTTTTCAAAATGGTTTTAATAATTTATTTATATGGATATTAATGGTTTAAAATGTTAAAATATTCAAGAGTTATGGGACACTTTGATTCAAAAATCTCTTTATTAAATGTTTTAAATGGTTTTGAAAATGGTATTTAGAATGGATTCATTATTTCAATATCTTAAAATGTTATATTGTTTTTGCAATGTGGGAATGTTATCTTTCATTTATGCTTAAGTTATGTTATATGATTATGTTATGGTTCTTGGTCATTGTTATTAAGACGGGTGGTTCCGTGATAAACTAAGGGTGGGTGAGCCCGGTATACCTCTCCAATGCATTGGGTAACGCGAAGGAGTGAAACATTAAGGTTTCTCCGAAGAGATTAAGGGAATATACTGTGGTGGGTATTCCAAACGTAGCCAAGAGGGTTACTCCCTGCGTAATAATGTTATAAACTCTTCATGTTACCTTTTATGTCTTATGATTTCTATGATTTATTCATGATTTGATGAGGTATGTTAAAGTGATTATATTTTATGAGTAAAGTATGATTTCATTGATACTTATGTGTACATGTACTCATGTTTCCTTCACTTATATTTTTATATCCCTTACTGAGCTTTTTATGCTGATCCCATGTTTCTGAAATGTTTTTCACAGGTCATGGGGAAGGTACCAGATATGATGATAGTGTCAAGGAAGTGTCAACAAAGAATCCACGTTTTATTTTAAATATGTTTCCATTGATTGGAAAAAATGAATACTATCATTATTTAACCACATTGATTAAATGTGGAATGTAATGCAAGTTTATGATCTAATTCTCTAAAACTCTAAACCTGAAATGATCCTCAATGTGTAATCTTATATTAAATCAAGATTAAGTAAGGTTTAAGGCCGAGGGCTTATACACATGGTTACTTGGGTTCATAAACTGAATATAAGAAAAAAAATACAGAATCATAATATATCATTAGAATAAATATATTCATGATATTTTATGTTACATTGATGTTTATAAACCTTGAAAAATAGTGTAGGTGCATGACTAAACATGTGTTTCAAATAAGGAAAATTGAGACAAAACTGTATTGTTGATTTGGTAGCTTCAGAAACACTAAATCCATTAAGAAAATATTATAAAATGTATATTAAAGTAACAAAAAATTTAATAAAAAAATATATTATATTCATGTAATATATATTACCCACAAAAAAGATAATATTGGTGAACAAGAAATGTATCTCATAGCTATATAAAGTGATATGAAGTCCCCATATCTCGTGTCTTATCGATCTTCGTACGCATACAATATTTGTATGTAATAAATTTAAAATTATTAAATATAATTTACAGACGTATATTTTAATATCTAAAATATTATATGGTTTTGTTAACTATATATTACCATCTTTTAATCAATTCTAATTTAAGGCTTCACTTTATGTAATATCTGCTTTGTTCGTTGCGTGTGTCTTAATTGTTTATATCATTGGTACATATACATATATCATGATATAAATAATGTAAAACATGATATAAATATCAGTTATATTCATAATATTTGTATTATAAATAATCTATATAATATATTAATATGATATGTAATACACTATTCAAGGGGATAGTGGGTTGTACGTACGATTGGACGATGTTTCCCTTTTATAGTCATATTGAAAAAACGAGAGTAAATGAAATATAATTACATATATACATTATGTATATATAGTTGTTATAATTGAATAATTATATCATATGTGTCATATTTTTTTACTAAACCCATCCCTACCACATTCCACGTAGTGTGAGAATGAATCGCATCACATCGTGGGGGCGGTAGTTGGAACTTCCTCGATTGAAATTATCATATTTAAAAAATAAAATGTATAAATATATGTTTTTTTAAAAAAACTAAATAATATTACATAAATAATTATTATAACCTATAAATTATATCTAAATAGATCTTTTATCATAATTTAATCCATGATAGGAAGCAAAAGAAGAATGAATAATAAACATTTTGTGAGCTAGTAGTTTGATGTAC
Organism: Viscum album; assembly: GCA_963277665.1. Taxonomy (NCBI): domain Eukaryota; kingdom Viridiplantae; phylum Streptophyta; class Magnoliopsida; order Santalales; family Viscaceae; genus Viscum; species Viscum album. The sequence goes on from OY728158.1 coordinate 1,683,999,924, forward strand.
ATATAAACAGTAGTTCGCCCCCATTAGATGGATGTGTGTATATGTGTTGGTAAAAAACATATAATATCGACATATAAATTTATATATAATTTTTTTATATAATAAGGTAATAAAGATTGTTTTAGGTGTGGATAATGAAAATATAATTATATATCTTGATGGAGTATGTTTCCTCTTCATTGCGTTACAACATTGGTTTTCACTGAAGAAATTCCTTGGGTTTCTATATGCCAAAATAGAGGTTAAAAAGAATAAGTTAGGGATGTTAGAGATCTATTTTGATAGATCTTGGAAAATCCCTTGTTTCTTGAGATGTGTGAGGAAGTGGTTGGGTAGGTAGTCATTTTATAGTGGATGTGTGTAACTCTTGTAAATTTATAGAAAAGAAATTCCATCCACGTTTTCCCTTGCCAATAGAGTCTAATAATGGTCCAATGCATATAAAAGTAATCATATGGTCTAAATATGTTTATAAAATGTCTATTATAAATCTTTTTGGTCATTAGGGATCGTAGGATTATGTTTTACACCCTTATTATGATTACATTTACCATAATCATTGTAAATAATTTAAATTAACATAAATAATATATTTTGTAAAAAACCAGGATAACCATATTACAAATTATATAATATGGTTATTAAAATATGTAATACATTTTTTAAAATTATTAAAAAAATATAAGTGCAGTACGTTAATTTATATTTAATCCCTCATATTGGACAATAATGTGGATTTTTAAGTATAAACATTCATATGTTTTATATGCTTTTATATTCAATTTTAATTTTAAATTTAATATAATTAACTCGATTTTATTATTTAAAAACATCATAATGTAATTAGACTATAAAACCAATTAAATATATTATTTATCAACATACATAAATTATCTGAAAAAAAAATTTATTTAAAACTTAGTATTTTTCACTATTAAATAAAATATGAAACATCATTGAAAAAAATCACACTAATCTAATTTTATGTTATTATTTCAAATATTATGTAATCTACAATTATAAGCATTAAAATTGTTCCAAAAATAGTATCTTAGTTTTGTTCTCCATTAAAATGTGGTAATAGCTCTTTAATAAAATATTGGTGTTTATTTGTAAAATTGGATTTGTTCTTATATTATGATTATAAAATACATCAGACCAATATAAGAAAATTGATTAAAAGTATAATATATATATATTATTAAAATTAATAAATAATATTAATGGATATAATTGTTTATGATAAAATATATTTTTTATCATAATAATAGTTTTCTATAAAACTACCCCTTTATATTTAATTGGTTCTCATATCCAATTATATTTTATTTTTAAAAAACAAATGATTCCTCATAATTTTAGTAGTTAGTTAATATTTTTCATAAACCTAAATTTGATTCTCTGTTATATATTATTTTATAAAATTATAATATTTTTAATTGTATATTATAGTTTGGAAATACTCAGTCTGGCATGTTACACAAGATATCGAGGACTATCAATTTCACATGTACTGTGTAATTTCCTAGTGTTTTATGCAGAGAATGTTAATATTTAAATTTTTTGTTGTGAATGGTAACATTTTTTGAATATAAATAAATATAAAAATAGCACTTTAATATAAAGTAATCTATTTTCAATGATTCATGAAATGTAATGTATCAAAAAAACTAATTTGAAAAAAAATTACCTAAATCCCCTGGTTTACATTATACCCACCTTACGATTAATTTATCCCTTTATATTATTATGGGTTATAAATGTTTTAATTATTTAATTATCCTTTCATATATACCCACATCATAAAACATTGAACAGTAATACATCCATTTAAAACGAATTTTGTAGTCATAACCGTTACCCATAGTAACACATAGTTGGGTTTTCACTTAGGAGAACATAGGTAGAATTAGAATACATGTAATTAGAGGATAAATATTACTATCATGTACCAATGGATCGTGATAGTGTAATAGGTTTGGAGAATGTTCATAATGAAAAATCCACACATATATTTTATCTAAGGGACAATTTGACTCATTGGAAAAGAAGGTACTAAGATAGCCTTGTTGGTTTCATGATACATTCTCTATGGTTAAATAATCATTAAATAATGTTATATACAAGGCTAAAACCATAAACCATACTTAATCTTGTGTTAATATAATACAACACATTGAGGATATTTTCAGGTATAGAGTTTTAGAGAATTAGTACATAACTATTACATCTCAAAAGATTACAAAGTAGACACTTCCACTAAGTTTCCATAAAATAAAAACACTTAATAAGAAACATGTATAGTTCCATGCTTTAGATAGCATGACATTCCCATGATCCAATCCTTGACCCTATTCCACATTAAGTCCTGTGAAAAACATTTCAAAAAAAACTTGGGGTGAACATAAAAAGCTCAGTAAGGGATACACAAAGAATGAAAACTGTTAGTTATTCAAAAAACCAAGTAAACCATGTATACATTATCAAAGTAATACCTTCACCTTCAGGAATTAGTAAAAACTCTTCACTGAATAAAATATCATTACTTACCCTTTTGTAACCAATGGATTACCATAAAACCCATATAAAGAACACATTACATATAAACGTAACATGGGACATAAACATACTTAAGTGGAATAACCATACGGTAGAATTACACACATATCACTTAATGGAATAGACATACGGCCAACTTCCATACATACTTAATGGAATAGCCATACGACAGACTTCCATACCCAATGCATTGGAGGTTATAACGTAACCACCCATCCTGGTATTCACGGCACCACCCGTCATATGGTTTATCACGTAACCACCCATAAAATGTCCAAGTACCATCAGTACACATAAAATATTGAAAATGTAAACATTTCAATAACAACATTTCATTTGCAATCACAATAAGTAATTCCCTGATATTGAATTAATCAATCCATTTTCAAAAAGCATTTAAAAGAGATTTTTGAATCAAAGTGTCCCATACCACTTTGTAGCTTTTAATGGAATTCTAATTTTAAAACAATAATGTCCATATAAATAAATACTGAAAAACATTTTGAAAACATGGACATTAAATCTAATGATTTAGAATAATAAATCTTTAAAACATTTAAAATGATATTTTTGTTAAAGAGTTTTTAATAAAATGAGAGTCTCTTGAATACAAATAATTGCAGAATAACATTTAATCCGAACATTATAATATAATGACAATAAAGGGATTCATGATATGTTATGTCAAAGGACAATATACACACCATATAAGAGTGAATTGGTGCATAAAAACATATAAGTCTCAAAAGAAATGTAAAATGAGATGAAATCTATTATAAAGAAGGTATCCTTAAATTAAGGATAAACCAATCTCATAATTTTGTGTGAAAATTATAAATACACCAAATATAAGTGGATATTATGTATAAAAAAATAAAATTTTATTCACACATATTCAAAGGATGACATATTCAATAACTAAATGTTGAACCCATAGAAATCAAAATTGGGTTAAGAAGTTCCCTTGGTAAAATTCGACAGCCTAATGATGTCACATAAAATTTTACAAAAAAGGGTTTATGAGAGAGCTAAATGGGATCTCATCACTTGGACATAAAATTGACATAAATAAGGATATATAAGAACATATCCCAACATAATTTTATTTGAATTAAAAGACATAACAATATAAGTCTTTTAAAAAAAGGAGGGTGAAAGGTCCCCTTACCGAGTTGGGTAACTTTCGAAAAGTACACCCCATGGAAGAAGGGCCATAAAATGAAGATGTTAATACCCATAAATGAAATTATAATACAAAAAGTTTATAATAATTGGTAGTAAATAGACCACTCAAAGGAAATAGTGGCAAACGTAGCATAAATCTAATGGGAATAAATGTGATATGAAAAATCCCTTATGAAAACTCAACAGCCTAACAGCGCCACTTAAAACATCCAAAAATGGACTGATGAGAGAGAATAGGGTCTCTCATCATATGAACATAAAAATTATATTAAGAGTAAAATTAAATAACATCCCAATCACAAGAAATATGAGCTTATAAGGAATGACATAAAACAGTGTACTTAAAAAGAAAAAGAGGAGTAGGATCCCTTACCTCAAGTCCAACTTGTCTTGTTCGTTTCCTTATATTCCTGAATAATAAACTTTGTTCAACTTTTTAATTTCATAAGGACCTCATATAATTATTATTATTTAGGTCATATCACATATTTTAATGTTATAATAATTGGTTATTAATATGAGTCCATATCAGACGTTTTTTCGATGTTTGGTACATGAGTCAAAAATTGAACTTGTTGGAAAATAATATTCCATGCAGTTATAGGTACATCATATCCAGAATAGTATTGATGTTTTAAATATCATAAATATCTATTATATATTAATTTTATACTATTCCATATCATTTGGAGATAAAAATTAAAAGCACCGTTCATGGAGATGGTAGGCCGTACGTACGCATGAACGCTACTTTCGTTTTTTGTCATATTAATGGAATTAAAACAAAATGATTAATATATATATATATATAAGTTATAATTCCAGAATTATATCCATAATTTAGATGTAATATATATAATATATATCCATTATATATATGTACTTATAATAGTGCATAACATTTTGATATAAGAAATGAAATGTAACGTTCATGGAGACGGTAAGCCGTACGTACGCATGAACACTACTTCCATTTCTATTTCATATTTAATGGAATTAAAATATAATGACACATAATAGTGTTTTAATTATAGTATCGTATCATATATAATATCATTAAATATATCCCTTATATGTACCACATATGGTATTAACGAATCAAATCACTTTGAGAGGGCGGTAGTCCGCACTTCCTTAAATGAAGATATCGCGTTTACCCATAATGGAAACCATATAAGTATGCCATAAATGAGAAATACATGAGATTAAGTAAAACATAATCATATTAGATAACATATATATATATATATAGTTTCATCTTAATGGCCCCCTTTGAAGGTGTTAGAAGAATGTTGAACAATCATCGTTTCGGGGGGCAGAAATTCTCCATCCACGGAAACAGTATGTTCTTTAACCATTAGATGTAGGTGTGTGTAAGTGTAGCTCGAATCCTTCTTATAAAGACATCCTAGTATATTGAAGATAGTGGATTTGTTACAAAATAAAAGAATAAAAATAGTTATGGGGTTGGAGAAATAAAATATAACAAAAGGACTCAAGCCAAGACATTACCTTAAAATCTGGTAATTTCCTTTGATTTGAGATCAAAGGCTTCGTTGGAATGGATTCTGCCCAAAGTGAGGCTTTACAGAGTTAGATAGGGATGTGGAAAGACAAAATTAGTAGGTTTTGTCTGATCCAAAGTCATTGGAAGTGTGGGTAAGGAGGTAGAGGTGGGGGCCTTTTATAAGAGGAGAGGAGGGCCACTCTTGGAAAGGTATAAAATGTAACTTTATTTTCAAATGAGATTCGGATTTTAATGGTCCCACATTGATGGGGTTCTAGTATAAGGTGATAAGGGTTCAAAATCCACCCATAAAATTGGTTTTGGACATGTTTAGGTTTTATATTTTACATTATCTTTCCATTTTATTTAAATCGTTAAATAATGAGGTTATCGGTGCATCATCACGATGTGATAAATTATTAAATTTATTTAATGACTAAAAATTATAAAAAATGCTATTATGTAGGAAATCTATTTAGATTTCTAATGAATATTTATAGTCCAAAAGATCATTTATGTAGACAAAATTAAAAATATTTTACTTAGGTGATACATTCTTTGTTAAATTTAACATTCTTGAAAAATAAAAAGATAAAAAGTCACTGTCTCACAAAAGTGATTCCATGGGGCCCCCAAGTTTGGCACAAGGCATCCCATGGTCAGTAATGATAAAAAAGTAGCCTTAGGACACATTTTGTGGTAATTTGTTTATTATTATGATATTATCTTATTTTCATTATCTACCTGATTACTCATTATTCAAGATAATTAAAGATAATTATCGCCGTTACTATTCATAATGTCCAAAAACAAAAGAGTATTAATTACATAATTTGGAACTTCTGATTCCAAATATTTAATTCATTTTACGAAATTCCAAACACATTATTTTCAATAATTATTTAAAAAAAACTTCCCGTTGTCAAAACAAATAGTGGGTTTTATAGAAACAATATTTATGAAAAGTTTGGCACTTGTTTATGCCTAATTACAAAGTGAAATTAATCCAAATGAACATCATTGAATTAAATTGAAAAAATATATTCTAATTAGACTTTAAAACAAATTAAAAAGATTATATAACCATATAATTAAATTATATGAAAAAGCAGTTTTGATGTAAAATGTAGCATTTTTCACTATTCATTGAAAAATGTACATTGTCAGAAAAATAGAAAAAATTAACCCAAGGTAAATTTCAATGTCCCAATCATAAATAATATGTTTATTTTGAAAAATAGAGCCTATAATATTTTCAAAAAGTGTATTTAAAAGTGGTTCGCCATCAAAAGGCGGTTAATCGACCTTTTAAAGAATATTAGAATGTTTACGCTTAAAAACTGGATTCATTGTCATTTTTAATCCTCTAACATTTATTTTAAAGAGTAAAAATATTTGACAAACATATTTAATCATTTTGTAGTTAGTTCTGTTCATTCCTGCCATTACAATGGCTAGGCGTTAACTACCATTTAAAATAATAATATTTTTTTATTAGAGTGCAACATAAGATTCCAAAGAAACTCGTTGTTGCGTATTGGGTACACCATTGAGAATTGAATCCCCTTTAAAGTAATATTAATATTTTATTCACATATATGGATAAATATAAAGATTTCGTATTTTTTATTTACATGGGGTGTTACATCCTTCCCCCCTTTAGGCAATTTTGTCCTCGCAATTTTAAAATTGGACTTGGAAATATCCTTGAAAGTCCCACATCAGATCAAGAGATAGTAAAACAATCACTTTAAAATAAAGAAAGATAAGTATGAAGGTCACCTGAGTTAACCCATACTAGGATTCCAAGTATGAAAATATGGACATGGAGGAAAACACAAAGGGTTATGTTCTGATGGAGAGTGACAGTAAACATGTCTATGAGAAAGTTAAGCACAAGAAAATCACAAACTTGTGATGGGTTAAACGGTATTCGATTCCTCAGTATGAAAAGTTAATTGAAAACATTTTTGTTTTAAGTTACTTTTTATTGAGGAATTTATTCATAAGGAAACATAATTACTTATCATGTTGACTTTCAACTTTTATTAGATTCCTTACACAAACTCATATTTTCTCCAAAAGACGAGTATTTAGGAAGACTTGTTCACTATAATCAACTTCTAGAGAATCACCTAATTTACAAAAGAGAACTATATACTTCCCATGTCTTTAGACATAAACCAAAAACAAAACCAAGAAGGTTAGTTTAAGATCAGATAATCCAGAAAAGGATAACCCTTTATAAAACGAAAATCTATTCGTAATCTCCAAAATTTGTCCAAAAAAACCCAAAGTTCAACGAGGACCATTTGATAAACAATTTGTCCATAAAATTTCTTCAAATTAAACCAAACTATGATTGAAACCCAATTTTTTTAAGGATTTAGTCACATAGTCTTCCATGTAAAATCGTAACATTTATATCCAAACAACATCAGTTTCTCTTAAAGTCTCTTATTGAAAAGTAATTAACCTAATCACATATCCTCCAGGATAGGTTAATAAATATCCATAGATAACACAAAATCATCTTACTCTTAATTCATAAAATAATCTTACTAAAAATAATCAGTCAAACTGACCAGGGACTTCACGTAGTCCAGTGGTAGGTGACAAATACCAGTCACACTTTGGTAGTGGGTTCGATTCCCATAGCTTTGCCTGACGCAACAGGTTGTCACACGGTCTGCGTTTTGTCCTTTTTCCAAGACTATATAATTCTTAAAACATTCCCCAAAATGAGATAAAATCTTCAAAAAATTTCATAACATATTTTAACCTCATGTTTATCTCATGCCTTTAATTTTCCAGCATAACATATAATAACCCATAATTACCTCAAAAGTAAGGATCATATATACTCTAATGGTTACCTTTATAATTATTACCTGAACATCCACCTCGATGGGTCATCTCGTACATGATGCATTAAAGAACATACCAAGGTTCAAGTGGTTGTTCATGACTCCTTGATAGTTGGTTTAGAACAACCATGAGTTTCCTCATTGAATCCCCCATTCCATCTAGTATATTAATCAGAGAACCACCACAGTTTCTTTCAAACCAATTGTCACTTTGGTGCCTGCTAGATCCATCGATTTACAGAAATGTCAGTGTGAGTATATCAACAAAACCATCATGTACTGATGAGGAAGATAAACACTAATATATACTTACTCATTCAATTTATCTAGAACTAGGACTCTTTCTGAAATCCTAACCATTAATGTAAAGTCACTTATGCTTAAAGAATACCATAACCTCTAAAGTTATCTAAACCGACCTTTGATACCAACTATAAGGACCCAACCTTAAACCATACTTAATATTGAGTTAATACAAGATTACACATTGAGGATCTTTTCATGTTTAGAGTTTTAGAGAATTAGGACATAACTATTACATCTCAAAAGATTACAAACTAGACACTTCCACTAAGTGTCCATAAAATAAAAACTCATAATAAGAAACATGTCTAGTTCCATGTTTTAGATAACTTGACTTTCCCTTGATCACATCCTTGACCCTATTCCACATTAAGTCCGGTGAAAAAAATTTCAAAAAATACTTGGTTTGAGCATAAAAATCTCTGTAAGGGATATACAAAGAATGAAAACTGTTAGTTATTCAAAACAACAAGTAGCCCATGTATACTTTATCAAGGTAATACCTTCACCTTCATGAAGTAGTAAAAAATATTCACTGAATAAAATACCATTACATACCCTTTTGTAACCAAAGGATAACCATTAAACCCATATAAAGAACACATAACATATAAAGGTAACTTGGGACATAAACATACCCAAGTGGAATAACCATAAGGTCGAATTCCACACATATCACTTAATGGAATAGCCATACGGACAACTTCCATACATTCTTAATGGATTACCCATACGGCCGACATCCATACCCAATGAATTGGAGGTTATAACGTAACCACCCATCCTGGTATTCACGGCACCACCTGTCATATGGTTTATCACGTAACCACCTGTAAAATGTCCAATTAACATCATTACACATAAAATATTGAAAATGTAAAGATTTCAATAACAACATATCTTTTTCAATAACAATAAGTAATTCCCAGATATTGAATTAATCAATCCATTTTCAAAAACCATTTAAAAGATATTTTTGAATCAATGTGTCCCATACCACTTTGAAGATTTTAATGGAATTATAAATTTAAAACATTAATTTCCATATAAATAAATAATGAAAACCATTTTGAAAACATGGACATTAAAAATAAAGATTTAGAATAATAAATCTTTAAAACATTTAAAACGATATTTTTGTTAAGGAGTTTTTAAAAAAATGAGAGACTCTTGAATACAAATAATTTCAGAATAACATTTAATCCGAACATTATAATGTCATGAGAATAAAGGTATTCATGATATGTTATGTCAAAGTACAATATACACACCATATATGAGTTAATTGGTGCATATTAACAATGAAGTCTCAAAATAAATGTAAAATGAGATGAAATCCATTATGAAGAAGGTATCCATAAATTAAGGATAAATAAATCTCATAATTATGTGTGACAAATATAAATAAACCTAATATAAGTGGATATTACGTGTAAAACAATCAAAGGTTATTTACACATATTAAAAGGAGGACATATTCAATAACTACATGTTGAACCCAAAGAAATCGAAATTGGGTTAAGAAGTTCCCTTGGTAAAATTCGACAGCCTAACGGTGTCACATAAAATTTTACAAAAAGGGTTGATGAGAGAGATAAAAGGTATCTCATCACTTGGAAATAAAATTTAAATAAATAAGGATATATAAGAACATATCCCAACATAATATTATGTTAATTAAAAGACATAACAAAATATGTCTTTTAAAAAAAGGAGGGTGAACAGTCCCCCTACCGAGTTGGGTAACTTTCGAAAAGTACACCCCGTGGAAGAAGGGTCGTACAATGAATATGTAAATACCCATAAATGAAAATATAAAACACAAATTGTATACTAATGGTCAGTACATACACCACTCCAAGGAAATAGTGGAAAACGTAGCATAAATCTCACAGGAATAAAAGTGAGATGAAAAATCCCGTACGAAAACTCGGCATCCTAACGACGCCACTTAAAACATCTAAAAATGGATTGATGAGAGAGAATTGAGTCTCTCATCAAATGAAAATAAAAATTACAGTAACAGTAATATAAAAGAACATCCCTATCACAAGAAATATGAGCTTAGAAGGAATTACATAAAATAGTGTACTTAAAAAAAAGAGAGGAGTAGGATCCCTTACCTCAAGTCCAACTTGTCTTGTTCATTTCCTTATATTCCTGAATAATAAACTTTGGTAAATTTATAATTGCTTAAGGACATCCTATAATTATTATTATTCAGTTAATATCACATATTTTAATGTTATAATAATTGGTTAATAATATGAGTTCATATTAGACGTTTTTTTGATGTTTGGTACATGAGTCAAAAATTGAACTTGTTGGAAAATAATTTTCCATGTAGTTATAGGTGAATCATATTAAGAATAGTATTTATGTTTTAAATATCATATATATCCAGTATATATTTATTTTATACTATTCCATAACATTTGGAGATAAAAATTAAAAGCACCGTTCTTGGAGATGGTTGGTCGTACGTACCCATTAACGCTACTTTCATTTTTTGTCATATTAATGGAATTAAAACAAAATAAGATATATATATATATATGTTATAATTACAGAATGATATCCATAATTTATATGTAATATATTACATATATATCAATTATATATATGTACTTATAATAGTACATAACATTTTAAGATAAGAAATGAAATGTACTGTTCATGGAGATGGTAAGCCGTACGTATGCATGAACGCTACTTCAATTTCTATTTCATATTTAATGGAATTAAAACATAATGATACATAATAGTATATTAATTAAATTATGGTATCATATATAATATCATTAAATATATCCCTTATACGTACCACATATGGTATTAACGAATCAAATTACTTTGAGGGGGCGGTAGTCCGCACTTCCTTAAATGAAGATATCACGTTTACCCATAATGGAAACCATAAAGGTATGCCATAAATGAGAGATACATAAGCTTAAGTAAAACATAAAAATATTATATATCATATATAAATATAGTGTCATCTTAATGGCCACCATTGAAGGTGTTAGAAGAATGTTGAACAATCATCGTTTCGGGAGGCAGAAATTCGCCATCCACGGAAACAATATTTTCTTTAACCATTAGATGTAGGTGTGTGTAAGTTTAGCTCTAATAATTCTTATAACAAAATCGTATTATATTTAATATACAGGATTTTTTATAAAATAAATTAATAAAAGGAGTTTAGGGGGTTGGAGAAACAAAATAAAACTAAAGGACTCAAGCGAAGACATTACCTTAAAATCGAGTAATTTCCTTTGATTTGAGCTCAAAGGCTTCCTTTGAATGGATTCATCCCAATGTGAGGCTTCAAGGAGTTAAAGAGGGATGTGGAGAGACACAATTGGCATGGTTTGGCCGAGCCAAAGGCTTTGGAAGTGTGGGGAAGGAGGTAGAGGTGGGGGCCTTTTATAAGAGGAGAGGAGGGGCACTCTTGGAATGATATTAAATGTAACTTTATTTTCAAATGTGTATCGGCTTTTAATGGTCCCACATTGATGTGTTTCGAGGATAAGGTGATAAGGGTTTTAAATCCACCCATACAATAGGTTTTGTACATATTTAGGTCTTATATTTTACATTATCTTCCCATTTTATTTAAATCGTTAAATAATGAAGTCATCGCTGCATCATCATGATGTCATAAATAATTTAATTTATTTAATGACTAAAAATTATAAAGAAAATACTATGATGTAGGAAATATTTTTATCTTTCCAATGAATATTTATATTCCAAAAGATCATTTATTTAGACAAAATTGAAAATATTTTACTTAGCTGATACATTCTTTGTTACATTTAATATTCTTTAAAAATAAAAAGATAAAAAGTCACTTTCTCACAGTAGTGATTCCATGGGCCCCCCAAGTTTGGAACAAGGCATCCCATGGTCTTCCATGAGAATCCGAGTAGCCTTAGGACACATTTTGTGGTCATTTTGTTTATTATTATGATATTATCTTATTATATTTAACTACCCGATTAATCATTAATCAAGATAATTAAAGATAATTACCGTCGTTACTATTCATAATGTCAAAAAACAAAAGAGTCTTAATTACATAATTTGTACCTTCTGATTCCAAATATTTAATTCATTTTACCAAATTCCAAACACACAAAGTTCAATAATTAATTTAAAAAAACATCCCGTTGTCAAAACAAATAGCGGGTTTTTTTGAAACAATATTTATGAAAAGTTTGGCACTTGTTTATTCCTAATTACAAAGTGAAATTAATCCCAATGACCATCATTAAATTACATGGTAAAAATATATTCTAATTACACTTTAAAAAAAATTAAAAAGATAGTATAACCATATAATTAAATTATATGAAAAAGCAGTTTTGATGTAAAATGCAGTATTTTTCACTATTCATTGAAAAATGAACATTGTCAGAAAAATATCAAAAATTAACCCAAGGTAAATTTGAATGTCCCAATAATAAATAATATGTTTATTTTAAAAAATAGAGCTTATAAAATTGTAAAAAGTGGATTTAAAAGGGGTTCTCCATCAAAAGGTGGTTAATCGACCTATTAAAGAATATTACAATGTTTACGCTTAAAAACTATATTCATTTGCATTTTTAATCCTCAATCATTTATTGTAAAGTGTAAAAATATTTGAAAAACAAATATAATAATTCTGTAGTTATTTCTGTTCATTCCTTCCATTACAACGGCTAGGCGTTAACTACCATTTAAAATAATATTATTTTGTTATTAGAGTGCAACGTAAGATTCCCAAGAAACTCGTTGTTGCATATTCGGTACGCCATCAAGCATAGCATTCACTTTAAAGTAATATTAATATGTTATTCACAAATATGGATAAATATAAAGATGTCATATTCTTTTTTTACCTGGGGTGTTACATTATACGTAATTGATTTTGTTCCCACTCATAAGTAAGATGCCACCCTTTGGTAAATTATTTCCCAATTTTAACATCACCTCTTTCATAAAAAATGATTGGTGATTTTTTAAATCTTGAATCACTATAATATCATGAGATGCATTATAAGTAATCTTATCTCCCTTATGTTAACCTCAGAAAAACAATGTCATGTCATGTTATATAATATGCATAAATTCTCATGTTGTAAGATAATACATCAATCTCACAAACTTCATTAGATTTTAAATTTATAATTCCCTTAAATGGTTACCCTTATAAACCTTCTGAATGATAAAAAAATTTACAATGAATGAAACTAAATAAACTTAAAATATATCTCACATATATAAGAAATTATATCATGGATTTCATATTCTAAACATTTGAACAACCTCATAATATATTCACAAAAAAAAATTAATAACCATAATTAACATTTTTTTTAAGAAATGAACGATTTTTATTACAAAGTTTATTGGATATGTTCCTTAAATCCAAATAGTTTTAAAATTATTCCATGAATATGTAGACAACTTTTTCCAAAAGTAGTAATCATATCCAGACTAATCAGTTCTATATAGTTTAATTTGTCCAAATCAATCATCTCATAATCCATGAAAAATACATTTTTCTAAAAATCATGTGGTCATTAATGGCTGACTTTTGTTAAGAAAAATATTTTTTGAACTAATCTATTAATATATGTAAATAGATTATAATTTTTATTTTATTTTTCAATCCTCATATTGTATATTTGGGAGTTTTTTGGTTGTATTTTTCATTAAATAAGGTTTTTCTTGATGGACTTATGAAAATATGGAAATGGTGTGTAATTTGAGAAGATATGATACACAAATATTGTTTTGCAAAGAATTAATGAATGAATATTGTGATATATGAGACAAATAGAAGAATAATGAATGATGATGAATTTTTGGTTAAAAAATGTTGATGATTATCTATATGATTATGATAATTGTATATTTTCGGTGGTGTGAAGGATTTGACAGAAGGCACTGCTATTACAAAAACCATCATGAACGTGGAATTTCCATAGATCGTCACGAAAAAATTAGCGATAAGAAAATGTTTTTTAATGACTCAAAAAATCAATAATGAGGTGGTGGTGCATCATGAACAGCTAATCCTTTAAATATAAAGGTACCCCTCCCTAAGGGGGAGTTTTTTTAGGAAAATCTATAAATGCTCTAATTTCACGAAGCTAAGGTTTCATTATGAATATATCTTTCTATATGATATTTGTCATCACTAAAAGAGTATATATTTTGTTTTAAGGACATACTTTTAATCCAAGTCTATTTCATGATGATTGGGTGTTCCATGTTGATCTTGTGTTCTCCATTAAGGGGTTTTTTCCATGATGGTATGGGTGCTTGGCGAAGGCAGTTGGTTCCGTTATGGATATGATATTAATGAAGGAAATGAGCTTTGTGAAGTAGCTTAACGAAAGGTAATTTTCAATATCAGTTTTATGTAGATAGAGCATTCAAAATTCATCAACATCATTCTATAGTGTGAGAAGAGTTTCGTGATAAGTCATGGACGAATACTTTAATGAAAAACTATAAATTTTACCTTCATGTATATAAACTAATCATCAACCCACTCAAATTAGTGATCTAGGGGGAGTCATCTGAAGTGATCTAATGGACCAAGTGCGGTATACCTAAAATCGTGTAAAGGTAGTTCCCCTGACATAGAGTGACTATTTATGAACATTTTTATTCCAAATCTGTTGAAGATTAGTGGATTTCGGTATGACTGACACACTGTTGGTGTATGCTCCATAGACAAGCCCTTTGTGGTAAACCACAGAAAAAAACTTATTTTTATTTCTGTGTGTGAATGTTTTATTCTTAATTGAATTTATCATATAGGGTTTATGAGTTACTACCAACATGGGAACAACATCCTTCACATTAAAAGAAAACTTTTACAACCTTATACACCTCTCCCCTCTCCGGTAGGTCCAGGGAATACAATATCAATTTTATAATTCTTCATCACCATTCAACTTATACCTTCTAATGATTAATGAAAAAATACAATGAAAATATTTATATATTTCATGATTCATATAATATAATCACTAAATTCAAAAATATAAATTACTCATTAATCAAATATTATTCTAAAACCATTACTCAGTCTTTATAACCATATTACTTAATACCTCTTTCCTAAAATATGACATATGAATCATGTCTTAAGTTTAACAAAATCAATCAAATCATTCTTCTTTTGGTTAATGTAAGAAATAATAGAAGAACATCCTTTTCCATTCACATGTCATCTTTTGTTTCTTTATATTTATAAGTAAAAAATAGTACTTATTCATCCTTCGTGATTTTATTTATTTGATTTCCTCTTGGAAAATAGATTTTTTTAATTTCCTATAATATTCTTATCCAAAACATTTTTTATTAACCATGTTTTTTCTAGTTCTCTCCATTTTCATAAATTTGAAAGCATACGGTGAGAAAAATATTTCATAGAATAAAACCACATAATCATTAATAATTACTCATAGGATATATAAATAATGACAACTTCTTTAATTGTCGAAACTCTAGGGTTATCCTATGTTATTCATATGAATCATTGTCACAAACCGAATCTCGTCGATGCCAAAACCAACAAGAAACCCAGACCACAACATGGCCCGAAGGGTGTTCCCAATCCCCACTACTGGAAAATGTTCCCAGTTAAAATAAACTAAAAATTGGTAACCATTTACCCAAGTATAGAAACATAAAACAACAAATGAATCAAATAAAATGAATCTAGATTTTTCAAAGAAAATAATCTTTTGAAAAAACAAATAACTGAATTACATAGTTTAAAACAAATAAAAATGACTATAATATAGGTTCAAAACCGAAAAAAACATCACATGAACCTTCATGGAAAGAGGAAACACTCTCAAGCCATCTTTAGAAGACATCACCACCAAAAACGTGCTAGAAACTTGATCCACTGAGACTATGAAATTTACCCAACCTGGGACATAAAAAAAACCTAGTCTACATACACCCAATGGTGTATGTAGTGGGTGAGACAAAACCCAGTAGTATACCACCAATATGATATTCCATGTGGTAAATATTTGAAGGAAAAAGAATGCATGTTTTGAAAAACAAGTAATATCTAGTTACAATTTTAAATGGATTGCAAATAAAAAAAATCAGTTTTCAAGTGGAATAATTTAAAGTTGAGAAAATTTTAAAATAAATGCCAAAGATACTGACATTTCTTAAAAAATATAACATATGCCTAAGGTATGTATAAATGATCTAATGAGCACAAGCAATAAGAAATAACCCCTAGGCACTATCTAGATGTGGGTCCCTTGTACCTCGTATCTCGGTGAGACTAACCATCAAAAATATATGTTCTCATCCCCAAGCCACTAGTAGGGAACATACCCATCGCCTATTGGTCCCTAATAATCATCATCATATTTTATAGAGTTGTATGTGTCAATCGTGCAAAGTGATACTTAGGAAAAACCCCATACATTCACTAGAATACTAGTACACGTCCTCCCACCTTGATACCTAGGTTTTCCTATTGTTCTCAAACAAGTTCAACAAGTCAATAAATATAAATTATTCATTAAAATATTATTTCCACATAACAAATTCACTAAATATCCCCTATTTATACCACATAAGTCACAAAAGTCCACTTTTCATTCAAATTGATTTTGAAATCCGACTCAAACCAAAATAGCCCACAACACTTTTCACATGTCTTTATAAATTCCACAAATTCATTAAACAATTTTATAAAACCATTACAAGATATTCCAACTCACATAACAAATCACTCAAATGTTACATAATACCCTTTTCATAACCAAAATACATTTTTCACATCACACTCAAAGAAAACATCCCATATCACATTCACATTTCTTAAACACTTTAGTAAATCTCTAAAAAAATTTCTAAATCATTTCCAAGATGGAACACATCACAAAACAACCCCTTTAACATATAAAATGTACAATTTTAAAATATACAAATTGAAAAATATTTTTCCAACGTGGTTTCACATGTTAAATAAATCATTAAATCATTCAAATCATTAATAAATCAATTCAAGAGAGTATACCCAATAATTGACCATTAAACCCATTTAAAAATAATATTTCAAGGAAAAAACCACACCAAAACAATAAAAATATAGAATTTGAATCTCTAGGGATATTTATAAAACCACTTTCACGTGTTATAAAATAACCTTGACTAATACCGCGAATGATGCAAATGGAAAAAACCATTTTCATAAAATGATCTCAAGAATTGTAATAATGCTTTGCAGAACAAACCTATTATATAAACCATCTTAAAAGTCCAACATTACACTATTTAATTAACAAAAGAGAATTTTTAGACCCTTTCAACAACTAATAAAGTAATTTCATATTTTATAAAACAACCAAAAAAGATACTACATGTTTTACATTTGAAAAGTTCACTACTTAAAAAAATGAAATTATAAAATTAAATGCCTAACAAAAACCATAAAAAATGGTTCTAAAAACACATAGTATATGGGGAACATGATAAACCAGTAAAAAGAAAATATAACTAATCATGGAATGGTTAACCATGTAATTACCTTCCTTTTGAGTCAGAACCCTCAAATCATGGTGTGAAACATCAACCAAACCACCGCTGCACCACAAAGAGGTGAATTGAAACCTAAAATCTCACTATTAACACAACAATACACCATTTATAACCCTAGGTTTGAACCCTAACCTCTGGTCACTTTGGAACATCAAGAATGAGGGATGAAAACCTATAGAAATGGAAGAAATGTAAGGGAGGAACACTTACTTGATGAAATCTTGGAGAAATCTCCCTACATCCACCAGTATCTGAATTTTAAAATTTTGAAACATTCATGATATGTTTTAAAAAGGATTACTAGATCACATAGGAACTTTAATGGTTGAAAAATATTAATAAATGAACGATTTATGAAGGAATCAATTTACCTCTTCAAATCTAGAGATTTGAAAAATCCTGAGAGGTTTCACCTAAATTCATGATGCAAATGACCTCCAATGAGGGGGATGCGAGCATGGTAGGGAGACATGGTTATGTGGTCTCAGGTGCGATTTTTTAAAACTAAAAACAATTAAATATTTAGTGATATATTTAATAATTAAAAAAGAATTTTTAATGCAGGAAAATGGCATTCGGGCTGGCCCAATATCTTAATAAAAAACCCAAATCCATCATTATTATGGATTACTATGGATTCCAAATTGAAATGTTGAATTTGATATAAGAGTGGATTCCATTAGAGAATTATAATGTGGGTAAAACTTTGAAAAAAATAAGGAGATATAATAGAATGAAAAATATATTTTTAAATATGGAAATGGGATTAAGGTTTGGACCAAATTTTGAAAACCCACCATTTCCACAGAAATGTGTGGTAAACCCCCAAAAAAAATCACGAATGGAAATTAAATGAAAATTAACTTAATAATAAGTCATTGATAGGAAAATTATCCCCACCATTATACATTTCACCTTTGGAAATTCATAAAAATTACAAAAGAAAAAAATCCAACCCAACCGGAAGGCCGAAATGGACTACTTTGCCAAGCATCACACCCAAAGGACAAAACACATCTAGTGATCAATTAAGGAAGGAATACACCACAACCAAAAACTAAATAACTATACTGAATTTACCAATCATATTCAGGATTTATCACAAAATAAAACACCTCAAACAATATCTGAACATGGCTCAAAAAATTTACCCAAACAAAGAACAACATAGATTAAGGATACACACACTTTTTTATAACTAAACTGTTATGAACTATCTAATAACAATTTTTTCCAAATGAATCATTAGGTAGTTAGATAGCTCCAAATTAGACTACCCACTTCCATTCCATTATCAATGAAAAAACTGAGTTACTAGTACCAGGAAATAGAAATCGGTTTCCCACGATAAGAGACAACTTCAATTTTTCCTGAGACCAAATTGGGACACTAACAAGGGGAGACCCAAATAGACTCCCTGGTACAAGGGGTAGTCTTCCATTATAAATTTCTAAAAAACATAAATGAGACCCATGGGGTATCATCCCACTATAATAATCAACCATCATAACTTACCAGTATGGGTCGACACAGAAAGAACCAAAAACTCAAAAAGTTGGTATGGTTGCACTGTTAGTTCGCACCGTTTGGGAAACTGTGCTCTAACCATGTAGATCATTATATCTACCTGGTTTATTGCGGAACAATTAATAATCACCTTGTAAAAAAAATATTCTCAACATGTCTAGACAAATTTTAAACCATTCTCTAAAAACTCAATAGAGTGCAAAGGGGGAAGGAAAGACATTAGGTGACAAACATCAACATGAGGTCCTCCACCTATTTCCATCAAATGGGAATAACAGAAGAAGGATGGCGACACCAAAGGTTTAAACTCTTCATATCATTCATACAGAGGGTAGGTCTTCGAAAGGGTATAAAGACACTGCTATTTCCCCTGTCTACGTGCCAGCTTCTCCCCATGACCTATGGATGGAGCTCAAAAGAATGAAGCATCTTCAGCCTCACATTTGTTCTTTGGAAAACCATTTAGGGAACTTCTTATTTTGGTGCCACAAACAACTACACCGCAAACCCTGATTGGTTCCCCAATACATAACCCACTCTAGATACAACATTACTAAAACCTGACATTTCATTGATACAAGGGATCAAAAGATACACACACAACACACCTTATTTATTCGAGTGAGAAACAACAAAAGGGGAGAAAATATATAAACACCTTCCTCTAAGATATAGGATTTGATGTTTTTCCCAAGGGAGACATACACCAAACATATAGAGACCATTATAGGATTTCACGACTTTCACCATTATAGTCAAATGAGAACATGATATCACAAGGAATCACTGAACACGAACAATGTGATTGATAGAAACAATACATGGATATGGACCTTATGCCATGTCCCCATACAACACACAATTCCATAAGCCGGCCATAATGGCCTCCCATGACCATATTTTCCACACTGGTGGATTAACATCGACTCCTACACCAAAGAGACTACAGAATACCTAAAGGACCTCTTAAACACCATCAAGACACGGATCCACAGTAATAACCTCAGACCACATCCACCTTAATTAATTTTGGAAACATAAGAAACTACTCTCTCTTTCAACCTTCTATGAGTAGTCTCCAACTACAGGAGTATCCACAAACCCAAAATGTAAAAGGTGTAGTATCATTCAATAATTCTCAAGAAATTATTCTATACATTGATCAACTGGAGGATTTTCTAATGAAAAAACAATGCGGGTTTCACTTTAGTTGTGCACAAACCCTTAATTGGTGTGTTCCTTATTTAATGAGAGAAACCAAGGACATAACCAACCTGGTCCACTGGTTATGAAATAAAACAACCAGATAAAAATAGATGAGGGAAACCACCATAATGTCTTCCCAAACGTTTCTTAGAAGAGACCACTAACCATCCCTTTAACCCAGCTTACCGACGAAACACAAACCAAAAACAATGTTCAAACAAGAGGGGTTCATGGACTCAAAAACATTCTATAACATCAACATTTCCAAAAAATAATACAAACTATCCCAAAAAACTCATCTAGAAGTCAATTATTCATTTTAAAAACATTTCCTTGAAATCAAACGGTTTAGTTGTTAACTTATCCGACAATGGTACCCCATGGGCCCTACACATGCATGTTTATGTGCCAAACTTGGAACCCTCCTCATATCAATCCTGGAACTCTTCCATTCATTCCATTAACGTACCATCATCCCATTTAACCCAATTAATTTTACCCCTCAATATAATACCAAAGGATAAAACAATAACCCTTTCCACTTTTCAAAGCCAAAACAGTCATCCAGTACTTCTTTTTTCTCAATACCGCTAACCCCGAAATCGTACCCAAATTACTTTTTCAACAACATTTCAGAAAAGGGAATATAATTTAACTAAAAACTTTCATTAATTTCCTATACATTATTTTCATAAAATCTCATCCAATTAAAAAACCTTTCAACAGTTTAGAAAACTCTATTTGAAGTATGTTTTCAAAACCAACTGTAACACACATCATGGATTAAAAAGAGGAATAAACACACCATTTTCATCATAAAAAAATCTTAAGTTTTAGTTCAACAATATAAAAAATCGAACCATTCCCTCATAATTTTAAATTCATTTCACAAAAACCTTACTCTTCGTAATACAATGTAATTTTTACTTAAAAACTAATCTACCAATATTTCAAAACTAAAGGACACAAAACATTATGAGAGGGAAATATCTTCCAGGGGTGACTTGGACATATGGTTTACAGGCATACGATAATAACTTAATCATCATGGGGAGTCTTCTAAGGCAATATTACCTGCTCCACATGTGTTTCCATGCCCTGTGAGCTCACTGAGACCATTACCCACCTCTCTTTTCATTTCCCCTAATCATCATAAATCCAAAAAACCAAAGTAATTAGATAAGTCCCGACCACCCATGGTGAAATGACTCTTATAAGGAGGTATGGTGAGAAAGAACACTACCCATAACCAGAATTCCATGTCTCGAAAATCCTAACTATAGACTATCCCTACATTTCATTAAATTACATGACCCAAATAGTTAACGTAAACCTCTTCTAATACCATTTTGTCACGAACCGAATTTGGTCTCCTCCAACAAGGGCACCAAGCCCTTCCCATTACATGGCTCGAAGGGCATTTACATTCCACCTGGTCTGGAACATGTTCTTGGTTATAATAAAATAAAAATCTGGAATGATTTACACATATTTATTAACATAAAACTACAAATGAATCCAATAAAATAAATCTGGATTTTTCAAACCAAACTTCATTTTACAAAAAAATCCTAACTGAATTACACAGTTTAAAACAATACAAAAAAGACTATAAAAAATTTACAATACCAAAATTAAACATCTCATGAACCCACATGGCAAGAGGCACCACCCTTAAGCCATCTCATCCAGACATCACCACCGAGAACCTGCTAGAAACCCAAACAACTAGCACTATAAACTGTTCCCAACTATCGACATGAAAAAAAACATATCTATTTACACAATAAGGTTTATGTTGGGTGTGATCCAAAGAACAATTGGATACCACCATAGTGATATTCCTTGTGATAACCATTTAATGATGAAAATCATGCATGTTTTAAAAAACATGTAATTTGTAGTTAAATTTCTAAAAGAAGGAACATAAAAAAATATCAGTATTCATATGAGCTAATTTAAAAAGTCATCACATATAAAATAAATTCCAAGGCTACTGAATTTTCCAGCCAAATATTCCATATTATGAATGTAACTATAAAATATCTACTGATCACTGTAAATTGGAAATCACCTCTTGGGACTAGCTAGATGTGGATCCCAGGTACTTCGTATATCTGTGAGAGTAACCATCACAAATATCCATTATTGTGAAAGAGAAACTAGTAGTTAACATACACATAACCTACTGGTCCCCATTAATCATCATTATATATTTTTTAGAGTTTTAAGCATCAATCTTGCTAAGTAAAATTGAGCCCAAACCCCTTGGATTAACTAGCATTCTATTACAGGTCCACCCACCTAGATACCCATGTTTTCCCCTTGAGCACAAACAAGTTCAGTGGGTCAAGAAATATACATTTCAGTTGAAAATATAATTTCCACATCAAATATTCCCCAAATATATCACATGTATACAACACAAGTCACAAAAGTCCACTTTTCAAATAAAAGGATTTTGAAACATGACTCAAACCCAAATAGCCCAAAACAATTTCCACATTTTTTTTCACTTCCTCAAATCCATTAATCACTTTAATAAAACTATTCCAAGATATTCCACCTCACATAATAGTTAAATCACATGTTACATAATACCCTTTTCATAACCAATATCAATTTTTCACATCACACGCACACAAAACATCCCACATCACTTTCACATCTCTTAATCACTTTTGTAAATCATTCAAACATTTTTTTAAAAAATTACCAATATAAAAAACATCAAAAAATAGCCCCTTTAAAATTAAAAATGTACCATTTAAAAATATAAACACTTGAAAATAGTTTTCCATTAAGGTTTTACATCTTAAATAAATCATTAAATCATTCAAAACATTCATAAAACAATTATAAAGAGTATACCCAAACATTCCTCACAAAACCCATTACAAAACAGTATTTCAAGGACGAAACCAAACCAAAACACTGACAAAGTAGAATTGGAAGCCCTATAGACCATTATTAAAACACTATCAAGTGTTATTAATTTACCTTTAATAACACCCCGAAAGATACAAATAAAAACATCCACTTTCATAAAATGCTATCAAGATGTATAGTGACGTTTGACACACGAAACCAATTACAAAAACCCATTCCGAGACCCACATGACACTATGTCATTAATAGAAAAAACTTTTCAGCCCCTTTTGACAAATATAAAATCAATTTCATATTTTATAAACCTTTCACAAAAGATACCACACGTGTTACATTTAAAAAGATCATAACTTCAACAAAAAATGAAATTTTAAAATCAAATGCTTATCCAATCCCTAAAAAACGGTTTTCACAACAAAAAGACATGTAGAGGACATTAAAAATTACTGATGAACGAAAACTAACTCATCAAGGAATGGTTAACCGTGGAATCACATACCATTTGAGTTTAAACCGTTAAATCATGGTGAAAAACATCTATTCCACCACCACAAATGGCACCAGACCAATCCTACTACATGGCCCGAAGGGCGTTCCCAATCCCCATGGGCTGGAAAAAGATCATGGGTATTATAAACTAAAAATTGGGAATGATTTAACCATGTTAATAAACATAAAACAAAAAATGAATCCAATAAAATGAATCTAGATTTTTATAACCAAACAATCTTTTACACAAATTCATAACTGAATTAAACAGTTTAAAACAACTCAAAAAATACTATAAAAAAGGTACAAAACCAAAAATAAATATCCCTTGAACCCTCAAGGAATGTGTCACCACCCTCAAGCCATCTCTACAAGACATCACCACTAAGAACCTTCTAGAACCCTGAACCACTAGAACTAAAAACTGTACCCAACCTGCAACATCAAAAAAAAATATCTACTGACATCAAATGGTGTTAGTAGGGTGTGATCCAAATCCCAGTAGGATACCACCAATAAGATAGTCGATGCGATAAACATTCAATGACAATAATCATGCATGTTTTCTAAAACATTAAAATTCATGTTAAAATTTCTAAACGATGCAACATTAAAAAATTCATTTTTGATGTTTCATAATTTGATGAATAATATATCTTAAATTAAATTCCAAAGATACTGAATTTTCTATCCATATATACCGTATGACGATGGTAAGTATATAGGATCTAATGAGCACAAGCAATAGGAAATAACCCCTAGGAACTTGCTACTGGTGGGTCCTAGGTACCTCATATCACAGTGAGAGTAACCATCACAGGTATTTGTTCTCGTGTACGAGACACTTTTAGGGAACATAACCATAACCTAGTGGTCCCCAATCATCATCATCTTAGTTTAGTTAGAGTTTTCTGCATCAATCTTGCTAGGTGAAACTGAGGCCAATCCCCACAGATTCACTAACATACTAGTACACGTCCACCCACCTAGATAGCCTTGTTTTCCCCTTGTGCTCAAACAAGTTAAACAAGTCATAAAATATAAATTTCAAATGAAAATATAATTTCCACATCACAGATTCACCATAGAGCCCACATGTATACTACACAAGTCACAAAAGCCTAGTTTTTATTAAAATTGATTTTGAAATCCAACTCAAACCAAAATAACCCACAACACATTTCATATTTCATAACACTTCCACAAATCCATTAAACAATTTTATAAAACCATTTCAATATATTCCAACTCACATAAGTTCCCACTTACATGTTACTTAAAAAAAGTTTCATAACCAACATCCATTTTTCACATCACAGTCACACAAAACATCCCTCATCACATTCACATATCTCGCACAATTTAGTAAATCCCTCAAAAAAATTTATACAAAATTTCCTTGATAGAACACATCACAAAATATCCCCTTTAACGTTTAAAATGAATCATTTAAAAATATACACACTAAAAATAGTTTGCCAAAATGGCTTCACATCTTACATAAATCATTAAATCTTTCAAATCTTTCATAAAATAATTCTAAAGAGTATACCCAAACAATGCTCATAAAACAGATTTCAAAACCAAATTTCAAGGAAAAAACCACACCAAAACACTAAAAAAGGAGAAATGGAATCCCTATTGAAATTTATAAAACCACTTTCAAGTGTTATAAAATCTCCTCGAATAATACCACGATGGATACAAATAAAAACACCCATGTTCATAAAATACTCTCAGGAAGTATAAAAAATATGTACACCCCAAACCCCCTTCCAAGTCCCACATGACTCTAATGAATTAATAAAGATAATTTTCATCCCATTTCTACAAATAATAAATCAACTTCATATTTTATAGAACTACAACAAAATATTACACATGAGTGACTTTTGAAAAGATCACAACTTCAAAAAAAATGAAATTATAAAATTAAATGCTTAACCAAATCCCTAAAAAAATGTATTTTCACCACCCACTACATATGAGAAATATGAAAATCCAGTAAAACAAGATGACTAAATCATAAAGGAATTGTTAACCATTGAATCGATTACCGTTTGATTCGAAACCCTGAAATCATGGTGTGAAACATCAAGCACACCACCGACGCCCAAGAAGGAGTTGAATATAAACATAAAATATAAATATTACACCAAAATGACACCATATCAAATCATAGGTTCGAACCCTAACTTCTAGACACTACATAACGACATTAAAGAGGGACGAACCCCTACAGAAATATAAGAAATGAAAGGTAAGAACACTAACTTGATGAAATCATGATAAAATATCCATACAACCACCAGTATCTAAATTTTCAAATTTCTAAAAATTCAGTAGTGGTTAGAATAATGATGAGGATATCATATAGGAACTAGAATTAGGGAAAATAGTGAGAAATTAATGAGTTATGATCGAATCAATTAACCTTGTCAAATATTGGTGATTTGAGAAATCCAGAGAAGTTTTGCCAAGAATCCTGATGCAAATGAACTCCAATGTGGGGAATGAGAGTATGTGAACACAGCTTGGGTATGTGGTCTCTAGTGAGAGTTTGAATCAACAAAAACCATAAAAATTTATTAAGATATTAATGTTTTATAAATATTATTTTTAATGTAGGAAATGGGCTTCCAGGCTGGCCCACCACCATAATAAAAACCAAAATCCATCATTATTATAGATTATTATGGATTCAAAATTGATATGGTGATTTTAATATAACATGGGATGCCATTTGGGACGTGTAATGGTAGTAATATTTTGAAAAATGAAGGAGCTAAAAAGAAACTATTTTTTTAAAATCTGGGAATGGGCTTACATTTTGGCCAGAATTTCGAAAACCCACCATTTCCACAAATGTGCGTGGTAATCTCCAAAAACAATTCAGGAATGAAAATTAAATGAATAATGACATTAAAAGATTTCATGGATGTGAAAAACATAAATTTTAATATTTCATGATGGTTCATGAATAGTTTCTAAATTTTGAGAGAATGTCCACTAAGTGATTTATACCAAGGGTGTAGTAAGGCATGTTGTTGTGTACGATATAACACCATGTTAGGCCCGACACAAATGTTTAGGGTTGTTACTCTTAGGTACATATATTCCAATGAATCATACACTTATAGAATCCATAATGGGATGTATTTCTATAAAACTATTCACTATATCCTCTATACATGGTCCATGATTTTTCTTGTAATTTTTGATAACCATATACTTATCCATATACATGACCTTAGGGTTCTCACAAAGAATTTCTCATCCCTATTTCCAAAGGTTATCCAATATTTTATCTGATACCAAAAATAATGACCATGACTTTTTAGTGATTAACATTACAGTACATTTTCATGATACTAGAAAAATTACACCAATTGAATCCCCAAGACCGACTAGTTTAGTGCCTTCGGAAACATGGAAAACATAACAACTATATAACTTTTGAGCTACAATATCTCCCACTAGGTTTATCTAAACTAGAACCCTTCTTAGATAAAAAGCGTAATACATATCAGCATATACTGTGGATTGAAACCAAAAACGGGGGTGCTCATATTCTTAGTAAGGGTAAACATTGGAAAATTTTAATCATAAATATTATAATAGGGTAATGTTAAAGTGATCATGAAAATAGAATATCATACCCTTCATGTCAATGGTCATGAGTAAGAATCATATAATAAAGATTGGTATTTCATAACACTGGAATCATAATGATATAAAAAACACATGACATTATATCATATCATAGTAATTAATATTATAATTGTTGTTAAAATTCTAGCATATGAAATGATTTCAATAATTTTCATTGGTTTTATACACAGTCCAATTTAGTTGCTTGGGTTTACTCCCCATACCAACATAGTAGTAATGGTATACTCCCATGGTAATCATAGTATTATGATTTCACTCCACATACCATCTTGGATGTCATGGAACATTCCTAGGGTAATCGTAGTACATGGGGTTCACTCCCAATAGCATCTTAGTATATATCATGAGATATAAATCTTTACAAAATTCATTGAAGGATATATATGTCCCACCCATATCATAATGAAATCATATATACATGTTACACAAGATAATAAAAAATAATTTCATGACATATGAAATAAATTTGGTGTCATAAACATATTATCATATTAAAACCTATGATAAATTATATTTTCATCATAATAATTTCATCAAAATCAAAAAATCTTGTAGTGAAATGAGTTTCAAAGGCATATAACATGTAAAAAAGAAATAGGTTTCATAATCATCATTCTATAAAATATCTATTTATAGAAATTATATGAATTAAGAAATTTAATAATATACATATAAAATCATGAGTAACACCAATAGATATCATCTTATGGGGGAAATAATATTGAAACATCTTTTGAAAAAAATTCTTAAGGAAAATATCATTTCTTCCTTGAAAACACTTTTTAAAATATAAATCATTTTGAAAAAACATTTCTTTTAAAAAGATTTATAAAACAATTTTATGAAAACATAAATCAATTTCAAATATCCTTTTACATTGAAAATAATCTTCAATAATCATCTCAAAACATTCTTTAAAACATTTTTTCAAAACCTGGGTTTCTAAATTAAATTCTATTTTTGACCAAAGAGAGGTATAGTCAAACTCTATTGGAAAAACCATCTATAGAATTTTATGAAAAAAATTGAGAGAAATTGAAAAATATATAAATATATCAAGGATAACCATATGTTATGAAACATCATGATATTTCATAATATATAGATCATAATATTTTACAAAGGATGAATAATACTAAATAATCATGAAATGATAAGCGATTTTTTAAATAAAATCATATCACTTGGTAACATTGTATCCTTAAATATATGTAAGAAAAGTAGTTTACAAAAGGCATAAAATATAATAAAATGACGTATATTAATGATATAAAATTTCTTACGTATGTATAAATACCTTAGAAAAGAATTTTGGTACATAACAAATCATGTGTCACAATGAAGGAAAAATCTGACAGAACTCTCATTTCGATATTGATGTTTTTGAAACATTACCTCCATGAAATAAAGATCATTGAATGGTGTTGGAATCCTCATGTATTAATCACGTTTTAATGTTCATAAACCCTATTCAGTATATAATCCTTGTTAAATCTATGTAATCTATCTCACATAAAATAGTCATTTATTTAGTAAAATCTATCCAAATCTCTAAGGTGCTATACACTCAGTTTGTTTAATATATAATATATGCTGAACTACCGTATAATAAATTCTCTGAAAAGTGATTGAGTTTAATCCATTCCATAAATATCATTTCTTAGGTCTGAATACAGATTTTTGCCTAAGTCTAGACAATGTGACATCTAGACACTATGAACATGTAGACATCGTGACATCGAGACACCCGGAATAAGAAGACAGTGTGACATCCAGAAACTGTGAACAAGAAAACACCGTTACATCGAGACACCATGAACAAGTAGACACCCTGACATCCATACACTGTGAACAAGCAGACATTATGACATACGTACACTATGAACAAGAAAACACTATGACATCAGGACACCATGTACAAGAAGACATCATGACATCTAGATATAATGACCATGAGACACCGTGAACAAGTAGACACCATGACCACCAGACACCATGACCAATCCAGACACCGTGTAAAGGAGACACTATTTCCATGGCATGCTGTGACACTATTTCTTAATTTGTTTCTCAACTGTCAATTTAATCTCTCACTATCATATTTGACGATTTTAAATGCACTCTCTTAATTAATGTTTCTTGGTAGACATGTAATCTGACAGTACAAGGTCTGAGGTACAAAATACATGAATATTGTCATCTCAAACACATTCCCTCCAAGATATAAGGGTAGTGTGGATCAGAATCAAAAATATGCTGAGAAGTGAAACAAGCGGGTGGGCGTGATCACAGCAACAAAGAATACACATAGATAATCCTTAATGAAATAATTGTCTCTTGCAACTTGATGTTGCTAAAGAACACATGAATCATAATTGAATCCAAGAATCAATAACATCTTCGCATAGTAAAACATCATGAGGAACACAAGCCAGATGTGTCTGACATGCGAAACTCAGTTTTCTATATGAGGACAAGATTTCTACATCTGCTTCAACTCTGAAGTCCAGAGCTATAAGGACTAACACTCAGAGCATTTCTAAACAAATCTCAATATTTCTGCTATATTGTGTATCAATTTACTAGATTTCATGTAGTGTTTGTATCTATATAACAACACACTCTGTCTCCTCCATTAATCTAAAGGAAACAAGATATCCTTACTCAAACATATTTTTAAAGTTGTTTATACCAATAGATAAGTGTGGAAGAGGTCCCTGTGTGGCCTGGTTATTTGTACCCATGAAGAAATATGGAAGAGGTCCATGTGTGATCTTGACAGTCATGTGTACAATTGTTTACACCAATACATGGTGTGGATAATATTTCTTTATATAAACTACTTGGTGGAATGTGATCAGTATGTGGAGTAGATTTGGAATCGACTTGAGACTGAACCACTTATTTCATATCCATTGTACAGCTTAAGCCAATCTTCTCTATTTTAGCGCATTACAATAATATTCATAAATCACAAAATTCACATTGAATGTTAATCTTGGAAAGAATTTAAAATTGTATTGTCTTAGTAGAATAGCTTCAAAAGTAATAATAATAACTGATCATAAGATTACTAAGAAGTAATAAATCTTCTCATAAGTTATTTAAATTTTCAAACCGTTATAACAGTATAAAATTGATTAAGTAGGGTGTATTTAAGATTTTGGGGACACCTTTTAAGATTACATTTTTAACAAGAAATTTTTATAGAAACTCAATTAACCCAGCACTTGAGTAATCTACACCAACCAACATTTGGAATCAGAGGATGTTTATTAAGACCCTGTTTAACCTTCTTTAATGGTGATTGTAGTTGTACATTGAATATCTATAATGTTCTATTAATTCTAAATTTCTATATCTTTCAATGTATTTTTATATTATGGAAAATAGACTAGAAGGTGCTGTAACCAACATACCAACATTCTTTAATGATACCAACTATGATCAATGGAAAATTTAAATGAAAATGAATTTAGAAAGTATGGATTTTGATATTTGGTCTTCCATTATAGAGGAATATAAGAATACTTCCATTGAAATAATATCATGGGATGATTATATCAAAAATAACTACAATAACAAATGAAAAGCTATGAATGCATTATACTCTTCCTTTGGAGATGAGGAATTTAATAGAACTTCTTCTTGTAAAACTACCCATAAAATTTGTGATGCCATTTCTGTTTCACATGAAGGAACATCTAGTGTAATTGAAATGAGACATAATACTTATACAATTATATATGATAATTTTAAAATGAAACCCAATGAGCCTATCTGTGACAGATATTTTAGGTTCAATGAGATTGTCAACTCAATGATTTCTTTAGGAAGAGAAGTCACTTTCAAGGAATAGATCATGAGAATTATAATATGTCTGCCTGACAGATGGAGAGTAACTTATGTCTCTATAATAGAATCATGCGATATCAACATGCTACTTGTAAAAGAACTCATTTTGAACCTGATAATGCAAGAAAAAGAGATGAAATTCAAAAAGATGATGAGATTGAGACAAAAATGAAATACGTTTCACTCAAAACCACCACCTCTAAACAAAAAGTCAAAGGGAAAATGTAAGATTCTGTAGAATGATCCAATAGTGAACATTAATCACCGGATAGGGATGAGGAGATGTCTCAATTATCCAGAAGATTCATGAACTTTTACAAGAAGAATAACTCTTTCTAAATGCCTAAAATCAAGGGAAAATATGAACAAAAAGGATGTTCGAAGAAGGATTTGAAAAGAAGTGACATGATTGATGAGATTTTCTGATATGAATACAATTGCAAAGGACATATCAAGGTTCACTATCCAATGATCTTGTACAGAAAGAGATATGAGGATTTGGATAGGAAGCATAAAATGGGAATGTACGAAACCTAGAGTGCTTCAAAGGGTAGATCAAGTGACTTACAAACATCACATGATGAAAAGGAAAACAAAGACAATATGTGATTTATGAAAAAAACATATGAGGTAACATTGGACTCTCTTGTATATAATTCATTCTATTCTATAGATGAGAGTGAAAATGAAAATATGTCTAATGAAGACATGTTTGAATATTTTAATTTTATTTAAGAAACATGAAATGAACTAAATTTCAAATATAATTCATTGAGGAAACAATATTCTCTTTCTCTGACTACTAAATGCGAATTCACAACTGAAAATTGGAAAAATTCACAACTTCTCGATGAGAATAAAAAATAACAAATATCAAATGAGAAATTGAAGAATGAAATAGAAAAATTTACCAATGTGAAAAATACCCTTAATCAAATTCTAGGTAAGATAATTGCCCCTAAATACCAAAATAGAATTGGTTATCAACCTGGAAAAAGAAACCATGGTAGAAAAAATTATGTTTCTAAATCTAGGGCATATAGTTTTATGCCCAATTCTGGACACAAATCAACTAATTCTATTAATGAGACACTTTCTACTATTTCAAGTTTTTTGGACAAAATAGATTTTAATTTTATAATAATTTTCATAATTATTGTAGGAAACCAATTAGGAAGACATAGGTTCATATAGTACTTATTACTAATATTACTGGACCCAAAAAAGTATGGGTACAAAAATCTTTTTTTGCTTACTAATTTTGTAGAAAAGCTACTTAAAGAGTTACAGTAAATGCTTATGGTACTTAGAGAGTCGATGTTCAAGACACATGATAGGATACTACTCATGATTTATAAACCTAAAAATAATAGACGAAGGACATGTCACATTTGTTGACATTTGAAAAAGAAAGATTATTGGCCTCGGAAAACTCGGTAACTCTTTCTTGGTTTTAATTTCAAAAGTACTATTTTATAATGGATTAAAATATAATCTACTTATTATCTCACAATTATGTGATGATGGAATACATGTCAGATTTGAATATGATTCTTACAATGTCTTTAATTCTAAAAATTAGTTTTTTCTACATTAACAAATGAAAATGATTACTCTGTTGATGTAGATTCATTAGATTCTCAAAATGACTCATTCATAAGTGTATTTCATAAAGATTCTTGGCTCTAGATTATTATATTAGGACACTGTAATATTCACTCCCTTAGAAAGATAACTAGGAAAGTCTTAGTTAATTACGTACCCAAACATGAGTATCCAAATGGAAAAGTGTGTAATCCCTTCCAAAAAAGAATACAACACAAATTTTCCATCAAAAAAAAAGAAGTGTTAGCTTCTTCACCTCTCTAACTACTTCACATGGATTTGTTCGTACCATCTAGAGATTCAAGATTAAATGGGAAGCACTATGTTTATGTTCTTGTAGATGTGTTTTCTAGATATAGTTGGACCTTCTTTCTGGCTTACAAAAGTGAAACCTGCTCTTATTTTAATAAATATGCCATGTTTGTAAAAAATCATAGTGGATATAGAATGAATTACTTATGAAGTGATAATAGTCATGAGTTTGAAGATCAAGAGTTGTAATCCTTTTGCTCAAAATATGGTTATATTCACAATTTCTCTAAACCTAGAAAACCTCAAAAAATATAGTTGTAGAAAGAAAAAATAGAACCTTGCAAGAGATTTCTATAACAATGATTAGTTAATATGACCTAACTATTTATTTTTGGGCTGAAGGTATCAATACATCATGAATCATAATCAATAGAGTGTTGATTATACCTAATCTTAAAAGGACTCCTTATGAGTCATTGAACAATTGAAACCCCAAGGTTAACTACTTAAATGTTTTGGGTTGCAAAGTCTATATCATTAGTACTAAGAACAATCATGACAAATTTTCATCCAAAAGTGATGAAGGTATCTTTTTAGGATATTTTAGGTCTAGTAAAGCCAATATTGTGTTCAATAAAAGAACTAAATTTGTGGAAGAATCTATTTATGTTAAATTTGATGAAATATATCCACATGAGCCTAAGACCATTCGAGATAACCTATAGGATGATGTATCAAATCAGAACATTAATCCTAAATCCTCAAAAATTTCTATGAAATAATTTGTGAAAACTTCCCATTCTGAAAATTCCTTAGACTCAAGTCATAATGAACCTGAACCTATTGATGAACCTGAAATCACTATTCCATTCTTTTCTAGAGCTGTTAAACTCTTAAGGACCATCCTTTAGATGTTGTTGTAAGAGACCTGGACAAAGGAACTAAAACTAGAGCTTCCAATAGAAATCAGGTTTAACATCACATCTTCTTGTCACAACATGAACCTAAAAACACAAATGATGCTATTAATGATGAATTTTGGTTTATGGCTATGTAAGAAGAACCTAATCAGTTTGAATGGAACATGGGTTGGAAACTTATTGAATGACCTAAGTACAAATTCACCATAGGCACTAAAAGGGTGTTAAGAAATAAGGTAGACGAAGCTGGAAAAAAAGTTAGAAATAATGCCAGATTGGTTTCACAAGGCTATACTCCAGAAGAAATAATTGAAAATGTGGACACCATTGCACTAGTAACTAGACTTGAAGCCATCAGAATCTTGCTTGCTATTGCTGCACATCTGAATTTCAAACTATATCTAATGGATGATAAGAAAAAATTCTTAAATTGGTAAATATCTGAGGAATTCATTGTTGAGAAACCCCTGGTTTTTCAAACCCCCATTTTCTAAATCATATTTTTAATTTATCAAAAGCATTATATCGTTCAAAAAAATCTCGAAGAGCTTGGTATGAGAGTTTATTACTTTTCTTATTTCCAATGGTTTTACCAAAGGAATAACTGATCCTACCCTTTTTATAAAATGAATTTATAATGATGTTTTAATTATTAAAATCTATGAATAAGACATTATCTTGGGATCTTCATGAAATTCTTTATGTGTTGATTTTTCTAAAATTATTCCCAATGAATTTGAAGTGAGATTAATTGGTGAACTATTTTTGTTCAGATTTGAAATCATTCAAAATAATGATTGTATTCTTTTAATTCAAAGTTTATATACTAATGATCTTCTAAAATGTTTTGGATTGGATAACACTATAAGTAGTGAAACTCCCTTGAGTACCACTTGTATGTTGGTTCTTGATAAAGAAGGAATATTTGTTGACCAACCCATTTATAGGGGAATGATTGGATGTTTACTCTAATTAAGTGCTAGTTGACCTGAAATTATGTTTTTGGTGTGTATGTGAGCTCATTTTCAAGAAAATCATAAGGAATCACATTTAAATGATGTAAAGTGAATTTTCAAATACCTCAAGCATACAACCAATATAGAACTGTTCATTCCTAGAGAATGTTCATTTCAATTAGTTAGTTATTCTGATGCCGATTTCAGTGGATATATGTTAGATAGAAAATGAACCTCTGGAACATGTCACTTTTTTGGAAAGTCACTAGTATCATGGTTTAGTAACAAACAAAATTCCATTGCATTATCTACTACAAAAGCTGAATAAATAGTTGTTGGTAGTTTTTGTGCACAAATCTTGGGGAAGAATCACACTTTACTGGATTATATATATCCATTCAGGCATTACCTATAATTTGTGACAACACAGGTTCTTTTAACATCTCATAAAATCATGTTTCAAATTCCAGGATAAATCATATTGACGAAAGACATCACTTTTTGAGAGATCATTATCAAAAGGTTATATCTCTTTGGAATTCATTAGTATAGAATATCAGCTTGCTCAAATATCCTCCAAACCAATAAATTATGTTGGAATAGACTACATCATACATGAACAATGCATGATAAACCTGATGTAAATATATTAATGTTTTATATCATACTACTTTATTATTATGGTCTCATAGTTAGTATTTCTAGATTTCTGTCTAATAGTCCCTATCTCACCGTAAATTTCAGTCACTGTCTCACCATAATGTACAGTCACTGTCTCACCGTAAAGTTTAGTCACTATCTCACCATAATGTTCAATCATTTTCTCAACATAATGTTCAATCATTATCTCACAGTAAATACATGATATGGTATTACCTTAATGATTTTTATTTCCAAATTAAAAACTGTATCGTTGTAACGATTCATTCCCCCATTTTTCCCAATCTTTTATTTTTTGTGTCATTTGTTATTCCAAAATGATAAAATAAATGAAGGGTCACTTGTGATTTACTCGAGATTTCTTATATTCACTCAATTTATACGACTTCTTCATCCCTTTAACCCTTCTCTTTCTCGATCCTTCAGTGAATGCCCTGGATGAAATTCCCTTCATTGTCAACTCTTGAGAAACGTAGCCCAAAGAAGAAGAAGATTGCACCCAAACTTGCACCCGAAGTTCATCTAAATAAAAATTTGGTGAATCCGGTAGTGGTACATGATAATGTGATATTCCCTATGTGGATTATATCATTTATGTCTCTAGTTTTGAATGTTTTAAAAGATCAAGGGTGGTTAAGAATGTTTTTTGATGGATGATAGACTTATATACCCTAAGTTATTGGCACAATTTTATCAGTATGTTCGGTTATCCTTTGATTATAAATATAGTTATGTTGTGAGAAGCCTGATAAATGGACAGAAATTCATATTCTCTTCCAGGCTAGGGGATAAATGCCTTGGGATACCACGTGAAGGCCCATGTGAGGACTATCATAGATGACCTCCACCTTCTAGTGAATTATTTGTTTTGGAAAATGCTTTGAGAAGCATAATCGGAAATGGAACCAAGAAGAGAGTCATTGCTGCTGAACTAGATGGAGAATCTAGAAATTTGTTTATGTTTTTTCAGAACCTGATTAGCCAGATAAAAGGTGATTTTTCTATACTAAAATATCAGGATGTGTTTTGGATTAATTTTATGAAAAAATGGGCATAAGATCAACCATTGTAAGTATATCATACACCATATGTGTGAGATGATAAAAAAAATCTCCAATTCAATCTTTCTATTTTTTTCTCGGGTTATCTCATCCATGATTCATGCCAATGTTATGGATGGACCTAATTATGAAGAAATCAAGGATTGCGAGTTCTACCTTTTGAAAGTCATTATCAAGAGGATGGAAATCAATTGGAATCCTTGAAAAAATGCCTGGGTGGAATACAATAATATGATCTATGAATTTTTATATCCATTGTAAAATCCCTAAAAACCAAAAGATATTTATAATCCTTGTTTAGAACAATATAAAGTTATTGATTATTTTGAAGAAGAAGATGAATAAGAGGCTGTTGTGCTTCCTAGGGAAATTGATTCTAACAAGGAAGACAGTACTCATGTCCCTAATGTAGTAATTATAAACTAAGTCCCTGGTTGTAAAGATATTGTTAATCTGGAAGATCAACCTCATTTTGAATAAAAATCTATTTCCAATGAAACTAAAATTAATGTTATTGAAGTTTTTATAGAAGAAGAATTACGTGTTCTGCACAAAGCTGACCTTGAGGAACTCCCTGTGGAACAATCTATTCATGAAGTCATTCCTTCTACTGAGTAATGGCTGGGGCTAGATTTTCAGTTGGCTAGATAGGAAATGGTTGAGGAACTAGGAGATGAATTCATGGAAATAGATCAAGACCCTAAGCCTCTCAGCCCCGAGAAGGATGCAAATGTTGAGGGTGAGAAACCCCAAAATATGGAATCTATTTTTGTTCCAAACCCGATTGATCCAAGCCCTATAGAAACACTATATATGATCCCTAGTTTTTATGATGTCAATGAATCTCAGGATGTCTCAGTAATAGGCCTTGAACATTCCACTATGTTCCAATTGAAATCTATTTCTAATTGTGGCCCTGAAAAACAATGTTTTCATGTCTTTGTCTCAATCTTTGAACCATCACTCGAAAAACCATCCTTGGTAAGAAAAGATGATCTAATAGAAATTGGAACAACCCTTTTGGATGGAGTTGAAAAACTCTTGGATACCCAATAAGCTCCAATGACAAATCTATGCGAGAGAGATGCCTCACTATTATTGGATAATGTTATTTGGAAGATTCAACAAAAAAATTCTTCATGGGATTTAGGAGGTTAGAGTTGAAAATAGACTACATTGTGATGATGTAAAGACTCTAAGAAGTATGATTGAAGACATGAAGACACTAATGATTTTGAGATCTGAAAATTTTTCTCATCTTGTGGGGCTTGTTGTTCCTCAAACCCCATAGAAAATTTCCTCTCTAAATCAACCTCATTTAGCTTCCATAGATGAAAGGGTCACTAAAAGAAACAAATAGATTTTGAATGAGATGCCAGAGTTTGTTGTTAATCATAACAAGATCACTGATGAGTATATGGGGCACCTTCAAAAAGCACTAAATCAACTGAAATCTCTTACTTCAACTATCACTGCTTCTAAAACATCCGTACAATCATGTCATCCATCCATAGACAGTGATATGATTAGAATAGTGGTCAAAGAAGTACTTCATTCATTTCTTAGTGGTTTCAATAAATACTCTCTCTCTAAAGTTATCAAGAATTATGACAGAGTTCTTAATCTAGTCAAAATGCATTAAAAAATTTCTAACTATGCTCAGTATGAAACCGCAATGAAAGTAGATTTATACTTCAACTGAATATTTTAAACGATTTACATGACCAATCATTTCAAAATATCTTGTTGAAAATATGAGGATTCCTCCTGTTACTCAAGCATTCAAGACCCATGCCCAAAATCTCACAGAATTCAGTCATTTATTGGATAAGATAATGGAAGACAAGGATGACATTGAGAAAGCTATTCAATATGGTGGAGATATCATTACTGATTTTATTAAGCTTTGGAGGTCCTATATTCATGTACAAAGTACATCCATTGTTTCTCCTATGGTTGTACCTCTGGGACCTGATTTTCCTACATTCACCTCTACCCTCACCTCCACTTCTATGTCTATAAGTCATTCACTATATCAGATCAAGCATGTGATCATTGATCAACACATGCCTTGGTATTCTATTACACATACTTTGTCTCCCTATATCATTGAAGTCATTCCTTTACCTTCTCTATCAACCGACTCTCTCCCTTCTTCTACCTCAACCTCTATACAAATGGAATCATCTTCTACCGCTACTACAAAGGGAAAATGGAAGACCAGCCAGTGAAGAAAAATAGTTCTTACAATATTTTATTTGTAATATTTTTTCATTTGTTTTTCTTTTTATAATTACCCTCTTTATATCTAATACATTATTCACTTTTCATGTATCTTTATAAATTATTTTTCATGCTACCATTTGATAATCTCAAAAGGGGGAGAAATATATATAGGAGAACACTTACTCTTTATATGTTATATGCACATTAATTATGTTGTTAGAAAAATTATAAACTCTAAATATACAAAATATCTAGTCATAAAAAAGGGGGATTGTTGGACTCCTCAAGTATTAATCATGTTTTAGTGATCACAAATATTATTCATTCTATAAACCATGTAAACAATATGTAATCTATCTCACATCAAATGAAGAGTAGTTTTGTAAAAGATATCCAAAGCTTTTATGTTCTATACACTCAGTTGGGTTACTATATACTATATGTTGATCTACTTTATAATGAATTTTCTGACAAATGATTGAGTTTAATCCATTCCATAAATATAACTGCATAAGTCTGAATACAGTTATTTGACAAATTCTGAGACACCAGGACATCCAGACATCATGAACAAGCAGACATTATGACATCTAGACACTGTGAACAAGGAGACACTGTGACATCCATACACTGTGAACAAGAAGACATCGTGACATTGAGATAACGTGAACAAGAAGACACCGTGAAATCCAGAAATCGTGACATCCAGACACTGTGATATCCATACCCTGTGAAGAAGAATACACCATGATATTCAGACA
The DNA here is from genome assembly GCA_963277665.1 of Viscum album. Taxonomy (NCBI): domain Eukaryota; kingdom Viridiplantae; phylum Streptophyta; class Magnoliopsida; order Santalales; family Viscaceae; genus Viscum; species Viscum album. Next base: position 1,684,040,003 of record OY728158.1, read on the forward strand.
CTATTAACAAGAATACACCATGACAATGAGACACCGTGAACAAGCATACATGTGACATCCAGACACCGTGACCACAAGACACCGTGACCAATCAAGACACTCTGTGAAGAAGATATCATTTTCATTACATAATGTGACATAGTTTCTTAATCTATTTGTCATATTTCTACTTAATCTATAATGAACATATTTTAAGAATTTAAATCAACTGGTATAATTAATGTTTCTTTGTTGAAATGTCATCTTATAGTTCGAGGTACAAGGTGAAGAATAAATGAGACCTGTCAGCTCAAACACATGTACTCCACGATAAAAGGGTAGTGCGGACCAGAAACAAAAATATACAGAAAAGTGAAACATACTGGTGGCGGTGAGCACGTCAATGATGAATACACTTAGAGAATTTTTAATGACATAATTGTATCACGCAAATCAACACTACTGAAGAACACACAATGCATACATGAATTCCCGGATTGAAAACATATTCGCACTGTCAAACATCATGAAGAATAAAAGCCAGATCTCTCTGACCTACGACACTTTGTTGTCCATATAAGGACTTTATTTCTCTGTATTCTTCATCTCAGAAGTTCAGAGATATAAAGGAGAACACTCTGAGCATTTCTAAACCTATCTCAATATTTTTTCTATGTTGTGTATCATGTAACTAGCTTTTGAGTAGTGTGTGTATCTATAAAACAACACACTCTATACCCTGCATTAAATAGATAGATACTAGATATACTTACTCAAACAGTTTTTTTACTCTTGTGTATACCCGCAGATAAATGTGGAAGAGGTCCCGTTGTGGCCTGGTAATTTTTACCCATGAAGAACTGTTGAATAGGTCCCAGTGTGACCTGGATAGTCTTGTGTACTGTTGTTAACCCCGATCCAGGTTATAGATAATGTTAATTTATATAAACTTCTTTGTGGTAGGTGATCACCAAGTGGAGTGGATTAGGTCTTAGCTTGATACTGAACCACTTGTTTCATATCTATTATGCTACATAATTTATTCTTCTCTGTTTTACTGCTTTACTGTATAATTCAGTAATCCCTAATTTTACATTGATAGTTAATCATGGAAAGAAGTTATAATTGTCTTGTCTTAGTATAATAGCTTCAAAAGTAATATTAATAATTGATCATAAGATTGATGGGAACTAATCAATCTTCTAAGAAGTTATTTAAACATTAAATATCTTATAACAGTATAAAATTGATTAATTTGGTTGTATTTAACCTTTGGGGGAAGCCTTTTAAGAATACATTTTAACCAGAAATTTTTATAGATACTCAATTCACCCCCTCTTGAGTAATCCACTCTGAACAGAAAATGGATTTATAAATATTCCTAAATTTAATAATTATATTCCTAGAATAAATTAATGATTATTATATACACCATGTAAAATAATAGAGTGGTAAACATGTATTGTATCTCATAGATAAAAGATAGAGTTCAAATTCACTTACCCTGTGTTCTGTATGTATTCGTACTCATAAAAGATTATTGTATTATATATTTTAGTTTATTATATATAATTTAAAAAATAGAATTTTTATATATAATACCATCTATGGTTTTATTATGACATTATATTAACTGATTTATAACAATTCAATATAAAGGTATTAATTTGGGTAATAACCTCTCTCTTCATCACATGTGTCTTAATTTGTTATCTCATTAAAAATAATAATTATATCTCAACTTATATAATATAAAATATTATATAAATATAATTTATATTAATTATATTTTTATTCTAATAATATAGAGTGCATTTAATTATAAAATGGAATATAATGTTCATGGAGACGGTATGTTGCATGTCCAGATAAACTAGGTTTGCATAAACCAAACACCTAATCATTTTTGTCCCATGATACCTATTGATTCATCAATGTGTTGAATAAATTTGGGTCCCACCCATCACTAATTTTAAATAAATTAATTCCCTATAATGGATAATAATATTTTACATTCAATTCCCATTGCAATCTATTACTGAATACAAACATGGGTTTTTTCTCTAATGAAAAATATTGGATATCAATACATGATCAACCTATGTTGTAATTTAATCATCATCAGTAATGATCTTAATGTAAGCCTATTAAAAACAAAATACGAGATCATAACACATTTAACAAAATAAGTACGATGGTCAATCAATACCAAATTCAAATTATAATAATCATCAAGGTATGGATAACAATATATGAAATGAAAATAAATTTTCACATGGTAAAGAGATTCCTCAATTCATGATAGAAATCATCCAACAAAATTAGGTAAATTTTTTTTTCACCTCTTATAGTGTGATAAGTATATGGCTATGCCAATAATTAAATAAAATAATCACAATACATCCCTATGAAGAATGAAAATGGATGAAAAAGAAAATATTATCTAATATGATAAATTTAAAATAATGTTTTTATGTGGTATGAATAAATATCCCTATAAATAATGAGATATTATCACATAATAAAAATAATGGGTCAATATTCCCCATCTTATTTGAAAAATGTTCAAATAACAATTATACCCAAAAACTGAAAATTGAGTTACCAAAAATCATCACTAATGGGGAAACAATTGAATTAATACAACCAAAGATCATGGAAACTCATTTTTACATAAAGAAAATGAAATACAATTAATGTGATAAAAGTACAAATTCGGGGAGTAAATACACTGCTCAAAGGAAACATGTTGGAAAAACTGTATTACAACACAATGAGTCAGAATTTAGAGGAAGAAAACTATTATGGATTGAATAAAAATATTAAAAAAATATCATGGAAGAGTAAAATTTAAATTGAACATAATATTCAATAATTAAAATATAATTTTGGATATGATATCTAAAATAGTTGGCACACACACCAAAAAAATAGAATAGAGTTAATAATACACAATACATCTCAATGAGATGAATTTGAGACAAATCACATACCTCTTATTCTGAATTTAGTAAACATAATTTAACCTCTATTATAAAAAAATATAATTATCCAAATAACATAATATATAACATTAATGTAATCTAATTTAATTCTTTATTTTAAAAAATAGTCAATCTGTTCATGAATTCATTTATTTTTCAACATCAGGTTTGTATGGTCCTGATCATTTTTACTAGACTCATAATAACGAGGTACATATTCATTATTTTTTCAATTTATTATGTTAATATATCAATAATTTTCCTAGTAGAGAATAATTTTAATTATTTTCTAAAAATATTTCATTTGTATTTTAGCATTTAATATTATATATGAAATTGATAAAAAACCTATTTTAGTGATTCAAGATGATCGAATAGTGAACTCTTAATTATCAAATTAAATATTTATATAACCATTCCAGAACCAAAATAAACATTATTTTCATATTTATATCATATTATAATATTAATTATTATCTCATATTGATCAACAACATAAATTTATTATATTTTTCATGTAGGTGGCCAAATTAACCTGGGGATGAACACATCATGATTAATGGATGATTATGAAATAATTTAATTTTTATATAATTTTAATAAAAGAATAGTAATATTATTTATTATTTGTTATCATGATATATCATCATTGGAAATAAATAGAAATAGATAAACATTTTTATTATTTCAATAATTTTCTACTTAATTAACACTTTTAAAATGATTGAAATAATGATAAATATTTTTTGATTTTTTAATTAATAGTTTCAATATTTTTTAATTCCTAAATCATATTGACATCCTAAATATAGTATTTATCCTTTAATATCATTCTTATATGTAGCATTATAATGTGGTGATTGAAAATGATCCATGTTGTGTCATGGAGGTGGTTGTCTTCACCACATGAGAATACCAATTGATTTTTATATTGGATGGAGTATATAAATAACAAAATATAATAAACATAAATTTATAAAACTAATATATATAAAGGATAATAATTTCATTAAATTATTATAGGTAGAATAAATTTGGAATAATTTGATTTAGATGAAAAATAAGTAATTTATAGTACTCAAATAGAGGGCCTGAATATTTTTTTGTAAGTCTCCCTAGAAATTAATTATTTATAATAATTAATGGTGACAATAATATTTTGATCATGATAGAGGGTTATACGAGGTAAAAATTTGAACATTTTCAATAGTATATTAAGAGGGGATGTGAGTCTTGATGTGGTGATGATATAACCCTTTTATAAGTGATGGGATTGATTTTTTTGGAGTAACTCTTATATTATAAATATTGAATGGATAAAATTCAACTGTCAAAGGAAAAAAATGTGAAAAAAATCATTTGAAATTATTTTTGTGTCAATATACACCTTAAAAAACTTTTTTACAACCCATTGTTTATTTTTTAGCTTTTTTTACTTTTTCTATATTTCCCAAACATACTTCTACCTTGGTTATTAATATTAAAACCATAGTAATCATTTTTAATGAAACAAATTATGAATGGACATATATACTAATTATATATATATATATTTTTAAAATATTAAAATAACATTATTCGAAATAAGTCTAATATTGTGAAAGGATTATTTTAAAATATCTTCCCTTAATAGAAATAAAAGTATTTTCATAGAAATATTTTTTAATGCAATAAATATATATATTTTAATATTATCTTAGATAATAATTATAAAGATATTAATTGACGTTTTTTAAAACAAAAAAATGATACTAAGAATCCATGTATTTTAAAAAAATTCAATAAAAATACATTTTTTAAGGAAAATACAGAAAATAATTTATATTTTATGGAATATTTTTAATTTGTAAAAAAACAGATTTCTATAGGTTTTATAATATCAAAAAATATTTTTGAAACAATATTGTTATCTATAAAATTCCTATTTTATAAAATAAATGTAATATAAATTTTTATATCATTCTAATATAATGGTAACAATATAAAATTTACAAATTTCATGAAAATTATATTTTTCAACAAAAACCTGACATTTTCAAGAAAAATCGTAAAAATAAATAAGAATTCATTTGAAATATAATGAGTTTAAAAATTATGTTTATTTTTATGAAATTAAATTCACAAAATATATATATTCTTATTTTCTTAAAAATGATAAAATTAAAATATATTTCTATTTTAATTAGAATATAGAATTTGCAGATATTAACAGTAACTAATTCCTATTTTATAAAATCTTCCCATTAAATTGATGACAAAAACTGAAAATATAAACATAATTTGTTATTTATAATATTTTTATTTAAATATAAATGTGTAGTTTATAACATAATATCTTTTTATAAATATTTTTTTTAACACTATGGATCTTATTAGTCATTTTCTGTAAACTAAGAAAATTTCATTATATTATAATGTTTTTATTATTATCAATAATCATATATTTCTTAAATTCGGTAACTCCTTTTTATTAACATCAATAAAATGTCTAGTTTATTAATGATTATACTTATATATATATATTTTATCTAAATATATTTAAATATATTTATTTTATTTTATATTAGTGTTTTATGTCAAGAAATATAAGAAAAAAATTATTTTTTTCAAGGTAATATTATATTAAAATTTCGAGGTGGTATATTTCTCCCCAAAAATGTGAAGTTCCAATTAAGGGTTGTAATGAACAACCCAAAATGATAATAATTGATGTAATTATTATTGTAAATTAACAAAAATCCAGCCTTAGGATAATATCAAATATTTATAAATTAAAACCAATAAATTTATATACTAACATGACAACTAATATTAATATATAACATGAGGGGAATTGAAAAGCATACTCCTTTCAAAGAGTTTTCACAGACTCCATATCTAATTGAATGATTTACCTTGTATGCATTAAAAGGTTAATAAAATTGGATTGTATAATAGAATAATATGAACTACTATCAATTAAAGTATTCAATGTAGACAAATAAATAATGGTATTACATCTCACTGTAATAGGGTCAACATAAATATCCATCAGATTCTCTTATATTACTTATAACATCTTTATTATAAATAAATGTGGATTAAATGTAGTGGTTTTTGTTGTATCTAACTATAAAACATACACTTTGTGTGCTGATGAGCCTACTACATAACATGTAAGTGAAATATAGTGATAAAACATCAATATGTGACAACATACTTCATAGGAGTTATAGATTATATGATATGCATGGAAACTAATCATGGTGTTCTATAAATATCCACATTTCTAGCAAGTCAAATTTATATATTTAACAACTTATAATGGTTTGGTATATGTCCTATATTAGGATCCACTACCTCCACCATTTCAAATCTCAGTCTACTAATTTTTCTTCGATGAGGTGATGTTGAAACCACTATTGAGTGGAAGTGGAATCCAAACTAGACTTGGTATTTTACCCATTGCAATTTTTTCAATAATAAATATGTCTACAACCTCATAATTTGAGGAAATATTTTACCTAAATCAAAAATATCATTTATCCATTGGAAACCCTATATTAGTTTTTTGATCCATAAATATATCATTTGATATTATATCTGTGTGAAATGAAAAAGTTTTATAAAGTAGTTTCTATATTCCATTACTGTCTAGTCCCCTTATTAAAGGGGGAGGAACTGTATGGATTTTGAAATTGTCGACGATATTGGGAAAAATTAAAATAAAAAGGTTTAATTGAATACTTTTTACACCAAACATTCATGTTGGTTTTCATGAAAAAATTCATCCCAATATATACTACTAGGGCCTTCATGATTTGATGTGATATATCTCTAAAAAAACATCGTATGAGTTTAATTTTTTCTATTCATAGTAGTGATACAATCTTCAGAAAATCATAAGAATCCAAGAGGCATGTCCTGATATGAAGTATCGAACTGAACAATTAAAGTGAGAGGCCCAGAAGACAGGATTTTTCTTGCATACAAACATTTATTATAGTTATTTATTATTTTCTAACAATGAAAATAAATAGGGATGTAATTTGGGGCATGGAAAATAGTATTTACTTTTTTTTAGTGTAATTTTTTCGTAATGTTGTAGATTTCCATGGAAAAAAATAACCATAAATTTTTAATATATTCTGCATTCACATTATCTTCCATCAGGATTCTTATGCTATTTTTACAGTGAAATAGTAAAAGCAATGTTTCTCTATGTTCCTTAAAAATGATAAAAACCTTTTGGTCCTCCCAAAATGGTCCCCTAAATTTTGATGATAAATAGATCCATGGTGTCTAGAAGATGAACTCTTGTGATTGTTTTATATTTTATATACTCCATAGTTTAACATCTCAATCTTGTTCTAGGTTAGAGCCCACAACCTTTTGTAGGAAATATAGCACTCATAATACTAAATCAAAACATCCCAATTGCTTGAGGGGTTTTCCCACCAAACATTATCTGAAATAACATATAGATGAAATTTTGGAATCTTTTTGAAGTAATTTTAAAACATCACTGTTATAAGATAGACTATCGAAAATGTAAAAAATATTAGTATAAACTAATACAATGTAGGTAAAGATATATTATGAGGACAAAATAATACATGAGATAAAAACTTCCCATCATCATGTTATACCATAAGGCTTGTACAATGATATATGGTTGGTAAATTTATTTTAATTTAAAGATTAATACATGAAAACACTCCATAAATCTATTTTAACATTACATGGGATGAAGACCATGATAATAAAACCTCCTCTAATTCTAAATTTCCAAGTACCATCTAATGTCATCCCCGAACCAAACACCCAATCCTCCCCATGGAAACGAACAGATGTTTTCTTAGATCCCCATGGGTAGTAGGTTATTTGTTTGTAATCAATAATGTAATAAATAATTATTTTTCAAATAATGAGAAAAAAAATTGTATATATTAACGAATGTAAAATTTATAATAGAGAGATACATAGTTGAAATAAATGATTAAAAGGGAATATAAGTGCCAATTAAAAATTTGTATACCAAAGTAGTTTAGACCATCATCAATACATATCCATTTGATATCATGGAAAAACCCACTATATAACTTCTGATATCATACAACCTAGTAATAATGACACTCTATTCCTTTATAAGATTATTTACATTTACCTGCATCAAACAAGAAATGATATACACACACACTAATGTATGTTTTTAGTGAGATAAAAAAGTCAAGTAAGATACAACAAAATATTTCATAATAATTCATTAATAAATAAAAATATAATGAAAATTTATTAGACATCATAGCTTGCAATGTAATTTTTCATAGATTAAAAAAATCATGATAATCCAACCTTTTATTGTAATTCATAAAATATAACTAAATTAAAACTACTTTTTGAATAATTTTATAATAACCATTTCGAAATGGTAAAACATAAAAAACGGATCATATATTAAATTTAGCCTCAGTTAGCATGGATCCTCCCACCATAATTAATAGTTATTTACTTATTTATGAATTCCTATAACATTGGGACAATGTCTAGACAAACTATCTATCAAGTGATACACCAATGATAATGCAATTTAACTAGAGTTAATGAATAAAATTAGGAATTTTTGAATAAAATCCTAAAATAAATCTAGTCCTAAATATATCATCATTTAAGTACCAATGGTTTCTATGTTTCATATCCTAGACATGGAGGATTTAAATTTCACAGATGTCCCCCCGCATGGAGGATTTCATTTTCATAGTTTTAATCATTTTGTAGAATATCATAAATCAATAAATAAATTTCCCAAGTATATAATAAACATGAATTGAAAAACAAATCATCATCAATTCCAAAGCGGATATCCATTTTACAAACTAATTACATACTATCAAATTTTAATAATCATAAATCTAGTTATTTAATTTGGGGGATTTTAGTAGTAAAGGAAACTGACATAACCCCGCTTCAAAAATACCATGCTCATATAATATAATGCCCCAATTATTTTTGGGATGAACCATTTGTTGTTGTGGAGAGGAAACCATGTTTTTAGTGTTGGTGTTTTAGTGTCACAAGGTGGTGTTGTCAGAGGATCCATAGTAGAGGGTATTGATATGTGATTCTTCTTTAAGGCCATGTTGATAGTTGAAACGTTTTTTTTTCAATGGTGGATTAGTCATGAAATGTGACATTGGGTTCCCTGGAGGTAATATGGTAGATCAATATTGGGAATATAAGAAGCATGAATCACTTGGTGAATATTAATTTAGGGCCCCACTAGTGGTGTATGTTTAGAAGTTGGAGTGGGTGAATCATTATAGGGTCATCTAATGTGTGGTATACAATACATTAGTTCTTGATTTCATGTTATGTTCGAGTCCGGATAGGTTAGAAACCACATGGGAAGAACCCAAATGATAATATTAATATAATTAATTTCCAACTAGAAAAATATTATCTGATTGGTGTTAAGGAGAGGGTATATCCTTTTCCATTAGTATTATACACCACATAGTTCTATATGAGAAAGTGGTAGCTATCCATCATGAGAGTTGGGTAGATTTGGAGCATTAAGTGATTAAATAAGATTAGGGTGGGATTATTTTTTGTGGTTTATCATTTTCCGTTCTCGCTATATATTAGGTCTTATTCATCTAGTACTAGAAAACATGAAATGGTTCCCCCTCAAACAATTAAAAAAGTGTATTTTGGAAAACATAAATCAAAATATATAAAATACATCACAAAATCCTGAATGATCAGGGGACTTATAAAAATGAAAAATAATTTGAAATTAAAAAGAAATACACATTTGTAAAATAATAGCCCTTAATTAAAAAAACTACCTCAAATATTCTGTATACCCAACAACTGAATGGGACACACAGTTTATTAGGAAAAACAATCATAAGAATATATTAATATAAATAAGCCATAATTATAAAATTATTTAACCTATATTAAACAATCCTAAGATCAATGAAGATAAGAGAAATAATATACCATGATTATTCCTAATGATAGACATAGGAAACTTTTTAGATCTAGTCTCTGTTTTCCTTTCTCACAATGAATCTATAATTAACCTAATATATGAAGACAAAAATCATAGATCTTTCTAATGAATTCGTAATATATGGATCTATTCATGAAATGATAGAACATATATCAATTTGAGGAATAATAAAAAATTATTGTCATTCTTTTCCTAGATCAAATGCCTTAATATCAAGAGAAATTACACATCAAAAAAAATTTTAACTACAAAATATATAATATTAACCCATTTTTAAGATAATATGTTTTTAGGAGAAGAAATGGAGAAGTCCAGAGGCATTTCATGATCGAAATAATGATTAAGAAATCCAAATTTATATCAAATGGATTGGACACAAAGTTCAGAAAACCATGAACACATATTTCAAATATTTCTATCCATTAGATTGTGTATACAGTTTGGTAACAAATGTAAACTAACTTTTTTCCATCCTTTTGAAATTCCACTATCTAAAACCACCTAAGATGGATTATTTTTCCCAGATTTTATCATTTTTTGGCATAACTTTTAGAAAATTGACATGCCCAGAAGTCTCCAAAATCCCTCAACAATCAACTAGTATGATCATATAAATGGTAATGAAAATAAATTGTAAAAATGAAAATATTTTTTAGAAAGTGACATAATGTTGTGAAAAAAAGTGTATTGGTTGGTTTTCCTTGATATGACTTGTGAGTCAAGAAAAATTCCATATTTATGTCCTATAAATTTTTTGAGAGGTTATATTTATCATGGAAGGAATATTGAATAATTTCTTTTCTAAAGAATATTTTTCATGATATGTATGAACATGTGGGTTATCCAACTATTTAATGGAAATGTAGTGAATGGTTAAAATTTAAAATATATTATATATGTTGTGTATGCATTGGGTTATTTTTTATTAGCTTGAAATGATGTATTATTCTAATAGTGGGATACCACATTATATAATATGATTAAATTTATGTTACATGAGGTCTGATATATTTTTATTCATAATGATTCTCATTATGGATGTGTGATATTATATGAAAACATTATTAAAAAAATTCACCTTTGTAAGGAATGTATTTTTATATTCCCTCTTCTAGTATTTCGATTGGCATCATAATGGAGTATGAGGATCCGCATACCAAAACTCATTTGTCATATGCTGATATTTTTCAATATGAAATTTGATATAAAAGAAATTTTTAAAAGATAAATACTCATATAATTCACTATTTTAAATAGTTCACCACAAAATAATCACATAATCCCATTAACGGATGTTTTAGAGTCATTAATAATTAACTAGATAAGAAACATATATAATGATACTATTAAACATTTCAATATAATGGAACCCCACATGAACCCCTTCTATACTTCATATATATTAAAAACATTTTCAAAACCTATTGAATGTAATCATTAGAATTTGGTGTGGTAAATATCTATGTAACTACTATCTATTTAATATTTCACCAAAGGTTATACCATCCTCATTTGATAAAACATGAGTATAGTGATATTAATTATTAAAATAACATTAAACAATAATATTGATCATTAATTCATGATATAAGTACATGTAATCTCAAATGAATAAAATTTACCATGAAATATGTGTATTACATAGTAAATATGATCCTTAGAGGTTAATCATAGGAATAAAACATATAAAATTGGACAAAAAATAATCCAAGATATTATAAAATTTTGGATTTGGAATCACTCCATGTTTCTAATATTAGATATAGAAAAACAACATGTTTTCTCAGAGTGTATTAGGAGTCAAATCCAATTCCCCAATGGGAATCAATAATCCTAACTTTATTCCCTCAGTAAACGAGGATTCAAAACCTATTTCCAATCATTGGATGAGAATCAAAACATGTTTTCATTTGATTATATCATTATTTGAAAAGAATAACCCAATGCATTAGAGGGTTCTATTGGGACGACAAGAAAAATAATAATTATCCATATATATATGTTACATTGGAATATGAATGTATTTATATATCAAACATTACAAAATTAACCCATTTTCAAGTTATTTGTTTCATGAAAACATTCATATTACACTGAATAACATATCCAGTGAAATAACGTTTATTGTGGAAAATGAAAAAATTCCCATTGAGATAAAATGATTATTACGTATATTGAAATAAATTTAAAAAATAATTTATAATATTATTAGAGAAATAAAATTGAAGAATAATTGAAAATAACACATTTTATTATAATATAATTTAAAATATGGTTTATCTGGAAACCCATTTAAAAATGTGTAAATAAATAATTTTTAAAATTAACAGTCACAATTGGGAAAAGCATAAAAAATGATGATATCATAAAAAGAGATTTTAGAAAATTCTTTGACATTATTGTACAAAATTAAATTTCATAGGTATCATTAAAAATAAATTTTTAGAATGATAATGTGAAAAAATTTGAAAATTACTTTTTAAAGGAACTATCAATATTATGGCATTGAAAAATACATAAATACTATCTCTTTGAAATGGGATATTGAAGAAAAAAATGTTCCAGGAAGCAATCCTATTTTTATATTTTAAAATTAATTTACTGAAATGAAACTAAATAAAAAGGAAATAATAAAATTCAATTATGAAAATATTTCATTAAATATATATTATGTTCATATATGATAATAAATAATTAGGTTTCCATATAAACTGGAGAACGTTGTTGGTAGGGGAAAATATAGACAGGGAGGAAAAATAGTTCATCTTGAGAGAATGATAATTGTTGTTAATATCATCAAATTAGAAGAACAAATAGTTCCATTAATTCAATTCCCCTAAACTTTAACAAGAAAAAAAATATTATCAGGAATATAACAAAACTATATTGTAATACCAAATTAAAATAAATATCATTTTGACTCATGAAACATTGTTCTTTCAATAAAACACATTACTTATTATAAAAAAATTTAATAGAAACAAAATGAATGAAGAAACGTGAGGGGGAAATTCAAATAAAATTCATATAAGATAAATAATTATATAAAATATCAAATAAGTATATTAATTACCATTTAAATGAAAGTAGTTTTATAATAATAATATGTCTCAATGAAAAGGAATTGAGATGAAACATCGTTAACTACTATTCAAGAATCAACAAGTATTATTTAACATCACATATATAAAAATAATTATCTTAATAAACCTTTTATTAACCTATATAATGAGAATTAAATTTGTAATAAATAATTTTTAAATATTTTTATCTCTAATATAATTGTTTTTCTTAATTTATATTCAACATTGAATGTTACTAAATTCCATTTCATGATAAATAACAGTTCTATAATTGAAATTCATATTCATCTTTATTGATTAACATTTCATCATTAAGGGATCATTAAATTTCTATTAACATATTTACGATAATAATATATAATTCTTTAATTTTATTTTGTAATTATTTTTGTTATGAATTGTGATGATTTATTTATTGATGATCCGGTTATAATTCATCAAATAAAAATTTAGGTAAAATAATAATAGGATATTATTTACAAAACCGTTATATAACATTAATTATTTTTTTTAATTTCCCCCAAATATTTAATAAAAATATAATTTAAGTGTATAATCTCTTACATTATTGAAATTTAAGATCTTGTTTATAAAGGTAGTAAACAGACAAAAACTAGAACAAACTATAATCAATAGATTATAAACATTATGGAAGTTATTATTTTATAATAAAATAAATATAAAAGAAGAATTATGATATTATTTACATTCTTTACTATTGTTACATTTATTTTAATATATTTTCATAATTCGAAAAGTCTATATGAAAAATGAAATTCATCACTTCTGTGGTGGTTGTGGTCTACATGTATTCAATAGTGATAGTTTCATTTAAATAGTTCATATGGAAGATATAGAATTATTAATAGTTATAAAATCATAAAAATGTTTTAAATATCATATTTAATCATTAAATTTCCCCATTTAACATTTTTTATATGGTGGATATGAATAAAGAATCACATCCCATTCAGGATGTGGTAGTCTGTGCAAAAAACCAGTGTTATTTTCATTTTTTAAATGGTTTGGATGATTGTAGAAATTTGTGTTATAGTTAATATAATAAAATTTCATTATAATTATGATACAAAATATTTTATTTCAATATATTTATGTTAGTTTTTGAGGCTGCAGAGGATTAATGAAACATAAATGAATGAAAAACTAGTTATTAAGAATCTTACTGTACTATTTCGAAGAGCACCTTTGTAAATGGGATTAAGTCCTCAAGAAATTGTTTCTTGAGAAATTAAATCACTTATAAAAATTTTACTTGTGTTTCAAAGATTTATATAGATATGTTGTTCTCAAATTAGAGAGTCATGGGCTATTACGATATTTGGGGAGGTGATGGGTCCATCTTAAGCGAGAAAAATGGAATTTTAGCAACTATATAAAAGGAAAATATAATATTAAGAGGTTAATATGATATAATAATGGAGAATAATGGAATTATGGAATGATTTTGGTTGATATTAACTTAACCGTTTCTTCCCCAATATATGTAAAACAATTATTTATGTCTTTAGCCCTCTGATTTTTCCCTTTTAATATTTTTTATGTGGTAAATAATTTTTACCCAATATATTTAATTTTAAGGCCTAAAAATATATCGAGATATATAAAATATATTATAAATAATTATTTTAACCAAGAAGTCGTTTTTTTCAAATTAAATTTATATGTGTGATAAAAATATATTTCAATAGTAGAGCACATATTTTATTAATATATTTTTAGAACAATCATATATTCAAGCATAAAAAATAAGAATAAGGTATAATTATTAACCATGATGATTAATATAAAACTAATTGGTTTATTACTAATAAAATAAGAGTTGTGTAAATTTTAAAATAATATATTATATAATTTTGACTTTCGAATCATAGTGAAATGGTACATTGCATAATTAGTTTTCATATGTGTACAATATTTCGTAGGTTTCCAAAATGTCATACATCGGTATTATAAATTCAGATCATTAGAGTTAAATACATTATTATAATTTATATAAGTATATATATATATATATAAATTTTATAAAACATTAAATCATTCTTTGATTGTGACTATGTAATAAATATGTTACTATTTTCAAAATTAGTCTTCTTCACTTTTCAAAAACTATACATAATTCTTTGAAAAATATAATACATGTCATAGTAAGAAAGGTTATACATGATAACTTCAAAAAATATACTTATCTTATAAAATGAAATTTATATTATTTATAAATATATCTTCTTATTATGAATATAAAATAAAAGGAGTGCTCTAAATATTCTAAAATTACAGAAATACTTTTAAAATATTATTTTATATCAGTTTCTAATATAGGGAATGTAAATATATTTGTTAATATATAATTGAAAATTTATATGTGTTTAATATAAGTTATTGTGATAAAATATTAAATACCAAAAAACACATATTTGAGAAAAATAAATCTTTTTATTAATAAATAATTTTTAATATGTAGCCTCAATATTTTAGAACATTTAGTTAATCAAAATCTTATTATTTAATAGAGTTTTTCATATTCTTAAAATTTAAATATTTATATTTTTCTAATAAGTTTCATCTATTTTTATTTTGGTGTTTCATGTGTAATATGATATCGATAAAATTGTTATTTAAATGAAACTGTAGAGTAAAATAATGGGCATTAAAATCTTGTTTTTGAAATAAAAATCTATGCCAATCTGATTTTAATGATGTTATTTGTGGCCTAATATGCGTACCCTTGTATGAAATTGCACTGATTACCAAGTAAAAAGAAAAGGGTTCTTAGGTATCCTAGTTGGCACAAATCACCCTAAATTAAATGCTTTCATACTAAGTGACCTTGATTTATTAATTTTATTTTTGTATAAACTCAACTAGAAAATAATAGTATATATTATGGGTACTTTTATAGGTTTCCTATTAGTAATTATACTCACTAAAATTATTTTATCCACATTATATATTTAATTTGTATAACTAGTATCTAAGTTAGCATGTAGGTATTATTGTATATTTACATATAATATCTTTTTAAGGTTTTCAAATAATTACCATGGCATGCTACATTATTTTATAGTAGTGTATCCTTAATATGATATAGTTTATTTTTATTATATATTGTTTAGAAGCATCTATATGGGATATTTATATCCCATTTTTGATTTTATAATTGTAACATGGGTTTACTTGGTATTTCACTATGGTTTTATTTATCAAAGTTGTTAGAAAAAACCCATTTATTATATTGAATAATTTAATGCTTTATTTATAGATGTTCTTATTGTTTATTTATTGTTATCATCTTATCATATAGAGGTTATAATATACAATTTTTATTTATTAACCCGTATCCATTATTCTTTAGTATATTGAATATGATGAGCACTAGATTAGGTTATTTTCATTCTAACACATATATAGAAACCCAAAAATAGACCATATAAATTTTATATAACATTTTTATGTTATAAATTCCATATAATTTACTAGTGGGAAGAATTTGATAATAAATTTGTTATTTAAATACACAATTTATTTATTATGTTTTGTGATAATTTAATAATCTTATAATTAATTTTGACAATGTGTGCAATATTGTTTCATAATAAAAAACCATCCTAAAGAAATAAATAATTAATTTTTTAATCCCTTATTATATTTTACAGTAACACCTAAAATTCATAAAAGTTAATTAAATCTTTTATAAAATTAATGTGTGATATGAGGATTCAAAATTATATATGTATTGTAAGAAAATATAACCTAAAACAAAAAAAAATTTGAAATATTTTTTCATATATATTAAATTTCATTTTTAATGAATGCAGACATTAGATCATATAAGGGAAAGATTATCCTTTTTTTAATAATTACGTCAAAAAATGAATATATAAATACATAGAAACTAGAATCACTTATAATGGGTGATAAATCTGTTATGAAATAACTCATTTGATTAAAAATAATTGACATATATAAAAAATATCATATATGTTCATTATTCTAAATACCACCCTCATAACCAGAAATTTATATTTAATCACTAAGACAAACCTTAAACCCTTTTACTTCTTCATTTATGACAATGATATTTCATTCATTTATTTAAAATACATATTTTTTATAAATTTCTCTAAAAGGACAAATATTTATTATAAAATATTTGATTAAACCTAATAAGTTGCTAGTTATAGAATTATTACCTCTATTATAATATGAATCCTTTTAAGTAATTATATTATTATTATTACATGAATAATTCCTCGTTATACATATTATATAGTTTTTTAAAATATTTATTACATTATTTAGATAATAAAAATAGCTTTTATGATGTTTTTAATTGATCGAAATTAATAATTTAAATGGGATAAGAATTTAAGAAAATAATCATCTAAAAAATCAGAGATCAACACCACCAATGACATTAAAAAAATTTCAATTTATAATTTTTTAATTATATATTGAAATTTATTTTCCACATTTCTTATTTATTTCATCTAATATTTTACTTTACCATTATAATTAAACCAAAAATATATTACATTTAATCTATTTTCATAGATAAATACACATTAATTTCAATTAACATTAAAAAAAGTAATAATCCAAATTCGTATTGAAATATTAAATAAAAAATAATATTAATATAAAATCATGTAAAATTACATCGATTACATCACATATATCTTATTACTACTTTTTAAGAAAATATTTTTTATTGAATATAAACATCATTATTTAACAAAATGAGGAATATGTGATGGATAATATAATTGATGTGTATATATAATCAATATGTTTAACAGTTTTATAAAATATATCACATATATGTTTCATAAATGTATCATGATGGAAACTTATGACGGTACATATTTTCATATGTTTGGTATAAAAATTTTAATTAGAGAATGATTAAATTATAATAGATTATTAAACATATTTTAACATCCACTATATCTATATTTTTTGATTTATAATTTTAATTACGTTCATTTTTAGACATTAACATAAGAACATTACCTAAATTATGTTTCAACCCTTAAACAAATTTTCTACAAAACTATTATTTATTTCACTAATTGAATTAATAATTAATGTTAAATATATTCATGGTTTTTATAAATTAAATATTTGTCTTCACATTCTATAACATAAATTCCTTGAAACTATTGAATTATTGATTTATCTAAATTATAAAATATCTATATTCTATAAAAAATTCAATATTTAGAGCAATGATGAGTGAATATATATATATATATCACTTTTATTTATAATATTTTATAATATTTTAAAATAATAATTTTCACATGGTCAAAGTTATTAAAAATAAAATCTTAATGATAAATTTATATAATTTGGATAGAGGATATTTAATATTAAAAAATAACACAATATCATTATTCTATTTTTCTTGTTTTTATTTTTTATTCGTATTCATTCCATAGAATTCATTGAAATATATTTATGGATTGTTTTTTTGGATAATAGTTACACTCATCAGAATCATTACATTTCGTTGATTCTCTTTTATATATGAACACTATCAATTATAATTTATGTAAAGACCCTTATAAACATATTAAATTTCTATTATAAATATTATTATGAGGCTAATATTTCAATATCCCTTGTGATGCATCATATATATTACATAAATGGAAAAATAGAGAACTTGTATAACATCTTATTACAATTAAATAGATATTTAATCTATGAATTATATATTTATGAAATAATTCTCCCCAAATAATTTTTTACTTCATCTGACTTGTTAATAACAATTGTGAGACATATGATTATTCTTTGCAGGTATCAATTTTACTTTTATATCAACATAAAATGATATCACACACCCATTGTAGAATTTTTGTTCATATTTATTATTTAGCAAAAATATATCCATGAGGGCAACAATTTTAACATGATTCTTCTTTGTATCAAATATGATGATAAATGATCAAATGGGATTTTTATATTTTAGTTTTTATCATGTCTAAATGTGGCATATATAACAATATATCAACTTATTTATAATTTATAATGATTATTAAATTAATGAAAGTCCATTAAATATTTATATTAAATTTATCGAATAAAAAACACGAGTTTTCTTATCAATTATGTGGATTTATGTTCAAGTCATTTCCCATGGATACATATTGTGTTGAGACAATAAATTTATATTATTTTTCTATTATCTTATTCATTTTTCATGTCTATGATTGGGATGGTTTTTTGAAATTATGGTCAGAAGATATAATTTAGGATAAAAAATCTATTCTTTTAATATCTATTTTCAACTTTTATATATTTTACAAATAGATTGATATATATTAAAATATTAAGTATTTAATTAATTTTTGAATATAATTTATTAATTTTTAAATTTAATGAATATTATATTATAAAATATAGAACACGTAGTGGCCAAAATATTATATCTACATTTTTAACATATTATTTGGTTTAAATGGTATTTTTACTGTTATAAAATAATTTGTAATCTTTTTTAATATAAAATTCCATATATTTTTTAAATAAATATATATATAATATGAATTAAATAATTATAAAAAAATAATTGAAATTGTACTGTATAATATTACTTATATGTATTTATAAAACTCCGAAATATCAAAATATAAAATAATAAAATCATATGTATGGTTATTATTAAAATGCGTATCCATTTTATTTAACTTCTCATTTATTGGTTTTTTATTTTAAAATATTATAGTATTTTAAATTACTAGAAATATTTCTAATATTACTTCAAATAACATGATAATGTGTAGTTCTTTCTTGGAAGGTTGTATATATATCTCACTAAGGGTTATTATGTTATTTATTTTCTTATGTATAAATCATACCAACCATATATGCAAAACCAAAGGTTCTTGATGAATATTATATAAGCAATAACGGTGTATTATAAATCTATAAATTTATTTTAATGGCGATTCCTTATATTATTTTTTAGAAAATCATATTAAGGGATTTTTCTAACACACGAACAAAATTACTTCAATTCCCATACAAGGGTTTTCGTAATTCTATATTCCTAGAATAATTTGGGGAATGAATGGATTTCATGGAAGTTACCTTTCATCTTATCAAGACCCCATTTTATTTAAATTTATGATCTCATTCCAATACAATAATCCTCTGAATTCAAATGAGAAGATTACCTTTATAAAAAAATTATGCAGTTTATTGAATTAATTGTGTCAATTCTTCCCTACCAGATTAAATATGTGCACCATCTCACACATGCTAGTGAACAATTTTTTAATTAGTATTTCACATGATCATGTCAATAATAATAATTAAACCAATTAAATGAAATAATATTTTGCATTATATGTACGCACATAGATCTGGTCATGAATCGGTACAACCCACCAGTATATCTAGAATAATAGAGACACCTCTAATAACTTGGCACTAAAGCGATATGAAAAGTGAAAAGTGAACCATAAATGTAACAAATTTAAATTTAACATGTTCCCATACACATGCATAGACAATGTTGGTTTAATGAACCCACCCATATTACCCTCAAATAGCACTAGACTCGATCCTTCACATACCCAAGGGGAATTCTTAATCCCAAATGGTTGGTGACATGCTAGTGGGAATTGAAAGACATTGTGGGGGGAATTATTTCTCGCAACCTAAAAAACCAAATTGAATAAATATATAATGAACGAATAAAAAACGAGAAGACTAAAGAATATATATGTCAGAACTGTAAGGAAAAAGAAGAAACAAATAACAGAAAAAGTAGCAAAAAACTCCTAGACTAGCCCAAAAATAAAGGACCAAAAACCAAAACACTAATCCAAATTATTGTTAGGAGGAACACCAAACATATCACCACCATCTTCCCAAACATGCTATCACAATACTCATCTCCTAACTTGAATTTCCCTATATTGGAAGAAAAAAATGACTACCCACAACTAAAGAGGTCCATAGGGTGTGAGCTAACATGCTTAGTAGGATCCCACCTCGGTGGTCCACAAAAAACCTATCTATAACAATAATTGTATTCTAATTTTATGTAATAACATGAAATAATAAGAATTAAATGAGTTTTATAAGAAAAATTGTAAACATTTCCCTTTTTCCACAATTATAAACAAATGAGTTATATCAATTACAATGAATATTTTACATATCCTTTTTCATAGGCATAAACATTCATATTAAGTCAAACATAGAAATCCAAGAAATTAAAAAAACATAGGTACAACAACAACCAAGAGTACAAATGGACTTGGCTGAAAACTAAGCGATCTACAATTATATAGCACACAAATATAATCCTAGAAAATATTCCATTGATGAATAGAAATATACCTTGTGTAACACCTGAAAATGTCAATATCAGTCCCCTAGAATAATGGGCCTACGAAATAGGGGAATACCCCAATACAGATCTCACAAAAAATAAAAAAACATATTTGATGATAGCCCTAAGATAAACCTTACTCCTATGTAACCAAGGTATCACATGTTATCGTTTTCAAAAATCATTTAAATAAATAAAAATACCAATTTTATTTACATTTATCAATGACCATTCAAAAACAATTTCTCTTTGAAATCATATTTCATAAAACACAAAAAAGATAATTCCAACACCATTTATAAATCAATGTATAAATCAAGAACAATGTATCTTATCAACATAGGATAGAAATGGAAGCACATACATACAAAATCAGGATTCACGTGCCCTCAAAATAATATAAAATCAATAAAAACCATCAAAATCAATGAAGGCCCTAGAATCAAAGACACATTAATATTGATTCAAATTAGAATACATGGGGTTGGGGGAATAGAGGAAACTCACATACAATAATTAAAAATTACTACCACACCACGTCTAATGGAAAAGATTCCTCTTGAATGAGATCACATAAAGGATATTTATGAAACTACGGAGAACTAACAATGTTAAACAATGTCTCTAATAAAAAAACCATATGGAACTTCCATGATCAAAAAAATAATGAAACATGAAGAAATATTACCTGGAGAGACGAAATGGGATTGCAATGGAGATTGGACATTGACTAGATTAATATAGAAGGCTTTGATTCTATTAGAAGCACACCATAAATACCTTATGTCTAGATCCATGAATGAACCAGAAAAGTAATTCAATTAGAAAAGCTACATGTTTTCATTAAAAACTGGTTGTTGTCTGCTTAACGATATAAAATCTAGGTTCATCATCAGGATAATCTACTCACATTGCCAAGGATTCTCTTGCTGGACCTTCTCATTTAAGAAATGATAATGGAAACAATGCAGCCCATTATCTAGTGGCCTCAGGCCCCTTTGATGTCAACCAGCTATGGATGTACAATTTCCCTTCATGGCTCTGCTTATGTACGACTGCTGATCTTCATCATTAATATTGTATTTCTTTCAAAAAAATGTGAAACCTAGGTTCAAAACCTATTACTAACACATCCCATATACTATAAAAAACATGTTTCTTCATATTAAAAATCTTGCATTTAAATCATTCTTGATGTGTAATCACCATTCATGATCTATAACAGTTTACATCATTATCATTCCTTTCATGAATTATATCCAACAATAATTACTCGACATGTAACACGATTTCTCAATATGTGACATAGTTACATGGTGTGTAACTACTCTATATCATACTAGAAATATAAAGGTAAACATCTATAGATATTGAACAAAAAGGGGACATTGGGAGAGGAATAACATACAAAATCAAGGTAAATGGATCTTACATTAGTGTATTTTCTCTCATTTGAATATTCTAACTTTTCATTATATTTAAATAGAAATAATGTTTTTAAAAATTATATGATTCAACACTCATAACCTATTTTAATTGTGGGAATCTTGTAAAAAATATACATTTATAAAACCAAACTGAAAAAACCAGTATTATATAAATATCACTAAAATAACTATCCCCCCCCCCCAATTATTAAATTATAAACTTATTCATTGAAAATAAATCCCCATATTATTCATGAAATAACATAAAAAATTATATCTATCCCTCAATTTGAACCACCAAATAACAGATACAATTCAATTATAGATAGTATATAGGGTGGGAACTATAGTGAATATATAACTCTTCCTATAGAAATTATCTTGTATACACATGTCCATTAAAATTCATAAGTAAATCCAAAAATATAATCTGCCATTATATTCATGTGTGACTTATCCTATCATGAATAATTGAGAAATTTTTTTCCATCAATTTGGAGTATCCCCACTCCAACAATAAAATTTGTTGAAACAATTTCACCATGTTTCATAACTAATTGGTTATCCTTGTTTCATTGAGATTTCCAAACTCCTCCCTAATTTCGAATTGGAATGAAAAGATTTTTAACATTGGATATGTTATATCATTTGTGTTTTATTGAAAAATATATTATAATTTCCAAAATATTACATAGTTATGTGAAATTTCCATATGTGATGTTGATGTCCAATTATTGATGATTTTTTTATAAATATGTACAAATAAATACCTATGGTTTTCGTTAAAACTATTTTAGATGTTTCATTGTTAGTTGATCCACAAAATTTATGTCCAATATAACAATGTCAAATGTTATGATAGAATATTTTATTAAGAGCTTCAAATTGCAATGTGTGACCAAATTTTCCCATTTTTACATTGTACGTGTTGTTATATTCCCTAGACAATGTATCTTGACTTTCCCAATGTATATAAAATTGTGGAAATTTAGATATTACAAAATATTATATCTATTTAAGGTTATTTAATCTATTTTTCATCATTACATGTAGATTAAAATCCAATAAAATCATGATTAAATTAAAATTTCTATTGAATATGATTTTTTTAACAATATTAGATCGCTCATCTTCTAAATATTATAACCAAAATGCATTGAAGAGTGACCCTCAGGATTAATAATCTAACCTTTAGTATGAAATATTTCCATCATCCTTGGGTTTCCAATATTACATATATAGGAATCAACATTACTCTTAATTTATATTAGACATATTTTAACAATATGTCCCTTGGAATATCAATGTATAATCATATACAAGTTAAATTTTCAAAAAAATTATAATTTCAGGTCACATGATAGTTATAGTATAAATAAAATACCAAATAACAATTTTATATTCTAGTTTTATAGCCACCGATACCATGACATGGAATCATCATACTCCTAATAGAATATGGGGAAGAAATTTTTGAATACTAAAATTAATCAATCCTTTTTAATACTTTTATAATATAATGATAATGAAGGAGCATAATTAAATTCTCATTTGCAATAAATTTTATCGCCAAAAAAAATTTGATTCACAATTTTTTGTATATTAATGTTTCCATATAAAAATTTTATAACATAATTTTTAATAAATTTATTAAATTTTTTTAATAAATATCCATTTTTCAAAATCTATTCGTTCAAATTCTCATTTCATTTTTCTAGTGATTTTTAAACCATATATTAACCACACCAATTTATACACCAACATTTAATTTCAATTAACTATGAATTTTATCAGATGATCTATATTTATTTTATAATCTAATTCCACTTTTTTAAATGTTATTGTAACATTTATATGGAGAATATTGGAACTATATATTGTGTCTATTGTGGGTATTATTTAAATAGATGAAGTCGAAGATTTAATATAATATATATATATATATATATATATATCCAAACATTAAATTTGATCCTCTTGAGTAAATCTAATGTTTACAAATCTGGTTTAATATTTTTATGTTGTACCATTAATTTTTAAATTGGTTCTAAGAACATATAGAAATAAAATATTTCATGAATTGTGTTGATGATATACTAATATATAGGTATTTTTCGTGGTTATAGTTTCCAATTTATCATTTATGGATTCTATCCAAATTATGGAATTTGGTGTTGAAATTTCATATTCATTAGATTTTGGATATAATTCTGTATTGAGAAAAAATACAGTTTATTAAACATCATAATCGTTTATTCCTTCCAAAATGTAGATACAAGACTAATATCCTTATGTACTAGGAATCATAGGTTTTTGACCTTTATAAACATCAATAAATTAAAATTTTTTGGATTTTATTTTATTTTCACAATAAATCCATCACCTTTAACATTATTAGGTAATGTGGTGGACCTAGATTCATTTCTGATAGTCTATGTATTCAATAACTGTATTGACTAAAAAAACATTTTATTTTACTATAATGAATATATATAATTTTTAATTCTATATATATACATGAAATATCCATTTAATACCACTTTTACACATCTCACCTCTTTCTGTTTCAATTATGTTTATAATATCATGAAAAAACCATCACTTATAATAATTTGTTGTTGGTTTCCTATATATACATAATTCATTTTTAGGCATATCCATCCCAGTCATTGGAACAATTTTTTATTTGTGACATGTGGTAAATAATCCTTCTAAAAAAACTATTTTCAGTGATCTCAAATTCAAATCATTGAGTGAACACTGAAAATTAATGACATATTATTCCAATAAGCTACACCTTTTTATAAGGTTTATAAGGATTTTCAAATAATCTATTATCCATAAGCATTAAAATAATAAATAACTATAATATTGTCATCACCATTTAGATATGAAGAATTTTGTTATATTATAACATTAGTCATCAACATAATTTTTATACTTGAAAATATTATTTATAACATAATCATTGTCATTTAAAATATAAATATAGAAAACATTATTATTGTTATTATTCACCAAATAATAATATTCTAATAAACATATAAAAATAGTTAATAATCACAAATAATAGTAACAATGTAATTTTTTATAACATATTGTTATTGTAGAATGAATATTATATCAGTAGCTATGTGTGAATTTTAGTAAGTTACATTTCCTTCCTTACAATTACATAACATGACTCTTAAGTAAATTTACACAAAAAAGTAATTAATTATATTTCAATAATAATGTTATGTACTATAAGATGTAAGATTCTTTATCAATTATCCATATGAAAACTAAATGAATAATTTTAATGAATAATATGACATATTATAAGAATAATGAAAATATGTTACCTATTTGTTTAATAGAATAAGTATAATGATTAAATTTAAAAATTGGATTATTAAATATATGAAACTATTAATTTTTCTAATGAAGCATTGGGAAATTATAAAGCATGTGTATTAATGAGAAAATATCTCTCTATATATTTAAATTTATAATAAATACAGTTATTTATATTAAAATGTTATATTTTAATGATGTACGAGTGTTGTTGAAATTATTAAACTATGATTGATATATAATATGATTTTATAATGACTCAATTATAAATTAAAGAGAAGAGTTTTCTTGTTGAATATAAGGAAATGCACATGTTTAAACTTTTTATAGTAAATGCATAATTTAACCTCAAAATGTATCACAGTTAGACTATAAACATATATAATATAGATATTTTATATTATATCATTCAATTAAAATTAATTATAATATATCAATAAATTTTCTTATATTGAAATTTTTTATTATACACAGCCATATTTAATATTTTCAACAATTAATATTTAAATCATTTTTTTAATTAACAATGTAGAAAAATGAAAAAATGTATATTCCTATAAAAACATATGTGTATTGTTATAAATAATACTTCATTACATATTACTTCCTACCACAAAATTGATTGCCACATTATGAAAAATTATGAATATATAAAATGTGATACAATAAAATCAAGGGGAAAATAATATCATATTTACAAAACCCCTAATGAAAGTATAAAAAAATTTACAATATTTTATATAACATCTTAATTGAATTTTTTTTCGTAATGTAATATGAAATATTTCAATATGGGTTCCAGAAATTTTATTACATATGTAATTATTACACTTTAATTTGATTAATTAGTCCACGAATATAAATTGTGAAAAATGTATTAACATAAATTAATATGTATGGGTTTAATAATTAAATTATAAAGATAAAATAAATAAAATATAAATGTGCTCTATATATTTATCTTAGAATATTTTTTTTATATTTTTAATTTTTAAAAATATTATTTCCCTATATTTCAGTAGTTTTATTTTAATTTATTTGTTAAATATAAAATAAAACATATTTTTTAATATTTATTTATAAATGTGAAAAGTTAAATTATTTTTTTTCATAATTTATTATTAAACAAAAATATTAGTCATCTAAATAAATTTGTATGGAATTTTTTTACAAATTAAACATTTTCACACAATATTTTACGCATTTATTTTTATATTATTTTTCATACATTTTAGCTTGAAAAAATTAATCACCCACATAATTTGGTTTATTTTCAATTAAAATTTGTATTTTTGACGTTTTTTAAATATACCATATAGAACATAATTAAATATTTTAATTAATATATTTAATATCCACCATTTTATTTAAGGATCATCATATAAAAACACAAATCCTTATTGAGAAATATATGACTTTGTATTTATTTTTATAATAAAAAAATGATATATTACTTTAATCAATTAATTATATTAACTATAATTTCATTGTATTATGTCTTGATAAATAAATGATTTTTTCATAAATAAATCATATATTTATTATTCAAAATTTTGAAAAGAGAATATATCAATTAAAAATTATTGTCGTAATTGATAATTATGGAATGATTTTTTTTAATACCTAAATTTTTTCATACATCATTTAAACAAAGTAATATTTAAAAAACAGTATTAAAAATACATTTTTAAAAAATTTATTATCATTTGTTATGAGTTTAACTTCTATTATTTTTATGTAAAATTTTACTTTAAATATAACGTATTTGTATTGGTTTCATTTTATTCTAGAATAATTTGGTATAATTACGAAGATGAATAAATTTTTTTTAATGAGTCATTTGTGACGAATGAATATCCTTCATTTTAATATACAGTTTTTTGGATATTTTTGATTAATTTCATTATAATTTAAATTTTTTGAAGACACAATAATATCTAGGGCACAAAATATATGTATATATATATATATTTAGTAAAGTAGTGTTTTAGAATATATAAAATTACGATTTTTATATCTTTAGTGGATAAAATAATAATGGATTTTAAATAATTAAATAATGATGAATCAAGTATATTTTTAGTATGTTATAAAATAAAATATTTTTTTAATTACCAATTATGTCATTATAGGGAGGTTCATATATAGAATCAAATACATGGACAACGTTTCTTGTGTTAGAATAAAATATTTAGTGATAATTTAGTGTGTTACAAGTAATTATTTGTTGTTTACAATAAATTTCTTATAATATATAATTAATTTTATATATAACTTATCCCAATATATTTTATTCAAATATTTCATAATGAAAACCATAAATGTCAATAAAATACAGTTATAGTAACATTTAAACATAAAGGATGAAAATGAATTTGAAAAACCATGTGGATTAGTAAATAAAGATCGATTTCATGGATGTTTTTTCATAAAAACCATTGATCGAAAAACTATTACCCAAAATAAAAACAATACAATCATAAATTTCCCTTATAATTATAGAAACCAAATATTTCACTATATAGGTTTTCAATAAAAAACCCATATGCTTGCTAACTTTTTTTATATTCACTAAAAAACTAAAATGGGAAAAAACTTAATAGGTACGTATTGCAGAACAATCTATAGGAAAAATAAAAATCTATAATAAATAAGATTATATTATTCAACTAAAAATACATATATTTATTAGACAATTAATATTATGATTTAACTGTTTATTATAAATTAATATTTAAAGGAATTGGACATTTTTTCATAGTAAAAAAAATTAATTATTCTATATAATATTTAAATATTTAATATAATAAATTATCCTATTATAAAATTGATATTCAAATGGAAAAAATAAGGGCACAAAATTTGTTAAATGACATTTTTAATAAAATATTTTATCTAAATATATTTTATTTACCATTTGAAAAATAAATTTTGATTACGAATTTGATAAAATAAATATACATTATAAATTATTTATATTAATGTTGACTCAATATGAATTTTATGTATCATACTATGATAATTTCATTTTTGACGAATATTGAAAATTTTAACTTTTCATAGAATGTTGACTTTTCTAATCTATCAAAAGGGAAAAATTTGACATGTGAAGGATAATACAAATTCAATCTCAGAATGATTGAAACATGGTAGAAATATGTTATATCACACATTATTTGACTAAAAGGTTCTGATCAATAGAATATTTTATATATGGTAAATAAGATTTTGAAGGTTTGAGGTTTCAATGATTGGAAATGTGATTTAACTATTATAGGATTTTTCACATAATATTTCTCAAGAAGGATCTCAAGATGAATGAATTGAGACTTAGGATAGTCACCCTGAAGTGTAGAGTCATTCACATTCATGAGTAGAATAAAAATTTCAATCTTGGGGATATAACAAACACTTATCTACATGTTTGGGTCAATGATCTTTAGTTTAAAATAGATCTAGTGGCATCTCGATATCCTTTATAAAGTTTCATTATCTACTAGAGTTCTCATTATGATACACGAGGATAATGAATTTTTCAAATAGTGATATATGCCCATTTTTGGTAGAGGTAGACATATTTTCTACCATCTTTGACATAGTAATCCTTTCTATTGATAGTGATTATTTTATATTTAAAACACAATATGGGAAGATTCCATGGCTTTCTATTTAATGTAGAATAAATTTTCATGAATCATTAGACTATATGATATGTACGGATTGTACCTATTTTATAGTATAAGGACATATAGATCAAGCTTGAAATAATAGTGTTCGGCATGTTAAATTCAACCATTCTATTACTGATGATAAAAATAAGATGAAAAAAAATTGGTCTGGCATATTTCACTAGTGGGTGGATTTGGGAGAGGGTGTATGGATGGGATGTGTAGTTTGGTGTCGCATCACCATCAGGTGGTGTAAAAAATCAAACAACCCTCTGATAATAAGTAGATTTCCCATGAATTGTAATCTATCACTCATCCATATGTTTGTGATATTATTGGGGTTAATAATGATTATTATTTTCCTCCATAACTATGTCCATGTGAAGTTGGGAAGACATCATCATGGAGTAGTTGTGGAATTGCTCCACACTACATGTTTCGGAAGTATATTTTTCAAAATTCAATGAATTTTATTTCGAAACTACCTGTCAAAATGAGTTGAAAATGGGCTTTTAAGAGAACATGATTTGCTCTCAACTAGGATGGGGAAATTCAAGATAATTTTGGTTACTTCTCAATAATAAATGGAGACAATAGTGGGTGATGATATTCCTTATAACACTTCTCATGTAGTGTATGGTGTTTCAATTTTGGAATTTTGTGAAAGAATATTCATCTATGTCCATAGATAATGACAGTTTTTACTTTTATTTATATAACAAGTTATATTCATCGTCTTCTCATGGACAAACTCCTCATGGAACTAAAAATCCCCTTGGTCATATCACCAAATATGCAGCCTGATTAACATTTCAAGAAACTAACAATATTGGACATGTACCCAAGATGGTTGAGGTCTATGTAATGTGGAAAATAATATAATGCATGTGGTGGGTTTGATCGACATGCTGAATAAGCATCTATGATTAATTATGTAGGAACTCCAATTATATCCAAATCACTGTTATCCTTAAATTTATGCTTTTAATGTATTAAAAACATCAATTTGGATGAGGTGCATGCAACGAGTCAGAATGAGGGAATAATGGTATATCTGTTTATCCATATGCTAGACTAGAATGAGAACTTCTGCTACACATCAAACTTCAGAAGTATTATAAAGAAAGTGTATAACCTGTTATGTAAGGCATCACATGATGAATATATCACTACAAGAGAAAATATTCTTTTATAATTTTGTAGGATGATTTTGAAGATGAATGTCCCATTGAGGTCATTAGTAAAAAGGAATGTGACTAGTTCTCCTTACAAATTGATGCCATTTATTCAATGATGGGTGTATATTTTATTATTTTAATGAGTATATTCTATTTCAAAAATTTAGAGAAATTAAATTTGATTGAGGATATCATTTTCACCCAAAGATGTATGATTTGGGTCATTCATGGATGTTAAAGATATGATCCCTAGTCAAAGAATCCTATAATTCATCATTGGTAAAAGATCATGTGATTCCTAAAAAAGACAAGGCATGAAAGAGAGGAAAATTTCCAAAGGGTAGAGCGACACATCCTAATAATGTATGCTCCATAGGGACTTCTAGATAGTGACTTAATGTTATTGATATGGGAAAAGGTTCTCCGATTTACATTCTCTCCTCTTTGTATGTCTTCTTTTTATTAAAAAATTTGTAGTCATGGGTTATAGTTTCCAACTCCATAACTAAGTTTTTTTTTGTATAGTATATGTTTTACATAATATGAAATGATGTTATATCATGAAAGATAAAAACATTTATATTTTAATACTCATAAAAAATTTTAATCGTATAAACACACTTTTTCTTAAAACATTATTGTTAAAAAATATGAATTTTTCTATTAAAATAATCAATTTACACTTTTAGAAATTGTATATAATAAAATGAATTTCAAAATTTGAATTTTATTGTTCATATTAGGTAAAGACATGAATATTAATTTTGGATATGAAAATTATGTTTTTAAATAAAAATATTAATTTACTTTTAAGATTTATAAATGATTAAAATTTAATTACTAGAAGAAAATTATATAAAACATGTTACAAATGGGTTAAATTTTCATTTTTAGGTGCAACTTGTCCATTCGTCACCTCTTGTACCATGTTTGTCACTTTTTGATCATATTACCCAAGATTAGATACCATATATTATTGAAAATACGAATGATTCATTGAAAATTGTGCTTCTTCTCGCATGTAAAATGGAAACACTCCCAATTCATAATGTTACACACTCTTTGTGAATTTATTTCTAGAAAATCATACATTAATTTAATTTATAACCCTCTAACAATTCCTTAAATCTATATACATAATTATGTAGATTAATGACTCAATTTAAATTTATATTTCTAAGTGAAACAGATTATCACAACATTAGTTTTTTCCTCCTTCTTAATCATTAATTGTATATTGTCCAATTCCAATTATTTTATAACCACTCTTATATAATTATAAATGTATAATAAAAAAAATTATTATATAAATTCAAAAAAACATTCATTTCTCATCAACTAATAAATACAATATTACATTAATTAGGCCTATGTGTAGATTACAATATATAGGAATCAACCTATTATGTTTTTTATAACCTCATATTATGGATTTTTAGAATAATGGAAGTGAAATATAAATATGGTATATGAAAAATATTTATTTTTTTAAATGAAAAATAATATTTTCCTTAAATCCATTAAGCTTCATGAAAAATAAAAACCTTCATAATTACTACATGTAGACTAACATCTTGATGAACGATGCGTATTATTTTTCATAACCACTTGATATTGAGGGTCATAAAAGAATATTTAATGAAATAATATAATATTTTTGGATTTATTTATTTTTATACATTATAAACTATTCCCCACATTCCTCCCACTACATGTACAATATTAAATCATCATATGTTTGTATATTTAGACTACCATATCAATGAATGTTATGTAGTTATTTTTTCATATTCTGTTTTCTTATATATAAATAATTATTCAAATTATATTCAGAAAAATAATTTCTTCATGGACATTTCATTTCACTTATGTTTTAATTATATTACATCTAAATCACTATAAATCTTTCTTACCCACTACATATATCATGTTCACATTATAGTGGTTTTATCTATGTAGTTGAACGATGTAATAAATTTTTATCATGGGAGGACGTAGAAGAATAATTAATTGTGGTATTGGATAGTAATAACCAATGATGTATTTTTAATGTTCTAAAAATATAAAGATTGAAATTATTTGAGAGATATTAATTAAACATGTTAGAGAAATATTTATCAAAAAAATTGAAATTTCAGTATCCATTTTTATTCTTATTACCACAGATAAACTAAAATGGTTCCCCAATCCATTCAGTCAAATGGAAAAAAGTGCGCCTACCCATATTCCAAAGGCTGATAACTAGAAGAGACCTCTTAAGGGTGGTAGAGTGGGGATACTTTTCCCTCTGGATTAAAAATTAATTCAACAGAATAATATAGTAAAATAATAATATTTTATGATAACACTTACAAACAATAAATAATAAATGATTTTTTGTCAAGGCCTAGATAGACATGCATGGATTGACATGTTATTACCATAATATATGGATTTTAATGCAATTAAAATAAATACACGTTACATGTATGTAATTAATAAAAGGTTTGAAATCTATCTCTAATTGAATCGTAAGAACCATTTTGATCCTCTACTCCTACACACTATGCTATCCCATTTATATAATAGTAATAATTTACAATCCATTATCATGAACCTCGAACCATGAGGTACTTGTGTGTACCAAATGCTGTCATAAACATTTTGGGTGATAATATTAATAAAAATCCTCCAACATTGTGTAATTAAATGATGTTTTTGAATATCGATTAAGTAGTGGTTAAGTATATCAATAATAAATTTAATAAATAAACCTAAACATGTCAAACTCGAGTTCTTTAAGGACAGCAGTCTAACGATACATATTTTTTTCAAGCCAGAGTACCTCTAAATATGATTCCCCATGTCTATAGGTATATATATATGTACATTTTACATATACATATATATGAATGATATACATAATAACATATATATATACATTAACATATATATATATATATATGTCTGTGTGTTTGGTAGTAGACTACATCTACGTCGTAACTCAAGAATCCATGAATAATTAAAATTTTATCATATGTATATCATCATGTAAATATGTGTTCAAATAACAACTGTGTAATACTTAGTACAGTTGGTGGAAATTTAGGACCTATTCCTATAAGGCATGGAATCTATTGATCATGATAATAATATATGGTTTTACATGTTTAATGTTATTAATGGATAATAAATGTAGGGTATTCTTCTTAAATGAAACGAATAATATTAGATCATATGATCTATGAGGCTATACAATGTTATAAAAAATGGAACCCATGTATCACCCAATGCAAAACGTATTCTCATATAACATACGAGCCCATCCATGGGATTATCTATTAGGAGTCCATGTATCAATCAATGAATGTGTCACTTTATTCATCCTATGTGTCTATCCTAGGAATTATGTATTGGAAAGATAATATCACTCAAGATGTTTAATATTTCATTTAACCATTGAGCATACCCATTTCATTCCATGTAAGGAACCCAAGTATCCTTAGATGTGTATATATATTCTATATCTTTAAATTATATCATCCTAGGAATCCCCCTTAAGGAAACCATGTATCACTTAAATATATTCGAATTTCATCCAATCTATGATACCATCCAAGGAATTCAATATAATGACCCTATGTTTCACTCAAGGTGTATTGTACTTCCACCAACATATTCCATTTTACATTTCAAATCATCTAAGGGGATATCCATTCCATTATAAAATATGGGATGAAAGAACACCTTTTATGCCATGATTAATACCATTACGCAGTTAGACCATTTCATTTATAACATAGAAAAAGAAAATTAGAATCACCCATTGCTGGACATTAATCATCCTGATCAAATTCATTAAAATTCAATATCAATTCTATTAATGAAATATGATAATTCACAATATCAATCATAAGTTATATTATCAAGGACAAAGTTGGATTATCTAATTATTTTTAGTTTATTAAATAATTTCTAAATATTCCATTGTTATAGAGAAAAAATTAAATATGTGGTTTATTATTATAGAAAACAACATTAATTTTAAATAAAACAATTTAATCATGTTACATAGTGATTTGGCATGAGGTCATTGACCTGTAACCATAAAAAGAATCGAAGGACCACAATGGTGTGTTCTAATTTCATCAATTTATGAAATTTCATGTTTTAAGAACATGAAGCATAATTTTTGGCATACGAAATAATGTTAACAATTTTTAAAAAAAGAAAGATTAAGGTAAAATCAGATAAACCACATAATTTATGAACACAAAGCTTTAATAATCCATTTTTAGGCATTGATTCAAGATGAGGTGATATAAAATAACGAAATTGATTGTCCATTGGATATTGATTAAAATTGTTTTCATGGATTTAGAATTAAATGTAGTAATTGAAAAATCCATAAAGGGAAAAAGATCATTATAATAACAATGTTTTAACCAAAATGATAAATTTCATTAAATTCTTGGCTTAAATGAGGGAGAAGACACAAATTGAAGAGGATGAGGACACAAATTTTAATGGAAGACATCATATGAGAATGTTGGTGGATCTAGGGGTAAAACACATAAATAAGGTAGGGAAAATATTTATTTTTCTAAATTTTAATAGCCTCATGGTTGGATGCACGATTAGTCTAACTTTGTGCCGACATTTCAGTGCAACTAAATGATGGGTCACCCCCTCGCATGGTAATGATAGTGGTTTTCAAAACAATTATAATCTCGTGTTCCCTAATTTGAATGTTTATAAAAACCATTCATAGATCCATTTTTATTTAGGAGCATGGGTTTTTATACTATTTTATAACCCCTTTAGAGCTACACTATTGTTCACAGAGGGACACATGGTTTTCAACAAATAGTGTAACCTTTATAGGTTCCCTAAAAATATTTTTTTCAAGCCTGATTCCCTTGAAACTCATCCAATCTAGCACTAATACTATTGGTCCTCATTCAGATTAAAAAAACAATTTTAAATTTTTTCAACTATATAATTTATATTCTAATTCTATCTTTTTGAGTCGAACCTTCCACCAAATTAAATGTTCTAGTTTTTTGGGAATTTTAATAGGTCTAAAAAATGGAAAATTAGAACATCCCCATCATATAACATCCCCTCCTTGAAAATACATGGGAAACTATGAAATTGTCACTTGTTCAACATATGTAGGAAACCCCCACATGATTTCTATTTTTTATTTTACATGATCAACACACTTTTAAGATATAGAATAAACGCATGGTATGTAAGCCTCTATAAATTTGGAAACAATCAAATACAAAAATATAACATAAATAATACTTATATAATATCCCATTAAACTAGATAAATCACCTCATTATGGTCTTTTTTATTATACATCCTATAAATATTCCCACAATTGGCTCTATCTTTCAAAATAAAATTATGATATCTAAAAATATCACCATCATTTTTGTCTATTGAAACATAGACCATATTCCCCCAACAATTCTTGTGACATGATGTGAAAATAAGAAAATGCAGCTTTAAAATAAGTATCCAATAATGGTCCTTGTTTTTTTCTAAATGATCTAATCTGAATATACCATAAATTATATAGACATGTCAGTTTCTATTTTAAAATCCACATCCTACCATTTATAAAGACTCAACTTCAACTGATGAAACATCATTTAAAATAATATTCAAACCATTTAACATAATTCTCACTATGATCAATTTGAGCATGCTACCATAAATCTATAATGGAATCCCAATGATGTCTCTCAGATAGACTACCTCTCACTCAATATCATCATCATTCTATAGTACCAACCCCAAAAATACCCAATCAAGAATTCTTGGGACATCATAAGTTATATATGAAATAATAACTACAATTATATTTCACCCAAATATAATATTTAACACATAACAATAATTTACTGGGGATACTATCCATACATTTTATATTTACTAAATGGATGTTGAGAGTCAAATCGACCATCCAACGCTTTGTCTTAATATGCAGCAAGAGATATCACAATTGGGACACCCACAAGAAATTGATGTCCTACTCGCCACAATTAGAAAATAATTATTATAATCCCTAAGGAAATGATATCTTGGTTATTAAAGAACATTACCTAAACTAATGATGGGATTGGAGAAGATCCTTCTCATATCCAAGTACCAAAGATACATCATCTATCACTTTTTCTCACTTCGCGATGAAAATTCCCCATGAAATACCATGATTTCATAATAAAATTTGGTTCATAGTCCTTAAACATGAAAATGTAACACTACACACCTATTAAATTATTTTAATCTACTTCATTAAGAGGAACTCCCAAATATCCTTACATCATACCTTAAATGGTATTTGGTTTGATAAGGTGACATGTAGTCGATTATATATCATTGTATAGAAGATTATTTCAAGATATAAGGAGATACTACCAATTGAAAATGTTTACAAAATCATTTTCATCGAATGCAGTGAATATCTCACTTAGATTCATGATCACTCTATATTGGGATAAATTTTTTATTACCAAAACAAAACAACCAGTCCCTCGATGATGTGTGTTACCCTCCACCAAGGATTCAATCATCTCATTTAAACTAGTTCAATTCAAAATTTTAACTCATTATGAGCATAATTTAATTTACAGTAAATTTCTATGACATCATTACCATAGTGGTCAATTCTTTTCTTGTATTGGTACATTTAACATAATCTTCCATCCAATAAGGTTCAATTTATAATCAAGAGAACATGAAACTAGCATGAAAAAAATTTCATTGATAATGGTTTACCTATCATGTACCCCTTGTTTGAGACACATCTCTTACTCCCATGGATTTTGCATTAATAAGTTAAAGATAGCTATACTGTAAGGCTTTACATTTTCAGCACACCCGGGGCTCCCATGGAACTACCCTTCAAAATCATGCACATACCTATTCCTTGATTTATGAAATGATCACCCACCATTAAATGTTTTTTTCAAAAGTAAAAAAATATATAGCGATGAAACTAGTAAATTTATATTGTAACTAGAACATTAATTCACATTAATTATTATTCTTATATAAAATTACCCATAGTTCATCCATTAAAACTTATGAATCCCCATGGACATAACACCAAACTGAAGCGCCATTTGGGGCTTCAATAACTAGATGTGTGTAAAACCAATATCCCTATCCTACATTAAAATATAATCCAAAATTTATTCTCTTTACGGTTTCCCATGATCAATAAATCATATATGTTAACATTGGGACCTATTCAAAAATAAAGGAATAAAGGTCTCACACCAAACCCTATGGATCAATATCAAAACAATGATACTACGACTAATAACATAACCCTATAGTTTCTCACAAGAGAACCAAATAACTTTTAATTAATTTTTTTTTCCAAAAATGAAATTCATCATAAATTAATTTTTTAAAAGAGTTTAAACTATAATATGTAAGGAAGAATTAACCTAAATTTTAAAATCCTATCAACATAAAGATAACAACATCTGATTCCAAAAAAACATTTTACTAGCCCCTAATACTCACTAGGAATTGAATAAAATAGTGAAAATAGAATGGTTCTACTGGTCATGTTGAGGATAAATAGAATACAATCACCATGTGTCTACATAAGATAATACTATATTGATGTTGTTCTCACTAGAAATACACCCATATACACAATGTTTTATTTTATTTATCTAGAGTCTAATATGGAAAACCAGGTACCCACATTTCAGATCATATTTAAAATTCATCAAAAGATTTAAAACAATTTTAATTTATTAGGGAAAACACAAATTGTTCTGATTAGTCTTTTAGTATATGAAATCAACTATTAAACTACAGTCAATATTAATAAATATATAGTCATTACTTCATATCTTGTATGTTTAACATACTAATGGTTAAAGAGAAAAATATGAACTATGGATAACGATCCGGATCCCACTCAAATATTCACTCAAGGAGGTCTAAATATTTCCCTTAAATTATGGTCCATTCTATAGTCAATTTAAAAGGATTCATTTTATGGAATCTCAATTATCTTAATTTATTAACCCTTCTTTATGATATAATATAAAATATTTTTAAAGAACTAGTTTGGAAGGAAAACTATATTGTGATCTTTATTTATATGGGTCCGTGAATCATTAGGGATATATCTCCAAATTTAATTTTAAATAATTAATTATACCATACATATCTCAAAACCAGTCATGGTTTATGAAAATTGAAATTCCAACAATTGAAGAATAAACACTATTGGTTATAAGTTTCATTTTAATAAATAAACACAACATAATAATGATTATCAAAAAACGCATCTAGTTTCTTATTAATTTTGGACATCATTCAAGTTAGGTGACATAATTAATTTTTATGCAATAGTATACATGAGGATATATACACATCAAATAACCATCACATTATCTTGAATAATACCCCATTGGGTCAATAACAAAATCGAAAATGATAAAAATATTATTTTAGTGTCCCATAGTTCAATCCTTCGTCCACATAAACTCTACCCAAAATAATTAAATTATCATTTTTTCAAAACACCCTTATTTGATTTATTTCATTAAAGATATTCCCCAAATTAACTACTTGGGTCTAGTTGGTAATTTTATGAATTATTCTTAGAGGTCTTCATGCCATGTTATTTTAGGTATGATCCATTATAATGGAAACAATTTCCTATAAGAAATTTAATTTATTATATACCATGGTATAGCTCGATGCATTATTATTCCAGTCTTATAATGGAACGTGAAATTATATGTTTAATTTAGAATTTAAGTAACATAAACCATGTTTTTACCTTCAATCTCATAATATAATTGTTTTATATTTAACAGTTTGATTATATTAGTTACCTTTACATTTTTATAAAGTCCCATTTACAATATAAATTATTGATGGAACCCATTTATTCACAACCATGAATGATTCATCCCATAAAACATATGGTCTATTTATCAAAAATGAAATACATGATTAATTAAGGTTCAACCATCAAGATATATAGGGAAACCCAATTTTGGATAATGAAGACACATAAATAACTGATCGTATATCATAACATTAATAAGGCATTCTGTCATGGAAGAAAAATACAAGTAAACATAGAAATATTCATCTAAACCTACGATTTAATCATGAACAACTATAATCATGTGAAAAATACCACATATATTTTATAAAGCTAAAAAAGATAAATAATCACACACTCATCGTATACAAATGATAATGAATCATGAAGATCTATAATAAAGTCTAAATGGAATGGAATATGCTTGACATGTGAATATCAACATAGCTATGATGATGCATGAAATAATATATACAAATCATACCATGAAAAGGAAAAAATAAAATAAAATCAACAACTAGTATAATTACATCATTCACCCAAGGATATATAACAATCAAATTTTACAACAACAACATGAAAAAACTCATCCCCAGTACCATGTTATTTCCATCATGTGATGTTAGTTTGAACACAAACAATTATCTATTTTCTCTGTCTAGAAACATTCTTAGTACCCTATCTAACATAAAAAAATAGTATGATAATAGTAAAATTATATATGAAACTACTTTTTGGATTCCCAACATCAGAGCTACTGAAATAGTTCCCTGAGCATGCTGGTAACATGGCCTCAAGCCCACCTCCCCATATGCACATGCTATATACTTTCAACAATTGTATTAATGTGGTATAATAGAGATAATTTAACCTTTTGTTAATATAAAATAAAATAGAATCTTAAAAAACTAAACATATTGTAGTATATAAAAATAAATGAAAATCAATAATAGTGATTAATCTTTCCAGAGACCAATTAATATCTATTCACAAACATGTTGTAAACATAATACTGGAATTCAATGTAATAGGAATACATAAAAAGAATTGGTAAATATTATAAAATTTAATGAATAGCAATCTCAAAAAGCACCAAGATCATAATATCATCCCTCTTCTCCCATACACTATCCAATAATAGAAGGATTATTTTATTAAATAAAAATCGAGGATCCTAAATGTGAAACAATATTGTATATTTTCTAATAAAATGATGGCCTGATCTACATGTGAGATAATCTTAGTAGGCCATCTCTAATGGGGTCTAATGAAGTTCAATTCATAAATATAAATTAATATGTTTTTAGTTATAACAAATATAGTGGGAGTAAATAGAAGTAAACGTGTCATAGTTATGTTCCTTATGGAAACCTAGCAGACCATGCCTTCTTCAGCACCTCAGAATATGTCATACAATGTTATAGTTACATGTATATGTGTATGAGTAGGTATATCAATAAATACAATATACATGTAATAACATATCATGAAATATATATAGATACACGACACTATCTCAAACTAGAGGTGTTACTCATGAATCTATGCATAATCATAATAATATCATAAGGTCCTCATATTGTTAATATATGTACAAGCATCTGAACATAAGTACATTAAGATTCAATTTATTACTCATGGATATAATCCCCATCATCCAACTATAATAAAAAACATATATTGTTTTATAAGTTTTATAACATTAATGTCATTGAAAAAAATGATAATCTACATAAAACACATGAATATGATATGATCATGTGACCTGTGATCCCATCCAATGTATTCTATATAAGGAACCCAAGTATCTCTAAAAGAATAACATAATCTGATTTACCCTATGACAGCATCCATGGTTCCCTTATTTAGGATTCCATTTTTCAATCAATGAATATGTCACTTTATGTCAACTATGTGTTTTCCCTAGTCATTTCATATCTTGAATCTAGTATCCCATCTGTTGAACTATAATTCATTTAACAACATATTCTTTCTATGTAATTATATATACCATACCATGGGGGAAATCGTGATGTAAATATAATATCAATCAACTAATGAGAATGTACAAGGAATTATATATTTTTGACCTATTTATTTTTTAAGGAATATTTATTACCACTCTACATATGAGCTTATGTATGGAATTATTGGAAAGGAATCGACGTTTCTCTAAAGTAGTAGTGTACATAAATTTCCAATTTCCATATAAAAATTATTACTCTCTAGGGTTATATCCATTCAGTAATATAAGATGGGGGTCAAAGAACAATTTCAATTACATTTCCAATTCAACTATACATTTAGAAAATTTCATTTATAACATAAAAATATTCCATGGGAATCATCAATCTTGATCGTTAATCATTATGTTATAGTTCATTAATACGATTCCAATTACATTCATTTAAAAATATTGTCCAATTGAAGATGTCAAAAACGATTTAAATCATATAGTAAGAGGTTTTTTTCTAAAACATTTTAGATCATTATGACATATATTATGATTCCATTTATTATAAAGAATAAATCAGATGGGTGGTTTAATAGGATTTACAATGAGAAAAATTATAAATCAATTCATCGATCTAACCTCACATGGTGGTTTAGAATTATTTTTTCTACCTATAACCAAACTATTGGGGTCATGGATAACATGGTTGTGGATAAAACAATTCAATTTATGTTATTTCATGTTTAATGAGAAACATATAGAAATTCATGTGTGCAACATAGTGGATATAATTTAATTTTTTTGAAATTTTAAAGAAAAAATTTCTAGACCACCAAACCTAAACCTGTGATGCTTAAACCTTCAACTCATGGGATATAATTTGATTTTGAGTGAGATAAATTTATGAAATAAAAAAATCTAAAAATAGGATTATTGATCTCACATAGATTTATCATCTGATATGTAATGATAAAAACATATAAGGATAAATAGAATCATCAGGATTATAGAAGGATAACCAACACGATTAATGGATTTAAATTTTGTTATAAAATGAGGGAATTTAAAATGTTAAAAGAACATAAACTAAGAAGATGAAAAGTTATCATTTTTCATACTTTTAAGAGCCACATGGGTTCTCTACACAGTTTGGTTTACCATGAATCAATTTGGTTATGCTACTATCTGAATTGTATTCCAATCATGGCTTATCACATAGTTTTTCAAACTGTTAAAATCCAATTCACATGTACACGATTCAATCTATAGACCATCTTCATGGTCCCATTTCCTTGGTTAATGTTTTTACCCACTATTATTATACCCCTTCCAGGCTGCAGAGCTGCTAAAAAACCTTTTCCCTCTACCTATGTTTTCTAAAAAATACAATTGGGAGATTGATTCTCTTGAAAATAATATCATCCCTTAAAATTATTAAAAAAATACATTGTATTTTCAGTAATAGTCATAATTATATTACAAATCTTAGTCTAGGATTTTTCTCTTCCATCGAACGAAAAATTTAAATTACTTTGGAAATTTTCACTCTTCTAATATATAGAATGTTACATGATTTCATTCCTGAAGTAAAAAATCATAAATCTATAGAAATATATAAATTTTGGAATATTTAAATATTTTAGGACAATAAAATCAATAAATTTAGAGAATATAATGTATACATTGAAAACCATTGGCCATTTTCAATATACTAAAATAGTTATTGAGAAATTGAATGAACAACCCCCAATAATTAATATATGAGAAATATATATAATAAATAAATTAAATATTTTGAAATGTATAAAAATTATAATAAAATATATATCATTAAGGTGTTTTTGGATGCATTTATATAATTGTTTTTAATTTGGGATTGTATGTACATGAGAAGAATTAATCAAGAACATGGTTAGGGTTTCTTGTCTAAATTTCCACCCATGAACACATATTTCTTATTATAGAACCTGTTTTATGTTGAATTTTATATATAATAATGATTTATTATTTATTATTTTGATTTTATTATATTTTATAGTATTCAAATTCCAATCCCATATTCATTCCCTCATGGGGTTTAGAAGAAAAAATATAAAATATATAAGGTTTAGATGTATCAAATACCATTATTTATTGTGCATTTTTATTATAAATGATATTATTTATATATTGTGTATATGGTACCAATTTTATTCATTACACCATAAAATACCATTGTTTAATTGAATTATACATTCAATTCCATTATCTGTCTCACTAACACATACCTTCCATGGGGCATGTAGAAACATTTATTATTATATGGTGTATTATTCTAGTTAACAAAGGTAGTCAACCAAACAGGAGTGAATAAAATGAATTTTTTAATTATAAGTTAATTTAATACAAGATAAATTTTTTGGGTACTAAAATATAAATAATATATTTTTTAAATTTTACTGAAAAAAATGAAGGGTGATAATTGAATATGGTTTTGATAAACCAAATGTTATTCTTTTATTTTTTTTATTTTTTAGAAATTATTATTCTTCAAAATTATAAGAGATATATTTATCTACTGATTTGTCAATACCATAATGTAAAATGGTGGTTATAATAGAATACCTAATCATGCTTCAATTGGTAAACAATTATTCTTCTCTTTGTGGCATTGTAATGGTTCAGTTTGATGAATTTCAAAAATTCCCTATTGGTAACTATTATACAATAATTAGCAATTCTCTCAACACAATTGAACACAGGTGATAGTGATCACCAAGTAATTTATATCCAAAACTTATATATTTATTAGTAAATAAATAGTAATTGGGTGGTGGGATATATGCGTCATCATAAAGGAAATTTTAATAAAATTAATATAAGACTATAAAAATGAATTTTGAATAAAAAACTGGATAATGAAATAAAACCATATAATAAAAGAAAAGATAAGTTTTAAATTAAATGTAGAAACACAATAAGAGATGTTGGTAATGTGTCCTAGTTTGTTGATAAATCAATGAAAATACCCATCCATTAATGGGGATGTCAATATTTCTTCTTATAGGGTATTCATCACATAATGAAGAAACTAAATGAAAAACAATGTAGGGGAATAAAGTTAAAACAAGTTGTTATCCATTACCACCCTAA
This sequence comes from Viscum album, assembly GCA_963277665.1. NCBI lineage: Eukaryota > Viridiplantae > Streptophyta > Magnoliopsida > Santalales > Viscaceae > Viscum > Viscum album. Next base: position 1,684,084,966 of record OY728158.1, read on the forward strand.
AAAATGATCCCATTAAAATATTCCAATATTCCATAATTTATATGAATAGACCATGCTCAGGATTCCATAAATGGATCAATTAATAGGTATCCTATCATAATAGGTCATCTCGTAGTGTTATACAATTTTTTCGATTAATATTCATCATAAATCAGTGTTACTGGTCTCTTTCTAACTGTTTCATGTCATGTATGTGGTATTAACAACATGTAATGTTCACGATTGGACATTTTATTTCAAAAATATTTCACATTTTGAATAAAGGATTCATGTTTTTTAATTCACATCATTTAACATTACACAACTTGTTCTATATTTTTTAATTTGATATATTTAAACCACAAATATCATTTACATGATGTGTATTATTATTTTTTGACGAGGTTTTAACCTATTTCATCTTGGTTATTCATTTATGTTATTCTTATTTGGTTCTTCACATTTCATTTTATCCCTTTTCAAAAAAAAAACATCTCCAAGTAATTATTTTTATCTTCCATCATCTGGGGTCACACCGCACCAGGATGCAACATTGCTTGCAGTTTTTATGGATTACTGTTTTCATGATTTTTTTTGATTTTTTGATAAAATTGATGTCCTTAAAAAATGTATAAAAATAAAATAATATAATAATTGATCATTTATCATGTTTAAATAATATTATTTTATTAAAATAATCATGGAAAATATCACTATTTAAATTCCCCCACACTTGGAACATTATTTTCCTCTGGCATGTATTCTCAATATAATTATAATAAGAAAAAATGTTATCAATATTAAAATTACATAGATATTAAATAAAATTATTATCGTTAGAGAACTATCATTTTATTATTCACAAAAAATATAAATTTGACTTCACACTTTTCAAATAAATTAATCAACCCAAGTATTATAATTTTCACATTTAAATGTGGTGGGTCTTATCCTCTCATTCATACGTATATCTCAATTCATTATTATCACACATTTCATGTAATGATTTAACTCACCGTGTTTTCTTTTCCCACTACACTCATGATATAATAATAAAATCATAATTTTTAATTTATTATGACATTTTATCATATGGGTTGATAAATTAATATGGTATATGTCAAAACCTAAAATCCTTATTATGATTTTTTTTTCAAATATTATTATAATAAAATATAATTAACCCTGAATTTTTTATGTTTATTTCAATTCCTTGAACTAATATATGTTTTTTAAATCATACTTCGTATAAAAATCAAAAACCTTTATTAGCTTAAATAAATTGTTCATTATTATATTGATTCAATCAATATATTGTTTTCCCTAAATGAACATACAAGAAACCTCTATGTAACCTTATTAACATATTTGATTGATCATTGATAGGATAGAATGAATAAATATCACATTTCTCACTATTGTAGTGTATTAAATATACTCAAACATATAATAAAAATCTTTAATATTTTATATTTATTTTTTGATGTAAATAGATATTACTATTTATAGTGGGAGGATTTATATAATTTCTATATAGGCTATTGAATACTAAGAAATTATAGAACGTTATTATTCAATTTTTCATTTTTTATTTTTCATTCATATTTTTTCCCTAGAATTGGTTGAAATATTTTGATGGCTAATTTTTTAGGATAATAGTGACCCTCATCATAATCATTTAATTTCATTGATTCCCTTTTATATTTGAACATTATAAATTATAATTTATGTATAAACCATTAAAATCAAATCAAATTTCCATTATAAAAAATATAATGAGGTAAATGTTTCAATATCCTTTGTGATACATCCTATATATTTCATCACTAGAAAAAATGGGAAATTATATAACATCTTCTTAATATTAAACAGACATGAAATATTATTAATTAAATAATTCTCCCCAAATATTGTTTTACATCATCCAACTGGTCATTAACCATTGTAAGACACATGATTCTTATTTTCGATTATGAATTTCTATTTAATATCTACAAAAATTGTTATATCACACAAATTTTATAATTGCTGCTCATATTGATTATGTAAGGGAAATATATCTACGATGAAAACACTTTTTACATGGTTCTTTTTTTAAATCATTAAAAGAATATTTTAATAATTTTATAAAAATAAGATATTTCTTGGATTTTTTATTTTCTAAGATTTATGACTTATCTAATGTTATTAAACTATTATTGAACACACAACAAATAATTTATCCATGTTAGATATCGACTATGGAATAATTCTCATATAAAATAAATATAACTTGTTATTTCTCTTTGTAGTTCATATGATGATAAATTATCAAATGAGATTATCATTTTTCAGTTATTAGCATGTCCTAATGTGAAATATATTACAATAAATCAACTTATTTATAAGTTATAATGATTGTTATTATAATTAAAATAAAAAAAATCTATTAAATTTATCGAATGAATAACATAAATTTTGTAATCAATTATGTGGATATTTATTCAAGTCATTTTCTATGGATACTGATTATGGTGAAGAAATATTGTTATATTATTTATTCTCTTATATAATGCCTTTCACGTGGGTATGATTGGGATTTTTTTTGAAATTATGGTAATCACTCTTAATATAGGACAAATATTCTATTCTTTTAATATCCATTTTCATCTATTATACATTATACTAATAAATTTCTATAGATTCAAATATTAATTATTTAATAAATTATTTCACATAGTTTATTAATATTTAAATTTATGTAATATTATAATATAATGTTTTGATCATGTTGTGGCCAAAATATGATATATATATATATAACCTATTATTTTTTTCAAAATTGTATTTTTAATGTTATAATGTCATTAGTAATATTTATTTATAAAAAATTTCATATATTTTATTAATATATATAACATAAATGAAATAATTATTAAAAATATATCTGAAATAATTTTATATACTATAACTTATGGGTTTTTATAAACCTCCAAAATATGATAATATAAAATAATAAAATCTAATGCACGACAATTTTTAAAATGAGTATCCATTGCATTAAACATCTAATTTATTAGTTATACAAAAAATATTATTTTATTTATAATTACAATAAATATTACTAATATTATAGGAAATTACTCAACAATGTATAGTACTTTCTTGGATAGTTGTATTTAGATCTCACTAAGGCTCATTATGTTATTTATTTTCATAATTTGAAATCATAACAACCATATATGTTGTACTATAGGTTCATAATGAATCTTTAGTAGGTTAAAATGTTGTATTAGTAGTCTATAAATTAATTTTTAGATTTTTCCATTGAGTATTTTTTAGAAAAAAATAATATCTGATTTTTCTGACACCCCTACAGAATTACATTGATTCTTATACAAGGCTATTCAGAATTCTATATTCAGAGTGGAATGTGAGGACTGAATGGATTTAATGGGAATAATTTTTCATATAATTAAGACACCATTTTATATACATACATGAACACTTTAAAAAAAATTATCCTATAAATTCAAATGAAATGATTACTTTTATAAAAAATCATACAATTTACAGAATTAATTTTGTCAATTATATCCAACCAGATTTTATATGTTGACTAGCTCGCACATGCTTGTGAACTATTTTTTACTCTAGATTTTACATGATCAAGATGATAATCATGATCATAACTATTTAATGAAACACTGTGTTTCATTATATGATCAAATTTAGACCTGGGCATGAATCGGCACAACCCACAAATATATCTACAATAATAGAAACACCTCTAATAACATGGCAGTACCACGATATGTTATGTGAAATGTGAACAAACAATGTAACTAATTTCACATTCCCATGTCAATATACACATGAATAGACAATGTATTTGTAATGAACATACCCATATTACCCTCAACTAGAATGAGACTCGATCCATCACATACCTGAATTGAATTATTAATACCCAATTGCAAGTAACAAGCACAAATGGAATCAAAAGAGAAAGTGGAGGGAATGATTTTTCTGAAAAAAATAACCACATTGAATAAATATATAATTAATGAATGGAAAATTTGAAGACTAACAAATAAATATGCCACAACTATAGGGAAACATCCAAAACAAACAACATAAATAGTTGTTAAAACTCCAAGACAAGCCTAACAACAAAATTCCAAAAACCAAAATAACTACATGAAATGATTGTTTGGACAAACTCCAACCATATCCGCACCATCTAACCAATCAATATAGTCTGAAACTCATGCCCTAACTACGGCACATTGCCTTTCCCTATAATGTAAGAAAACTATTTCTGCGTGCCACCGAAGAGGTGTGCATGGAGTGAGCTAACTGGAACATTAAAATCCCACCCTGGTGATCCACAAAAAACCACTATATAAAAATTTTTGTTTCTAATATTAAGTAAAATTATGTAATGATAAGAATTAAAGGAGTTTTCTATAAAATATGGTAAAAATTTACCATTTTTTACTATTCTAAAAAAATCACGTATACCATTTTCAAATAATATTTTTCATATCATTTTTCACATGAATAAAAATTCATATCATGGGTAACACATAAAGATAAGAAATTAAAAAAATCACAAGAACCACTACACTAAGAAGTAATATATTTTATGTCTGAAAACTAGTATAACCACAATAATACAATGAATAAATATAATTCTAGAATAAATTCCTAGGAAGAAAGGGAATACCCCAAGAGTAAACACCATAATATGTCAATATTTGTCCCCTAGAAGAATGTGCCAACAAAATAGAGTAATACTCCATTACAAAACTCACTACAGATCATAAAACAATAGACAATGGCCCTAAGATTTAACTTCCACCTATGTACCCAAGGTAATACATGTTATATTATTCACAAATCATTTCAATGCATTAAAATGCCAATTTTATTTCAATTTATCAACAACAATGGAAAAACGATTTCACATTGAAATCCATTTTATACAAACACAACATGATAATTCAAAATCAATTTATAAATCAATATATAAATCAAGAACAATAAATCTTATCAACATTGGCTATATAAGGAACCACATACCTTAAATATCGGGTGGCACATTCCCTTAACGAAATCCAAAATCAACAAAACCCATCAAAATCAATGAATACCCAAGAATCAAATCCACATCAACATTAATTCAATTTATAATACAAGGGGTTGGTGGAAGAGAGGAAACTCACCTAACATTTAGAAAAATTCATACCAAACCATGACTATTGGAAGAAAAATCCTCCAGAATGAGATCAGAAAATGGATATAGAAGAAACCAAGAAGAAGTGAAAATTTTAAGACAATCGATCTACTAACACTACCATAAATCATTACCTTGATAAAAATAATCAATGATACATAACGAAATATTACCCAGAGAGATGCACCGGTATTGCAACCGAGATTGGATGTAGAATAAACTAATCTATAAGTGGTTGAGTCTCTCAAAAATGAAACATAACTACTATATGTCAAGATCCATGAAGAACCTGCAAAGTAATTGAATAAAAAATTAACGTGTTTTCTTTAAAAACTGGATGCAGATTATTTAACGAAGTGTATCCTAGGTTTATGACCTATAACTACCATATCCCATATATTCTAAAAACATGTTTTCTCTAATTAAAAATATTACTTTTAAACCGTACATGACGTGTAATAACTATTTACAATTTTTACTCGTTCACAATATGATATTTCTTTTCATGACTTATATCAAGTACTCATTACATGGCGTGTGACATAGTTACACATTGTGTAATATAGTTACACGGTGTGTAACTACTCAGTATAATATTGAAAATACAAAATAAAACTTCTATATACTTAGAACAAAAAGGGAAATTGAGGAGAGGAAAAAACATATAGAATCAATGTAACCTGATGTTATATTTTTTCATTTTCTCCCATTTGAATATTCCACCATTTCATTTTCATTAAACCGAAATATATATTTTCATAAATTTTATGAATCAACAATCATAACCCATTTTAATTGTGGGAATCGTGTAAAAAATATACATTTATAAAACCCAAATAAAAAACAAGTAGATTATAAATATCATAAAAATAACATCCCCCCAACATCATTTAAATATTAAAATGATCATGGAAAAATAATCCTCATTTTATTATCAAAATATCATAAAAATAAATTCATCCCATAATATTAACCAGTAAAAAAAATAAAGAATTAAATTAATGGTATTGAAATTTGTGGGAACTATAATTAATATTTAACTCTTCCTATGAAAAAAATTCCTGTATACAAATGTCCGTTAAAATTCTTAAATACTTCCAATAATTAAAGACACCATTATTTCCATATGTGGATTATCATATCATGAATTTATTGGAGATAGTTCTTAATGAATTTGTAATTTCCCGACTCCAGAATTCAAATTGTGGGAAAATGTTTCACATTGATTCATAACTTATTGGCTATCCTTTTTTCATTTATAATTAAAAACTCATCTACCTTTTCTCATCAGAATGAAAAACTAGTTAACATGGGATATGATATATCATTCTTATTTCATTTACATTTATGATATAATTTAAAAAATTTAACAAATACATGCGAAATTTTAAATTGTGATGTTGATGTCTCAATATTGATGATTTTTTGAAAAATGAATTTAAAAAAATACTTACGGTTTTTTAGATTAAAACCGTTTTAGATGTTTCATTCTTAGTTGAACCACAAAATTTATGACCAACACAACAAAGTATAATGTTATAATAGGATATTTTATTAACAGCTTTACATAGCTATGCGTGAGACCAAATTATCCCTATTTTATATTGTATGTGTTGTTATATTCCCTAGCCAATGTATATTGACTTTTACAATTTATATAAAATTGGTGAAATTTCCATATTCCATAAGGTTAGATCTATTAAATGTTATTTAATCCATTTTTCACAATTAAACATAGAAGGTAATCTAAAAGAATCATGAAGAAATTATTGAGTGTATTAAAAAAGGATTTTTTTTAACCCCAATATATTGCTCATATTCTAAATATATAAACTAAAATGCTTAGAAGAGTGACCCTCAGGATTAGTTATCTAACATTTATTCTATAAAATATCAAAAATCCTTTGGTTTCTAATACATCATATATATAAATAAACATTAATCAACAGTTATATTAGATATATATTAGCCATATGTCACTCAGAATATTATATTATAATCATATACAGGATATAATTCAAAAACAATGCAATATGATGTCACATTCTAGTTATAGTGTACAATAAAATACCCAATAAACCTTTTATATTCATGTTGAATAATCGCCAATAACCTGATTTGGAATCAGCATACACCTAGTAGAATATGGGCAAGAAATTGACAAATAATAATATTAATCGATACACTTTACTACTTCTATAATATAATGATAATTATGGATCATAATAAAATTATAATTTCTAAAAATATTGTTTCAAAAATAATAATTTTATTCAGCATTGTTTTTCATATTAATGTTTTAATATAATGTTTTTATAACATTATTATTAATGAATTTATTAAAATGTTATAATTAAAATTATTTTTTCAAAATATCTTCCATCAAATTCTCATTTAAATTTTCTAGTGATTTTTAAACCATATATGAAAAAACAAATTGTATTCCAATATTTCATTTCGATGTACTATGAATTTTGTTAGATGTTCCATATTTATTCCGTCATCTAAATCAACTTTTAGGAATGTTTTTATAACATTTATTTTTTAAATATTTGAAATATATATTGAATCAAATGTTGGGATAGTTAAAAGAGATTAATTCCAAGATACATGATAATATATATATATCCCAATATTCAATTTTGTTCTCTTCAGTAAATCTTTTGGTTACAAATCTGGTTTTTTATTCTTCTAATGTACCATCAATGTTTTAATTATTTCTAAGAATCTATAAATGTCCAATAGTTTATGAATCATGATTATGATAGACTAATATATAGGTCTTTTTCTGGTTATAGTGTCCAGATTATCATTTATGGATTCTATCAACAATGAAAAATTTGGCGATGAAATAAATTATTCATAAGATTTTGGATGAAATTCTATATCAAGAAAAAATATAGTTTATTAAACATTAAAATCACTCATTCCATCCAAATGTAGATATAAAAATAATATGCTTATGTACTTGGAATCATAGGTTTTTACATTTAAGATCCTCCATGAATGAATATTGATTAGATTTTATTTTATTTTCACAGAAAATTCCTCACATTTAACATTATTAGATACAAAAATAATATGCTTATGTTCTCATTATTCTAGAAAATGAGGATGAATTGGTCATATTGGAAAATAATCCCATTTCTAATAGAGGTGGAATTATTTTCTACTATATTTGACATAGTCTTTTTTTCTATTGATAGTGATGATTTTACATTGGAAATTAAATATGATAAGATCCAATGATTTTCTATCAAATGTAGAAGGGCCAATTATGAATCATTATACTATAAGATATATATTGTTCATACCTATTTCTAAGTATAATATCAGGTGGCACAGGCCTCAAATAAGAGTGTTTGACATATTAAATTAATCAATGATACTAGTGAAGATAAAAATAAGATTAAATAAAATTTAATAGGTAATGCTTCACCAATGACTAGATTTGATAGTGGGGATACGGATGAGATGTCTAGTGTGGTATCCCAGCACCAACAGGTGGTGTCAATTATCATGAAACCATCTGATAATATGTAGATTTCTCATGCTTTGGATTCTATCACTTATCCGTATATTTGTGTTTTTGGTGAGGTTAATAATGACAATTGTGTTTCCTCAATAACTCTATCGAAGAGATGATGGAATGATATCATCATGGAGTAGTTGGATAATGGTTCCACACCACACATTTCTAAAGATTATTTTTTAAAATTAAATGAATTAGATTCTGAATCTACCAATCAAAATGATGTGTAAAATGAGCTTCTAAGAGAAAAAGATTTGATCTCCTCTAGAAAAGGGAAACTCAGGATGATTTTTTTCACTTCTCAATAAGAAAGGAAGATAATAGTGGGTGTTGATATTCCTTATAAAACTTATCATGTAGTGCATGATATTTCAATTATGGGATTTAAGAAAAAAATTTCATCTCTGTTTACGGATAATGATAGTTTTTAATTTTATTTATATAACATGTTCAAAGCACCGTCAACTCATGAAAAAACTCCTATTGGTACAGAAATACCCTTGGACATTTCACCTTATATGCATCCTGATTCACCTTTTATGCATCTAATATTGTTGGACATGTATACAATATGGCTGAGGTGTATGTAATGGGGAAAAGTGAAGGAATGTATGTGGTAGGTTTGATCTATTTGCTGGATAAGCATCCATGATGTTTTCATTAGGAACTCCAATTACATCATGATATCTAATAACTTTAAATGCATATTTTCAATGTAGGAAAAACAATGATTTATGATGAGTAACATGAAATGTGGTAGAATGAGGGAATAATGGTGGAGCCTTTTATCGATAGGTCATATAAGAATGAGAACTACTGCTACCCGTCTATCTTCTCTAATATTATAAAAAATGTTCATGCCTTTTTTGGTAAGACATCACATGATGAATATATCAGAACACTGGAAATGTTTCGTTTATAATTTCCCTTGATGATTCTGAAGAAAAAATTCCCATTGAGGTCACTATTAAAGAGGAAGGTGACTTGTTCTCCATGCCTATTGATTCCATTTATTCGATGATAGAACCATATTTTTTTAGTTCAATGAGAATAATCATTTTCATAAATTTATTAAATTAAATTTGATGAGGGATTTCATTCTCACCCATAGATGTATGTTTTGGACCATTCATGGACATTTAGGATATGATCCCTTATTAATGAATCTATTAATTCGTCTCTGGTGGATGATCATGTGCTTTCTCAACAAGGAAAGATATAGAAGAGAGGAAAATTTCCAAAGAGTAGAGGGAGACATCTTAATAATCTAGGAAATATGGGGACTTCTAGATAGTGACATATTGTTTTTTTATTTAATAAAAGGTTTGTTGGCGGAATTTCTCTCCTCTTTGTATGTCTTCTTTTTATTAATAAATTTGGAGTCATGGGTTTTGGTTTTCAACTCCATGAATGAGTTTTTTTGTGTATATTATATTTTTCCATAATAATAAATGATTTTATATCTTGTAAAATAAAAACATTTATATTTTATTTATTAACAATAATTTTAATCAAGAAAACATACTTTTTTTAAAACGTCATTTTTACACACTATGTGTGTATCTATTAAATTCATTATTTCACACATTAAGAAATTCAATATGATAAAACGAATTTTAAATTTTAAATTTTATTGTTCATATTAGGTAAAGACATGATATTAATTTTGGATATGAAAATTTATTTCTCAAATAAAATAACAATTAATTTTTCAAAAGTAAACATGGATAAAATATAATTACTTAGAGGAAATGTTATAAAACATTTCAAAAATGGGTTATAATTTCATGTTTGAGGTGTGGATCATCCTAGCATCACCTCCTTCTCCAAATTTCACAATTTTTTAGCATATTACAGTTGGTTTGTAGCCATACATTATTGAAAATATAGTGGATTCATCAAAAATTGTGCTTCTTCTCACTTTTAAAAAAGAAAAAACCTCCAATTAAAAAAGTTACACATTCTGAATGAATTTATTTTATAATAATAATAAATTCATACAATTTGTATCTCTTTATGAATTCCTTATTTCCCATTACATCATTATATAGATTAATGCCTCAATTTAAAAATATATTTCTACGAGAAAATGATTTTCTCAACAATATTATTGTCTCCATTTTAATAATTCATTCTATTTTGAACACATAAAACCTTTATTAACCATTCATGTTAATTATAAATTTATAAAAATTAAAAAAATCCATAAATTGTTTTCAATTTTTTTCATCCATAAAAAAATTAAATTTATTATGTATACGTGTAGACTATAATATCTTGGAATAAATAAATTGTGTTCTCCATAAACCCGTATTATAGAAGGTTAAACTAATATAAATGAGAAATTAATATGTTATATTAAATATATTTATGATATTTAAGAGAAAATAACACATTCCTTCAATCCATCAAACACTTGGAAAAATAAAAAACATTGACATTCTTATGGAAAAACTAACATCTCCATAAATGAGATTTCCTGTTTTTCATAACCATATGAAATTGATGGTCATAAAGTAATATTTGAAGAAATAATATGATATTTTAGAAATTTTTTGTTATTATACAATATAAACCATCACACACATTCCTCCCTCTATATGAAAAAAATTTAATCGTCATATGTTCGTATATTCTGACTACCACATCCATGAAAGTGATGTAGTTGTTTTTTTCTTATTCCTTATTATTATATGTATAAATTTTTCAAATTAGATTTAGAAAAATAATTACATCATTGTCATGTTTTTTCAATAATTTATTAATTATATTACAAATAAATCACCCTATATCATAATTATCCACTATTTATATCATGTTCACATTCAAGTTGTTTTATCAATGTTGATGAACGATGCTATAAATATCTATCATGGGTGAATGTGGATGAATAATAAATTGTGTTATTTGATACTAATAACAAAATAATTATTTTTATTGTTCTAGAAATATTAAATTGGAAATTATATTAGAGATTTTAATAAAACATGTTAGGGTAAATTTTTTTTTCAAAATAATTATTTCATGATCCCTTTTTATTTTCATTAACATAGATACACTAAATTGGTTCCATGATCCAGTTTTACATATGGACATAAGTGTACCTCCCCATATTCCAATGTTTGACAACTAAGAGATACTTTTTAAAGGTGGTATAGTTAGTATACAATGCCCTATGGATGAAAAGCTAATTCCATAGAAGAATATAAGAAAATACTAATAGTTAAAGATAAAAATTACAAACAATCAATAACATATGATAATTCATCAAGAATGAAATAAAAATCCATGCATATACATGTTATGTCTATAATACTAGATTTCATTGTAATAAAAATAAATAAACATAAAAAATAATTAATATATAAAAGTCTCATAATCTATCTCCAATAGAATCAAAATCCCTAGTTCAATCTTCTTCTCCTGCACTATATCCAATCCCATTAGAATAATAGTCTTAATATAAAATCCATTTTATTGAACCTAGAACCATGATGTATTTTTGTGTACCAAACTAATCCTTATACATTTTGGTGAGATAATGTTAATAAAAGACCACAAATTTTTTTAGTTTAATTTTGTTTGTGATTATAAAATAAATAGTGAGTATGAATATCAATAATAATGTTATGAAATAAAAGTAAAAAAATTCAAATATGGGTTCCTTAAGGACACCATTCTAACCATACATATTTTCTACCAAGCTGGAGTACCACTAAATATATGTCCCCATGCCTTTTGGTATATATATACATTAAACTATGTATATATATATATATGTTTGAAATACATAAAAACATATATATACACACACATTTACATAGATATGTGGTAGGTGACCACATTCAGGTCGTAACTCAAGCATCCATGAATAATTTCCATAATATCATAACTGTCTCATAATGTAAATATGAGTACAAGAACAACTACTTAAACATCAGTACAATTGGTGGGAAATTAGGAAATGTTCTTATAAGGAATTGAATCTATTTATGACGATAATTCTTTATGTTGGTACATGTTTCATGTTATTAATGGATAAGAAATGGTTGTTAATCTACATAGAACACGGGAATAATATTTGATCATATGATCTGTGAGCCTATCCAAGGGATTCCACATATGGAACCCATGATTCACTTAATTCTAAACATATTATCATTTAACCTATGAGGCTATACATGATATTATCTATTAGGATTCCATCTATCATTCAATTAATGTGTCATTTTAAGCATATAATGAGTTCATCCAGGGAATTATGTATTGGGAAGGATGTATCACTCAAGGTGTGAAATAATTCATTTAACCATTGAGCATACCCAATGCATTCCATGTAAGGAACCCAAGTATCCATTAAGGGGTATATATAATCAAAATTGGTATATGATCTCTTCATAGGAATCCCCCTTATGTAAACCATGTATCACATAAATATAATTTAATTCCATCCAATCTATGAGCCCATCCATGTAATTCCTCATAAGGAACCTAGGTATCACTCAAGGTGTAGAGTACTTCCATCATCATATTCAATTTTACATATCAAATCATCCATGGGGAAATCCATTCCATAATATAATATGAGGATAGAGAACATCTTTTAGGACATTATTAATTCCATTATGAAATTAGAGCATTTCAATTGTATCATTCAAAAAGTCATTACAATCACCAATTGAAGAACATTGATAATAAAGATCAAATTATTTAAAATTATAAATCAATTCAATTAATAAAATAATATTATTCACAATATCTATCATAATTATGTTATCAAAGACAAAGTTTTTATATCTAATTAGTTTTAGTTCATTAGGTAATTTATAAATGATTAAATTTTTTAGAGAAAACATTCAATATGTGGTTTATTTTTATAGAAAACAACCTGAATTATAAATTGATAAAGTCAGAACACATTACATAGTGATTTGGGTTGAGGTCATCGACCTGTAACCATAGTATGGATCCAAGGACCACAATGGCGTCTTCTATGATCAAAAATTGAGAATATTTCACGATTTAAGATCCAGACAAATAAATTTTGGCATATGGAATATTGTTAACAATTAAAAAATAATGAAAAATTAAGGGATCCACATCATAAACCCATTACTTATCCACACAATAATACAATAATCCATTTTTAATCATTTATTCAAGATGAGGTGAGAGAAACTATTGAAATTGATATTCCAATGAATATTGGGTAAAATAGCTTTCATGGAATTAGAATTCAATGCATTAATGGAAAAATAAATATGGGGAAAGAGGATCATTATAATTACTATGATTTAAGTAACATGATGAATGTCATTCGATTCTAGGCTCAAATGAGGGAGAAGACACCATGTGAAGAGAATGAGGAAGCGAATGTCAGTGGAAGACATCCTTGGAGAATGTTGGTAGAACTAGGGGTATAACACATAATGAATGTAGGGGAAAAATTCTTTTTTCTATATTTTATGAGCCTCATGGTTGGATTCATGATTATTTAACATTATGCCAACTATGCAGTGAAAATAAATGATGGGTCACCCCCTCGCATTATAATGAGAATGGTTTTTGAAAAAATTATTATCTCGGGATACCTCTTTTGTAATTGTATACAAACCATTTTAAGTTCTATGTTTCATTAGGTTTATGTTTTTTTAATCTATATTCTGACCCAAATAGAGAATCACTATTGTTCCGAGAGGGACACATGGTTTTCAATAAACATTGTACCCTTTCAATTTTCCCTAAAAATATTTTTAGGAGATTGATTATCTTGAGACTCATCCAATCCCCCACTAATAAAAATGGTCTACAATGAAATTCAAAAAAGAAATTTTAAAAATTTTCAACTAAATGAATTATATTCTGATGCTTTGTTTATGAGTCAACCCATCCCCCAAATTAATTTTTCATCTTCCTTGGGGAATTTTAATTGGTATAAAACATGGGAAATTAGAACCTCCAAATCATATTACATATCATCTTTGATAATCCTTGGGATAATATGAAATCATAAATTTCCCAACTTATGTAGGAAAACCCCACATGATGTCTATGTTTCATTTTACATTCCCACCAAACATGCAAGATCACCATTAAAGACATGGTATGTAAGACTCTATAAATTAAAGAAACTCCGATATATAAATATAAAACGTCAATAATAATTATATATAATCACATAAAACTAGATAAATGACCTCATTATGGTCCTTTTTATCATCCATCCTATAATGCATTCGACCGTAGGCTTTATCATTCCAAATAAAATTCTGATCTATAAAACTATCACCATCGTAATTGTCTATTGAAACATAGTCTGTATTCCCCAACAATTCTGGGGACATGACTCTCAACTAAGAACATGTAGTTATATAAAACATATCCAATAATGATCCTTGATTTGTTCTAAATGATCTGATCAGAACATACCATACATTATCTAGTCATGTTAGTTTTTATTAGAAAATCAACATCATACAATTTATAATCACTTGACTTCAACTGATCACACATAATTTAGAATAAAATTCAAATACTATAACCTAAATCTCACTATGATCATTTTGAGCATGCTCACAAATATTTATAATAGAATCCCGGAGATGACTCTTAGCTGAACTGTCTCTTTCTCATGATCATCATCATTCTATTTCACCAACACAAATAATACCTAAATCATGAATCCAATGTCAATAATAATATACTTATAAAATAATAACTACAATTAGATTTCATCCACATATATTATTTAACCCATAACTAGAAATTATAGAGGATTCTAGCCATACATTTTTTATTTACTGAATGGATGTGAGCATCAAAAAGTCCATCCAACGCCTATTCTCAATATCCAACATAACATATCACAATAGAGACACCCACAATAAATTGATTTCTTACTCCCCATCGTAGGAAAATAATTATTATAAAACCAAAAGAAATGATATCTTTCTTACAGAAGATCATTCTTGGAAATAATGATTGGTATGGCTAGAACCTTCTCACATCTATGTGCTATAGAAACATCAGTTATCACTCATTCTCACTTCTCAAGGAAAATTCACTTAGAATTAACTATTTCTCGAAATACAATATGGTTTACCATCCATAATCATGGAAATTTTATTCTATAGATATTTTTGATTATTTTAAACATTATCATTAAGATAAAATACTCAAGATCAATACATCAACCATTAAATGAAATTTGGATAGATTAAGTGACTGATAGTCGATGATGTCTCATTGTACTCAAGATAATATCAATATATAAGGATATACTACCAATTGAAAAGGATTACACAATCATTTTCATCGACAAGATTTTATAGCTCGCTCAGATTCATGGTCACACTATATTGGGCTACATTTTTCATTACCAACACCTAACACCAAGTCTCCTAATGAGGCGTGTTATGGTCCACCTAAGAGTCAATATTCTCATTTAAACTAGTTAATATACGAATTTTACCTCATTATAATGAGATTAATTTAATTTACACCTAATTTCAAGGACAGTAATCTCATAGAGGTCACTTCATTTTATTTATCGATACTTTTCTCCTAAAACATCCATCCACCGAGGTTTAATTTAAAATCATTAGCGCTTGAAACTAGCATGAGAAAACATTTCATTAATATGGGGTTTACCATCTTGTGCCCCCTGTTTGAGACCCTTATCATAATCCCATGAGTTTTCCATTAATAAGATAATGATGGTATGATTTTGTAAAATACATTTCTGCATTGTTGGTTATCCCATGGAACTGCCCTTCAAAATCAAGAACCTACATATTCCATGACTTGTGATATGATCGCCCACCTTAAAGAGTTTAATTTCCAAAAAATATATTTATTGTGAAGAAACTACTAAACTATGATTGTAACTAGAATATTCCTTCCCATTTTTTAAAATTCCTATATAAAATCATTCATAGTTCTTCCATTACAGAATACGAATCACTATGGAAATTACGCTCAATTGAGGCACCATTTGGTGCTTTAGTGTATATATTAGTGTAAACCCAATATCACTATTCTAAATTAAACTATAAAAAATTCATCTATTGTGGGTTTCACATGATCAATGAAACATATCTGGAAAAATTGGGACCTATTCAAAAATAAGGGAATCAAGGTCACACACAAAACCATATGGATCAATCTTAGAACAATAATAATAATACAAACAACATAACCCTTTTTATTCATAGAAGATAACCAAATACGTTTTAATTAATTTTTTCAAAACATTAAACTCACCATAAATTAAAAATTTCAACAGAATATAAACTATAATAATTATGGAATAATTGACATAAAATAGTCAAAACCAATTAACATACCCATATTGAAACCCCCTTCCAAAAAAATCTACCAGGCCCTGTTACTCACTATATAATGAATAAAGGAGTTCTAGTAGAATGGTCATGATAGTCATTGTAAGGATACATATAATAAAATCATTATGTTTCTATATAAGTTAATACTACACTGATGTTATTCTCACTAGACACCAACAAATCTACCCGAATTTGATTTTTAAATATCTAGTGTCCAATATGAAAAAATATATACCCTCTTTTCAGATCAAGTTTGAAATTCAATAAAAGATTTAAAACAATTTACATTTTTTATTGACAAAAAATAGATCTAAGGACAATGATCATATTTCCACTTAAATAATCAATAAAGGAAGACAATATATTACCCTTAAATTAGAGTTCATTCTATAATCGATCTAAAATTATTCATATTATGTAATTTGACTGACCTTAATTTATTACCCATTTTTAATGATCTAATATAAAATTTTTATAATGAACTAGTTTCAAATGAAAACTAAATTGTTCTCTTTATTTATATGGTTTCATGAATAATTAGGCATATATCTTGTAATTTAATTATAAACCATTAATTAAACCATACATATCTCAAAATAGTTTATGTTTATGAAAATTACAATTCCAATATATTGAGGAAGGCTATCAATTAGTTATAATTTTTATTTTAATTAATTAACACCATATAATAATGACGATTAAAAAACAAACATGGTATCTTATTACTTTTTCTCATCGGTCATGTAAGGTGACACCATACGTTTATATGCAATATAATAGCTGACGATATATACACGTCAAATAAACATCATAGTAGATTGTATATAACCCCATTGGTCAATTACTAAATAATAAAAGAAAAAACATCACACTAGCATCCCCTCATTCAAACATATGTCCACATAAATTCTACCCGTAATAATTAAATTATCATTTTTAAAAAAAAATTTATTTGATTAATTACATTATATACATTCCCTAACTTACCAACTTGGGTTTAATTGTTCATGTTATTAAATATTTACAGAGGTTTTCATGCCCAGTTAATTTATGTACTACACATTATAATGGAAACCATTTTATTTTGGATTTTTAATTTAGTATATACCATGGTTTAGCTGGATGCATTGCCATTACATGATTATAACGGAACGTGAAATTATATGTAACATTTAGAAAAAGGTAACATCATCTATGAGTTTACCTTCTATATCCGAATGAAAAAATTTTATATTTAATGGTTTCATTATATTAGTTACCGTTAGATATTTTTAAAGGCATATTTACTTTATGAATTATTGATGAAACCCATTTATTCACAACAATAAATGATTAATGCCATGAAACTAATGGTCTATTTCTCACAAATGTCAGACATGATTAATTAAGGTTCAACCATCATGATATATAGGGAAACCCAATTTCGTATAATTCATACACATAAATAACGAATCATATATCATAACAATAACATGAAATTCTCTCATGGAGGAAAAATACTAGTAAACATTTAAATATTCATTTAAATATACTATTTGATAAATAACCACCATATTCTTGGAAACAATACAACATATATGTTATAAAGATAAAAATGATAAATAATCGCACATACATTGTATACAAATGATCACACATCAGGAAGATCTATAATACAGTGTAGTTGGAATAGCATAGACATGACATGTGAATCCCCATATACCTATGATGATGCATGAAATAATACATCCATATCATTCTAGGATGAGGAATGAATAAAATAAAATAAATAACTAGTAGAATTGAATCATTCACCTGATGTTAGATAACAATCAAATTTCACAACAACAACATGAATAAACTCTTCTCTAGTTCCATGATATTTCCCATGTGTGATGTTTGTTTAAATCTAGAAATGATATTTTTTCATACTGTAGAAACATTCTTAGTATCTTATCTATCATAAAAAAATTTAATGATAATAGAAAAAGTATATATGTAACATCTTTTATAATTCCCAACCTTAGTGCTTATGAAATACATCCCTGAGATTCCTGGTCACGTTGCCTCAATCACACCTCCCCATATGCACATGATACAAACTATCAGAAATTGTATTATTTTGGTATAGTGGGGATACTATAACCTCTCGATCAGAGAAAAATAAAATTTAATCTTAAAAAACTAAATAAATATGATGAGATAATAATACATTAAAATCAATTATAATGTATAATTATTCTAGATACCAATTAATATCTATGCACAAACATGTTTTAAACATAATACATGAAGATAATGCAGTAAGAATACATAAAAATAATTTGTTAATAATAGATAAAATATTCTATAGTTATTTATAATAGCAACACAATCACAATGTCAGTCTTTTAATCCCATACACTATCTAAAAGTAGAAGGAATTTTTTATTAAATCAAAATCTAGGATAAAAAATGTGAGACCATGAGAGCTATTTTATTTTAAAATGATGGCATGATCGGTATATGAGATAATCTGAGCAGGACACCTCTAATGGTTTATCATGAAGTCCAATTCATAAATATAAATTAAGAATTGTTTGGGGATTTCAGTAATAGACATAATAAATGGAATTAATCAAGTCATGCTTGTGTTCCTTAAGGACATCTGGCTGACCATGCCTGCATCAACACCTGAGAATATGTCTTAAAATGATATAGGTATATATATATATATATATGAGTATGTATATCAATAAATACATTATATATGTACTACCATATCTCGGAATATTTATAGATACATGGTACTATCCTAAACATGAGGTGTTACTCAAGAATCCATGAATAATCATAATAATATCATAATGTTCCCATCATATAAATATATTTAGAAGAATATGAACATAGGTACAATAAGTTTAAATTTATTACCCATTTCTACAATCCACACAATCCATCTATAATAAAACTCATATATTGTTTTATAAGATTCATAATTTTTAATGTCTTTGAAAACAAGGTTAATCTATATAGAACACATGCATAAGGTAATATCATGTGACCTATGATCCCATGAAATTCATTACACATAAGGAACCCAAGTATCTCTAAAAGCATAAAATAATCTAATTTTCTCAACGAGACCATCCATGGTATCCTCTATTTGGATTCATGTTTTCACTCAAGGAATATGTCACATTTTGTGAACTATGTGTTTGTCCTGGGAACTTCATATCCTTAATCTAGTATCACTGAAGGTGAATTATAATTCATTTAATAACTAAGACCTTCATGGGAATTTTATATATCAAACCAAGGAGTCATTCAGTGTGTAAATATAATATCAATCATCTAAAGATCTTGTACAAGTAATTATATATTTTTAACCAAGGTATTTCTCAATTAATATTTATTACCACTCTACAAATGAGCTTTTATAGAGAAATATTTTTAAGGAATCAACATTTCTCTAATGTATTAGTGTTCATTAATTATAATTTTTCAACTAAAAATTATTACTCTCAAGAGGGATATCCATTTATAATAGAAGATGGGATTATAGAAAAATTTCCATTCCATTATTAATTCTACTCCATAGTTAGACTACATCATTTATAACATAAATATATTCCCTAAGAAGAACCCAATCATGACCATCAATCATCAAGATACAATTCATTAAAACAATTACAATTACATTCAATTAATAAAATTTTCTATTTTAGTATATTTATTAAATTATTTTAATCATCTACTAAGTGTTTTTTTCTAAACCATTTAATATCGTTATGAAATTTATAAAAATTCCATTTAATTTAATGAAAAGATCAAAAGTGTGGTTTAATAGTATTGGCAAGTACAAAAATTATAACACAATTAATTTATCAGACATTACATGGTGGTATTGAATGAGGGTGTCTAACTCAAAGAATACTATAGCGGCCATGGATAACAAGGTTGTGGAAAAAATTCTATTTAAGGTATTTCATGTTTAATGAGAAACACCTAGAAAGTCACGTGTTCAATATAATGGATATAATTTAAAAATGTTGAAATGTAAACGAAAAATTATCTAAAACACCTAACCTAAACATGTATTGATGCCACCTTCTACTCATGGGATTTTATTGGATTTTAAGTGAGAAATTTATGAAATAGATAAAAAACATAAAAATATGATAAATGAGATCTCATAGATTTACCATTTAATATTGGATGATAAATTAATATAATGATAAATAGGATAATTATGATTTTGGAGGTTAAACCAACACGATTAATTAATTGAAATTATGATATAAAATGAGGGATAAATAAGAATGGATAGATTATGAGGATGGGTGTGCATATATGACACCCCTTAAGTGAATGAGGCAAGAAAAAATGGTAAAATAATGTATATGAGGAAGAAAAAAAATTATCATTTTTCACACTTTTAAGAGCCACATGGTATCTCTAAATAGTTATTTAAACCATGAACTAATTATGCGGTCATACTATCAGAAGTGTATCCCTATCATGGCTAGGCACACAGCTTTTCATACTATTCAAATCCAATGCACCTTCACCTGATTCGTTCTGTACACCTTCTTCATGGTCTCGCGGCCTTGGTTAAATTGTTTGTCAAACTAGGATCATACCCCTTCTAGGCAGCGGAGCTCGTGAAAAACCATGTCCCACTACCAATGTTTCATAAAAATCAATATTTGGAGATTTATTCTCTTTATAATCATATCATCCCTTAAAAACGTCCCAAAACATCAAATTAATTTTTTTTCAAAACATATAATATATAACAAATCATGGACTAGGATTTGTCTCTTCCATCGAATGAAATGTTTAAATTCCATAGGCAAGTTTTTCTCTTATAATATATAAAATGTTACCAGATTTCATACATTCAATAAAATATTGAAAATATATGGAGATATAATAATTTTTGAATAATTAAATATATTTAGAAAAAAAATCAATAAATATAGAGATTATAAAAGAATCCTAGAAAATTATATTACATTTTCAATATATAGAAATAGTTATTGAAAAATTGAATGAACAACCCCCAATAATCAATATAGGAAATATATATATAATAAATTTATAAAATATGAAAATTTATAAAAAAAATATACAAAAATATATATCATTATTGTTTTTATGAAAGCATATATATAGTTTGTTTAAATTTGCGTTGGTAAGAACATGCGCTGAAAGAATCAAGAACATGATAAGGGTTTCATGTATCAATTTACACCCATAAAGACATATTTCTTGTTATAAAAATTTTTTTATATTGAATTTTGTATATATTAATGCTTTAATATTTTTTTGGATTTTATTATATTTTATGGTATTGAATTTTTGATCCCCAATTCATTTCATTATGGGGTTTAGACAATAAAATATAAAATCTATAAGGTTTTGATGTATCAAATCCCATTATTTGTTATATTGTTTTATTATAAATGTAATTTCTTCTAAATGGAGTATACGGTATGAATTTTATTCATTAAACCATTAAATACCAATGATTAATTGTTTTATACAATCAATTTTATTCTCTTTATCATTAACACAAACCTTCTATTGGGAATATAGATACAATTATTATTAACTATTATAGTATTCTAGTTAAAAAAGGCAGTAACAAAAAGATGAGTGTAGACAAATTAATTTTTCAATTATAGGTGAATTTAATAAAATTTATTACTTTTTTTTACTGAATTTGATATAATAAATTCTTTAAATTTGATTTAAAAAAGAAAAGGGTGGTGACTGTTTAAGGATTGCATAAACTGAATGTTATTCTATCATTTTTTCGTTTTTTAATAATTATTTTTCTTCTAGATTGTACGAGAGATTTTTATCAATTTATTTATGTATCCCACAATGTCAAATGGTTTTCATAAGGGAATCCTTATTCATGTCTCAATTGGTATATCATTATTCTCCTATATGTGGAATTATAATTGATCATTTTGATGAATCGAAAATATTACCTGTTGGAATCTTTTATACCCTAATTAATGATACTCTCATCACAATTCCCACCATGTGATGGTGATCACCATGTAATCACCATCGAACCCTTATATTTTTTTAGGAAATTAATAGAATTTTGATATTGTGGTATATGGTTCATCAAAAATGAAATTTTATTAAAATTAATTTAATACTAGAAAAACATAATTTGGAATTAAAAAATGGATAATAAATAAAATTCTTATAGGAATCGAAAAGAGAAGTGATATAAAATTAAATGTAGATACTCAATTAGAGATGTTAGTTAAGTGTCTTAGTTTCTTGATCCATAATTGTAACTACCCATCTATAGATTGAGAAGAAAAATTTTCATATTATAAGGGTAGTATCACAAAAACAATAAACTAAAAGAAAATGAGTGTAGGGAAATAAATATACAACAAGTTGTTATCCATAACCTCCCTCACATATGATCCCATTAAAATATCCCAATATCCTATTATATATATATGAATATACCGTGCTTAGGATTCCATAAATGGATCAATTAATAAGTATCCTATCATAATAGGTCTTCTCATACTGTTTAATAAATTTTTCAATGAATATTTATCATAAACCAGCATTAGAAGTCTCATTCCCATAGTTTCACGGCATGTTTGTGGTATTAACAATCATGTAATGTTTAGGATTGGACGCCAAATTTCTGAAATATTCCAAATTTTTAATAAAAGAATCATTATTTTTAACTTACATCACTGGACATTTCACATCTTTTTCCAAATTATTTAATTTTATATATTTACAATACGGATATCATTTTACAAGAAGTGCAATGTTTTTTCCCATGATGTTTTAACCTGGTTCATATTGGTAATTAATTTATGTTATTTATATTTGGTTAATTAAATTTAATTTCATCACTTTCAATAAAAACATCACCAAATAATTATTTTCATATATAAATATCTTTTGTCACACCGCACCATGATGCAACATTCCATGAAGATTTTATAGATTACAATATTCATCACCTTTTATTCAATTTTGATCAATCATTATTTCCTTCCAAAAAATGTATAAAAAAATAAATCAAATACAATAATTAATCATTTAACTTGTTTGAATAATAATTTTTTATTAAAATAATCATGAAATATATCTCTATTTAAAATCTCTCATACATAGAACATTCATTTCCATTGGAATTTATTCTTAAAATAAAAAATTTGGAAAAACCTGTTTCAATTATTAAAATTCCATAGAAATTAAATCAAATTATTATCAATTGGGAACTCAAATTCCTATATTCTTATTAACATAAATTAAACGTCACACTAATCAAACAAATTAATCAACCAAAGTATTTTACTTTTCTCTTTGAGATATGGTGGGTCTTCTCCTCTCATTCATTCGTATATCGCAATTCAATATTATCACACATGTCAGGTAATGATATAACTCATAATTTTTTATTTTCACACATCACTCATGATATAAATTCTATTATATTAATTCTATTCTCATTAGTTTTTGGTAATATTCCATAGGGTTGACATGGAACTACAATATTTCACCATCAAAAGATAAAATGCAAACTAAACAATGTGGTATTTTCAATAATTATTCTAATGAATATAAAGCTTACAGGTGGTATAATTTTTGTTAAAAATAAAAATGATCAAAATGGAGGATTAAATCTTAAACATACATAATGATATCTAAATTTAATGTCTAACTAAAAAATAGTTTTTAATAGGAGGAAACGAAATATGAAAATCTCAAAGTAAGTTCATGATCATTGTATATATAATAAAAGAATATAACTTTCATGTTTTTTGTGTGTTATTGGTTTTATGAAAATTATCCAAAGATAAAATCTCACATTCACCACCTAAGAATAAATTATCAATATATTAACGATCTCTTAATGGTGATTTTTAATTTTTACAAAACACAACCTAACATTTTTTTCATTTTTCAATAAGTGGAAAAATAAGTGCAATTGATATAATGTGATATCTTAGCAAAATTAAAAAATAGAACACCAACACATTTCTGGTAAAATATAATACTTCATATTTTCTAAGACATCACACATCCACCATACATAACATTTAGAAGAAATATTTTATAAATGGGTTAGTATAAAAATGTATAAATTTGTCTTGTAATGTGGATAGTACCTATTAAGGACATTCATGTATTGTATGGGATAAGATTGATTATTTTACTAGTTCTTCCTAGTATAACGACAAACAAAAATTTCCTCAGTAATTATAAATATGGGTTTTCATATTCATATCATTGAATACATACAATTAATTTTCTTGGAGGTGTAATTCCACTACATTAAATAAGAATCAGGTTTAACATATAAATAGTTAATACATGTTCTATAAATTCTATTTGCAAATGGAACATCTAATTTGGGACAATCACTTGAGGAATAAAATAAAAATAATAAATAAATCAAAATAAATTTCATTAAATAAATGTATGAAAAATATAATGAAACTTCATTTTCCTCATTAAATTAATTTCATAAAACCATGTGTAATAAATTTAATATCCATTCTTCACTCTAATTTTTAAATTCACCATTTTATTCATTCTATAATGTAATTTAAAAATCATAAATAGTAAATAATGTTATATGTATGAAATTCATGATTCCTAGTTCAATCATGTAAAGTATGAATGAATATTTTTGGAAGGAAATTTACATTTTATGTTCAAGAATATATTTTTTTATCAAAAATATATGGAAAAAAGAAAAAACACATTAAATGAAATATCCTTTTAGAAATGATTCTATAGTTGGGATTCAACAGAATAGTTACTTCAATTTTATTGGGAAACACATTTATAAAATGTTTCTATTTGATGAATATTTCAATTCAGTTTCCTCATTCTAGAATAAACATCTCTCATAGGTAAGAAACATATGAATAAAAATAATGATATTGTATTAAATTTCAATCGTACCAAAATGTGACAGTGTGTAAGAGTGGAATAATAAAAAAATATGTTTTACTCCTAAATAACATTTGTTTAATTTCATTGACTTGACATTAGAAAATGATGAATTTTGTAAAATTAATTAATAAAATATTCCATCCCCAAAATTAATCACTATTTACTCCTAAAATAATATTAATTTATTTTTAATTTTAATATAATCAATATGGAAAAAATGCATTTTATAAAATATAACGGGAAGGTATAAAATTGTTCATCTTCTTTGGTAATCACGTGGATGTGTATTCTCCTCCATTGGTTCTTGAGTTATGGTCCCATTTTATTTCTCAACCAGTATCCTTTTATAGTTGACGTGTTTCCTCCGCCCTTTTCAAACTACACAACACCAAATGTGTATGCATTAATAACTATAAGTGGTTATTCCCATATGGAATAAAATTTTTATGGAAACAAGTTAATTATAGAGATTTATAAAATAAATTCATATCCATGGTTTATTTGTCATGGTTGAATAATATCATCATAGAAAATTCCGATTCTATCATTTAAAATCATTGATTTTTCAGAAGCTTATATCCATATATCCAATAGCTCTAATATGTGAAATCTTTTTTCATACCCAGATATCTCAAGGTTTATATTCATCTTTCTCATGGTGTTGTATGATTTGTGTTCCAATGATAATGAGAGGCAGTACCTCTTACAATAAATCAATTTTTATAAGATTGTTCCATTTGGTGTGTTATAGTTGGTGTAATAACCACTATTATCTTCATCAATTATTTTTCTATTGTCATTGATATTGGGATTTACCTTTTTTATATAATACCCATGATTTATCTATTAGAAACATATTATTTTCATTATTTCGATAGATGATGTGAGGTTGATGTTTTATTGGGTATCCCATATCAAATCAGTAATTCCTACATATTCTTATTACATAAGTGGGTCCCTTGGTTTTTAATGATAGATCACTATACTCCAAACATGTGAAATATATTAGTCTATACATGAACACAGAGGACAATAGAATCATAATCCTTGGTGGGTTTTACATCAAATAATTTTAATATTCAGTCTACATTGGGTAGAGTATAATAGAAAACAAATGAAATTTGGAATTATACCATGAACTATATACCCCACTCTTCAAAAATTTCATAGTATATAATTAGCTTTTTGGAAATTTCATGGCTTTCTGATATGTGTTTAAAAAACTATCATTGTTCACATATTTAATGAAACTCTTGTGCATGATTATATAATATGGGACAATATATTCAACATTATATGACATTCATACCTATCGTTTATGATCTAAAATAGAACCTAAAAGATAATATAATAGAATTTGGAGACTAATTATATTAACCAATTAGAATACCAAATTCTAATCCATAAATGGTGTATATTTTCTAGAGGAACGGGTCACCCCAAATATAACCATTAGATTCATATTAGATTTTTCACTTTTGATAATTTTTGAATCAATATGACCAATAAAGTGACTAAATAATTTACAATGATATCATACCATGTTACATTTCCTTAAATGATAAAAATTTCTTTAAAATGGTGTTGACCATTATTGGGGTTCTGACATTGAATTTATACTTTAGTTATGTGATTTAAACTACTGAGATGATTAGTGGCATGATTTTTGGTACCATTGATTCAAATATTTATACAAGAAAGTCATTGAAGAGAGGAATACATCTCAATTATAGTTAAACTCTCATTTCGAAAATTAATATTACATAACATTTTCAAAATACTCTAAATATTTTAAAAATATATCCCCAAAGATAATTCTAGTGAAGTGCATTCAGATAATGGAAACATAAATACTGATACAAAAGTGAGATACATGTCTCCCACAAGGTTCTTGACTAGAACCCTTGTTATACATATCCAACAAAATAAAAATCTACTTAACATGGGGAAGGAATCATAAAATGTGGTGAGCTCATATGATCAGTAAGGGTTATCAAGGGAGATATGTAAGCATAAGAATGGGCATAAGGGTATGAGTATATGACCATGAAAATAAAATATCACATTAAACATATCAAAAATCTTATACATAAAACATTTCATAAACCATGGAAGTTTATAAGACATGAATCATAAGGAAATAATGAACATAATCCCTGAAAACATAATATAGGAATGAAACATATAATTTTGAGAACACATAAGAATATAATAAGATGTCCATAATATACATGGATTATCTACCATGACTATCATAGAAGAATAAGTCCATTACTCATATTATAATAGTAGTCATGGATCACTCCAACGACCATCATACTAGCTTCAGTTACTCCTCATACCATCATCGTGGTCATGGTTCATTAACATGGCCATATTAGTCGTCAAGGCTAACTCCCATGACCATATTTGACTATATCATGAGATATAAATATTTTCCCACTGCATTGGATAGAGATATGGTTCACACCCATATCATGTTGAAATAATACATACATGTTCCACAAAATCATAAAAATTATATCATAATCCATGAAATTAGATGGGTTTCATAAAAATGAATTCATATTATAGCCTATAGAAAAGGACATAGGTTTCATAATCATTTCATCAAGAGCATAACCAATAAAATAGAAATGGATTTCATAAATACATAATCTTTGAGAGAGAAATGGATTTCATAATGACGATGACAATAATCATGACCCATTAAGAGAATGAAGATGAATCAATCCCTTATAGAAAGAAATGAGAAATATCAACAGATGTCATATTGGATGGAACATAATATTGAAATAATATTAAAAAATATTTCCTTAATAAAACATACTTTCTTATATGAAAATTATTTTTAATAGATAATACCATTTGAAATTAATTTTCATTGAAAATTCCACAAAAACATATAAATAATATTTCAAAGCATTTTGGAAATCATTTTACATAAAATATTATAAAATTTAATTCAAAGCATATTAACCAAATTCCATGAAAATGAATTGAAATCATTTCAAAAGTTTGAAAACGTTTCGAAAACCCATAAACAATAAATATTTTGAAAAAATACTAATAAGTCATGAAATTGTTTTAAATCCTTTTGACATGAAAAATTATGATATATCGTTTACAATGATTTGAAAACCATTTATTGAAAATATTTGAAAAAATATAAAGCAATCCTGGAAATGTGCTTAAACAATTTTCATTGAAAACTTATAAAATATGATTAAAACCATTTTTAAAACCATTTCAATAGATATAAATTTAAAACCAAAAAATAAATCATGGAATGTTTTTAGAACAGGTTTAAATCACAAATTATGAAATAAAATTGAAAACATTTTGAAACCCCATATTCCATTTATCATTGAAAATAAGATTTAAATAATTGTAAAAATAATTTTAATGAAATTAATATGAAGAATGATTTATTATAAAGAAAATTTTAAACATAAAAAATGAATATTTTAATAAATTAATGGCGGATAAATATGTACATGTTGTACATGGTAGAAAGATAATTCATTTTTCACATTTAAAAAATTAGGGAAATGGATTGTTCGAAAAGGCACAAAAAAATTTATTTTAAATAATTCGTAATAGAAAAAAGGGGTTAAAATTATTTTAATGATCATATAATATTATTATTATAATGTTGGAAAATCTTTTTAGAAATCATCATTTTGAAGGAATGTAGATTTCCTACTGAAGAGAGGGTATGTTCGGGCTTTATTATAGAAAAATTCATAACTATCTTATAAACCAAAAAAATAGAAATATTGTACCAATACATGAATAAATTATGAATACCCATATGATAATAATATAAATTAATATTCTTTAGATAATCATAAAATTATTTCCTAAATTAATTCATATACATAAACAATCTCAAAATGTGATGAAAATTTTAAAATAAACTATTGCCACACGGTTACTTTGAAACATACTC
The DNA here is from genome assembly GCA_963277665.1 of Viscum album. Lineage (NCBI taxonomy): Eukaryota > Viridiplantae > Streptophyta > Magnoliopsida > Santalales > Viscaceae > Viscum > Viscum album. The sequence goes on from OY728158.1 coordinate 1,684,114,911, forward strand.
CCCATGTAAGAAAAATAAATTTAAATATGATTAAAATATCACGAAAATATGAATATTCATGATATAACATGTCAATGAAATATTATACTATTTATGGAAAAAATAGGTTCATAACATGGAATGTGTCTTGAAGAAATAAAATTAAGTCAAAATTACATTATCATCATGGTAACTTTTGAAAAATTAATCCCATGAAATAAATATCAAAAAATTATCAATTAAATAACCATAAATATAATCTCAATAGTCATATAATACATCCATGATAATTACATTCACCGAAAATAGAATTAGTGGTGAATAAATTATTTATCTCACAGAAATAAAAAGTGAGATTAAATTACATTACCTAGTGCCTTGACTCTCATTGAACTCCATCAAAAAACCTATCTAATAAATTTAAATTTATCATATGTATTTTATATAATAATTTTATTATATAAAATACCACATATTTTTTGTTTATGTCCTTACATTACCATATTGTTAACAATCCTATGCTATGGTTTCACATCATGGAGTATTCTCATTGTAATTCGCAGGTGTCTTAATTTGTAATATATTCTGTACTAATAATTATATCACAATTTAATAATTTAATAACTTACATAAATATAGTTTATATTTATTATATTTTTATTATAATAATCTATTGAACAGAGAATTATTAAATGGAACACACCTTTCATGGAGATGGTTATTCATACATACGCATGATCATTGATTCAATTTTTATTATCAAATAGAATGAAAGAATGAAAAATATATTTGTATATTTGTATATAATATAATTAATTTATAATTATAAATTTATATATATCATATATATTCTAAAAAAATCCTTAACACATTCCTTGTTGTGTGTGAAGGAATCACATCACTTTTTGGGGGTGGTAGTCCACATTTCTATAAATGAAATTATCATATTTAAACCCAATGCAAAGTAAAAAATATATATTTATTTTTAAAAAAATACAAAATATTAATGAAATAATAAATATATTATATGAAATATAAAAAATTATTTTCTATATTAATTCCCACCATGAGAGTCAGCAACAGAATAATTATATATAATCGTTTTGTGAGGTGATAGTTCCCCATGAACATGAAGAGTATGTTCGTTACTCATTAGATTGAGGTGTGTGTAAGTGTATTTTGAACCCTCAGAATAATTAATAATATAAAATTTAATATAATGTTTTCTATATACAGTAATTTAATAAATAGATTGTATGGGGTGAGAAATGGTATAAAATAATTGTTCTTGAGGGAAGATGTTACCACTGAATCTGGAAAATCCTTTTGGGATGTGCCAAAAGGATTCCATGGGTTTCTTACTACCAAAGTGGAGGATTCTAGGAGGAAGGAATGAATTTTTTTATGTGAATTATGGGGATCATTTCTGAAACTAATTTATTTTATATGTGCAAAGAGGAGGGAGATGTGGTGGCATTTTATTTTGATGGGAAAGAATACACTTGGTATTTATGAATAAATATAGGTGTACCAACACTGTTAACTAAATAACATCAATCTGAACAAAAAAACAATATATTAAGTATTATTGTCTAATAATGGAATGAATATGGTTATTTAAATAGTTTTCTAAATCATCTTGGGTATTAAATTTATGGTTTAGTAATTTATTATCCAAATAATTCGCATAACCGTTGAAATTAATTTTAATCACTCTCATTAATATTTATTTCCCAAAAACATAGTTTCAACTATTAGAAATTAAAAATTATTTTTATTCCTAATATAGAATCCATTTTTCTAAATTACAATCCCAGATGTGGAATAAATTTAAATAAATGCAACCCAACTAACGAGATGACACTCAAATTTTTAATGTCAATGTTATCAAAAGATTGCTATGTTTTTATATCAAATTTTTATTGTGAAATTTGACTAAATGTCTTAAATTAGATTAATTTATAATAATACTTTATAATTGAACTTTTAAAAAAATTCAAATTATTATTTAACATTATAATTAAATTTTATTAAAAAGATGGTTTGAATTTAAATTCATTTTTTTAACTATTCTTTAAAAATGAAACCTTAAATAAAAATCCCAAAAATATCCTAACCTAATTTATTTGTTTTGATTCATTATACTTATTTTTATTTTGATAAATTAAATTTATAAATCTTCAAAAAAAAACTGATTCTAAATCGGTTCACCATTATGTGGTGATAAAAATACATTTATAAAAAAGTTTTGGTTCTTAGGAATAAAATTGGGTTTTCTATTATCATATGTCTATGAACTATATTGGATGAATATAAAATATATTTTATTGAATATATAACATATATATTAAGTTAATATCACTAACTAATTATCATTAAATTATTTTATTAGGGTAAAATATATTTATGAACATAAAAGTAATAATATTTCCCATTACATTCAATCGGGTTTCATATTCATTTTTAATTTATTGGTAACTGATGAGTTCATATTATATTTGTGTAAATCATATATTTTCGTAAATAATTTAAAAAAATTCATAGCCACTAAATTAAAGGAATTTTTTCATATTATATTAAATAATATCATTTTAATGGTATAATATTGTTATGTAAAACATAGTCTTTTATGTTACGAAAACCATTGAAAATTTTCATTACATTGTGTAACAAAAACTAACACCAATTTACCATATAGAGAAATCTAAAATTTATGTTGGTGTAGTTTATGCTTAACTATATGGTGCATATAATTTAATCCAACCATATTAAAGAAACTACTTTTAGTGTCGTGTAAAATATCAAATATCAAAATGATTAAAATAATTTTAAAAATAATATTTTACAAAATATCAAGGTGTTACATAATATCCCTTGTTAAAATGAATTTATACCTCAAAATTCATATTGGATATTAATGGTTTAATACATGAAATTTTCTTTAGTAAATAACAACATCATATAAATTAATACAATAACATCTTTAAAAAAGGATTGTTTTAAGCATAATGGTTACCAAACTAAAATATAATTGGCTTTTCAAATGGGATAACATTGGTTGAATGTTAAAACATAAACATTGAATAGAATTCTAACCATTTTTTCTGATTTATTGTGACATAGAACAATATTTGGAGAATAATAACAATTAGAGATAAATAAATCTATGATGAACTATGGGACCATTTCATTTGTTGTAAATGGTGGTACTATGATGATAGTTTTGGTTTCATAACCAATAATCCTAAAGTTAATGAATTTTATTTAAATTATATACACTGGTGATTTCAGGACAACCACACCCTTTATTGTTCTTTGATCAATTATCCAATTTCTCCCAAATGGATGTTGAATTTTTCATTCCTAAAGAACAAAAAAAATCATGATATCCATGATATTCCATCTCATTTGTCATCAGTTATCATCAACACCACATTTTTGTAACATTTTATCCAATATGATTAAATACTCATGTAGAAAGACAATTTATAATTCTCACAAACATCATTTGAATTTTAACATAATCATCCTAAAAATGTATAACTATATAACCCATCTGAAAAATAAAGTTCAATAATTTATAATGAAATTCATCAAATTAGATTAACACTAATCCCCCATATATAAAAAATTAGAAGTTATTTTTAACATTCCATATAATTGAATAATCTTATCATATATTCTCTAGAATCATGTTAATAACCATAACTAAAAAAAATCTATCTAGAAAGCATGATTTCATACTTATTATAAATATTGGTGGATATATTATTTAAATCCATGAAGTTTCAACCATAATCCCCAATGACATAGAACACTTTTTCAATAATAAGTTCTAGTGTAATCGATAACTTTAAATTTATCTATTCATATACATTGTATCTTTATCCAATCTTCATTATTTCAACTTCAATAATTAATTAAGGGTTATTATACCATATTGAAAATAACACCTTTTCCAGAAATAATTTTTACATGTCTTCATATTTATTAATAAAAAAATTTCCATACATAATGAAAAAGTGTAATGAAAATAATCATATTGTTATCGATTCATATTACATAATCATTGAATTCCAAAACATAAATTCTTCATTCCTGTAACATTATACATAAACCATTACCCATGACTCATCAACGTATTCCATTTTATCCCCTTCCTATATTTTTAAATATGAATCATTTTATAATGTTAATCAACATCAATATAAATATAATTCCTATGTATAATTAAAACAATACTAGATGAACATTACATTCATTTTATATATCGTTTGAGGTCTCATCATCTTCATAGGTATAAAAAATAATATTAAAAACCACCTGATTCTTTTTATGATATTTCCTATTGGGGAATAAATTAAAATAATTCCTATACATTCCATATCAGAAACATTAAATGGGAATGAAATTACTTCGAGTTTTCTCTATTGAATAAAACCAGAAGTCATAGTGTGAGAAACATTTTTCATATTGGGATACTATATAATCATGAAAAAATACTTATAGGGTTCAAAAGTTATAGATCTTAATTTTTTGTCTTTTACACTTTTGTTTTATCCTAGGTTATTTATAATCATCCTCTAATTAAATACTCCAAGATGGTTCACGAAGAGTTTCTTAATTTCCAATGCATAAATCATAAGAGTTTCAAACCAGGTATACCTCAAGGCCCATTACCATTTACCATATTTCCCTAAGTCAGGTTCAGAACATATTTTTAGAGATGTTACTGATAGGTAAATATATGCCAGAGACAGATCCACTTGAAATATCCATGCAGGGATATATTTCAAGGAAACCACTCACTCTATCCTTTACCAATATTCCATGACATTTTCCTATTTTTTATGTTATCCTTATACTTATCCTTATATAAATCCATTTAAAAATAATTAGTATTATACATTGGGGTATCATAAAAGTATTAAACTCATATTTTCCAATAGTTAAATAATCCTCTGTTCTGATACAAACTATAATGAACCTCTATTTTCAAACATTAAAATTAATAAAATTTCTAAAAATACATAAAACATTGTACAAACAGAAGCCCAAATATTATACTATTCTAGTACCCTTTGAAACAAGTAAATATAAATACCAATACATTAGAGAGATATATTATATCCAACCAGGTTCTTCAATTCTAGCACCATTATATGAAACATCAAACCCAATGCATATTTTTAGAACCTAGGGAAGGAAACATAAAAAAGGTGGGAGCTTAGTTGCTCAGAAATGGTATACAAGGGAGATATATAAGAATAATCTTGGGAATAAGGGTGTGAGTATATGAACATGAAAAGAGAAGATCATACCATTCTTATCAAATATCTTATACATGAAACATTTGATAAATATTAGCAGCCTATAATACATTTATCATATAAAATTAATGAACATAATCCTCGAAAAAATAGCTTAGGAATAAAACATTGAATTATGTAAAACACATAAGAATATAATATGATCCCCATTGTATCCAAGGAATTTTTACAATGAAAATATTATTTTTATGGTTTAACATCCCACACAATCTTGAATGATATGATCCATACCCATGGTCATCTCGGTAGCACGATCTCATTACCTAGAAAATATTTATAGTCATGTTTTACTCCCAAAATTATCTTTGTACTCAAGTTTTACTCTGAATACAACCTTAGTATATGTCTTGATATTTCGATATTTACCAAACTAATTTGAGGAAGATATAGGTCACACCAATATAATAATGAATTCATAAACACATGTGACTGAAAATAATAAACAATTGTTTCATAACCAATGAAATGAAATGGGTTTCCTAAACATTAAATCATACAATAATCCACAAAAAATGATATAGTTTTTGTAATTATTTTATCAGAATCATAACCCTTGAAAGGGCTATGGATTTCATTAACATATAACCTATTAAATAAAATAAATTTTTAAATACCATTCCATTAAACATAACATAATATTAAAAAAATTAAAATTTTAATTGAAAATACATTTAAAACAGTAAAAGGGTGCTAGAAAGGTTTTTACAAACCATTTCATTTAAAACAATTTTCGTTCTTATAAGTAAATATTTAAAATGTTTTGAAAAAAACTTTACTAGAAAATATATGAATGAGGATTGATTTTTTTAAAAAACCATTTTCAAATTAATCATTATAAATATGATTGATAACAATTAAAAACCCAGTTTCATAAAAATACATTTCATACATTTTCTCAAAAATCATACTTCAAAAATTAATAAAAATGATATCAACAAATAATTGATGGTGGGTAAATTTGTACATGTCGTACAGGGGAAAAAGGAATATTCCTTTTTTATGGTAAAAGGTTATATAAGAACCCCATTCCGAAAGAGAAAATAACATTCATTTGAATTCATTAAAAAGAGAAAAAAAGGTAAAACACTTTTGATTATATATGGATATTAGTATAATATTATTGGAAACCCTTTTTATAAAATGTTTTTTTAATGTACAAAGATTTATGATTAAAGAAGGGGTAAAGACGGTATTTCATAAAAACAATCGTAACTATATTATGAAGAAAAGAGTAGAAAAAATGGTTCCAATACATGAAGAAATAATGAATAACTAAAGATTATGAGGTTAAATAGTGGTTATTGAGATATGCATCATAATATTTTATCAAAGGAAGAATAAACATAAATAATTTTGAAAAGTAATGAAATTGATCCAATAAACTCTTTCAACGGCGTAAATTCGAACTATATGTCCATGTAATAAAATTAAATTATAAAATTCATAAAATATAATTAAATGGTGTATATTGATTATGTAACATGTTAATGTAATTTTTTCCCCTCGTGAAAAAATATAGGTGCATAACATGGCATGTCTCTCAATGAAGGAATATTGGAAAAATAATACGTTTTCATTTCGGTAAATATTGAAACATAAACCCCATGAAAGTAATATCCTAAATTATAATTAAAATGAACAATAATTTAGTTCTATTTAGCATATAAAACATCCATTGTATGTATATACACCACACTAAAGGAATTGGTGGAGAATAAAGCTTTTATCTCACATAAATAAAAATGAGATGAAATTCCCTTACCCTGTGTCATGAATCTCATAATAGTCATCCAAACCATATATATTAAATATAAACTAATTATAAATCTTTTACAGAAACATATTATCAAATATAATTCCATATTTTATTTTATTATGTCCACATATTACCCTATTGTTAACAACCTTATGTTAAGGTTTCAGTTCGAGTAAGATCCTCTTTGTTCATCGCATGTGTCTTAATTTATGGAATATTCATTACCAATACATATATCATGATTACTCAATGAAAACAAAGATATTAATATATTATATATTAATTATATTTTTATTAGAATAATAAATTATATATATATGTATGAAATGCAACACACCATTCCTAGAGATGGTAAGTCATACATACCCATGAATGAAAATTTTGTTTTTATTGTCTTATTGAAAGAAATAAGAAAAATTAAATATATGTATATATAATTATAATATAATTAAAAATGAATTATAATGTTATAAATATCATATAAATTTACTAAATTCATTTTTAATAAATTCCTTGTAGTGTGTGAACAAATTACATCGCTTAGAAGGGGTAGTAGTATACACTTTCTCAAACGACATTATCGTATTTACACCAAATGGGATGTAAAATTATATGTGTTCTAAAAGGAATTATTAATCACAATTAAATAATAAATATAATATATTACATATTCAAATATTTTTTCATTGTATGTTCGACAATGATAGGTGGTAATGGGGAAATTAATAATCATTGTTTAGTCGGGTAGTAGTTCATCGAATGCGTAAATAATATGTTCATTACCCATTGGATGGAGGTGAGTGTATGTGTAGGTTTAAAACATATCAAAAAAACATCCTAATATAATTATTATACTTGTTTTTTAAAAATAAATGAATATATAGATTTAATGGGTTATAGATATAAAATCAAAGAAAGGAGCTTGAGAGAAGATGTTACCTCTTAATCGGGTAACTCCATTTAGATTGTGCGAAATGGTATAAGTGGATTGCTTTAATATGAGGGGGAATATTATTTTAGGATGGAAATTATGTTTATAATTTTATTTTGAACATCATTCTTGAACTTATGTAGCTTTATTGGTGTTAATAAGTGCAATATTCGGAGATCTTTTATATGAAAGGGAAAGGTCACACATAGAATTATTTGGAACCACATAGGTGTACACATGTTTTTACATATAAAAAGTTACACCAAACTAACAAAACTCAATAATGGAATGTGAATGGGCGAATAAGAGATATAAAATGGGTTTGTGGAACTTTATAGATTGTTTTTTGTCTTAAATTTATGGTTTAGTACATTATTAACATAATATTTCTCTTAACCATTGTGACTATTTTTAGTCACATTCTATAATATCTTTTTTTTAAAAAGAAATATTTGTTAAACATTATAAATTATTATAATACCAAATATGGAATCCATTTTTACAAATTCCAATAGAAAATATGATAATAATTAAATTCAATTCAATCTTTCTGAGAGGTCGACATTGCTGGTTTTTAAAGTAACAATGATCAACTGTTTCCCATGTTTTTATATCCAATTTCAATGTAAAATTGGTTCCAATGACATAAATTGGAATAATTGATAAAAAAATTTATATATTTAATATTTAAAAAAATTAAAGTATAATTTATACTTTTAAAGGAATAAATGAAAAAACAATCCTGAATTAAAACTCATTATTTTAATTGTTCATTAAAAAATGAAATCTTGTAGAAAAATACCAAAACATTATACTAAAATATTTATGTTCATCTTCCAAATATGAAGTTTATTTTCAAATTTTAAATTTTATAATAGTTCTAAAAGTATATTTAAAATTGGTTATCCATTAAAAGGCTTTAAAATATATTTATAAAAACTATAGGGTTTTGAGCATAAAATTGGGATTATTCTTATGAAATGTATATAAAATATATTGGATAAATATATTATTTATTAATATAAAAAATATATATTACATTAGTATAACTAAAGATTTATAATTAATTTAATTTATTATGGTAAAACAACATTGTGACCATAAAAATAAAAAAAATTTCCTTTACAATCAATTAGTTTTCATATTCCTTTCTAATTAATTTGTAACCAATAAATTGATATTATTTTATTGTAAACCATATATATTCATCAAATAATTAAATCTACTTAAACCCACTAATTTAAAATCTATAATATATATTATTAAACAAAATAATAACATTTTAATGATATATTATTGTTCAGTAAAAATCGGTCTTGTGTTCTACACAAGCCATTGAGGAGAGTCATTATGGTGTGCTATGCATGATAAACACACTATTTTATATATAAAAAGAAAACAAAGTCTGTGGATTATTAACTTGGTTCTACATATAACATAATTAAAACATATAATATAAACTATTTTCAGTTCTTCGTGAAATGTAAAATAAAATAATATTTAAATTAATTATTAATATTAATTCACAGAACCTAAGGATGTTACAACACTTGTCCTCACATAGAATAATCACTAATAATTAGTAACCCGTAATTAGTATTATTATAAAAAATATTTATTTCACATAAGGTATTATATGAATTTATCTAAAATGAAGGAAACTACACTGTACTCATTTTCTGTGGTTGTGTAATTTATATGTGTGTAAAACAATCCCTAATTACTAAGTTATGAAATGAGGGGTTTTGTCAATTTAATTTTATAGTGTGACACTCATATCATGATTTGATGTGTCGCATAGTAGCTTGAACAGATTATATTGGTTTTGTGGTTTCATTATTAATGATGCAGAAAACTATTATTTCAACTCATCAAATGATTTTCTATGCTCATCATCAACATTTAATATTACCTACTTTAATATTAATATTTAATTTTGTAGATAAATCGTAATTTAATATTTTAAAAATACATGGTTTAAAATTACATGGTCTGAAAATTTCATAACATACTTAACGTAGGTCAAATAACTGAATGAGTTGATTAATACAACATCATAATTATCCACCTAATGTCATTTCTCTGTTATTATGTGTCCTATCCTAATTAATCTTTTGAAAATGAAACTAATTTTTTTAAATTTTTTAACATTTCAATACTAAATTTATTTTGTTATAGAATTTAAGGAATTTTAAATTCAATGAATGAAATTATTTATGAAAATAATGAAATCATTGAGATATAACTCCATGTAGAACTCAATATTATTTTAGATAATAATCACCACACACCATTAAAATTTTCTTAGGGTGTATCATATCCAATGAGATATTATTTTACGTGAATATGCTAATATGAAAGGTGAAGGATGTCTTATATGTAATTTTTTTTAACTTAGTACCTGGTTGTATCTTGAGAAACCATCAAAAAAGAAACTATGGGATTTTTATTTAATAATTATAGAAATCGATAGATTAATGAGACAAGGATGTTTTATTTTTGAGTAACATGATTCATATATTTGTAATCTAGACACACTATCTATATATACTTGACTCCCATGGGGATCAGTTAAATGTTTTCCTTTTTTAACAGTCATCATGATGGATTTTTTTGGATAACCAATATGGTGTTGAATCATTTGTAATCCAATATAGGGTAAATGATTTCATCTGCTAAAAAAGTTTCTATATCATTATTAACAACATCCATGATGTTGGGATTAATTCATCTCTAATAATTTCTAACTTGTTAGGAATCACATTCTAAGAAGATTCTATGAGTGTAAAATTTGAGGTTGGTTTTGGGTAATCATATAAACTCTATCGTATGACTTGGAAATGTATTTTTTGAATCCTAATTAAAGTTCTTTCTGGGTAATGGGAAACATTATTAGTAGTTATCATTTTTAATTACCCTCCTTTAATAATGTATTTATACTTCAAAACACATTTATATTTCCTTATGTATTGGGTAGGGGTTTGTTATTATATAATAATGAATTCATGATTTCTACAGATAAATAATGGGTCTTGTGTCATGTCATCTTCTCTTACTAAATCATTGAAAATTTTGATTTAACATCTTCATATAACTCGGTTAAATAATGATCATTTTTCTTCCATCTAGTTCTTTCAAATGATATTTTTTCTCCTAAATCTATTAATATATGAAGCATACATTAATAATAAATTATATATATATATGTTATTTATGGGATACCATAAAAGGTGAGTGACTACATGAAGGATGTTTCAGGACATCAAGAAAATTCAAGTGTATTGTACTATCTCAATGTTTAATCATGAGAGTTAAATAAAGGATATTAATTATGTTCACTGTTGAATACATGTATGGTCTCTCAAGGATTATGGGAGAGTGGCTTGATGCAGTGTCTTCATACAAATAAGTACACAATATGTTTATGAAATGATTTTTCATCCTACTCCCACCAGTAGATATTCTACAACTTCATCTAATAAAATTGAGGATGTATTAACTAACAATACAACCAATTGTGTAGGATTCAATTCCCCAATAAGAAATGTTTAATTCACTAAGTGATGCATTAAATTTCTCAAATAACCCAGATCACATTATGTATTTGTAATTAAAATATCTAAAAATGTAGGGAATAGTTAATTCTTCTAGATCATGAATATTTTGTACAATTGGCAATGTGATAAGTGGTAAATCACCCTTTCCCAACATGATTAATTAATTTTCATCCATTAAACTTTTTTGATCTTTGTTTATTTATAAATTATGCACATATCACGATTTTTCAAATTTATTCTATGATTTTGAATGTGTATTATCATTATGAATGATCTCCTAAATCTATTTTGGAATTTGACCATATTTCACATTCAATTTCACAGTTAATGAAAAATGTAATTGTAAATGGGTGTCCTTATTTTCTATTTTTTCATCAATAAGTGTATTTCTATCAATTTTAATCTAGAAATTATTTTTTATTTATTCTTTTCCAATAATCATTTAAGGATGAATAAATCTTCATGATTCCATACAGATTCATTAAACACATGTTTTTCAGGTGATATAACTATTTTTAGCTTCATGTTGTATTAACATGTACACTTTACATGAAATTAGAAACTCTCTTCACAAGGTTTTTTCCTTGTTTCATGCACAAACTTTCATATAGATTTATGAAATTTCTAGATAAATCGTTTATAGTTTCATTTATCCCCATAAATCGTATTTTGGTAGGTTAATTTTTAGTGAACTAGAAATTGGATTATCAGGGTTCTTATAAGAAAACTATGTAAAAGAAAATAATAAAACACATATCTAAGTTTAATATTTTTTTCCACTTGTCTTCATCACAGTGATTTTCTATATTATCCCCGGGAGGTTGTAATCTTTGGTTTCAAGAAGCGATGACGAGTCAAATGTTCCTACCTCATGTACCCTATATTTCATATTTTTATTGTTCCACAATATTTTGTATTTTTTTTTGAAATATTTTCTATTAGACCTATAGAATCTGTAGGTGACTTATCAACCAATGATTCACCATATGAATCTTCTAGAATATTTTGATCATTATTGCGAGGTCCTTGGTAAATTAACTCATGGAATTGGAGATCCCCCATTTCATGACGTGGGAAATCACATTATATCTTCTTTAAATTTCAATGTTTCTTCTTATAGGTTGTATTGGATTTATTATCATATGAAAAAATATATTATATTGTATTGAGGTGATCTAGGATGTGGTGATGAATCATTCCATGAATCATATTTCTCGATCTTCACAATCATTAATGTCCCATGGTTTTATAGTTAAAAACATTTACTTATCCAATACATTGATTGTATTGGTAATTCAATCCACGAAAATTGGTCTTTAGAAGCTTTTCCTGATCTAAATCATGATAAAACAAACCCCAATTCATGGGTATGATGATTTTTGTTTTCTTCTGATGGACCATGAAATTGTGGAATCACGTTATTCATATTGACGTGTAATTGGAAATTATATTGTTTAGTCTGTGAAATGATTCCATTATATTTAAGGGTTAACTGTGGCATTTACAGAAAATGTAGGTTCTGGGTGAGATTTATTACCACAACATCAAATTAATAGGTAACACTAAATTTTTTAGTTGGATCTAATAATTGATGGTTCTATGTAAAATAGAATAATTTAGAGGTGTGATCTATATTTAAATTGGTAGTAATAATCGTTGACTAAAAGTTAGAGCATGTATCATTCAAGTTTAATTTAAAATTGATTTATGGAGAATTTAATAAAATAAATACATATATTAGGATATTTTTTTGTTGGTGAATGTTGACCATGTGAAATGACCCCATCAAATTACCTTTATTGAATTTTGGGGATCTAATAATATAATCCATCTAGATGTTATCCACATATAGCCATATGATCATCGATAAACACCAATCGATCTCTGGGTGCTAGTGCGATGATTATAATGTCTTTTTTTGTTGGTTATAGATCAATCATTATCCATACTTTATAAAATGTCACATTCACATCTCATCCATGAGAGAGTGTGATATGGTGGAGTTGAGATAGAATGTTTTGTGGGTAATAATTCGGTATTCTCAATTTGTTTTCCTAATCATCTCAAAATAAAAGTCATATATATTTAGAGTTGGAATCTATGATATAATATTTTTAATTCCATACCATCCATTTAATAAAATTTATTTCCTTTAATAAAACCCATTCAACATAATAATAATTATATTATAATATTTTGTGGTGCATTACAACATGAACAATAAATAATATTATTTAATGATCTGGTTAAATAATAATTTTTTACCGCACTCGTTATTGGTATGTTCGGAATCCTATATCATTTATTAAACAACTGAATATATATTTTATTCACAAATAAAATTATTTTTGACAAAATAGTAATAAAATTATATAAAATATTCAAATAAATTAAATAAATATTTTCATCACATACAAGTGAATAAATATTTATTAAATTTATGCAATCAATATAACATGAATAATATTTTCCCCAAACTTCGAAATGATATTTATTCCATTAAATAATCAGAAATATTATTTAATCATGTACAGCTTAAAAACATAATGTGTTCCACTCTAGGATTATATTCATTTTCATTAATTAGGACTTCATAAAGTTGAAGATTAATATCTAGAAATGGGTCATGGAACCCAAGGGAATGAATATAAAGTTGCAATATCGACATCCACATATGAACACTCACTCCACAATATAATCAATTTGTCACAAAAATTAATAAAAATGTTTATATAACAGTATCATAAATTTATTTTAATGATAATTATTTCATTTAATTTATAAAATAACCATGTAATCACACAACTTCCATATAAATTAACGCAATAATAATATTTCAATGAAGGGATGACAATTAAGCCTCTATAAAATGGAAGGGAAAAATCTTTCATCGAATTATTTATTAATGGTATTTCACTCATAACACACCAAACATATCCAAATTTATCATAAATTATTGTCTTAAAGGTTGATAAAATACATATATGTACAAGGGTTTTATCATGTATTATTATTAATAATAAATTATAAGGATTTTCATATGTGCTCATAAATAGGAATATCCTATTACACCAAAACATTGAGAAATTTGACTAGTAGGTATGTTCTCCTTTTCTATTTTCTTAGAGATTACCATGTCAAAACTTCATGACATGAAGCATATTCTGCTTAAGAGTAATCACACGAAGAGTTTATGTTCTATGTGTCTTGTCATAGTATGTTATCCAACCAGAGAACATTATTTAAGAATATCTTCATATAATATAAAAGTTGTCATTATAGTTGGGAACTTATATAATGTTTTGAAGGTGATGCACACTCTATGAAATTATTACATTTGATTAATATTGAAAAAATAGATATATTTAATAAAACATTTAATAATATTATATAAATTTATTATTAATACAAAAAATCTAATAAAATATTGTCCTTGGACACCTACTCCAGAAAAATCCCTCTCAGAAAATAACCAACTGCTTATGAAATTCAGTATCCTATACATCACATGATAGTCTTAATTCCATTATGTCAATGATTTATTCAAGCAGTCCTCTTTGTTGTCTTCTAGGGAAATTATTTTCCCTGCAACTTCAGCAATTTGTGAAAAATACTTCAACATATGATACTTCCAAACTATGTTCTTAATCCAATGAATTGACCTAGAATCTGTTGAAGTATCCACCACTAATGTATTTTGACAATATATTGTTATAAGATATTAACTAAAAGATACCATAGAAAGATCTTCTATAATAAATCACATCCAAAATTATAATTTAGAATCCTCTAAATCCATACTATACTTATAATCTAACATAGAATATTCAATCATATCTTACTTTGAGTTCACCCATCTCACTACACCTTCATTCAATGGGATGATATATCTCGTTTGTTACTTCATGTCATCTTTGATCACTTTAGAACTATAATCTACATATCATCTTAGGACTACTTCATCATATACACCATAAACTAAGGACACATTCTTAGTACACCTAAGATACATAAGGATATCCATGATTTCCATCAAACAGTCATCACCTGGATTTTCTTGATATCTTCCTACTGCACATTAATCTATGTAAAAACCATTCCTTTAATATTTCATGATACATGTGACTTACACAATTGGTGATTAAAACATAATCCATTTCATTTAGTGTCTTTCATTGGGACTCTCATAAAAAGTTTTACTATAAAAATTAATCTCATGTGTCACATCCAATAATACCCTCTTGGATTACTTCACACTGAATCAGTATAGTATATTGCCAATTTATGTATTTTTTCTTACAACGAGAAACCACTTTGATCTATCAGGATGGATCTTGATCCCAATAATATATGATACCTCAGACAAGTCCATTATGAAGAATAATTTATTCAACAAAACCTTAGCATACTTTAGGACTTTTATTTTGATTCCAATGAGTAATATGACATCAACATGTACTTTTAAGAACACACCTTCTCTCCTACTAATCCATTTTTAAATACTTGACCCAAATTCATTCTTTATTTAATTAAATTTCACTATAGATTCATCAAAATGAATTTTCCATGACCTGGATGATTTTTCTAATCCCTAAATTGATCTTCGTAACTTGCATACCCTATTGGAATCCTTTATAGTCACAAAAACATTGATTCATATTCATATAGATATCATCCAAATGGTTCCCATTAAGGAAGTGCATTTTGAAATCCATCTTCCACGTATCTTATTTATTGAATGCATTAATGAAAATTATAATTCTCATGTATATCATCATTACAACAGGTGAAATGATTTTCTCGTAGTCAATTCAATCACATTATTTAAACTCTTTTTCAACCAATCACTCCTTATATGTATGTACTAGTCCTTCTATGTCCATCTTAATCTTGAAAACCAATTTGTAAATAATTGGACACAAACCTAATGGAGGGTCTACCAAAATATAGAATTTTCATTGAAGATGCAACCCATTTCAGAATTCATGGATTATTTCCACTTGGAATCATCTTTTCCACTTACCAATTCTTTTTATTATAGATGATTATTATTATAAAAAATTAATAAATAATCATCCATTTTTATTAAAAACCATTTCATAATGGTTCTCAAGGAACCCTATAACTTCTACACAGTAAATGTGTCTCTAGAACAATTTCTCTGTCCTTGACGCATTGTGGAATTTGATAATGTTCCATCTGTTATATATCATGAGCATGGAATTAATCGAAGACTATATTTATCCCACTGTCACTTTTAGATGTAATATCCTCTTCAGGAAATGTGGGATTCATTTCAACAACATCTGTTTTGTCTAATTTATTGTAGATATAGTATCAATTTTATTCTTTTGGATAACCTATAAATATACATTTCAAGCCTTAGAGTGAAATATTGTCTCTTTAAAAGGATATAACAAATTCTTTGTATCCCAAAAAAGTTAATTAAAGCAATATGGGTTTATTTACATTCAATAATCGGTATTTTATACCATCTATTACATTATATGGATTTTTTTACTAGATAATCTATAGTTTGTACTACGTATCAAAAATGTGATAATTGATGGATCACATGAATCATCATTGATCTCACTATGTCCAAAACGTTTCGGTTGATCCTTTAATTTATACCATTCTAATAATGTTTATAAGGTGGGTTGAGTTTTGATAAAATACCAAACATCCATTGATAATAAATGAAGCCTTGATTAATATATTTTGAACCAGAGTGTGAGTATATTTTCATAATATTCTTGCCATGATGGTTCTCAACTTCATTCCAACATTAAATTAATATATCAAAATAGTCCAACGTATACCTCATTATATAGACATATAAATATCTATTAAAAACAACTATACAAGTCATTAAGTATGAGCACTCACCCCTTTGTTCAATTTAAGATGTTATACACAAATTGGTACAAACTAATTCAAGATTCTATTTACCCCTATCACCTTTCCGGCTAAATAGGTATTAGTACTTTATTACTTGTAATCATGTGTGATATACACTATGTGGTTTTACTTCAAAAGAGTCTATGTATCCATGTTTACATAATTTAGTTTAGATATTTTCATTTACATGACATATCCAGTTATTCCAATGTATGGTGTGTTATGAGTCATGTGATATAACTTCATTATCGATTTCCATTTTTTGGATCATGTATTCAATCAAATTGTTACAATAACATAAATATAACTTACCATAAAAATTCTATATTTATAAAATAAGAATCATTTATTCCCAATATTAAAAATAAATCCATCTGTTTTATGTTTGGTTACATAAATAATTTTTTTTGGAAACTGAAGGCGGGTATTAGAAACCCTTTATAACCATGATCATTCTAGTTGGGAGTATGAGGTGGTAGTCCTTGATAGATACAACGATATGTTTATCTCATTTGGCTAATCAAAGAGATACCTATACCATTTAATAATTCATAATATATATGTTTGATATATTTGAATACATATTTGAGCACCACATGTTTTATAAACTAACCAATTTGTAGAAATTTGTAAATTTCTCTTAATAAAAATCACAATGAAAGATTCTCCATGATACATTTGATCAGGGAAATTTTTATTCTAGTGGCTCTTATTTCCTGATGACTAATAGACAACATCAAGTTTCTTATCATTCCATTTGATCTTTCTTTTCTTGGAAGGTAGTGAAGATGCTTTGGGCTTAAAGCTCTTAGCTTTCCATTTCAGTTTGTTCACTATATGGATGGAATGTTTTCTTTGAGACCTGATGAAATTAAAATATTATCCTTTTATAGTTAATAAAATTTATCATTTTTCATTCTTTAAACACAATGTTAAACTTATACTGCATATGACACTAAATTAAAATGTATTGCACACAAGACTATGTTTTACCACCTTTTAATACAGAACCTATTTTAAAATTTTTTTTGACACTTTTATGAATTTTAATTATAAAAAATGAACATTATTTTAGAATTCTTAATATTAAAATTTTCTTATAGGAAATTATTGGGATTTTTCTGAGAAATGTAATTTTTATAAATAGTGAAAACTACTGCGATTTAGTTAAAAAAATCCATTCCATTTAAATAATTATTTAAAAATAATTATATTTTAGATTTTTTTGAGTCAAAATAGATCAATTATACAATTATATATTTAATTATCTTCATCAGATTCAATTTCAAACTAAAATAGATTATAAAATCTTAACAGACTTTTGAATGTTTTCTAGGTTAAAAACATGTTATTTCTCCTCATTTACATGTTTAGAATTAGTCTTAATTTTCCAACATCTGTGAATTAAAACTTTAAAATCCATAATAAAGAAATGTAATTAGTATTATATTTTTTTCTAATAATATCAATTTATTGTTTTGACCAAAATTACTAGTGAATGTAGTTAAAATTAATTATGGTGATTAAGGTTTGATTAAGCATATCAATGGACTAAACCATACTATTAAAGAACATAATGACCTATAAATATTCCAAAAAGACCTTTTATACAAATATTTATACCATTTATCAACTTTTTTAAAAATATATGTGTTCTTTTGATATTATAAAATGGATTTTCCCTATATTAAAGGGTTAGTAAGGAAGAATTCAAACATGGAATTTTCATTACCTTTACATTTATAAAACTTTGATATATGTTAAAAATATCATATTTTGAGTTATAGATATAATTTTAAAATATATATGTGTTATTATTATCCTATATATTTTTTAAAAAATAGAGATGGTTCGGGAAATAAAATTGCCTATGAAATGACAATGTAGTGCTTATTTAGTTAATAATTAACTAAAATAAATGATAATATAAATATTAAAAGTGAAGTTAATTTGTTGAATTACAATAATTATTATTTTTTATATATAAATATATTATCTTAAAAACATGTAAAAATAATTTATTTTAATTCCAATATATTATTTATATGTCAAAAATAATATTTAATAAATAATTTGAAAATTGTTATTAATGTTATCTTAGAATAAATAAATATTATTAAATGGTTTAATATATTATAAATATTCTATTCTATAAAGTGGTTTTTTAGTGTTAATAAATATTAAATATGTTATATTAAATTTCCTATTAATATTTCATGTTTATCATATTTTACATTATACTATAAAAATGTTTTCAATGCGGTCTCGGTTTAAGTAGTGTTTTAGTGCATCACAAGTACTTGTTTGAAAATTTATTTTCAAAATACATGGAATAATTATATTATAAATTAGTTATAATATATATAATTCAGTTTCTATATTTTTTTAAATAAATATCAATATATTTAAGACTTGATGAATAAATAAATTAGATTAGAAAACAATATTCATTAATAAAAATTGGAATGATAAAATTGTGAAATTATAATGGTTAAGGAACCAAAAATTTATATTTCACTTATTTTTCCGTGGTTTATGTTTTTCTAGATAATTATTATCCTTTAATCCCTTATTTATCGATTTTTTGGAATATTAACTAACATTGACCTCCCCATAGTGAATACATTTTTTTATTTACAAAACTGTCACTCCCCCTCTACTATAAAAAAGAAAATCACTCTATTATTTAATCACACTTCTCATGAAATGTTGGCTCATCAAAAACATATCCAATATATATCTTAATTTTAGTCTCATATACCTAGAATCATACCCTTGGGTATAAATCAATTCCAGGTTTCATTTGGTACTAACCAAATAAGGTTACCTGATTAGAAGGTAACACCTTCTCTTATGATTTCAAATTTCATTTCTATTCTCAACTACATATAAAATTTTTATTCTATAATTACATTATCACCATAGTATCCAAAATATAGTAGTATTTTTTATGAAAAGGGTTAGACCAATATATAAAAAATACTCCATCCAATGGGTAATGAACATATTTTTTCTTTTAACTTCGAACTACTACCTCACGAAATGATGATTGTTCAATTTTCTCATACCACCTCACATGGTTTCCATTGTAATGGACAATATATTTCTATATTATAATTATTTTATTTATGTTGTCTACTAATTATGTAATTTATTTATATCATACCTTTATTCTATCTATGGAATGTAAACACGATAATTTTGTTTGAGGAAGTGTGGACTACCGCCCCCTCCAAGAGATATGATTTGCTCATACCATACATGGAATAAATAAATGTGGTTTGTTCATATACCAATATAACTAATAAAACATAAATATATTACATTAATTATTATATATATATATTTAATTATTTATCAATTATTTTTATATTAAAATGAAATGAATGTAGCGTTCAAGCGTACATACGACATACCATCACCATGAATAGCGCACTTCTTATATAATCTCTAAATTTTATAAACCATTATAAATAAATATTTACTAAATATATAAGATTCCTTTTCATTATTTATATTTTTATGATGATGAATCAATGGTACATTTTATAAGAACAACAAATAAATTGTTAAAACAAACTCGATAAACCAGGAAATTAACACCCTAAAGTGTACCAGTAATTGAGGATTGTTAAAAAACTGTGTAATAATGTATTGTAAGTAGTTAATATATTATATTAAAAAAATTATTATGGTTCTATTATTATTATGTAACATATTTTAATCCACTATAAATGAGGATAAATACCTCACAACAAATCAATGTTTAAGGTAAGGGATTTCGTCTAAATTTACATTACATTGAGAAAAAAATTTAGTTACTCCCAAATTCACTTGTATTTGGTGTATATACTTTCCTTTATGAGTTTTATCATTTATATATTTACTCACATTATGTTATAAACATCATTTAATTCTTTTGAATATATTATTTAAGGGAATCAATGTGGTATGTGACACATTGGAATGTTTAAATACTATTTTTCCTCAAGAATGATTTAATGTCCACAACTCTGGTTATTAGTCATCCTCCTCAAAAGTATTATTGATAAATCCTTTTTCTTTATTCAATATGGATATTTGAAAAATCATATTATTTATTTAATTATTTAGTATGTGTAATACTTTGTACTAGTAGACATGGGTTGGGTACCGTTTAAGGAAAGCCCTATGTGGTGGGACCGTTGAATGAAAGGACCACGATGCATCTGTCGACTCATGAGACAAAATACATAGATAGATGACTTAGATGGGGTTTTAACCTATAGCTAAACCATCTTATAAAAGAAATTGATGGAACCAGTTCCATTTAAATTTGAAACATGACTTCCAATAATTGACCATTTCATTCATTTAGACCTACTAATTATATATCCATTGTATTTTATGTTGATATATTTATTGATTAATTTCATATTTTTATAATTGATTAATGGCATGTGGTTTAGATTCATACATTACCATATATATTGGGACATGAATATTGTTATTAATGGAAATTTTATTTTTATTTAACTTTCCATATACATTGATCCATTACTTCTACATTTGTACTTACCCTTAATGAGAATTTTAGCTCAACCTTATTATCTTTATATCCCCAGAATATAAAGAAGAGAGAATTGAATATCATTTCATGGATGAATATTATTTAATTTTATTATGTAGAATGTTTTATATTGTATTATGAATGTATTATGGGTAATATGCATAAAATCTACTTCTCTAGGACTAATAAACAAAAGATTCCTTTAAGATTTTATTCCTTATAACAATTCCAATTTAATGTAACAATGCACCAGCTACGAGGTTCTGTGGTTGGGAAAATATAGTTGGTATCAGATGATGTTTATCAACATCCTTCGACACTTTATTTACAAATCATAGATTATGGAGCACAAAACTTTTATATAAATTTATGATAATTGTATATTAACATCATATATTTTTGTAAGATTAAATATTATTAGGTAATTCATAGATATTCAACATTGTCTAGATACTACAAGTGGACATGATTCTGGCACAAATGTACCTTGGAGTAACAACTGCAACAAGCTATTTCAGGCCTGACTCAATGTAACTTGGTATATGACAATGGGTTTTACTATGCACATGTTTTGACACACAGGGGGGATATGATTGGGATAACTGACATTTTATTTGCCTACCATTATTAAGGATTTATTCCCCAAATTTACAATAGTTTATGATTTATGGATTTATGATGCATAAATTTTTGTTATGTTATATTCCATGTCTATAGTTATATAATTTTCATGATTTTATTAGCTAATATACATTATTTCATTATTTAGAAATGAAAACTAGTAGAAGTAATGTGAACCTCACTGATGCATGTTATCTGAATTGTATGTTGGATGAAATATTTTATAGTCTTAAAAAAATTTCAATGGGAAATATTCTCCAAGAATATTATCATCATATAAGGACATAGTATCATGTATTTATGTTATTAGTAAAGAATTCTCAGATTATTATTTCTATAAAGGAAAAAATGATTGAAATAATCCATACGAGCACCATGTATAATGGAATGAGTCAAATAAGGTAAAGAGGATGATGGATATTCTGACATGTGATAATTTTGTTGGTAAATACTATGATGAATTCTTGAAAGGAATGGGGGATTGTTATAATTTTGGAGAAAAACCACACCAATTTCATGAATATAAGGATAATAAAAATGGTTCCAGTATTCAATGCTTCCACTACATGGTAACGAGACACTATGAAATTAAATATCCAAAGAGTCAAAGGAATATACCCTAGAAGATGTTATTGGAATTAGATAATGTAATGATACTACTGCTGATGAGAAGGAGTGATTAATATACTTGATAAATATTTATTTAATTTTAATATTTTTTCAATAATATACAAGATATTAGAATTATGGAATATATGACTATCGTATTTCTGTATTTTATGTTGAGGATTTGAGATCATATGTTGAATGTTAACAAGATTAGTTATTAAGTAGATATTTAAAATTTACAGAAAACATGTGATTAATGGAAACAAAAACCTTATTACATTGTTAATTTTATGAACATAATGAAAAATGACTTACTGGACGATTTCTATCTACCTTGGAACTATATAATGGCTTGTGGACAAGTGGTCAATTATATCAGAGATTGAGCTTACAACACTTTTCGATTTAAGTAATATATCCAATAATATGATTCTTACTTAAGGAAAATGGAATAATGAATATTTCTAATAAGTTATTATGTTAATTAATGTTATTACCAAATTCCAAGAGGATATATGGTGATGTTCTTAACATGTCTGGAATTTCAAAATTTACAGCTAATCCACGATGACTAAAGTATAATAAGAAGTTCACATTGAATGTTTAATGACTTCCATTCATAAGTGGTTTGATCAAAAATCTATTAGAATATATAATAGTTAATAAAATGGTTTATGATTATCATTGGATTATATTTTAGTTGGTAATGTATTACTTCACTATATGTGGTATCATGTGATAAGATACGATGTTTAAATAGATCAAGGCGTAATCAATGGAAATGATTATGTATATAAAAATATATATTTACTTTTATTCATATGAAGTGAGTGATTTCAAAAACTATATTAGAATAATAAATAAAAAAACTTTGTATTAGTACATTCATTTTATATGAATAAAATTGCCTCTTAGATCAATGTCTATTTTTCCTTCTAATTGTTTAGTTTATCTTTACCTTGAACTCTTTCAATCACCATCATAACTTGATGGAATGATTTTTCTTTAATATCCATATTTCTATTTCCCACCTTAACATTCCTTCTACGAAACCTAGATATGTGTCCATTGTACTTCCCTTTTTTATCTTATTAATAAAATGATATATTTACCATTTTTATGAAGTGAGTATTTCAGTAATAGTTTATTTTAAATCCATACATTAATTACATCAAATTTAAATTTTGATGACATGATTTAATTAAGGTGTAGATAATGTGACACCCTAATACATAATAATATTTACTATTAATATAAAATAAAATTTTGTTGTGGGCATACTTTATACACGATGTGACATATGATAAATACAACACTAAATTAACATGTGTTACACAGAAGACTATGTTTTACCGCCATTAATGGAGAATCATTTTTAAAGATAAATAATGATAAATTTATAAAAATAATTTAAATTAAAATAAATTTTAAATTCATTATGTTGAAATTATATTTGGTTGAATTGTTTTGATTTTTCTGAGAAACTCAATTTTTTGATAAATAGTCAAAATGACTTCAATTTTATTAGAAACAAAATTATCATTTAAATAATTATTAATGATGATTATATTTTAAATGTGTTCACGAGTCAAACTATATCAAAAATTAATATATTTATACAATTAATTTCATTATAATCCATATTACATTGCTGTTTAATATAAAAATATAATATAATTTTGTACATTTTTCTACATAAAAAATCCAATATTTCACCCTATCTGTGGGATTAGTGTTAATTTTAATTATCTCACTTCTAGGATTATAATTTTGAAAATCTAAAATAAAGTAATGTAATTATTATGATATTTTCACTAATAATATATACTTTAATTTTGGATAAAAATTATTACTAAATGTGATTAAAACTGATTACGTTGATTATGCTATGATTATGCTTAATAATGGACTAAACCTTAATATTAAGTAACTAAATAACCCCAATACATGTCCAAAATACATTTTATACAAATAAGATGACAATGTACCCACTTGTTTCGTAATATTTGAGTTCAATTGATATTAATAAATTTATGTTCCCGATAAAAAGTGTATGAATCGAAAAAGACAAAAATGTAACTTTCTGTACCTTTAACATTTATAAAGCATTGAGATATGTAAATAACATCATATTTTAGGAAATATATATCATTTTAAAAGATATATGTGTTAATTTTACCATAATTAATTATACATAAAATTTATATGTGGTTTAGGCACTTATCCAATTTATGAAATGTTGTTGTAGTGACTATTTTGTTCACAAATAATTTAAATAAATAATACTATATATATTTAAATTGACATTAATTGATTGAATAATTTTCCTTATTGATTTTCATATATGAATATATCATCTAAACACATGTGATCCTACTATATTATTATTCCAATATAATATTTATATTTGAAATTTAAAAATAAATATATATTTTAGAAATTGGAATTATTTTAATTTTACAATAAGTGAGTATTATTAAAAGGTTTAAAATAATTTAAAATTTTATATTATTACAAGTGATATTTAAGGGTAAATAAAAATTTAACAAGTTCTATTAACAAAACAGATAATCATCTATAATTAACATACAGTCCTTTGTACTCTAAAAAAGTTCTAAACGCGGTCCGGGTTCAAGCAGCGTTTTTAGCACACCACATTTTTTTTTATAAAATTATTTTCTAAAACATAAGGGAACATTATTTTATAAATTATATATAATTTTAATAATTAATTTGATATAAATTGTATAATAAATCTCTATTTTATATATTCTTACTAGTTAAATTAATTCTATTAAAAATAACATCCTTCAATAAAAACCAAAATTAAAAAACAGGGGGAAACATAGAGGTTATGGAACCAAATATTTTAAATACACATATTTTTGTGTCGATGATATTTTTAAAGTCCATTATTCTCCTTTAATTCATTTTTCAACATTTTTTAGGCACATTGGTAATATTGACCACCCAATAGTGAATACATTTTGGTATTGTCAAATGTGGCACTCCGCCTCCATTATAAAAAGGAAATCACTCTACTCATTCATCAAAAATCTCAAGACACATTGTATCATACATTATATATAAAAATAGTCTCCCAAAAAACCTCCCCTCTACATTGATTCCACCCCTTGGGATTAAATTAATTAAATTATTTTTGGTGTATAGACCACAATCGGTTACCAGATTAAGAGGTAACACTTTCTCTCATGATTTCAAATTTCATTTCCATTCTCCAATCCCTATTCTATTCTTACTCAATTTTTAAAAAACCACAGCAGTATAAAAAATATACGAGTATTTTTTATGATAATTTTTTGACATAAACATAAAAACACATCCATATAATGGGAAGTGAACATGCTGTTTTTTTGGACGATGAACTACTGCCTCGCGAAACGATGATTGTTCAATTTTCACCAACCACCTATCATGGTGTCCATTATAATCGGTAATATATTTATATATGATATATATTTAATTTATTATGTATCATTATTTAGTAAATTTTAATTATAAATTACTTTACGGTTATCCATATTGTGTAAATATGATAATTGTTTCTGAGGAAGTGTGGACTACCGCCCCTTAAAGTGAAAAGATTAATTCAATCCAAACAAAAAATGTATAAAGGATGTTTTTAATAAACCTATATAATGTATATATAATATATAACATATATGTTATAATGGAAATATATTTTAAATATTTATGATTTGGTTTTAATTATTTGAATGTAATAATGAAATGAAAGTATCGTTCTGGCATATGTACGTGTTATCGTCTTCATGAGCGGTTCACTTCATCAGTAATATCCAAATATTATGAACCATTAAAAATAAATATCTAATGAGTATATAAGAAAATTTAGTTATTTTTCACATTATAGATATTATTAAACCATGATATTTTTTATAAAAACCACAAATAACATGTTATTGCATATTTGACAATCTAGGCAATTAACCCCCAAAATAGTCAAACCAATGGACGATTGATAAAAAATTGGTAATAAACTTTTTTAAGAAGTAAAAAATGATATAATAAACATTATTATGGTTCATGTATTATTAAATAACATATTTTAATTCATTATATATTAGGATAAATACCAAAAAGAAAAGGAAGGATAAGAGGTATGTGATTTTGTCAAAATTTACATTCCATGGAGACATAATTTTTGTTATGCACCAATTCACAGTTATTTGGTGTTTATATATTACTTTCAATGTTGTATATTTAATACCATTATAGTAATTATATTCCAAATTTCATTTAATTCATGTAGAATTATGATTTATGGTATTCAATATGGTATGGGACAAATTGGAATGTTTAGATATCACTTTTCCTCAAAAAATAATTTATTTTCCACAACCATTATTATTACTAATCCTCCTATAAGTAATTATTTAAAAATACATATTATTTATAAAATATTGATATTTGGTAACTAATATTATTTATTTGATTATTTAATATGAGTAATTCTTTGAACTAGTAGACATGGGTTGGGGACTGTAAAGGAAATTCCCTACAAATTTGGGACCGGGGAATGAAAACTTATTAATGCATTAGTAGTCTCATGAGAATAAATAGTCGGATAGATGCATTATATGGTTATTACCAAATAGTTAAACTATCTTGTGAATGTGTTTTATTGTATTATTTCTATGTACCAGGGAAACATGGCATCCAATAGTTAATTGATTCCATCCTTTAGACTCTATTGTTATGTATCGATGAGATCTTATGTCGACAAATATATTGATTTAATTCATTATTAGGTTATTGATAAGTGGAATTATTTCTAGTTTCTTACATTTATATATATATATTTCCTTTTCTATTTTTTTAATGTAATTTTCATTTAGTTACATACCTTCCCATTTATATTGATTCATTATATCTTCCATTGTATATACCCTTACTGAGAATTTAAGCTCGCCCTTATTATGGTTAATTCCCTAGGTAATGAAGAATATAATATTGAATAAAATTTCAATTATGGATTTTATTTCAGTTTACTGTGTTGAATGTTTTAGTTTTTATTCCAAATATATTATGGGTAAGATGTATGTAATCTGTTTTTCCAAGACTACTAAACTAGACGGTCCTTCATGATTTCTTCCTTGTAATAATTACATTGTAATTTAACAATGCATTGGATATGGGATTCTAGGGTTAGGGTGGTACTTTTTTTATTCTCAATATCCATATCTACATGGCAAAGAATAGTAATATGATCTGGAAGAAACTTCTCAATGTTCATTATATTAAAATTCAAAAAACAAAACTGTGATGCTTTAAGGGAGTTATACTGGAATGAGATCAAATACCAATTCTTTGGGAAAATAAAACCCCATAACCTATAAATGATAAATGTAGCTAATGATATTTACTATATGAGTCCTATCAAGGGAAACCTATTCCTGAATTCTTAGAAAGAGCATCTTTTAACCTCCAACTGTTCCATTCTAGATCTATCCTTATAAATCCCACAAAGGTGCTCAATAATACTACACACATACATCATTTCATGAGACATAATTAGTTCACTATGTATCAATGAAAGCATCATACATTGAACATAGAGTAAATTTATCAAAAGGTTGTCAAAGAATAGGAACTTTTCATCACTCTCCTATTTAACTTGCGTATTGGGAAATGATGATTCTACCATGTAATATTTCAGTTTTTGGAATATCACAACCTGAAGGAGTATAAAACACTCAAAGAAGTTAAGGTTAGTTATTATGATACTTCTCAACTGTATTTATTGTATGGCCATTGTGGATGAAGAACATGTGATTTTATTCTACAATTAAATTGATCATATTATTAGTACTTTTTGTATTATAATATATGTGAGACATAATAAATTTAATATAATTTTATTAATTAAATTAACTTCCTAATATTTTATAAAGTCACAATATCCATCACCTTTGAACTCAAAATATATATTTTGCATAACATTAATTTTTAATGGATCCCCATTAATTTTCATAATGATCCACATTTTGTCCATGAAAACCATAAAAAAGTAATCAGGTTAAAAGTCATGAAAACTATGGATTTTCAGATCCTTGATTCATTAGGTGGATTCACCTATCCTAAAATTATGTTTTCTATATTCTTAGACACATTCCCAAATATCTGTATTGAACATAATTTTTCTATTAAACTCAATAAAATTAATGTTCATTATACCCAAAACTCTCAAGAGAACTCCCCAATAAAAGTAAGTGTTCAAACATAGGCCATGT
Source organism: Viscum album (assembly GCA_963277665.1). Classification (NCBI taxonomy): domain Eukaryota; kingdom Viridiplantae; phylum Streptophyta; class Magnoliopsida; order Santalales; family Viscaceae; genus Viscum; species Viscum album. The sequence continues at coordinate 1,684,144,416 of OY728158.1, forward strand.
ACTACACATAGTTCTATATTTTCATTTTCAATCATGTAGTGGGAGTCTTAGTCTGACATCATATTTAATTGAGGGATTTTAATTTATTATTAACAAGTTTTTACCTTGTTTTATTCTTTACAAATCTTGTTTATATTAAGTGGATTTCACTTAATTAACTAACTGTTTTGGATAAAACATTTACACATTATTCATTTTTAAATTTCTATATTTTCAAATAAATTAATTTATTTTTGTGATCACATTCATCCATCCATAAAATTACTAACCACCTGGATAGATGTAATAAATTAATTAAATTAACCCTTCATGAAAATTATCTAATGTTTGATTTAAATACCAGATATTAAATCAACCTATGACCTTGGAGAAATAGCTCATACTACAAGTCATGGCAAGGGTCACATCATTCAAACCTTCAACCTATATATATCCTAAGATGGAATTATTGTGGTTCTTCCTTGAACTACCTTTACATGACATAGGATTCTTCATTAATACAAATTATATATTACATACACACAGCTGAGGGGAAAAATGATTAGTTATATAGGGTTACATTAATATACTTAGACACATATGTCCTACATAATAATAGAGGGATGGAACTCAAAGTCCATCATATAAGTTAATATTAAATAATTTAAAACTCATTAAATAAATTAAATTCAATCATATATCATATACATAGGTCATTTTCATGATCATAAACATTCATAGATGAAATTAATACACAAAAGTAAATGTCTAGCATTAATTTCCTTATTAGTTTTCAATTATTATTATTAATAAATTTTTATTAATTAATTAATTATCTGTCAACTTAATTATCATACGATATTAGTTATATATACCCCTAAATAATGGAATTAATTATAAATAAAAGGAACCACCAATATTGACATATTAATTATTAAAAATTATTTGAGAATTTAAAATTATTTAAATACATTAATAAAATTTAGAACACAAAAAGGTGTTTGAATCAATACAATACAATTTTAATTTTTCAATATTTATATATATGTTACAATTAATTTAATCCATTAATGGGAGACTACATGTCATGTACATAAAAATACACTCCATTCACCTCAGTTACCATATATATACATGTCACATGCCTTGGGCTTTAGCATTTTACTAAACCAAAATAAATATTGTTTACATGCCAGCTACACACCCTGTATCCAATTATTATGAGCTAGGATGTCCAAATCAATATACGGTGTGACATAAAAGGACCATATGTAATTAATTACACATCACTTCTAGATAAAATTATCAAGTGTATACAGCGTGGGCCTTATCTGCACACCGTGTAACCCAATTTTATCATCCAACGATTTGTCAATCCTTGAGGGAATCTCCAATCATTTTCATTATTACATAAACCATAAATAAAATTAAATACTGAACGAACATGATAAAATTTCCATAAATTTTTAATTGATATCATATTAAATAATGAATAACTTGACATGAAAATATAAAAAAAAATTGTAAAGGAAATAATTAAGAATATAAACGTGGTGATTCTAATACAACATCATTATTTCGGGCATAGAAGAAGTTTGAATAGGTGGGAGATATATTAAACTTAATTTTAATATTCATTTTCTGAAGTGGGGATCTTTCATTCCAAATTCATAATTAATTTATTTAATATTTAATAAAATAAATAATTAGGTGGAGTAAATTTATTCATTGGGGATTATTGATCATATGAAAGGACCAGTTCATATTACCTTCATAGTGCTGTGATGATCCGATGATAGAGACTCTTTAGTAGTGATATAGACTCCTCCAGTGATATCTAAGGAACAAAACTCAGTCTCTAGGAGCTAAAATTGAAATACAAATGCCTTACTCTGTCGATTATTTATCCCTCGTTATTTGGCCTGGAAGAAATCTCTCTTGTAGTTCTCATTCCATAGAGGAAGAAAAATGGAGGAGTTGAGATATAATTTGGCTCAAGAAACAATTATATATTCTCATTTCTTGGGATACTCTATGCAATAGGCACATCCGTCAACTAATAGAGTTAGGATTTAAGTTATTATATTATTTAATTTCATACCAACTATTGAATAACATTTATTTTGTTTAATAAACCCCATGACACATAATAATACTTATTTTATTATTATTTTGCGGTATATGAAATCTTGCTCAATAAAAAATATTATGTGACGGTCTTGATAATTAATATTGTTCACCGGAATTGGTATTTGAACATTCCAACTCTTATATAATTTATTATACTAATGAATTTATATGTTACACCTATATAAATATTTTTATTCATAATCTAGGGAGTAAATATTTATAAAAATATTCAAAAAATAAAATAAAGGTTTTATTGAACCAGTGGTGATTTAATATTAATTTAAATTATGAGATAAATATAACATGAATAAAATAATTTCTCATAGATGAGAATATTATTTTTATATTAATTAAAATGAAATATAATTTAACCAGGATCAATAAAAGCACATATTGTGTGACCCTATAAGTTTATTTCTCCCTGGAACTAGATAGGTCTACCAAATTTCCATGATTACTGTATAGAAATGGGTAATGGAACCTAATAAAAATAACATAATATAACAACATCAACAAGTAAAAATGAATACTCAGTATTTAATATAATAATTTTTTAAAATATATCTACAAGAAGTTTCCATAACTGTATCACAAAACTATCTTCTTGATATGTCTTACATTGACTATTTAAAATAAAAATGTCATTACACTGTGTCCATGGAATTTAATTTCACTGCTCTATTAAAATAAAAGGACCGAGATATCAGCATCCATAAGGATGGAAGGGAAAATGCAGCACCTAAATATTATTTTATAACATGTCATGTGTGATCCACCCAACATATCCAATATTACCAAGAACTATTATCACCATGGATTATGAAATAAATATAAAAATTTGAGCAATAAAATTCATTATTAAAAATATTGAAGTCTAATGATCATAACACATGATCGTAGATAAGAATATATGAAGACAACAAAAAATGAAGATGTATTATTGAATGGTTTTATATCATAATTTTCAATCATTGAGTTAACAAGTGATTACTTCTAAAGAATAATCCTGATCTACATATGAGTACTCACACATGACATTCTATGTACTATGTGTCCCATTTTAGTATGTTATTAAATCATAGAACGTTATTTGATAATATCATCATAATTCTTCATGGTTATCATCACAAAGGGTATATTCTATTACCTTTTTAATGTGATGTACAATCTATGACATTGTTACATTAACGTCATGGAGAACAAATAAAATTTCTAATAATATGTTTTATTAATATTCAATATATTGAATATTCGTGTAATCAAATTAAAAACTATTTTTCTAGGACACCAAATATAATAACATGTTTAATTCATCAATGTTTCTTTAGATTCATTTTCCTTAGTTAGGATAATTCTTTTTTTTGGTTTCAAAATTAAAATATATTAATTGGTTGTTTGAACTATGATTCATTCCAGATTAAAAATTTATATTTATTATTTTTTGCCACTAAATTCTTCAAAACATTCGGAATTTTTAAACATTCATTTCTTGGGATATTGTAAAAAAAATTTATTACCTAATATATAATATTTTTTAGCCTAGGTAGTCTCCCAAATAGTATTTCTCATAAAATGATATTTTTCATTTTTAGTTCAATTTGGAAATTTAAAATTCAATGTCGGGTTGTGATAATGAATATATAAATATAATAATTTTCTCGATTACCAAAATAATTTTGAATGATGATTATGAGATTGGGTAATGATAAACATAATGTAATTCTATTATTAATTACAATTTTTACCAATTCTACTTCTGTTGTATGGTAAGAGGTAGATTTTTTAGTGATGAGTTTATCCTATTTAGTCATGTGGTACTAGTAAAAGAAATATTATTCAATTATCTATCATACTATTCTCATTATTTTGTTTTTGTATTCATAGTGTGTAATTTTGATAAATTATGGAAATTATCAATTTGAAATTTTTATTTCCTAATAAACAACATTCTTCATCACAGTTTCTATATAGTGTTAGAGATTGCAGAGAAGTCCACACAAAACCCTGTTTTATTTAGTATAAAAGAGATAGTAATTGGGTGGAGGTTGATATGGTTCATTGAACAAGGAAATTTAAATAAAAACATTTTAATCCTATTTTACATTCTTTTGGAATTAAACAATAGATAAAAAATCTAAACTAGTTGGATGAATAAAAGGTAAAGGATTATAGTATTGAATGATGAAACTAAAACATATATTTTCGAAAATCATCATCAATTAGTAATTACTCAAATAATATAAACCTTCATAGATTGGGAATCCATTTTCATTCAGTAGATGAAAGATGTCATAGAATAAAGAAAAGAATTGAAACAAAATAAGAGAAATAAATCATTAACAAGTTATTGTCAGAATCATCCCAAACTAACAGATTCTTTTCAATCTCACATTGCCAATAATTTATCTTAATTAATAATTCATTTTATTTCGTAAATGTAATAATTAAATTTCCTTCCATCATAATGGTGTTTTCAATGAGGTTTTATAGTTTTTCATAAAAAATCATCGTCATGAATCCTCATTTTTCTTCTAAATCTATGAGTTTCACATCACAAATGTTTAGTCCATGAATTTTAATGTATGGGAATACAATTATGATTTCCCAAATACATCAAATCATGGTCATGGGATTGTCTATATGATTTGAATAGAATCCAACATATCATTCCTTTTCACATAGCTTTCATTTTTGGATATTCACATCATTAATATTATGTATAGAATAATCACTATTATTTTTCATCCTGGTTTCACCCTATTATAATTAGGTTCTTCATTTTTAGCAATCATATTTTGTCTTTTACATTTCCATTCATCATAGGCAATCATATTAATCATCATATAATCATATTTTAGCTTTAAAACTCCATTTTAATGCCATACTGCATAGAGGTGCATCCTGAAGTTGTTACAGTTAACAATATTTATCTATTTATTTTTTATTTATTATTATTGTCTTTATCATTGAATATAACAAAAAATTAATGGATAAAAAAATAATTTATTATGTGTATAATGTATGATTTGTATTGAAATAGTCAATAAAAATTTATCTATATACATTCCACCACACGTAGAAAATTCATATCCAAGTATATGTAATCTCAATATAAATAAAAGAGGAATATTGAGTTATAAATTTTAAAATTCCCATAAAATTTAATAAATTTATTATAAATGTCATTTCAACCTTACAAGATTCACATAAAACAAAAATTAACCATCACACTCCTAAAAAACTAATCAACCCAAGTATTATCCATTTCCCCCTTAAGAATTGGTGGTTATCCACCGCTCATTCATTCCTATACACTATTTCACTATTATCACAAATTCTAATTAATTATTTAAGTCATTGTGGATTCCTTTCTCTCATCACAGATTATACAAATTCAAGAAGAGTTATGCTATTTTTAGGAGTAATTTTTCTGTCTTTCATAGGCATGAAATTGATTTTCATTATCCACTGTGTAATGAAAAATATACATAAAATCATAAGGTCTTTACAATAAAATATATTATTTATAATTGTCTTCAGGTTTAAATGATTCATGTTATGAATTTTATATTTTGGAAATATTAATATTTCTAAATCATAATTCTTGATATCCAATATAATCTGAAATGAAAATATCTTCTATAATACAGAAACTCTCTATCCCTAAAACTCTTATTAAGGTAATGATAATTTTACATACAACTAAAGAGTTTCACACTCTTCTTTTTTCTCTTTAAAATAATATACTCAAAATAAATATCACATAGACCAGGAAAAATCATTTGATTGATAGATCATCTGTAACACCCCAGGTAAATAAAAAATTTGACATTTTCATATTTATCCATATCTGTGAATAAAATATTAACATGACTTTAAAGGGGGACGCTATGCATGATGGCGTACCCAACACGCAACAACGAGTTTCTTGGGAATCCTACGTTGCACTCTAATAATAAAATAATATTATTTTAAATGGTAGTTAACATGTAGCCATTGTAATGGCGGGAATGGATAGAAATAACTAAAATATGATTATATATGTTCTTAAATATTTTTACATTTATCCAATAAAAGATAAAGGCTTAAAATACAGAAAGAATTCAATTTTAGGCGTATATGCCCTAGTTTTCACTAAAGGTTCACTTATCGCCTTTTGATGGAGAACTGTCATTAAATATAGTTTTTTTCACTATTAAACATTCTTTTGGACCAAATAAAACTCTTATTAAGAATCGGGACATCAAAATTTACTTTTTGTAAGTTTTTGGTATCTTTCCGATAAAGTTCATTTTTTTAATGAATAGTGTAAAAGGTTGTATTTTAATTCAAAACCACTTTTTAATCTAATTTATTTATATGATTAGATTATATTTTGAATTGGTTTTAAAGTGAAATTATAAAATATTTTTAGCATTAAATCCAATGGTGGTCGTTGGAATCAATTTCACTTTGAAATCAGACTTAAACTAGTGTCAATCTTTTGATACTTATTGTTTTATAAAACACGCTATTTGTCATGACAGCGGGAATTAATTATTAAATTAATTAATGTGACTTATATGTTTTGAATTTTGTAAAACGGACTTCATTTTTGAATTCAGAATATCAAATATAGCTTAGGGTGAATTTTTGGTAATTTTCTGAAAAACTTCAATTTTTGATGAATAGTGAAACCACTAAGTGGTACTTATAAACACTGATATTCCGTTTAAATGAAATTTTTCCATCATTGTGTTTTGAATTTAAAAAATCCGACATACATGGTTGTCATTAAGAAGTAAAATGTGGTTCAATGGGATAAAAATAATTTTTTGGTGAATAGTAACTTATTAAGTTCTTAATCGCGATTAGTGGTAATTAGGGTAGTTTAAGGTATAAATAATGCTTTAATAATATAAAATGACCTAGACACATGTCCCAACCTTATTGGTTGTGTCATGGCAGACCAAGACAAGCCATGGGCCAACTTGGGGACCCCATGGATCCACTTTGGTTGGGAAATGACATAAATAACTTTTTATTTAATGTAAAAGTAAAAATGACACAAACATGATATGTTTTACTAAAACAATTTTTAAGTGGGGTTATACAAGTCTTATTTTTGATTATAAATATTAATTATAAAGATAAAAATATTTCATACATCATAGTATTTTTTTTATAATTTTTAGACATTAAATAAATTAAATTATTTATGACATAACAATGATGCAGCGATGACATCATTATTTGACGATTTAAATAAAATGGAAAGATAATGTAAAATCTATGAACTACACATGTCCAAAACCAATTGTATGAGTGTATTTAGAAGCCTTATCACCTTATCCACGAATTATATCAATGTGGGACCTTTTGAAACCGAAACAAATTTTCAAATAAAGTAATATTTCTTACTTTCCAAAAGTGCCCCTCCTCTCCTCTTATAAAAGGCCCCCAACTCTACCTCATTTAACACACTCCCCAAGCCTTTAGCTCGGCCAAACCCTGCCCATTTACTCTCTCCACATCCCTCTCCTCATCCTAGAGGATTCCCTTTGGGCAGAATCCTTTCAAAGGAAGCCTTTAGGCTCAAATCAAAAGGAGATACACTTTTAAAGGTAATTCATTCTCTCATGTTCATTTGTTTTATTTTGCTTCTCCAACCCCCTAAACTCTTTTTATTTATTTCTTTTGTAACAAAACCAGTATCTTAAATATACTATGATGTTGTTATAATATTTATTCGAGCTACACTCTCACAAAACTACATCAAATGGTTAAAGAACATACGGTTTCCGTGGATGGTGAAATTCTGCCTCCCGAAACGATGATTGTTCAATACTCATTTAACACCTTCAAAGGTGGCCATTATGATGTCACTATTTTTATATATTATATATAATATGTTTATGTTTTATTTATTCTTCTTTATTATCATTTTTTGTCTTACCTTTATGGCTTCCATTATGGGTATACGCGATATCTTCATTTAAGGAAGTGCGGACTACCGCCCCCTCAAAGTGATTTGATTCGTTAAATACCATATGTGGGATGTATAAAGGATGGAAATATGATATTATAAATGAAATTATACTTTAATTATAATATACCTTTATATCTTTATTTTTCCATTATATAAAATACGAAATAGATATGAAAGTAGCGTTCATGCGTACGTACGGCTTACCGTCTCCATGAACGGTGCATTTCATTTCTTACCTCTAGATGATTATGTAATGTTATAAATTCATGCATTTACTCGATATATATGACATATATGATATCTACATAATGAATACAATTCTGGATATAATAAACATTTGGCCACATGAACGACATGTAATTGTAAGAAGTCCACTTTCGACTTAAGAACCAAATATCGGCAAAACAAATATTATTGACTTAAATGATTACATAATGTTTATGACATGGTAATAAGTGGTATAAAAGTAATAATGAACTTGAAAAAGGTTCTTAAGTAATTATAAATTAACTCAAGTTTATTATTCAGGAGATTAAGGAACGATCGAGTCAAGTCGGACCCGAGGTAAGGGATCCTACACCTCTCTTTCTTTTTAAGTACACACTTTTATGTCATTACTTTTAAAGCTCATCTTTCTTGTTATTGGGATGATCTTTTATATTACACTTACTGTAATTTTTATTTTCATGTGATGAGAGACCCTATTCTCTCTCATCAATCCATTTTGGAAGTTTTGAGTGGCGCCGTTAGGCTGCCAAATTTTCGTAAGGGATTTTTCATCTCACTTTTATTCTCGTGAGTTTTATGCTACATTTGCCACGAATTCCATTGAGTGGTGTATGTACTGCACATTATTCTACTCTTTGTGTAATATAATTTCATTTATGAATATTTACATCAATGATCTATTGTCCTTCTTTCATGGGGTGTATGTTTTGAAAGATACCCAAGTCGGTAAGGGAACCTTTCACCCTCCTCTTTTTTAAAAGACTTCTATTGTTGGGTCATTTAATTTACATATTGTTATGTTGGGATATGTTCTCATATATCCTTGTTGATGTAAATTTTATGTCCAAGTTATGAGATACTCTTTTTATCTCTCATCAACTCTTTTTTATGTGATGCCGTTAGGCTGTCAAGGGAACTTTTTAACCCAATTTCGATTTCTTTGGGTTCAACATGTAGTCATTGAATATGTCATCCATTGAATATGTGTGAATGACCTTTTATTGTTTTACACTTAATATCCACTTATATTGGGTGTATTTATATTTGTCACACATATTTTTGAGATTGATTTTTCCTTAATTTAAGGATACCTTCTTTATAAGGGATTTCATCACATTTGACATTTCTATTGAGGGTTCATTGTTGTTATGCACCAATTCACTCTTATATGGTGTATATACTGTCCTTTGGAGTATTATATCATGAATATATTTATTCTCATGATATTATAAAGTTCTGACTAAATGTTATTCCTCAATTATTGTATTCAAGTGTCTCTAATTTTGGTAAAACCCCTTTAACCAAAATATCGTTTTAAATGTTTTAATTATTTGTTCTTATTAATATCCATGTTTTCAAAATGGATTTAAGGATTTATTTATATGGATATTAATGGTTTAAAATGTTAAAAGCTTCAAGGTGGTATGGGACACTTTGATTCAAAAATCTCTTTATTAAATGTTTTAAATGGTTTTGGAAATGGTTTCTTTTTGAATGGATTCATTATTTCAATATCCTAAAATGTTATATTGTGATTGAAATATGGAAATGTTATGTCTCCTTTATTCATGTTTATGTGATAAGATTATGTTATGGTTCTTGGGAATTGTTATGAAGAACGGGTGGTTCCGTGATAAACTAAGGGCGGGTGAGCCCGATATAGCTCTCCAATGCATTGGGTAACGCGAAGGAGTGAAACGTTAAGGTTTCTCCGAAGAGATTTAGGGAATATACTGTGATGGGTATTCCAAACGTAACCAAGAGGGTTACTCCCTACGTAAGAATGTTATGAATTCCTCAAGTTACCTTTATGTCTTATGTTTTCTATAATTTATTCATGGTTTGATGAGGTATGTTAAAGTGCCTTTGTTTTATGGGTAAAGTATGATTTCATTCTTATGTATATATAAACTCATGTTTCCTTTCCATATTTTTATAACCCTTACTGATCTTTTTATGCTCATCCCAAGTTTTTGAAATGTTTTTCACAGGTCAATGGAAAGGTACATGATGTGATGATAGTGTCAAGGATGTGTCAAGAAAGAATCCATGACATATTTTAAATATGTTTCCGTTGATGGGAAGAATGAATATTGTCTTTTATGTAACCACTTTGTTTAAATGTGGAATGTAATGAATGTTTCATGATCTAATTCCCTAAAACTCTAAACCTGAAAAGATCCTCAATGTGTAATCTTGTAATAACTCATGATTAAGTAAGGTTTAAGGATGGGGTCTTATAGTTGGTATCAAAGGTCGGTTTAGATTACTTTAGAGGTTAGGGTATTCTTTAAGCATAAGTGACATTACCATAATGGTTAGGATTTCAGAAAGAGTCCTAGTTCTAGATAAAGTGAATGAGTAAGTGTATCTTAGTGTTTACCTTCCTCATTAGTACATGATGGTTTTGTTGATATACTCACACTGACATTTATATTTTTAGTGAATGGATGGATCTAGCAGGCACCAAAGAGACAACAGGTTTGAAGGAAACTGTGGTGGTTCTCTGATTAAGATACTAGATAAAATGGAGGATTCAATGAGGAAACTCATGGTTGTTCTAAACCAAATATCAAGGATTCATGATCAACCACTTCAACCTTGGTGAGTTCTCTAATGCATCATGTACGAGATGGACAACCCGATGCGGAAATTCAGGTAATAATTATTAAGGTAACCATTAGGGTTTATATGATACTTAATTTTTAGGTAATTATGGGTTACTCTATGATATGATGGAAAATGAATGAAATGAGATAAACATGAGGTTAAAATATGTTATGATTATTCTTGAAGATTTTATCTCATTTTGGGGAATTTTTTAAGAATTATATAGTTTTGGAAAAAGGACAACACATAGACCATGTGACATCCCGTCGTGTCAGACAAAGCTGTGGGAATCGAACCCACAACCAATGTGCGACTGGTATTTATCACCTACCACTGGACTACGTGAAGTCCCTGGTTAGTTTGACTGATTCATTCTAGTTATATGATTTTATGAATTAAGAGTAAGTTGGTTTTGGGTTATTTATGAAAATGATTAACCTGTCATGGAGGATATGTGATTTGGTTAATTACTTTTCAAAACGAGACTTTAGGAGCAACTGATATTGTTTGGAGATAAATGTTATGATTTATCATGGAAGACTATGAGACTAAATCCTTCAAATATTTGGGTTTCAATCTTATATTGGTTTACTTTGAAGAATTTTATGGACAAATTGATTATAGAATGGTCCTCGTTGAACTTTTGGTTTTGTTGGACAAATTTTGGAGATTAAGAATAGATTTTCTTTTTATAAGGGGTTATCATTTTCTAGATTATCTGATCTTGTACTAACCTTTTTGTTTTTGGTTTTGGTTAAAGCCTAAATACATGGGATGTATATAGTTCTCTTTTGGGGATTAGGTGATTCTCTAGAAGTTGATTATAGTACTCTTAATGTGAACAAGTCTCCCTAAATACTCGTCTTTTGGAAAAAATATGAGTTTGACTAAGGAATCTAGTAAAAGTTGAAAGTCAACATGATAAGTGATTATGTTTCCTTATGAATAAATTCCTCAACAAAAAGTAACTTAAAAGAAAAATGTTGTCTATTAACTTTTTCTACTGGGGAATCGAATACCGTTTAACCCATCACAAGTTTGTGATTTTCTCGTGGTTAACCTTCTCCTAAACATGTTTTCTATCACTCTCCATCAGAACATGACCGTATGTTTTCTCCTCCATGTCCATGTTTTCCTACATGGAGTCCTAGTATGGGTTAACTCGGGTGACCTCGGTGCTTATCTTTCTTTATTTTAAAGTGATTGTTTTACCGACTCTTGTTCCGATGTGGGACGTTCAAGGATGTTTCCAAGCGCAATTTTAAAATTGCGAGGACGCAATTCCCAAAAGGGGGGAAGGATGTAACACCCCAGGTAAATAAAAAATATGAAATTTTCATATTTATCCATATTTGTGAATAAAATATTAATATGACTTCAAAGGGGGGCGCTATGCTCGATGGCGTACCCAACACGCAACAACGAGTTTCTTGGGAATCCTATGTTGCACTCTAATAATAAAATAATATTATTTTAAATGGTAGTTAACATGTAGCCATTGAAATGGAGGGAATGGATAGAAATAACTAAAATATGATTATATATGTTCTGAAATATTTTTACATTTATCCAATAAAAGATAAAGGCTTAAAATACAGAAAGAATTCAATTTTAGGCGTATATGCCCTAGTTTTCACTAAAGGTTCACTTATCGCCTTTTGATGGAGAACTGTCATTAAATATAGTTTTGTTCACTATTAAACATTCTTTTGGACGAAATAAAACTCTTATTATGAATCGGGACATCAAAATTCACTTTGTGTAAATTTTTGGTATCTTTCCGATAAAGTTCATTTTTTTTAATGAATAGTGTAAAATGTTGTATTTTAATTCAAAACCACTTTTTAATATAATTTATTTATATTATTATATTATATTTTGAATTGGTTTCAAAGTGAAATTAGAAAATATTTTTACCATTAAATCCAATGGTGGTCGTTGGAATCAATTTCACTTTGAAATCAGACTTAAACCAGTGTCAATCTATTGATACTTATTGTTTCATAAAACACGCTATTTGTCAACACAGCGGGAATTAATTATTAAATTAATTATTGTGACTTATATGTTTTGAATTTTGTAAAACTGACTTCATTTATGAATTCAGAATATCAAATATAGCTTAGGGTGAATTTTTGGTAATTTTCTTAAAAACTTCAATTTTTGATGAATACTGAAACCACTAAGTGGTACTTATAAAGACTGATTTTCCGTTTAAATGAAATTTTTCCATCATTGTGTTTTTAATTTCAAAAATACGACATACATGGTTGTCATTGAGAAGTAAAATGTGGTTCAATGGGATAAAAATAATTTTTTGGTGAATAGTAACTTATTAAGTTCTTAATCACGATTAGTGGTAATTAGGGTAGTTTAAGGTATAAATAATGATTCAATAATATAAAATGACCTAGAAAAATGTCCCAACCTTATTGGTTGTGTCATGGCCGACCAAGACAAGCCATGGGCCAACTTGGGGACCCCATGGATCTACTTTGGTAGGGAAATGACATAAATAATTGTTTATTTAATGTAAAAGTAAAAATGACACAAACATGATATGTTTTACTAAAACAATTTTTAAGTGGGGTTATACAAGTCATCATTTTTATTATAACTAGTAATTGGAAAGATAAAAAGATTTCCTACATCATAGTATTTGTTTTATAATTTTTAGACATTAAATAATTTAAATTATTTATGACATAATAATGATGCAGCGATGACATCATTATTTGACGATTTAAATAAAATGGAAAGATAATGTAAAATCTATGAACTACACATGTCCAAAACCAATTGGATGAGTGTATTTCGAAGCCCTATCACCTTATCCACGAATTATATCAATGTGGGACCTTTTGAAACCGAAACACATTTTCAAATAAAGTAATATTTCTTACTTTCCAAAAGTGCCCCTCCTCTCCTCTTATAAAAGGCTCCCACCTCTACCTCATTTAACACACTCCTCAAGCCTTTGGCTCGGCCAACCCCTGACCATTTACTCTCTCCACATCCCTCTCCTCATCCTAGAGGATTCCCTTTGGGCATAATCCTTTCAAAGGAAGCCTTTAGGCTCAAATCAAAAGGAGTTACACTTTTAAAGGTAATTCAATCTCTCATGTTCATTTGTTTTATTTTGCTTCTCCAACCCCCTAAACTCTTTTTATTTATTTATTTTATAACATCACCAGTATCTTAAATATACTATAATGTTTTTATAATATTTATTCGAGATAAACTCTCACAAAACTACATCAAATAGTTAAAGAACATACGGTTTCCGTGGATGGTGAAATTCTGCCTCCCGAAACGATGATTGTTCAATACTAATTTAACACCTTCAAAGGTGGCCATTATGATGTCACTATTTTTATATATGATATATAATATGTTTATGTTTTATTTATGCTTCTGTTTTTTCATTTTTTGTCTTACCTTTATGGCTTCCATTATGGGTATACGCGATATCTTCATTTAAGGAAGTGCGGACTACCGCCCCCTCAAAGTGATTTGATTCGTTAAATACCATATGTGGGATGTATAAAGGATGGAAATATGATATTATATATGAAATTATACTGGAATTATAATATACCTTTATATCATTATTTTTCCATTCAATAAAATACGAAATAGAAATGAAAGTAGCGTTCATGCGTACGTACGGCTTACCGTCTCCATGAACGGTGCATTTCATTTCTTACCTCTAAATGATTATGTAATGTTATAAATTCATGCATGTACTCGATATATATGACATATATGATATCTACATAATGAATACAATTCTGGATATAATAAACATTTGTCCACATGAACGACATGTAATTGTAAGAAGTCCACTTTCGACTTAAGAACCAAATATCGGCAAAACAAATATTATTGACTTAAATGATTACATAATGTTTATGACATGGTAATAAGTGGTATAAAAGTAATAATGAACTTGAAAAATGTTCTTAAGGAATTAGAAATTAAATCAAGTTTATTATTCAGGAGATTAAGGAACGATCGAGTCAAGTCGGACCCGAGGTAAGGGATCATACACCTCTCTTTCTTTTTAAGTACACACTTTTATGTCATTACTTTTAAAGCTCGTCTTTCTTGTTATTGGGATGATATTTTATATTACACTTACTGTAATTTTTATGTTCATGTGATGAGAGACCCTATTCTATCTCATCAATCCATTTTGGAAGTTTTGAGTGGCACTGTTAGGCTGCCGAATTTTCGTAAGGGATTTTTCATCTCACTTTTATTCTCGTGAGTTTTATGCTACATTTGCCACGAATTCCATTGAGTGGTGTATGTAATTCCAATTATTATACTCTTTTTGTAATATACATTCATTTATGAGTATTTACATCAATGATCTATTGTCCTTCTTTCATGGGGTGTATGTTTTGAAAGATACCCAAGTCGGTAAGGGAACCTTTCACCCTCCTCTTTTTTAAAAGACTTCTATTGTTGGGTCTTTTAATTTACATATTGTTATGTTGGGATATGTTATAATATATCATTGTTGATATATATTTTATGTCCAAGTGATGAGATACTGTATTTATCTCTCATCAACTCTTTTTGATGTGATGCCGTTAGGCTGTCAAGGGAACTTTTTAACCCAATTTCGATTTCTTTGGGTTCAACATGTAGTCATTGAATATGTCATCCATTGAATATGTGTGAATGACCTTTTATTGTTTTACACTTAATATCCACTTATATTGGGTGTATTTATATTTTTCACACATATTTTTGAGATTGATTTGTCCTTAATTTAAGGATACCTTCATTATAAGGGATTCCATCACATTTGACATTTCTATTGAGGGTTCATTGTTGTTATTCACCAATTCAATCTTATATGGTGTATATACTGTCCTTTGGAGTATTATATCATGAATCCATTTATTATCATGATATTATAAAGTTCTGACTAAATGTTATTCCTCAATTATTGTATTCAAGTGTCTCTTATTTTAGTAAAACCCCTTTCACCAAAATATCGTTTTAAATGTTTTAATTATTTGTTCTTATTAATATCCATGTTTTCAAAATAGTTTTAATGATTTATTTATATGGATATTAATGGTTTAAAATGTTAAAAGCTTCAAGGTGGTATGGGAAACTTTGATTCAAAAATCTCTTTATTAAATGTTTTAAATGGTTTTGGAAATGGTTTCTTTTTGAATGGATTCATTATTTCAATATCCTAAAATGTTATATTGTGATTGAAATGTGGAAATGTTATGTCTCCTTTATTCATGTTTATGTGATACAATTATGTTATGGTTCTTGGGCATTGTTATGAAGAATGGGTGGTTCCGAGATAAACTAAGGGCGGGTGAGCCCGATATAGCTCTCCAATGCATTGGGTAACGCGAAGGAGTGAAACGTTAAGGTTTCTCCGAAGAGATTTAGGGAATATACTATGATGGGTATTCCAAACGTAACCAAGAGGGTTACTCCCTACGTAAGAATGTTATGAATGCCTCAAGTTACCTTTATGTCTTATGTTTTCTATAATTTATTCATGGTTTGATGAGGCATGTTAAAGTGCCTTTGTTTTATGGGTAAAGTATGATTTCATTCTTATGTATATATGAACTCATGTTTCCTTTCCATATTTTTATAACCCTTACTGAGCTTTTTATGCTCATCCCATGTTTTTAAAATGTTTTTCACTGGTCAAGGGAAAGGTACATGATGTGATGATAGTGTCAAGGATGTGTCAAGAAAGAATCCGTGACATATTTTAAATATGTTTCCGTTGATGGGAAGAATGAATATTGTCTTTTATGTAACCACTTTGTTTAAATGTGGAATGTAATACAAGTTTCATGATCTAATTATCTAAAACTCGAAACCTGAAAAGATCCTCAATGTGTAATCTTGTAATAACTCAAGATTAAGTAAGGTTTATGGCTGGGGTCTTATATCATCACTCCTATAATAGTAGTTTTTTATTTTTCCAATTCATAACCGATATTCATTTTAAATACATAGAAGTGTAAAATTTAGTACAATGGATGAAACATTATTCCTTCCAAATACACAAAATAAAACCCCCACACATTTTCCATACTATATTATACATCCATTCTTCCATGACATCCCACATCCCCCACACATAAAAATTAAAATATCATTCAATATAAATACACTAGTATAAGAATAGATAAATAATACTGGTAATGTGGATCAATCCTAGCAAGGTAATTATTATATTCTTCGGTATTTTGAGGAATAATGTCATGTTATGTGCATATATGTGGGAGAAAAACAATTAGTCATTCATTTTAGACAAGGCTTTGAAATGTCATATATATAAAATGTTCTGATGAATGTTCTAGAAGGTAGAATACAACATTATCAGGGAAGAAAATTTATCATGGTATGAATTTGGATTATTTTGTCTACAAATACTCTCTGTAAGGGAACATTTAATTTTGGAAAATAACTCATTCCAGGAAATAACAATAAATAATCAATTAAAATAAGTTTCAGAGATTTAATGTCTGAAAATTGTCGGTAAATTTCCTTTACCTGAATCAACTAATTTCATAAAATCATGAGTCATAAATCCAATATTTATTTTAAAATATATATTTTCAATTACCCATTTTATTCATTCAAATTTATAACCATAAAAATCGAAAACATTGAATCATGTGATTCAGAAGAAATTTATTTATCCTAAATCAGTCATGTAATGGACAAAAGAAAATTTTATGCATGCAAATTACATTGAATGTTAAATAATTGATTTTCAAAAAAAAATATTTTTTAGATGATAATTATTAAAAATTAAAATTCCACTAAGAAACGGTTGTTCTTCATGTTTAAAAATTCATTTTTGTTTAGTTTTATTCTAATTAAATTTCATTGTGTCTTTTCATTCTACGACATATAATCTCTCCATTTTCAACATTGTTACATTAAATTATATTATAACCCTAAATATTATTTAAAAAACATTACAATTTCTTCAGCTCTATCCATTTAAAAACCTGACTAGGTGAATGTGTATAGTAATGGAAAACCATGATTTCCTTATAGATCTAATTTTGTTTAATGTCATTAGATCGACTCAAAAAATGATTGTTTTTGAAAAATATCTTACTACTAGATTATCTCCCCCACACATATTTGTTGTACTATAATCAAAAAACAGAAATTCATTTTCCATGTAAACTTAAATAATATATAATTATTTAATTTAGTTAAATATACATGGAATTTAGAACCTGGTTGGTCTTCATTGTTAATTAACTTAAAGGATTATAATATTCTCTATTGGTTCATGAGGTATTATCACATGGTATAACATCAAAATCATCCCATTCATAGTTAATCAACTCCAATTCATTGGAATCATCACTACACCAAAATGATACAGATTAATAATAGTAAAAGGTTTTTCAATCATATAATAAACTTTACCCAGAATCGCTTTGAGTCTTCAGATTTATGAAATAAATTGATCTAACTAGTTGATGTTTCTTAAATAAATCATATTTGCATTGGAAATACTTTTTTGTTCTTGAAACTAAATTCAATTATCATAATATGAACTCTATAATTTCTATTTCCTATTTAGATTCAATATCGTCCAGTTCCAAGATCTATAAATGTCAATATTCATCATTCCAATGGACTCATAGACTATGTGTTCCAATTAAACAAAGAGATTTCAGCAGCTCACATAATTCAATATTTCATATCTCATTCGTATGTTTTTATATTGGTGGTCCTATATGACCTCATAGTATCAACAAACATTTAGCTACAGTTCTTCGCGTTTTTCATTATAATCATTTCTAGAATTTCCTTGATTTCCTTATTGAAAATATATACTTGGCCATTTTTAGTGGATGATATGGGGTTAATGTTTTATGGTACACCGTATAATATATTTGGAATTCCCCCATTTCCTATAAAAAAGTGGGTCCCATATCCACTAATGACAACCCATGGTACTCCAAACACACAAAATATGTTATTCCAAATGAAATCATAAATAAATCTTTTAAGATCTCAACCATTATGAGAGATTTCTTGGGATTTTTTACATGTATTATTTTCTATTATTTAATTTAATCATTTTTATATATTTATAATTTGTGATTTTGAGTGAAATGTTTGGTGATTTTGAAAATAATAGGGAAATTACACTCATAGGGCATGGTTTTCTCAAACTGTGCACACAACCCACCAAAAAATGTTATCCAAATAATTAAAGATTCACAAGGGTGGTGTATGATTCTCCATAGTATAAAAAATATTAAATTTAATTGTGTGAGACTCCTAGGTGAGGTTCATGGTTCAGTTTCATGGTTAGGGTAAACCATGTGCCCCGTATAGGAAACCGTGTACACTGTTTATTAAACCCTTGAAAATTATCATAGAAATTCATGAACACCTATTTTATATCCCTAAAACCACTTTATGGACCCAAAAATATATTATCTCATTTATGGATGTACTTTAATGAATAAAAATAATTTCAACCTCTGTTTATGGTGAATCAAAGTTCCATTGTTATATTTTCACCTTTATATATATACAGTTTCGTGAAAATTATATCTCTCTCTCACTACTCTATCCTGATAAAAGTTTAATGTTCTTTCCAAAGATGATTATTGTATTGATATAGATATAATTTATCTTAATTCATAGGATATTGTATCATGGTTTTGTATCTATACATTTATATTTGTGGTGTTCTTGATCATTCCTCATAAATTGGGGGTTTCCATTATTGATTTTTTTCATCTATCATGAGGTATTTGGTTTATTATTCAATTACAAATGTTGTGATTTAAATTAACTTTACAAAATTCAAAAAATAATATTGAAGATTAATCAATTGAAATTTTTAATTTGAAATAGCTATTATTTTAACTATATAATTAATGGATTCATTGATTTGGTCAATTAGTGTGGATTAATTAAATGATCAATTAAGTAATGGTTTATTTGGATTGTTGAATTAGATTAATTAATTGGTGAATTGATTAATGGGATATTATGATTGTTTAATTGGAGTAACTAATTGTTGAAATAATTAATGTTATATTTGGATTGTGGAGTTTGATTAAATAGTTGGTGAATTATTAAATGAAATATTGGTATTGTCAATTTGGATTATTTAATTAGTGAATTAATTAATTTGATATTGGTAATGTATAGTTGGATTTATTAATTAGAGAATTGATTAATAGGATATTGTCATTTTAGAGTTTAATTAATTAATTTTTTAATCAATTGATTGGTTAAATGGTTAAAGATAAAAAAAGTTTTAATGTAGTTTTTTCATATTATTCGATGTGATTAAATTGATGATCCAAATTTTTATTTATTAATGTAATGGAATTCCATGATTTGAAATTTTAATAAAATGTGTTAGTGAGTATTAATCTGGAATCATGTGATGTATGTGATATATGTGTGATATATGAGATATCATGATGTGGTATTTGGACTGACGATTCCAAATCCCATAGTGACATATAATGGAAGGATATGGAAATATTCTATATATACCTATTTGTAATAAATGAGGCGTGGGATAGGGAATGGTTCTCCAAATACTCATATGTGATAAAAGAGTTGTGGGATATGGAATGATACTCCAAATACTCGTATGATATGAAGAGTATGGGATAAATACTGAGACGCAAAATACACATTTGATTTTGATTTTTTGGAACAGGATTGTGGATTCAAATACCCAAGATATGGCATTAGACTATTGTTATGATTTTCTATGATATATTTGGAGACGAAATGATATATTTTTACCATGGTATTATTATATATTATAAACTCCAGCGTGGGATGAAACACCTATGGAGGATTAGATTATCTTTGAGATCCATAGAGGTTATATGGTAAATTAAAAAAATAATTAAATGTGATAAATAGTTACTTTATGAATTTCTTTTCATTATTTATACAACATCACACATTTTTATTGATGGGATATCAATTTTCACGTCATTGGTGGTGGCATGATTATTTGTACTCAATCCATAGATGGGCTTATGGAACTATTTCAAAATTGACATTATGTTTTGGTACATGATATGGGAAAGAGTATTATGTTAGATGGATGTGTTGGGAAGGATCAAGGATTCAGGAACCATACCTAGAGTTAACACCTACATTGATGTATTCAGTGTCTTTTTTATTTTATTTTTTTCATTTTAAACATGACACATAAATGGAATTAAATTTCTAATGTTTTGGTTTGGATATTTTATTCATTTTTTATTCGTTATCTGATATTGATATGGTTCTAGATATTGTTATATATAATGGAAATTTTTATTGGTTTCTTGTCTTTCACTAAATTGATAAGGAGGTTATAGTGTCACCATGATTGATATTAAACACTCCCTACTAGTTAGAATCCGCATGATTATAGGGAGTTATGCTTGATGACATGTGATTTCCCGGCTCAGGGTACCTATGTGTGGAACCCGAGTTAGGATGTAATCATATAGTACTAAATTATGTTTTACTTTAATTTATTTTATTATTTTTATTACACTTTTTGAAAGGTAGATGGGGTAATAGGACGAGTGGGTCCTAGTATAAGATATCTTCAATAGTAGTAGCTATCCCATGTATTGGGGAAATAACTAGGTACCCATGTTTGGATTATTGTTATTGATGTGTGTTGTTTCTATTGAATATTATTTCAAATCATGTGAAGAACTTATTGTGTTTTTGATTATCATTTCTTAGTTTTCTAAAACATGAATCGTGGCTAGTTTTTGCATGACAGTTGAGTAAGTATGAATCATATAAGGGACTCAGGGTTATTATGTAAAATGCACCATATGTGGGAATGAAAGTGTAAATTGTTTCTAGGGATGTTTTTTAAATTGGAATGGTTTACCATTATTCATTAAATAATTGGAAAAGGTTCCTAATATGAAATTTAAAATTGAAAATGATGTAATATGTGATTAAAATGGTGTATAATAAGAAAAATAATAATGAGAATTAGTTTTCCCATGTTATCTATGACCAAGATGTTGGATGGATAAGGGTAGTGATAATGCCTTTGTTTTGACCATGTGGTAGAAAAAATTGGGATGCCTTATTATGGACTTTTGGGAATACATCTAATTAACTATTTGAATACCATGAAATGTTTAATAAAATGTGTGTTTTAAATTGTCGATATATGCCTCTACAATACTGTTTGCAGATATAATGAACATAGTATCTGGCTAGAAATGATCCTACAATAGAGGACCATGAGGCCCTAATAGTTCTAGGTGATGGGTTTGGGGAGAAGTTACATGAGATAATATCTCTTTTCATGTTGTATATGAAGAGTGAATCAGATTAGGTTGTTAAGAGTATGTTTAATATTCCATGGGAGTTTCAGTTACAACAACTCATGAATTTCCTTATAGAGGGTGAACCTGAGGTAAGATTGTTATGTATTGATTCAATCTATACTACACATTACCATTTAAGGACCCTCTCTAAGAATAGGGTCATGTTAGATGCTTCTATGCTATGAATGTTTGTGATGTGATGGTGGGATGTTTAGGCTTGGAATGGATACAAAGTAGGTATAGTTTTGATGGACTTATTAGAGAAGTTTTTGGAACACTTTTATACATAGATATAGGTATATGAGAGAGAAGCTGATTTATTATGGTTTATATAGAGTATCATGTTTGTGATGGACTATATGAATCTCTTTACTGGAATTAATTGATTTTCTCTGACACTTATAGGGGATGAAATAACTATGGAAAATATTTTTTAGGACTAAATTTAATGTGATATGAAGTCCCTATTTAATATAATTTGGTTAAATTTGTTTTAATATGTGGTGGACTAGATTATCATATCTGATGGTAAACTAAATGAGTATTCCAGTTGAAGAATAGTGGATTATACTAGGTGATTAGGAGGTAAAAATTCTTAATATGGGAATCATCCTTATGAAAAAAATGTCCCGATTAGTGGAATTAATAATGTTCAAGGGGAATGATCAAATACAATGGACCTTAGTCAATTGATCATTAACCAGTTTCGTAGGCTAGGTCACTTTTATAGTTATTACCTTTGACAACTAGAAGAGTACTGATCTTGTGAAAATATGAGACTTGTATAGTGTTTCTTTTAGAAATCATAACAGATGGGTGGTAATGGTGTACCTATATAGATCCTGAGTGAGGGAAGGGGATCATCTACACCATATCATACATTATGTTGGTATTTTCCTAAAAATGGTGATAAAAGAACAAGGTGTGGAGGTAGTGGGAGAGAGTGTCCATATATGAGGAGTTGGGAAGCTCAGGGGACCCTGACTACATTACAAGGAAGCATTCAATACAATTGCATTTTGTTCAGCCTATATTGGTGGATAGTAAGGTTGGAATATCGACAGTTAAATGTGCAATTATTTTTTATTCTAAGCTTGATAGTGCCTTATTTCATATGAGTTACTCTCCTTATTTTATATTTGTGGATCATATAAAGCATTTTATATTAGATAGTGAATTCATTAATGATGTGTTGATGATAGATACACTATTGGCAGAATGATCGATATAAATCTATTTTAATAAGGGTTGTTCTCTAGAATTTTTAGAATATCATTTTATATGGGTTCATTGTATCTTCAATATCTCCAAATTATTTCTTATTATGTGTACGGACTGATTGGTGGCAAACCAATCAAACAATGATTGTTACTAAAGGTTAGTGACTTTTATGTCTCATATGTGTGACAAATATAGTCTCCTTGGTTAATGGGATATAAAGGTAAGTAGGGTCGGTACAATTCCTAAATATCTAGGGGGAACTCACTACCCAGGTTTCCATCCTCTTTTTGGATGATAGGGAAACAAAGAAGGATATATTTACACCCCCATTAGATTTATTTTTGGATGTATTTACTAATTTATTGTAAGTTTTTATACAAAATAGATATGTTGAATTAATGATAGAACTCATGTTAGTGGATGAGATAATTTCATCTCCACTATATAAAATGGAACTAACATAACATCAATATCTCAAGACATATCTGTTAGAATGGATTTATAAGTATTTTATCAGTCTAAGTACATCACGCTAGGGTTCACAAATTTTTTTCAATGAATGATGATAGTACTCTAACCATACTTTTTGATTACCAAAACATCATCTAGATGGAAATATATAACTGAAATACTCTAATGTGTATCAAATGAATATATGACCATGGAAGAATATATTGTTTTATCTCAAATATATACTTGAGATCTGGGTATCATCAGTTGAGCATTTGAACTCATGTTATATTATGTAAAACTGTCATAAGTCGGTATGTACATTATCAGTTCATCATGATGTTGTTAATGTTGAATAATTCATTGTTTGTGCTAATGGCCTTGATGAACCAAATATTCCAATTGTAGTAGGATCACATTCCCCAATCCATTTTTTATTATTTTATTGAAAAAAAACTTACAGGGTAAGTGGGAACCCCTACACAACCATTCCTTCACATCAATTCAAGAACACATTACAAAATTCTAAAATCAAAATAGTTAAACAGACCCAAGTCACCATGTCATCCATCATCCCGCATAGAGTTTCCAAATTCAAACCTTCATCACTACAAACAACACAAATCTCGTGAGCTGATCGATGTGCATCGACTATATTGAGAAAGGACACATTCGTTCTACACCTTTTCACCCTTGTACCATCACCTCCCCATTATCAATGGAATCCACCACAAAAAGATGCAACAAAAAACCCCATTACAGTCCATCAAGACGAAAAATCATCATGGTCAGAGACAACCGATCACTGAAAATCATCATCAACACCAAGAAAAAACAAAAAGAAAACTATGGAAAAATCCAATTAAAATCAAAAACAAAAAATCAAAGAACCCCAATTCTGTAAGTGTCTTGAAACCCTTCAAATACTGAACAACATTTCCCAAAACCGCATAGTTTCCTTTGTGCCAGATCCAACAAGGAGAGGTGACTAGAAACTTGCAGTCACATTAGGTTAAGCCGCCAAGGAGATTCATCACACAACATTCTTCGAGCCCAATGAACCTTCTATCTCTAACTCATATTATTCTCATCCTTATAGAGTGTAGAAAACCATTGAAAACATGGCCATCGATATCTCAGATCGCAAACTCACATCCCAACGGACCAAGAAGCCAATTGCACTGCTCCGCCTCGAAGGGAATGGAAGAATTCTAGACCCAGAGTAGAGATCAAGTAAATAAGGTCAAGATAAAATGCAGATCGGAGTGCCTATCAACCATAGGAACACTAAAAAAACTGAGATGGAGATACATAAAAGGCCATGAAGACTGGAAACCTCCACCATTTTTGTCACAGAGTCATAGCTCTCACAGAAAAATAAAACCCCTGACCAAATCTATAGAATTTCAAACGAGATACAAAACAAATTAAACGAGATCTGAACCAACCATATGGAATGAGAAGATGATAGCACCATGGTGATGAATCGAACCCTCAAATGCTAAATGCATAAATCATAACTGAAAGCCGAAGCGCCATAAACCCTCATCGCCGCGGAAAACCAAAGACTGATAACCATCCACACCACCACCGCTAAAAGATAATTTCTGATTCGAGAACCACCCTTGCTGCCACTGAGTAACATCGTAGCCCGAAGAGCTGAGTCGAGTCATGAAACCCCCGCAGTCGAAGAAAGACACTATAGCCGAATCCCAGACATGTGTCGCCTTGGACCGGCCAACATCACCGTCGAAGCCACTCTTTGATAACTTGTGCCATCCCCCTCAACTCATGCCACTAGAGACCAAACATTCATGTTGGATCACCAAATGTGGCAAAAACCATAGGCGATCCAAAGAGCATAGCTCCCGAGAGTGCCTTCAACTGAACTACTAGGATCATATTGTGTTACAATTTTAGCATGTTGTATTGGGTTACTAAAAGACTCAAGATTATCATGCCCAAAATATTGACATCACCTTGAGTTCACATAGAGAGAATAAACTATATTATAAGTTATCTAAGTGTTAGTTTTGGATTTTTTAGGCACACTTATTGGGTCCCATCATCTCGGATGAATGTCTTCAAGTATACGTAGTGATGTGTCACATAGTTTATTCTTGGGGGTACCCCCAAAACAAATACAATAGCCATGAAATTTTGGGTATAATAGTATAATATCATAGGTTCATCCATGAGTTTTCCATCTTAAAAGTGATACTTTAGGGCTTATCAAAGATGGTATTATTGTTTGAATGGATGGAATACTTTTATATTGCTTTCCTTACATTGAAAAATAACAGGAACACATCACCAATCATGATATAAACTGAGCTAAATAAATAGTATAAGGTGATTA
The DNA here is from genome assembly GCA_963277665.1 of Viscum album. Taxonomy (NCBI): domain Eukaryota; kingdom Viridiplantae; phylum Streptophyta; class Magnoliopsida; order Santalales; family Viscaceae; genus Viscum; species Viscum album. The sequence goes on from OY728158.1 coordinate 1,684,170,721, forward strand.
ATGATGATTTTGGGACTTATCATAAAGCATTGATGATTCATGGAGATTAATTTTTGGAATTAAGGCCTTAACAATTGAGGCAACATGAATAGAAGTACCCAATGCAGGACAACATATCTGTTGTAGTGATTTATGATTCTTAGTGTTGGTGTCATTAACTGTCTGGTGAGTTGTTTACTATGTATAATGATGAAAATAAGGTAATATATACATATATATTAGTGATAAATGAATATCTAAAAGTGGATATGGGTTTATAATATACACTAATTTTACATTTATCTAGCGTATACACCTAGGAAGGTATATAGTGTTGGTGATGATTTAATAAGGAAAACTCAAAACATTTGCAGTTCAGTAATCTACTGATTACTAGATAATGATGAATTTACCAGATTATGGAATTTTTTAGTTTTGGAGAGCTAGGAGTATATTAATCTCATATCGTCTTCAGTGGAGTCTACATGTTTTAAGACATATGAGAGACAACCAGTATGGTGGTCAAAATTATTAGGCCTTGAGGGAAATCCTTAAATTTGGGGAGACACCTTCATACTATATTTTATATGTGGATGAGATCATCATGGTCTGAATTTTTTTGTTCCTATAATCATATAGTATGAGTTGATGCATTAATTTCATGCCACAATGTTTGAAATACATCCAATTGTGAACAAAATGACTCATGACCTACCTTGATAATTTATGTGATCTAGAATGGAAGAGGAGATATTATGGATTATGACCTGATTATATACATGTCAATTAGTGACTGTCATGCATCAAAAACATAGTGGTTTACATTAGGGGTTTCCCAGTATGGAATGGAAGTGGGATGCCATTATTATCAATTTTTTTCATTTTTCTTCTTGGGAATACTAAGAATAATGATTATATTTAGGTTGTTGTGGACCGACTGAAAACGTTAGAGAATTTATTACATATTCAGGAAATAATTTCAATGGAACTGATGGGATATTTATATATTTAAAAAAAGGTACATCTACACTGGGTTCTATAGAGTATTTTTTCGAAATATGATGCACGATTTCCATTGGGCATTTAGCAAGGCATGCAGAAGGTGCTCAGTAGTTATGTTTTATTGAGTATGAAATTCCACCCATATATTGATTGGTAGTTCGAATATATTATATGGGTTCTTGAAGATATGTGTTGGGAGTATTTCATAGACTTATGTGGTTCATGGTAGAAGAAACAATTTTTGGTACTATAGGAATAGTTATTAGGAATCTATCCAGATGAAACCATTTGGTGCTATTTATTGCAGGTCATGTCGATAACCTCTATGATGGATGGTGGTATGTGAGTCAGAGTTATTGGGATAGAGCCTTATGCAGGAGAAATCAGAAGAGGTTTATCCGCTTTGGATGACAATGGATATGGCTCACAATAGTCAAAATTCATATCCCAAAAGATGTTTTCAACCCCAAAATTATTCAATGGGTTATTGTGTGTTCGTTTTGGTGTCTCCTATATTGGGTTCCCAAAGGATATGATGATAGGGATTGTTGGAACCCAGAGTGGTTTGACTATTTTTGAATGTGGGGTTTATAAAAACACTAGCATAGTGATTGGATCTTCCACAGACGCAAAGTGAAATATGTGATATTTTTCATATGTCAAAACATTGGTAGTATCACTCCAACCCTTCTCATGTGATTGATGTGGATGATGATGAGCTTTAGATAGATTTTTTCTTTGAAGATCTTCAGATACATGGCTTGTATTGCATTGAGAATATGTTTTTAGGAAACATTGAGTCATTAGACCATGTATTGTGGAAATAAGGGAATGTGAATGAGAAAACCTGGGAGAGAGAAGAAAGAGTTTAGTCTCAGTGGCCCAATCTTTTTGTCTTGTGATCATAGATATGCATGGGAGTACTGCTTGAGGATGAGATTTTATAAGGATTGGGATTGTCAGGTCCCTACCATTCTTGACGATGTATTAGGATCCTTGACTGGTATTCATTATCCTTTTTAGTACACATTATGAGTGTTTCATCATGGGGTTTTAGGTGAAGATTTTTAGTTTTTTATTGAAGATGGGATTAACATAGTTGGCACATGGATTTCCCAAAACTTGTGCCCATCCCACCACATAGTTCAAACCCAGGTAGTAGTGATTCGCACAATTAGAACATAGTTATCCAAACCATTCACCTCATTAGGAGTAACTGTGCACCACCCCTAGGTAAGGATCATGATTAGGTAGTATGTTTAGGGAACCATTCACTCTGTAATAGAAACAGTGAACACCACATTATATTCACATTAAAAGAACCTATAAGTTCCTAAACCACCATCTTATATTCCTAAACCCCCTTCAATGATAGAAAGAAGTTCTGAATTATTTTTAGAGGTTCCCAAATAAATCCATGTATTTGAAACCATTATTAATGGTGAATCTAAGATTCCTTGATAGATCTACACCTCTTGAGGTTTACAAATTCATCCTTATTTTTTATATCTCTCTCGACAAATTTAAGATAAATGTTTATTATCTTATCCAATCTTGGTAAGAAATTAGATATAGGATTAATGGATCATTATTCATCAGATCATTGTTTTAAGTTTCATATCCAGATAGTGTTATTCATTGTGTTATTGATTTTTCCACTTTAATTTCGTGTATCCATTAGAAAGTGTCTTCCAATGATCTTCAGGTAGGAGGTCTTTAATTCAAATCAAAATTTATTGACTTATGTTATATGTATGGCTTAATAAAATTTATACTTGAATTTTAGAATTTTAAATTTTAAATTTTAATTAATTTTTTAATAATTAAATATTTTATTGATTATGTGATTGATCAATTATTTTTGATTAACTAATTATTGAATTAGTTAATTGGATACATTTTTTTTCGAATTAGATTATGTAATTATTGAATTAATTAATGGGATAATAGCATTCAGGAATTGGATAAATTACATGAGGATTTAATTAAAGGGATATTTGGATTAAGGTCTAGGATTAATTAATTTGTGAATTAGTTAAAGGGAAATGGGATTATAGAATTGCATTAATTATATTTTGAATTAATTAATAGGATTTTAGTATTGTGAAGTTGGGAAAATTAATTAGTGAATCTATTACTCTGATATTGGGATTGTGGAGTTAGAATAATTAATTGGTGGGTTAATTAATGGGTTATATGTTTAATGTTGAAAAATGAATTAATGAAGTTTTGTTCATATTATTTCAGGTGATTAAATTGATGTTCCTTCTTTTTTCATCATTAAAATGGTATTACATGGATTGAAATGTTGATAAATTTTTTTTATAGTGATTAACCATGAATGATGGCATGTTTGTGATAAATGTGTGGTATATGTGATTCTCATGTGTTGGACATAGAATAATGCTTCCAAATCCCACATTGACACATGATTTTTTGATAGTTATTGATTTTACAAATACCCATATGTTATATAATAGGTGATGGATTGGGAATGATGTTCAAAATTTCCGCGTGTGATAAATGTGGCGCAGGACAGGGACTGATGCTCCAGATCCCTATATAAGAGTATGAATATAGGATAGAGATTTCCCAACCCAAATACCCATTTGATTTTGATGTGTGGGATAGTGAAAAAGGCTCCCATTACCCATGCAGTGTTAGAAACAACGTTCTACACTCACAATTCAATATTCGACTACGGTTGAAATTGGTTATAATAAGTTCTAAGATGAATTTATCAATGTTGACCCTTGAATTGTGAAATATTTTAGACTCTATCACATGAAAATTCCGATATTGAGGGTTCGTGTGTCCCCAGGATCCTAGGGGATTATTTGGATAATTAATGAATAATAAAATGTGATGATTATTTACATCATACCTTATAATTTATTCATAATAAAATTTCATATATAGTTGCTGACTGAATATTGTTTTAGAGACCTCTTGTAGTGGGATAATAAGATGAAGTCACACCCTATGTGGGTATCCTAATTTGAACCCGAATAGACTTTATTTTTGAATGATATGATATAGGAAAGATTCATATGTTATATGGATGAGTTGGGAATGATCATGGATGAGGTAACCATACCTAGTCTCGTTGCTCGATGGGAAATTTTTAGTGTGTTTATGTATTCTGGATTTTTCATATTGAAAAATGAAATGTACTTCGAATGACATATATGCAGTTTCGTTTTAGATATTTTATTCATGTTTTACTTATAGTTTGATATTGAACATGTTCTACTATGGTTATATCTTTTACCATTAATTTATTTTTTCCATCCACTGTACTCCATTGATAATGAGATAACAGTCTCCCCATGATCGACATTTTACCCTAACATCTTATCGGTAACCTCATGTGTAATGCCCAAAACACAATTATCTAGAGTCGGTGAATTATTAAATTAAATTGTTATAATACAAGGAATCATGTCCTGAATGTCCGATCAGTTTAGTTGTCATGGATTTACTTGATACATTCATAAGTTTTTCATTACATCATGAAATAAAAATATCAACAACATTTTGCTCCCATTTGAACACCCTTATATCATTATCCTATCCTTGCAGGTCAACTGTAAAATGCATCTTCACATCCTGGGAAAAAAATAAAACATAGAATGTGGTGATATCAGATACTCAGTAAGGACAATAATATATCATAAACTTCCATCAATAAGCATAAACATTTAAGGAATTGTATAAGACTAAAAAAATGTTTTTAAAGATAAAATTATTCTTAATATAGTAATGATAAAATCAAATAATTCCTTTTAATTACTCACATGTATATTTTACAAGATGAATATTCACATGAAATATCAATACCAACATTCATAATGATTGATTACATAATACCAGACTTCATAACAACATAGTAAAGGCCTTCTGCCAAGACTAAAAAAAAAATTTCAAGGCATTGTGCCAAGAAACTAGTCTGTCTCATGAGACCTACTGATAAATTAAGGCGCAATAGGTGCCTCCACCCATCACATACTATGTCCAGTGCATTCCTCATATAAAAATGTTTAAACATAATATAAAAATTCATATTAAAACTAACATACAAAATATAAATATATAATCCATAAATAATTAATGGTGTAAAAATAACACATCCATAGTCAAACATATCACAAAACCTTAAATATAATATGGAAGATTTGTATAATAATTTATCAACTTCAAAAAAGTTTAAAATACATCAAAGTATGTTGACATAGATGAAATGAAAAATATTTGAAATAAATACCTCTTTTTATTTTGATATCATTTAAAAGCCACATAATTATAAAAAAAGAAATTTATTTTTCATATATTCTTATAAGATTTAATGGGATGTTTTGACAATGACATAATGACATAAAATAACCTCACCCACCGTATATGTTAAAAAAATACATTCTTAACTTAATTTGGTCGAAAAGGCCACAAAGTACCTTGTTTGGAAAACGATGGAATGATTGCCTTGAAACCATTTTTTAAAAAGTCAAACTAGGGTATAAATTAATTTAACCCATATTGTAGTAAATATGAAAAAAATTATAAACATCTTTAAGAAATATGGATGTGCATGATAAAGAGGTCACATTAGATACTAATGTAAAAACAACCTCGGATAATAAATAGATTGTAAAATTAACCCTTACCTTATACTTTTCCTTAGTAGATGGTATGTTAACCTTGTGTATAATAGTTAAAACATTGTTATTAAATTATAAAAGAACTATATACAAAAATATGATATCATATATGATCATCTAATATTGCATTGTTAAAAATATTTCAGTAGTATCATCATTTCAGGTGTTATCTGATTCGTTTTCCTTCATATAACTGGTTACGTAAGCCATGTTTGTTATGGATAAGACGTATTTGATTTGTATACCAAAGGTTATCCTATTAAAAACATTATTTTTAATCATAAAATGAAAATTATTCTTTATGATTATGATGGGGAATGAATCTTATCGCGTCCGTGGAGACGGTAATCCATACGAACACACAGGTGACAATATCATTATTCTGTTGGTGAAATAGTATTGAATTGAATTTTATATCATATTTACAGAATCATTAAAATAATAAATATATTATTTACATCAGTTATACTCATTAATATACCCATCCAAATAATGATGTTTTTTAATAACAATCTACACCACGATGTGGATACAGTAAGTCGTACGTACGCACGTATGGTGACATTTTCATTCATATGATGGATAGAATAATGAATATGGTTGTACAATTTTTATAATAATATCACAGTTAATATACTAGATTTATTATTTTATAATGGAAATTACAACTAATGAGGAAGTGGAAGAAGAAAAGAACTCTAAAAAGGGTGGTGAAATTGTTACCTCTTCTTCGGGTGTTTTTTTTTGAGTTTATACAAAGGGCTCCATATGTTTTCATTCTGATCAAAATAAGGCCTCTAGGTACATTTGAGGGAAATTGGGAGGTTATTTGGGCATTTTTGTTCCGATCCAAATGGGTTTTTGGGTGTTATTTTGAGATAAGGGGAAGTTCCCTATTAGAAGATACGAGAGGGGCACCTTAGGAAAATATTGAATTATTATTTTCTAATAAAATCATTTCCAGTTTCTATTGGATCCAAAATGATTTATTTAGAATATAAGGTGGTAATTGGTGTAAAAAATATCAAACAATATGTTTTAGATAGTACTGGGTCACCATATTAACCATATCTTTTAGATTTAACTCTTTGTAAAATAGTTAGACATTTACCATGTCTCTTTTTATTTTTTTATTATATGGCTAATAAACATACTATAACAAGGAAAGTGAACCCCAAGTGGTTAACTATTAATATATATATCCCTATATAAGTTCATTTGATGATACATATATTTTTAAGAATTTTTTATATATTAATAATATAGTATTTGATTTAAAAAATTAATTATGTCAACTTTGACACTATTTTGTATTCGATTTTGAAATTCATAAAAACATTATCACTTTGAATAAGATTTATTTAATTAACCAAAACATGTCCTATTAACCAATATAATTTGTGTAATAGATCCCAAGTATCAAATTAAATTTATTTGGAGATTTATAATATCAATTATTTTAATATTTCATTAATAAGGTAATTTCAGCATCATCATTGTGTCATATATAAATTAGATTATTTAATATATATAAATTATAAATAAAATATCATTATGTAGAAAAAAATTTATCTTTCTAATTAATATATATAATCTAATTTATCTTATGTGTTATCCAATATTAAAAATGGAATATTTATTAAACATTGAATTTAACAGTTTTAACTCTACCTTAAATAAAATAATAATTAATGTCTGAATCTAATATAACTGGACCAAAAAAGAACATATTGTATTCCTAAAGTTGTTTTAGGTAGAATTACACTTAACCAATAGAATTTGGATATGTGTTACAGTAATTATATTATCATTTTTACCCTTAATTACCACATTTACTTGTGACTGTGGTAAATGAAAGTCAAAAGATACTATTCACCAAAAAATTATCTTCTTCTTATTGAACAAAAATGTACTTAATAATGTCAACTGTGTCTCTTGTATTTTCGAAATTCAACAAACATAAGTAGTAAAATAATATTTTATGCAAATTTGTAAACGGTCCTAGATCGCGAGTAAAATATGGTAAAAAGTTGAATAAAATTTTGTATATCTCAACTTATTATAAAATGAATCCAATTAATTACATTGAACATATATATGTATTATGTATCTATTTTTACCTAAAATAAATTAAAATAAATTAATTAATTATTTAAATAAAAATTATCTTTTAAACAATAACATACTGTTTTATTTATTGATCAAATATTGAATGTTTTCATAAGAGTACCAAAATTTTACCCCAATCAAATATTGATTTTCTGAATTCAAAAATTCAGTAAATTTTGAAAAATATAATTTCAAAAATTTTAAAAAGTGGTTATTACTATTTATAACAGCTAGTTTGATTGGTCATGGTGTATTAAAACTCGATGTTGAGTACAACACAAGCTACGACATTATCCAAAGGGAAATGTGACATGGAAGCTTGGGGTTTTGAATTCTTCCCCCTTATGGAAATTTCAACCTCGTAATTTTAATATGGGTCTTTGGAACATCATTGAAAGTCCCACTTTGGAAAAAGATCCAATAAAAAATCACTTTAAATGAAAGAAAGATAAGTACAATGGTCCCCTGAGATTAACCATACTAGGATTTCATGTTGGAAAACATCGATGTGAAAGATAAAATAAGTCTCATGTTCTGATGGAGAGTTATAAAAAACAATTTCAGGAGAAAGTTATCCACAAGAAAACCACAAAAATATTATGAGATAAATTTTCATTAGTATCCCAGTAGGAAATGTAAAAAGACAATGATTTTTGTTTTAAGTTACATTTCATATAGATGAGGACATTATTTATGAGATTGATTAAGAACATAATGATATATACATACTATTTAAATAGAGTTTCATTCTTTAATATATTTCTACCAGTAACTAATTTTCTTCAAAATATGAGTATTCATGATGACTTGGTCAGACCTGATGTGATAGAATAATAATCTAGACAATCACAGAATCCACAAATGATAAACAATATATTTACCTTGCTTTAGATATTACCCAAATCCATAATGGTTAGTACAAGATCATATGGTCCCCATAATGTATAATCCTTTAGAGAAAGGAATTCTAATCATAATTTGTAAAATTTAACCAACAATAAACAAAGTTCAATAAATACCATTCAATAAAAAATTGTCCTTAAAATACTTCAATATAATCCCAACTAATACTGAAACCAAAAACCTAGAAGAATTTGATTATGCATTCTTCAACGTTAAATTATATCTCCATGTAACATTGACTACTCTTAAAGTCACATACATAAAAGTAATTAAGCTAATCACATATTATAAATTATAAGTTAATCATTTCCATAAATTACCCAAATCTCTATAAATCCAAAATAAAAACATCAATAAAAATCCATAATTACTCCTCAGATTGAATATCATAATATTCTATTTTACATAGGCATATTGTGTTCCGAACAGAGCAAACATCTTCCAATATAAAATTTATCACTTCATCATCAAATCATTTTTTTATACTAGGGAAATCCATTTGATAAGACATAAGATCCCATATAAACTTATTATTGATCAATAAAATTATTTAACTAAATATAACTAGTCACAATAACCAGGGAATCCACGTAGTCCAGTGATAAGAGATAAATCTCAATCGCACTCTAGCTGTGGGTTCAATTCCTGATTCTTTGTCCAACATGGAGGGATGTCACATGGTCTATGTGTTGTCCTTTTTAAAACAAAAAAATTTATAACATTCTCAATATTAGATAAATTCTTAAAAATAACCATAACATACCTTCACCAAAAATGAAATCTCAACCTTCGCATTTTCATCCCAAAATTTAATAACTTGTTATTGCCTAAAATTCAAAGATCATATAATCCAAAATGGTTATTTATAACTATATCAACAATATATAAGATATTTCTTCATAAAATAGAACTTTCAAAAAATAAAAAACAAGGTTACACATACCAAGGAAATGTCTTCCAATGTAGTCCCATAAACAAAGAGCACTAATACATTTAAACATTTCACCATCCATTTATTTAAACATAGGTTCATCCTTGACCAAGAAGTAATTTTATTGAATAGGGCACTCACTCAGTTAATGCCCAGGTCCCTGACGTTTACGGTAAATGACTGTAAATTGATTTTTGGGATCATACTTATTTTCTTCTATAGCAATCTTCATTTTTCCTCAGTAATTCGTTAATTTATGTCCTCCTTTCCCACACATAAAGCATTTATTTGTTCCATTGACACTTCCCTAGGTGTCTCCTTCCACATTTCCAACATGATGGAAATTGAGCTTTCATTTCTCAATGGTCTCCACTACTAGAGCTCTTATCATTCACTCCCTTTATCTTATTTTTTTTGATTTCTAGAGTTGGATAATATATATGTTGTTGTTCATATTTATGGAAAATTGATTTAGAAAGAATATGATATCTATTACACTTATCAAAATTCCATTTCATTGTTCATTTCCTCCATCGTTCCCACCTTGTACATAATGTTCAATGATACCATGACTTCCTTGGAATCTAGCCATTGACTAATATAAGAAATCAAAATGTGAGTCATCAAATCATTTAGAATATATCATGACACTTTATTTTTAATCTAAAACAACATAGGAATAACCAAGGTTATTTATTCTCATCTTATTTTGATATCATTGAAATCGGTTTGTAATGAAAATGTGAATTATCCAAATCATATCCCACAAGAGTGTCGTAACCCAGAGTGTAGCGTGACCTATTTTTGTGTACTAGGATACCCCGGGTCAAGAATTAAACTCCTTGTTGGAGTTTTCACTCCTAGGTACATCTATGCCAGAGCCACCTCTACCTACTAGTATCTATATGGGGATGTATTTCTTTGAAAACCAACAAAATATTTACATTACCAATTTTTTTTGATATTCTTCTATACTAACCCCCAATGTCTATCTTAGGGTAGTGTTTCCTAATTATAGTGATGTTTCTAAATATAGTTTCAAAGGTTTGTACTAAACTTCCACTGATAACAAATGTAATTCCCCGACCCAGTTACCTAGAGTTGGTGCATTATTAAATAACATTGGCATGATACAAGGAATCTGTTATATAAATACTGATCAGTTTAGTATCATTGGAAGTACTAGATACAGTAATAAGTTTTACATTAGATCATGAAATAAAAACATCAAAAAAATATTTGTCCCCTTTTGAACAGGCTTATATCCTTAACCTAAGCCTGGAAGTCAACCATTAAATACTTCGTCACATACAGGGAAAAATATAAAACATTGAAAGGGGTGACCATAGATGTTCAGTAAGGATAACAATAGAGCGGAAACTTTCATAAATAAACATAATCATTTAAGGAAATTAATAAGACTAAAACAAAAGTATTTTAAACATAATATTTTTCATATATATAAAAGATATAATCATATAATTCCATTTACATATTCACATGGATAGACTACTAGAAATGTAATTGCATGAAATATCAACAGCCACTTTCATAATGATGGAATTCTTAGTGCGAGATTTCATAACCACATAGTCAAGGCCTTGTTCCATGAATACAAATAATATTTTCTCAAGGCATTGTGCCAATATACATGTTTGTCTAATTAGACCTACCAATGCATCAAGGAGCTATAGCGGTTTACACCAGTCACTTACTAAGTCCAATTCAGTCCTCATATGAAAAGGTTTAAACATAACATAAAAATTTGTTTTATAACTAGAAAACGAAATTTCAATACTTTATGCATAAACCATGAATGCAATAAAAATAAAAAATCAACATTAAAACATATCATATAAGCTTAAATAAAATATATAATAATTGTATCATAATAAATCAATTTCAAACCATTTTAAAATCCATAAAAGGATGTTGACATAGATGAAATAAAAACTATTAGAAATAAATACCACTTTCTATTTTTAAATCATTTAAAAGTCACATAATTATAAATGAAAACATTTATTTTTAAAATATTCTTATATGAATGTATGGGAAGCTTTGATGATGATATTAAAGTGTAAAATAGACACACCCTACGTATAAGTAAAAAAAGGCATTCTTACCATAATTTTGTCGAAATGGTCATAATGTACATTGTTTGAAAAATGGCAGAATGATTTATTTGAAAACATTTTATAAAAATCCAAACAATGTTATAAATTAAATTAACCCATATTCTAGTAAATAGTATAAATGTTTTGAAATATGTTTTTAATAATAATTTTTGTGCATGATAATGAGGCCCCAGACGATACTTACTTAAAAACAACCTAAGATAATAAAGGGACTGTGAAATTAACCCTTACATTGTAAATTTCCTCAGAAAATGGAATGTTAACCTACTTTATAATATTTAAAACATATATATTTAATTATACAAGATCTATATACATAAATATGATATTATATATGATCCTATAATATTGCTTTGTAAATAATATTTCAGTAATATCATCATTTCAGATGTTAACTGATTCGTTTTCTTTTATATGCTTAGTTACGTAATCCATGTTTATATAGATATGATTTATTTTATTCATATAAATAATCATATAATTTTCAAAAACATTATTTTTAATCATAAAATGAAAATTATTCTTGAATGATTATGATGGGGAATATATCTCATTGTGTTCGTGGAGACGGTAATCCGTACGTTGACACAAGAGACAATATCAATATATTGATTGTAATATCGTATGTAATTGGATGGTATATCATATATACAGAATAATTTACATGTTATATGTATTATTTACATCATTTATATACATTATTATACCCATCCAAATAATTAAGTGTTTGATTAAAAAACTACACCACGACGTGGAGATGGTAAGTTGTACGTATACATGTATGCTGACTTTGTCATTCATATGATGGATAGAATAATGAATATGGTTGTAAAAATTTTATAATGACATCACATTATATAGAATATTCTGGAGTTATTATTTTATAATGGAAACAACAATGAAAGAGGAAGTGGATGAAGAAATGAACTTGGAAGAGGGTGGTGCAATTATTACCTCTTCTTCGGATGTTTCCTTTTGAGTTGATAATAATGGATTCTTAGGATGGCTTTCTGATAAAACTGTTGCCTCTAGGATAAATTGAGGGAAATTGGGAGGATATTAGGGAAGGGTTTTGTCAGGAAAAATGGATTTGGTTGTCTGATTTTGAGATAAGGGGAAGTGCCCTTTTATAATAAATGTGAGGGGAACCTTAAGAAAAGATTGAAATATTATTTATTAATAAAATCATTTTCAGATTCTAATGATTCCAAAATGATTTAATTAGTAGATAAGGTGGGTATCACTCAATTTACTCTCATCCAATATGTTTTAGATAGGTTTGCGTCAACATTTTAACCTTTTCTTTTAGATTTAACTCTTAGTTAAATAGGTTTACATTTACCATGTGACTTTGTGTTTTTATATTATATGGTAACTAAAATTACAATAACAATACAAGTGAACCCCAAGAGGTTCATTATTAATATATATATAACCTTATATAATCCCTTTGGCTAAACCATAGATTTTTATGAACACTATATCAATTAATAATGTAGTATTTGTTTTAAAAACTCAATTATGACGATTTGGAAACAATTTTTTATTTGATTTTCTTGAAACACATAAAAACCATATCACTTAAAATAAATTATTTAAATAAATCTTAAAATGTCATATTAACCTATAAAATTAGTTTAATTCATCATAACTCTCAATTTACATTTATTTGGATATTTATAATATCAATTATTTTAATATGTGATTCATAAGTTAATTTATATATCATTATTTTGTCATATAAAAATTAAATTATATAATGACTAAAAACTATAAATAAAATCATATTATGTATGAAAAAAATTTAGATTTATAATTAATATTTATAGTCAAATTTATATAATGTGTAACCCTATATTAAAAATGGTTTATTTATTAAACATTTAATTTAACACTTTTAAGTCTTCTTTAAATAAAATAATATCAAATATCCTAATCCAATCCAAGTTGACCAAAGAGGATAATATTATATTAATATGGTTTTTTAGATCAAATTAATCTTATCCAATATAATTAGGACATGTTTTAGGGTAATTATATTATCGATTTTACCCTTAATTACCCTATTTACTTTTAACTGTGGTAAATAAAATTCAAAAGTGTATATTACCCAAAAATTATTTTCGTCGTATTAAATAAAATTTTACTAATTAATATCAAAAGTGTCACTTAAAATTTAAAAATTCAACTTACAAATTCAATAAAATTAAGTTTTATGAAAATTTGTAAATTCTTCTGGAAGGTGGATAAAAGAAGGTAAAAATTTCAATAAAGTTTTTTATATCTATACTTATTAAAAAATGACTCTAATGAAATACAATGAAAATATATAGGTATTATTTATCTTTTATGTCCTAAAATAAATTAAAATAAAATAACTAATTATTTAAATAAAAATCCTCTTTTAAACAATAACGTAGTGTTTTTACTATTCATTAAAAATTTATTTTTTTATAAATGTACCAAAAATTCATCCTAAGATAATTTTGATTTTCTGAATTCAAAAATGAATTTTATTTTGAAAAATAAAATTTATAAAATTTCAAGACGAGGTTATTTCTATTTATAATGGCTCGTTTGATTGGTCGTGTTGTGTTAAAACTCCAAGTTGCATACAACACATGCTACTATATTATTCAAAGGGAAAAATAATGTGGAATCTTGGGGTGTAACACCTAGCTTACGAGGAGGTGTTCCTGAGGTCTGGTAATTTTTCGGGATCAGGCCCTAATGTTTTGTACAATGATCTGGAGGTTATAACATTATAATCATCAGTCCTGGTGGCTTCTTCATCCATAAATGTTGAAAAATAATAAATTATATGTGGAGTATAAAGCCACCAAATGAATCTCGGAAAGATCACCAGAATTATATACCCCAAAAATCAAATATTTCGGATGAAGATATTTTTCCCAGGAATTTCTTTTCATTTTGAAAAGATTCCTAAAAACCACCATTTTAACATATTTTCAAAACACGTGTCGATATTTAAAAAATGATGTCCAATAAATTACAGATTATAATAAATATCCATATTTTCTTTTGGTTTAAAAATTTACCCTAATTTAGTTTTTAAATTATTTTTATAAATGATTCCACTTCACTCATATGAATACATCTCTTAATTAATTTGTTATTCTCCGACCCAGTTACCCAATGTCGGTGCTTTGTTACATAACCTTGGCATGATACAAGGAATAATGACCTGAAAGATAGATCTGTTTAGTATTATTGAAAACAAGATATATACATAAGATCAATATTACAACATGAAAAGAAATACAACAATAATTTCTTCCACTAGAAACATTCAAGCCTCATAGATTATGCATGCAATTCACTCATAACTAACTTGTTCATATCTTGTGAAAATGAAACATAAGAAAGGGATGATATCAAATGCTCAATAAGGGTAAGAAATACAGCGGAAGATAACATAAACATTATGCATGATGAATAATTCAAACAAATGCCTTTCCAAATAATAAACATAAAAATTTATTGCATGAATATGATCTATGTAAATAATTCCATAATAAAATATAGTCATGTGTATTCTTCTAGTCTAATAACCACATGAACCATCATTATTATTTTCATAATGAGAGAATGTACAATGCCGAACATTCTGAAATATTTTTTCAAGGTCTCAGCGAAGACTTCTAAAAATGATTTGGCCTCGGCCAAAACCATATATCAAATTTGGAGAGGCCTTGGCCAATTCTACGTCTAATTGTCTAAAGAGATCTACCGATGCACCGAGGAGATATAGGGGGCTCCACCCGTCACATACTATGTCTAATACATTCCTCATATGAAATGTTTGAAACATAACATAAACATTGATATTAAAAATAGCTTATAAAATGTCAATACTTTAACCATAAATCATGAATGGCATAGAAATAACACATCCAAAGACAAACATATCATGAAACCATCAATACCATATCAATGATTTATATCATAATAAATCATCTTCAAACACGTTTAAAATCCATCCAACGATGTAGACATAGATGAAATTAATATTATTTGAATAAAATACCTACTTTTATTTTGAAACCATTCAAAAGTCAGATAATTATAAAAGAAAACATTTATTTTGAAAATATTCTTATAAGATTGTAAGGGATGCTTCAATGATGTTATAATGGTGGAAAATAATGGTTCAGATTATATCAAATATACACAAGAGGGGGTGAATTGTGTCTTATAAAAAATCATTGTTAGATTGTGTTATGCGTTTTAACATCAATCAGATTAATTGATGCAGCGGAAAATTAAATAGCAGAGACAGAAGATATATAGTGGTTCGGGGAACAGAAGTCCCCATAGTCCACTCCACCAACCCTCTACTCCACGAGCATGGTATTTTCACTATCTAGTCCTTGTTTCAACAGACCTTACAACAACTGAGTACATGCAGTTGACACCTTTACAATCTATGAAAAAACAAAGCCTTTTGGTTCATGCACAGAACCTACACAACATAGTACGAGAAGTCGATCAATCAAGAATAAAAAAGAAATAGTTCAGTATTCTGAAAATACATTCCATATGTCCTTCACAGTTACAATTGCATTCAATTGACAATAGTTGGATTGTCGCCTTCAAAAATAATTATCTTCACAAAAGATTCATTCTGAGTCAATCCTGTTGTAGTAGATATAGAAACATAACTCACAACATTAGAAGTAGAAAATTAACAAATGATCTTCGATGTAGAAAAAATGAATCTTTTATCGTGATTTTTCTTCTTCAGAAAACCGATCTTTGTCGTTCTCTTGAATCAGCAGATCTAAATTCTTGATAGTCGTTGTTTTTCTTCCCTTTTCTCATAATGATCAAGAGATCACATAAGATCATTATATGATGTTCAAAAAATCTCAAATATATAAAATAATGAAAATTACTTCTCTTACAAATTTTAGATCCACAATAGTCGCCTTTTAACTCATGAAATTCAAACATTTGAATTTACAGAGTAGTCGTCACTTCCTTGAAAACTCGGCATAAAAAGCTCCTTATAATTAGATCATTAAACCATTGAGAAAACATATTTTAATTATTCAAACTCACACTTTCAAATCATCTTTAAATTTGGCGTGAAATATGATTAATAATCAGCAAGCTGGTTATCGCATTAAAAAATCGACTTTAAATTCTCCGACGCCAAACGTATGGTTCAAATGTTTTGTATGCATCCTCTGAACGTAAGTTTGATGACGTACTCTTCAAACATAGGGTTGACAATATATGGTTGATAATAGACATAAGGTTCATGTCACTTTTTTCAAACTTATGGTTGATCATAAACATAGGGTTGTTCATCCATACTTTCCTCTTAAACTTTCATTCATCTGATAAAAGATCCACACTTTTACTTGATCCATACTTTTCCAAAAACGTATGGTTGTTTAAAAAAGTAAGTTTGATGAACAATACTTTAGAGAAACAAATGTAATGTTTAATATTTATGTATAGTTCCCCTTCTATACATTTCTAATATCCCAAACATAGGTTCCATCTTAATGTAGGGTTCTTTTTCATACTTTGCCGATAACGTATGGTTCCTCTTCCATACTTTTCTCTTATCTCACAAAGTATACTCTACATTTTATCATTATGCTACGTTCCTCTATGTAGGTTATGAACAATGTTTCCAAAACACGCTAAAGAAGTTCCGAAACAAGTAGGGTATGAAAAGTGTTTCTTGAACACACTAAATATGAATACTTTAGAAATAAAACCTAGTTGTTCAAGAAAATAAATATTTCATCTAGAAATTAAAATATAATGAATAATAAATTCTTAAAAAATAAATAACAATTAAATTCATTAGAATATAATTAAGTGTATTTTTGAGGCATAAAAAGTATCATAAAGAGATAGAGTATTGATCTCAACATACTCCCCCTTTAAATAAAACATTATTTATTGTTGAAAACAACACATGCTCAAGAAACTCCCCCTTTTGATGATCACAAAACCCATAAAATGATTAATTAAATCAACATACACAAATATTAACTAATTAAAATTATTTATCCCTTTAAATTATACATTTTAATTTCCCCCCAATAAAAATGAATTAATCACCCAAAAAAGGAAACATAAAAAAATGTTGTGTTTATCAAAATTTATCCCCCTTTTTGTGATATTAAAAAGAATGATAAAATATGGAATATAAAACATTTAATTCCACCCTGAACTTATGTAATGTCTATGTAACTTTTTTTCTATAATGAAATCTAGATTACTGGCATATCTAAACAAAGACAATAGAACTAAATAAATATAAAGAAACAAAATTTTAGAAAATATTGATAAATACAGGAATCAAAATGTTTCATTGAAATTATGGAATAGATACAATTATGATGAACACAAGAATCATGGTATGATGAGGGTATGAAATAGGTTATATCTCCTCTGAACTGCATACTTTATTTCTATCAACTATTCCCTGAGTATTCGCATCATTCCAGCACCAACCTGAATGAAATGATCTTTGGTCTCTTGAGTCATATTAACGTATTTAATGAGATTGACTCTAAAAAAATCGTGAGGTCTTTCTTCATTATCCATAAACAAAGACAGATTCTCTGTGAATTGAGTTAGCACAAGTCTAAGAGATGGTTCACTTGATGTCAACTGATCAACCAAAAATTTGTTATCGTTAAACAGGACGGATAAAGGAGCACTGATTCATTGAAGACCATGCAATATGTCTCTAATATTTCTCATTGTAGCTGTGATAGCATGAAATTTTCTTAGTAAATCTGGTAAATCACGTGACCCACTAGTAGAACTAGTCCTGAAAAATGAAAAGTGTGTCTCTATAAATAATTTGAGATCTGAAAAGTCTGATTTCATAACCATTTCAGATTTTAACATTGCAACAGCATCCAACATATCCTTATTAAAAATTTATACTTCTTTTCCAGGAAACTGTAACATCCTTATGTCTCTGATATTTCAGCTACTCTGTATCTAAGGCTCTCCTCAGAGTAATATTTTTAGACTTCAACTCAGACACCATTATGTATTGTTATTCAATTTCATTATTCCCTGAATCAGAGGAACTCAATTCTTGATTCTCATTCTCAGTTCCAGTGTGATGCAGAAATACTAAAGGTAATGAATCTGCATCAAACTTACCTTTTTTCCTTTTCCTGAGTTGGTTGATCCACATATTTTTCCTCAGAGTCATTTCAAGACTCCTCTACTGAAACATCCTCTTGAAGTACTTCTGTTTGAGCATCATAAA
Source organism: Viscum album (assembly GCA_963277665.1). NCBI lineage: Eukaryota > Viridiplantae > Streptophyta > Magnoliopsida > Santalales > Viscaceae > Viscum > Viscum album. The sequence continues at coordinate 1,684,189,711 of OY728158.1, forward strand.
CATGCTCATCATGAACATCAGCAACTTGTTCTTCTAATGGATTTTCTAAGATAATATTTTATGGATTTTCTCAAGGTCTGGCCACTTCCTCACCAGGATCTGCCTCCTTTTCTAGTTGAAGTGGAACATCAACCTTAATATGTGGTTCTGATCTTACAACATCAATTCTTTCAGGGTCATGTTCTGTAACAACCACATCTTGTTCCTGAGATTGTTCAACAACTTTTTCTCTGAAAAAGAATTAAGAGATTATATCTATTGTGGATAGTACATGGGATACAGATTACTCATTAACGTGTCTTTTACTCTGAGTGTGAAGTCCCTTCTGAATTCTTTCTTCCTCAGTTTCTTCTATCTCAAATCTTATTATCCTCGCAACAGTGCTTACTCTTGATTTAGCTTGTCCCTCCTTGGACTTAGCAGACTGACCCTGAGCGCTCTCTGTTTCATCCTCCACTCCTACTGGAAAAAGATTTCCATTTATAGTGCTCTAGAAATAGCCAATATTTTTTATAGTTCCCGCATTAAACACATTATTATGATGACAACACACTCTGGCATCCACCAGTCTCACCATGTCCTTCTTAAACAATAGTTTGGAAATGAATCATACAAAAGGATAGAAGTTAATTATGGTGTCATTTTGATAGCAGTAATTCAGATACCACACCATGTATCTAGGAAAATTGAGTTTTATATCACTGAGTAGAAGATACATTATATACATGTCAGGATATAATATCTTCTCCGTCTCAGACATCCTTGGTGAAATCCCCGTTTGCACAAACTTTACTAAAATTTTATGATCAGGCTCCAGTTCCTTTATGAAAATATTCATTATAGACGTATTACCAAAAATAAAAGACATAATGTCCTATGATTTATGTAAAAAATATCCTATATTTTTCAAGTCAAAATGAAATACTTCCTCAAGAATACAGTTCAAAATCTATACAATTTCAACTGAAGAGATCAAAAAATCTCTATCCTCTATGTTAGCGAGCACAGTGTCCTCATTGTAACCCGGAATAAAATGTACAAATTTGAAGAAATATTGATGTTCTACCTTATATGAAAATTCTATATACTCACTGTTGTGATTCTGTTCAAGATCTGAAACAATGGTGCTTGTTTCAACATGATATTCGTCTGAAATAACCATTTGAGATCAGTCACCTTTCCCTGTAAGATTTTTCATCTATAAGAGCGTTGTCTCATGGCAGTTTTGGTCTCACCCTAATCATCTCTCATAGTATTAGATATCTCTGTGAGGATCACTAATGTTTTGAAGGTTATGGTTTCAGAGGATTGAAGATTTGGTTTGAACAAAAGTGGTGCAGCTTCGGTAGGTTTGAAAAGTATCTGATAGAAATGAAACGATTTAGAAGTCGAATGGGTTTCTGACAGCCTTGATTCCTGTGATTTCATTAATCATTACATATATTTTAAATATAATTAAAATTGATTACGCGGGGAAAAAACATATTCTGTTTTAAAAAATAAATAGCCAAATTATTTTACACAGAATTAAAATAATGAAGCATCATAGTGAAATAAAACTTTATTTAAATTAAATAAACCTAGGTCTTCCTTGATAAAATAAAAAATTATAGTGGGAAGTGGTTTAGTAAAAATATCAACTAATTGGATTTCAGTACTTACAAATTCCAAAGATATATCCTTTTTAAGAACATGATCTCTTAAAAAATGATGTCTGATATCAATATTCTTAGTCCTAGAATGATTAATAATCATTTTTTTAATATTTATTGTAGTAGTATTATCACATAAAATATGTGTATTATTAAAATTTAGTCCAATGTCTATAAGAGTGTTTTAAATCCACAACACTTGTGCACAACAACATCCATCAAAAACATATTCTGCCTCAACTGTAGATAGGGAAACTGAATATTGTTTCTTACTTGACCATGACACAAAATATTTCCCTAAAAAGTGACATGTTCCTGAAGATCTTTTCCTATATAGTCTACAACTCCCAATGTATTCATCGGAATATAAAATCAAATTAAAATCAAAAGATTTTGGATAAAGAAGAGATTGAAAAATAGTTCCTTTTAAATATCAAAAATTTCTTTTAACAACAGTCAAATGAGATTCATTATGATTTGATTGAAATGTTTCACAAAGACATATTGAATATGTTATATATGGCCTACTAAGAGTAAGATTTAATAAACTACCAATCATACCTCTATATAACTTGTTGTGAACTGATTGTCTAGTTTCATCCAAATCATGTTTTATATTAGCACACGTTGGAGTTGTATATGTCTTGATGTTTTCAAGTCCACATTTCATTAATAAATCAATAATGTAATTTCTTTGATTCAAAACATTTCCAAAATATTTTTGATATATTTGAAGTCCTAAAAAGAAATTTAGTTCTCCCATCATACTCATTTGAAATTATTTTTGCATTAACATTGAACACTCATGGAAAATGGTTTTATTAGTTGATCCAAAAATTACATCATCAACATAAATTTGATCTAATAAAATATTATAATTCACATTTTTCATAAAAAGGGTTGGATCTTCGATTCCAATAGTAAAATCATTTTTCAATAGAAAAGAGCTTAATCATTCATAACAAGCTCTAGTTACTTGTTTAAGGCCATAAAGAGCTTTAGTAATTTTAAAAACAGAATCTGGTTTTTGATAATTTTCAAAACTAGGTGGTTGCTCGACATAAAAATACTCCATTAAATAACCATTTAAAAAGGCAGACTTAACATCCATCAGAAATAATTTAATGTTTATATGAGACGCATAGGCTAAAACGACTCTAAAGGCCTCTAATCTAGTTACAGGTGCAATGGTCTCATCATAATCTATACTTTCTTCTTGATTATATCCTTTATAAACAAGTCTATCTTTTTTCTAGTTATTAATCCTTGATCACCATGCTTATTTCTAAAGACACATTTGGTTCCTATCACTAGATAGTTCTGTGGCCTTTCAACTAATTCCTAGACTTCATTTCTTTTGAACTTCTTATTGCATTGTAATCATCCATATTTCATCATCTAATTCTTCTTCCATAGACATGGGTTCTAATTGGTATATAAAGGTAGATAATTCTACATGATTCCCAATATTTCCTCTAGTTTTTATTCCGGTGTCTATGTCCCCCCATGATATAATCTAAAGGGGTGATTCTTACGTGTTCTAGTCTGCCTAGGTAACCCAGTCATATGTTCTTCAGTATTATGTTCTTACGAAATGTTCTGAATTATATATGTATCCTTTTTAAAATCATTTTTCATGTTCTCAAGTCTCATGTTATCATTAGAGTCAGATTCATCCATTCGATCTGTCCTTTTCTCAAAGGGATCAGATTCACCAAATTTCATATGAACCGATTCTTCAACAATCCTTGTCTTCTTATTATAGAATCTATAAGCATTGGATGTAGCTGAATATCCTAAGAAAATTCCTTCATCATATTTTGGATCGAACATACCAATATTTTCCTTGGTGTTCAAGTTGTAAACCTTACATCCAAAAACCTTAATGTAATTTACTTTGGGTTTTCTACTATTCCAAAGTTCACAGGGTGTCATTTTCAAAATTGGTCTAATTTAAACTATATTAATTATATACCAGGCTGTGCTTACAGCTTCTACCCAAAAATAGGTATGAAGACTGTATTTATTTATCATAGTCCTACCCATTTATTGAGTGTTCTATTTCTTCATTCAACAATTCCTTTTTGTTGAGGTGTTATTTGTGCATAGAAGGTGTGTTTAATACCCATATTTGAGAAGAAGGTATTAAATTCCTCAAACTCAAATTCTTCACCATGATCACTTCTTAATTAAATTATTTTAAAATTTTTACATTTTGAATAGCTTTAAAAAAACATTGTAATAAAATAAAAGCCTCATTTTTACATTTCAAAAAGAAAATCCATGTAAATCTAGAATAGTAATCAACTAAAACAAATATATACGATTTAATAGCCAAACATGCTACTATTCAAGGTCCAATCAAATCCATATGGATAAGTTCTAGAGGTTTAGATGTAGTAATTCTGTTAACATATTTGAAGGATTATTTGTGTTGCTTTCCAGGTTGACATGCATCACAGAATCTTTCACTATCAAATTTGAGACAAGGAAAATTAAAAACTAAGTGATTCTTAGATTACTTATGTAAATCATATACTTTACAATGACCAATTCTCTTATTACAGATCCATGATTCATTTACTTTTGGAGTTAATTAGTTTACTTATTGTTTACACAAGGAATTTAAATCCAAGGAATACACATTGTTAGTTTTAGGTGCTCTAAATTTATGAAATTTCTTTTTGAAAATAGAACAACAATTTTTTAAAAAATAAACAACATAACCATTATCACATAGTTAAAATATACATATCAGATTGTTTTTTAATCCTTATACATACAATACTTTTTTGATTGAGACAGCTTTTGTATCACCAACTATTCCAATACCAATGATTTTACCTTTGGCATTGTCACCAAAAGTGAAAAGTCCACCATATTTTTGAGTGAGTGTAGATAAATTCTATGAGTTTCCACTCGTATGCCTTGAGCTGCCACAATCCATATACCATATGTCTTTTTTCTTTTGTGACCTGTTCCCTACAAAGTAATTTACACAATCTGCTTTGGTACCCATATTTTGCTGGGTCTGGTGGTGTTAGCTAGCAGGGATCTGCAAATCCAGACAAGCTTTATTTTTCTAATTTCACAAGAGTCAAATAAATCATTTAATATAAATGACTTATTAATAACACTTATTTGGGGTTGTCTTAGGAAATAGATTCTAGAAATATGTCCCCTTATTCCATAGTAATTACAATTTAGTCTTTTTTTACTTGGAATAAAATATTTTTTGTATAGCTTGGGTATTTCACCTTTACTGCCAATTCCAAATATTTCCTTTTTAATGACATTTTTTCCAAAAAATTCATTTATATTATTTTACCCTTTTGTAAAAACAAGGGATTTAATTTTATAAGTTTCCACTTCAATTTGCAGTGATTTTGTCTTTGATGTATAATATGTATTGTTACTGTTAATTGAGTCAAATTTTTCAGTTTGCCCCTTATATTGTTTCAACATTGTTTCTCTTTCATCAGTAACAGCCTTATGATTTTTTAAGACTTTTTCTTCATAAATAGAGAATAATATTTTTCTTCAAGAATATTGCAATAGGTGTCATGTTTCTCATTAGAGTAACTAGATTCAGAACTACAGTTAGAAGAGTAATAAAATTGTACCTCGTCTCTTTTTGCCATAAAAAAAATGTTAGCATTCAGATTTCCTTCTTCCTTCTCTAAGTCTGATTTAGAAGTGCTAATGGAGTCTTCATATACACTCCATGTAGATTTCATAGCCTTCTTGTCTTTATGCTCATAATCACTTATTTTGAATAATTTCTTTTTCATGTCTTATTTTAGCTGAGGACAGTCTGGTCTGATATGCCCCATTTTCTTGCATTCATAACATCTGACTAACTTTTCAACATTTTTGAAGGATTTTCTGAAGCCCTTATTATTTATATAGAATTTAGTGAATCATTGGGCTAGATGAGCCAATTCCGCATCAGAATTTGATAAATCAGAACTTTCACATTTCTCTTTTAAACTTTTCATCATCTTTTTATTTTTTCTCTGTGATGATAATTTGAAGGAACGGTCATCTATTTTGATATGATAATTATTCTCATTTTCTTCATCTTCCATATCATCTTCATACATAATTAATGTTCCAATTAGTTCTCTCATCGCTAAGTCTTTGCCAGGTGTTGACTGTCTGATTGTTGTAGAGATTCCATTCCATTTTGTAGGCAGTACTAGCAGTACTATTAATGTTTGATCTTCTTGTTTAATGGGATATCCCAAAGCAGATATGTATTTGAAAATATTTTTCAATATTCCATTAATTTGAGTAATACTATCACCTTCAACCATTCTAAATGTATCGAATTTATGCTTAGCAGTTGCATATATCATTTCGATGATATTGTTAGTTCCTTCATAAGCAACAACAATAGCTTGACGTATTTCATATGTTTTGGGGCATTGAGATAATCTGTTAAATTCATTAGTCCCTTGACCACATATAATTGCATTCATTTCTTTTGATTTCATTTCATAATATTCTTCAGTAGCTGCACTCCATGTTTTAGGTTTTTCTATTATTTCACATGGAGTCAGAATCTTAGAATATACTCTGTATCCAATATTTTTTTGATATATAATCATTCACGAATTCCAAAATCCATAGTTTTATCCAATGAAGTACGGTGCTCTGACCATAGACATTACCTCTCTTATATTAGTCATCTTTCTCTTTTTATAATCACTTTCATCTTGTTAAGGAATTATCAGAAGGCTCAACCTCTGATACCAATTATTGGATCAGATTATATGAAATATACACAAGAGGGGGTGAATTGTGTCTTTTCAAAATTCTTTGCGAGATTGTGTTGTTCCTTTTAACATCAATCTGATGAATTGATACAACAGAAATTTAAATAGCAGAGACACAAGATATATAGTGTTTCTGGGAACAAAAAGCCCATAGTCTTCTCCCCCATCGCTCTACTCCATGAGCATGGTGATTTTCACTATCTGGTTTTTATTTCAATAGACCATAAAACAAATGAGTATATGAAATTGACACAATTACAATCTATTTCAAAAAAATCCTTCGGGTTCACTCAACGAACCTACACTTCTTATTATGAGAAGTCAGTCACTCAAGAATAAAAAAGAAGGATTTATTTATTCTGAAAATACTTTCAATATTTCCTTCCGAATTCGAACAGCATGCAATTGATAGTAGATGGATTGTCGCCTTCAGAAATAATGATCTTCACAAAATATTCATTCTGATTTGATTTAATTGCGGTAGATACAGAAATATAACTCACAACAGTACCTGTAGAAAATTCACAAATGATCATGGATGTAGAACAAATGAATCTTCTATCATGATTTTTCTTTTTCTGAAAATATAGATTTTTTGTTCTCTTGAATCAGAAGATATGAATTCATGATGTTGGGACCACATTATGTGTGAAGATTGTATTTGTTGTCAACAGATGTCAATGCTGGTCAAAATGAAGAAGTAGATAAAGAAGAACTCCAAAGTTAATGTAGATCGGCTGAAGTGAGGATGCTTGGAGAATTATTATGAAATCATATCATTGGATGTTATACTTGAGTAATTCTCTAAGAAGATGAATTCAGACGATTGTTAAGATGATCCTAAGTTCAAAGAACTTTTTTCAAAGGTGAGCATTGTTTACAATAATGAATAATGGTGATGTTTCATCTATCTAAGGATGATTGAAGAAAAATAAGGATTTAAAGAAGACCATGAAATGCTTCACGATTTCATGAGAACCATGCAAGTTCCTACTTGAAGAAAAGAATCATATGATTGGATAATAATATGATTGGAACTAACACTCAAAAAGGATATGAGAATTTGAAGTGAGGATGAAAGAAGTAATTTGGAATTCATATTCCAAAAAGAATGGACAAAACCAGACGATGCATTGTTGATATTTATTTTACAAATATTATAAGATTGGAGAACATGTGAAGCAAGGCTTATTAAGGAAAGGGAGAGAAAAAGGAGTGTTTTTGGCAATGTAATATCACAAATATCATTAGATCAAAAATATGGAAAAGGAAAGGAGTAGGCGCACAAGTATGCATTAAGAGCACAAGTATGCAGTAGGCGCGCAAGTATGTAGTAGGCGCGCAAGAATGCAGTAGGCACGCATGTGTGTAGAGGTGTGGAAGTCATATTTCAAAAGAGCATTATTTCAGAAATATGACAAAGGAAATAAAGTGGCGTGGAAGTCAAGAATGGAGCGGATGTATGTGGCACACAAGTATTGGCACGCAAGCATATCACGCAAGTCATATTTCAATGATCATGATATCAAAATATGACAAATGAAAGAAGGTGGCATGAAAGTGCTGGAGTGGCGCGCAAGATGTGGCGTGAAAGTATACGGTGCACAAGTCTCCAAAATTCCTATAAATAGGTGACTACAATCCTCATTTCTTTAAGGCTAAATACTTACAGAAAAATTTGAGCCCTAAATGCGCATGTGTAGAATGAAGCGTGAAAGCTGAAGTGGCGCGCAACCGGGTGGTTATTTATACGGTGCCCAAGTGTTGTCACACAAGTCTGCCGAGCAAGTGTTGACACGCAAGTCTGCCACGCAAGTGTTGCCGTGCAAGTCTACCAGGTAAGTATTTTGGGAAAGTCTTGTCATTCAAGTTGTGGTGTGCAAGTAGCAGCATGAAAAAAGTGGCATGCAAGTTCAAGGTGTGCAAGTATAAGTGGAAGTGGTGGTGCAAGATATTTTGTTCCAGGAGTTCCTTCCATCTTCTGGAGATGGAAGAAGAAGTAAAAGGGTTTAACTACATTCCATATGCATGATCACATGAATTTATGGACAAGAGAAGAACTCACTCTGATGATGCCAAGAAAGCTGGTCTTCATTGCCTGATTAATCACATTGGTATATGTGATTCTTTCTAAGAAAGAAGAAGGAGTCCAATTGCATTCTGTTATTTCATTAAATAAGAAGAAGGAGTCCTAGTGCATTCTATTATTTCACAATAGAAAAATAAGAAGTCCTAGTGCAGTTGGTTTTGCACTAGTGAAGAAGAAAAGAAGAATACACGAAGAATTTATTGCCTAATACTTTGCAAGTAATCAAGTGAAGAGAACTAAAAAGGATAAAGAGCAGAACCTACCTTATTGAAGTAGGAAGAAGACTGTCTCCATAAGCAGTATAATGAACCAGCTAGAGGCTGAAAGTTGGACTTGGCTTTTACCAGTCCAGGGAAGAGGATTTTTTCCCACCCCCTCCAAAGTGTAGGGACTCACATGGGCTAGAGGATTGTTTTCCTATCCAATCCATTGTAAAATCATATCTCATTATAATGGTGAATCCATTTAGTGGTCATTCCCATGCATGACAAGGATGTAGCTACTCTTATTGAGTGGTTAACCTTGTAAAAATATCATGTGCATATTTTTACTGCTTTCTATAATTTCATGCGACAGGGAAAAGAGAATAAGAGAATCAATATCCTTACAGGTCACGAGGTACAGGGATAAAAGTTGGAATTGGTTTAAAAATTCCCCAACACTGATTCACCCCCCTCTCAGTGTTAGACATGTCCCAATCTAGTCCTCTCAATTGGTTTCAGAGGGAGGTTCACCTCTGTTGGGTTCTCTACAGTGAATTTATTCTCTTTTGAAAACTTGAGATCATTTCCGGAGTCAACAATGAATAGCAGTGTTTGTAAATATTCAGCTATCTCTGAACAGAAAGATATACCTTCCAAGACTATGATGAATAGGAAAAAGAAAGGGAAAATAAAATTGAAGAAGAATTCCCCCTTATCTAAAGAAGAGGAAGCATCTGGTTCTCCACATCTGGTTGAAATTGAAGACACACCAGATTCGGAAGGTAATTAGAAGGTGGAACAAGTACCCACCAAGAATATTGACATCCTTCCTACCTCAACTGATCAAGAGGTGTGTGTTAGTACATTTTGAAATTACCCTCATGATGAAAATTCTAGCACAAGTGGTGATGAACAATCTACAACATCTCAAGAAATATCATTAGATAGATTAAGAATAATTCTACATGGTATTCCTGAAGTGTGTTCATCCCTGGTTTGCGGGGTATTTCAATGCATGCAAGAAAATATCACTCAGCTGGAAGAAGAAACTGATGTTTTGGAAAAAGGCTTACAAGAAAAAATTGTCGACTGTTTAAAGTTCTCTAGACAGGTTGTAGCCTTTGAAGCAACAAAGAGGGGATTTGAAGAATGTTCTTCAATGTGGCTCAAAGATGTTGAAGAAAAGGAGGGAGTCAACAAGACTCTAGAAGAGATGATCCATGCACTAGAAGATGATATGAAAAGGGGTAATGAAGTCAAGAAGTTATATTTGGAAGATAACTCCTAGAAGTTAAATGAACTGGACACTTTGTTAGAAAACAAAGTGAAGATGCATGAAGATGAAGTTGAAAGACTAAAGAAGGATTGTGAAGAGAAGATAACTATTATTGAAAACTATGAAGTCATCCTCAATATGAGATGTCTAGAATTGGAAGCTGAACTAACCAATCTTGAGAAGACACATATTGAGTCTCCACAAAGGAATGAAATAGTTTCTTCCAGTACTCAATGCTCACTGGAGGATTCTATTATCAAAAGACCTCCAACAAGTGATAAGAATATCATGGCTTCACTCATTGATCTATCACAAGCAGTTGAGAATGTAAAGGTATCATCCATACCAACTTGTACTAATGTTTCTAAAAATGTTTCTATAAAAATTGCAGGTTGGAAGAAAAATTATAAACTACTATGGACGAAGAAATGTGATAAGAAACCTACCAACATGGATAGAGTGGATAAGGGAAATAGTTTGGAAGATAGCTCCCCATAGAAAGCACAATATGCCAAGAAGAAGATTCAACAACGTTATAAAAAAGATGGAAGGATGTCAAGGTTTGTAGGTAAATGCTGGTGTTGTAATAGATTTGGGAATTGTGCACTGGATTGTTGGTACAATCCATTAAATTTAAAATCACTAAGAAAGCCCATCTCAAGGGGTATAAATCCAGAGAAGAAGAACAAACATCCATAGATCCAGAAAAATTTGTATACTGCAAATAGATTTGGAATGCTAGACAACATCTCTGATGTATGCAATGGGAGTGGTCACATGAATGGTTGATGCCTATCTCATAATGTATTCAAAGCTAATAAGAACAGAATAACACAAAAGCTAAAGATGAATGAAGAATCTATCTGGGGAAGTAATCATAAGTATATTGCAAAAGAAAATGATCCCAAGAAGATTACAATGAGGAAAACTACGAAGTCCTTGGATTCCATGTCCAAGAAGGTGAAGGGTGGTGCATCAAAAAGAACTACTATGAAGGAATCCACTCAGAAGAATCCATGTAGAAGATCCAATCATGATGCCTCAATCCCTAATGATATTTTGGTGATTTGGCCTGGAGATTTGGAATGAATGAGAAAGATGGAAGATGCACAAGCTAAGCCTAGTGCTAAAAATAAAAAGAAGATTCTATATGAAGACAATGAAGTTCTATGTGTGAGGTGCAATGAGGCTGGTCACACTGTCATAAAGTGATTTGAATTTAATCCATGCCAACAAGAATTCATGAAGAGGATGAATGTTTCACCAAGAGATTCTAGTACTTGGAATTCTCTTGAAGAATGAAGATTCACACAAAAGGAGATAGAAGAAGTATTGAGATCCACACAGTTACTTTCAAAATTAAAGATCAAATGTGAATGTGTGAGGAGTGGTGAAAATGGAGCATCATGGTTGAGAAAATCATCTCAGCCCTCCAGCTCAAATTGAAGAAGCATGGAGGATCCACCCTATTCCCTTAAATCGTTGTGTATTGTATTTATTCATTAAATACATGGAATTGAAGGTGATGCAAGACCTCATGGGGAGAACCTGAGATTAAGTTATGAGAAGTGTTCTCTATAGATAGATAGACATGAAGGAGTTTCCAGAGTCATTATCTCAATAAGTATCAATTTTAGTTGGTACTAAATTCAACTACTCTAAAGAATGTCTGAAAATAATGTCATTGGAAATGATATGTTATTTCTAAATCATTCATCCTTGGTTACTCAAAATAAAGATCATTCTACAAAGGGGTAGTAACAAATATAATCAATGACATAAGAAGAGTGAATGTGATCCAAGTCCACTTATCCTTCCAATTTCACTTGAATGTTTTTGATCCATTTTTTGAAGTGAGTGCATGAATTTTAGGTTGATTATTTCATTCACATTCAATACCTTCGGCCTGGAATGAAAGTGAAAACCCCTTGAAGACATGTGCATGAGTTCTCATCTCAAGAGGTGTCATATTATGTGGGTAATGGATAGCTTTGTTTTCTAAATCAAATCATAATGTTTTCTACATAGAGAATTTCTCAAGTAGACATAGAGTGAAATGATTTATGTCACATTGCTTAAGTATAGAATGATACCCTCTCTTCAATGAAATTTGTATTTCTTATCAATAAGGGGGATATAAATGGAATGAATGTCTATGGGAGAGACATAACTAAATGGGAGAGATAAGATTCTCATTTTGACATTGACACATTCTTTTGAGAATACTTTGTGGTATTGACAACAAAATACAAATGGGGAGATTGTTGGGACCACTTTATGTGTGATGATTGTATTTGTTGTCAACAGTTGTCAATGCTGGTCAAAATGAATAAGGAGATAAAGAAGAACTCCAAAGTTAATGGAGATCGGCCGAAGTGATGATTCTTGGAGAATTATTATGAAGTCCTAGCATTGGATGTCATACTTGAGTAATTCTCTAAGAAGATTAATTCAGACGATTGTTCACCTGATCCTATGTTCAATGAACTTATGTCAAAGGTGACGCATTGTTTACATCAATGAAGAATGGTGAGGTGTGATCTATATAAGGATGATTGATAAAGAATGAGGATTTAAAGAAGACCATTCAATGCTTCAGGATTGCATGAGAACCATGAAGGTTCTTACTTGAAGAAAATAATAATACTATTGGAGAATCATATGATTAGAATTAACCCTCTAAAAGGATATGAGAATATGAAGCGAGGATGAAAGAAGTACTTTGGAATTCATATTCCAAAAAGAATAGACAAAACCAGATGATGTTTTGATGATTTATATTTCACAAATATCATATGTTTGGAGAACTTGTGATGAAATCCTTAGGTAGGAAAGGGAGATAAAAAGAAGTGTTTTTGGAAAAGTCATATCACAAATATCATTAGATCAAAAATATGGCAAAGGAAAGGAGTAGGCGCACAAGTATGCAGTAGGAGCGCAAGTATCCAGTAGGCGCACAAGTATGCAGTAGGCACACAAGTATGCAGTAGGCATGCAAGTATGTAGAGGCACGCAAGTCATATTTCAAAAGAGCATTATTTCAGAAATATGGAAAAGGAAATAAAGTGGAGCGCAAGTCATGAATGGCGCGCAAGTATGTGGTGCGCAAGTATTGGCGCGCAAGCGTATCGCACAAGTCATATTTCAAAGTTCATGATATCAAAATATGACAAAGGAAAGAAGGTGGCGCGTAAGTGCTGGAGCGGTGTGCATGTTGTCGCACACAAGTATGGGGCGCGCAAGTCACCAAAATACCTATAAATAGGTGACTGCCCTCTTCATTTCTTTAAGGCTCGATACATAGAGAAAAATTTGAGCTCTGAACGCGCAAGTGTAGAAAGCGTCGTGCAAGCTGATGTGGCGCAAAAACTGAGGGTTATTTATACGGCGCACAAGTGTTATCGCGCAAGTCTACCACGCAAGTGTTGACGCGCAAGTCTACCACGCATGTGTTGACGCACAAGTCTTCCACGCATGTGTTGCCGCGCAAGTCTTCCGCCAAAGTATTTTGGGAAAGTCTTGTCGTGTAAGTTGTGGCGCGCAAGTAGCAGTGTGCAAAAAGAGGCGCGTAAGTTAAAGGCATGCAAGTATAGGCCGCACAAGTGGAAGTGGGCGCGCAAGGTGTTTTGTTCCAGGAGTTCCTTCAATCTTCAATAGAGGAAAGAAGAAGAAGGAAAAGAGTTAAACTACATTCCATATTCATGATCACATGCATTTATGAACATGAGGAGAACTCACTCTGATGATGCCAAGTATGCTGGTCTTCATTGCCTGATTAATCACATTGGCATATGTGATTCTTCCTAAGAAAGAAGAAGGAGTCCTAGTGCATTCTGTTATTTCACTAAAGAAGAAGAAGGAGTCCTATTGAATTGTGTTATTGCACTAAAGAAGAAGAAGAAGTCCTAGTGAAGCTGATTTTGCACTAGTGAAGAAGAAAAGAAGAATATATGAAGAATTTCATGCCTACTCCTTTGCAAGTAATCGAGTGAAGAGAACTAAAGATGATCAAGGGTAGAACCTACCTTACTGAAGATGGAAGAAGACTGTCTACATAGGCAGTATAAAGAACCAGCTAGAGGCTGCAAGTTGGACTTGGCATTCACCAGTCCAGGGAAGAGGATTCTTTCCCACCCCCTCCAATGTTTAGGGACTCACACGGGCTAGATGATTCATTTTCCTAGACACTCCATTGTAAAATCATATCACATTATAATGGAGAATCCATGTAGTGGTCATACCCATGCATGGCAAGGATGTAGCTACTCTTATTGAGTGGTGAACCTTGTAAAAATATCGTGTGCATATTGTTACTGCTTTCTATTATTTCATACGAAAGGGAAAAGAGAATAAGAGAATTGATATCCTAACAGGTCAGAAGGAACAGTAATAAATGTTGGAATTGGTTTAAAAACTCTCCAACACTGATTCACCCCCCCTCTCAATGTTAGACATATCCCAAACTGGTCCTCTCACTTGATAGTATCTATTTTTCTTCCCTTTTCTCAGAATGATCGAGAGATCACATAATATCATTATATTTTGTTCTAAAAATCTAATATACATAAAATAACGACATGTAATTCACTTGAATGTTTTAGATCCACAAAAGTTTCCTTTTAACTTGCAAAATTCAAACATTTGAATTTACAGAGTAGTCGTAACTTCTCTGAAAACTCAGCATAAAAATCTCCATATTATATGATCTTTAAACCATTCATAAAATGTCTTTAAATCTTAAAAATTCACACTTTCAAATCATCTTTACATCAGGCATTAAATCCGCATAATAATCAGCATTTTAACCATTGCATAAAAAATTCGTCTTTAAATTCTCTGACGCCAAATGTATGGTTGAGATATACTATATGCATCCTCTGAATGTAAGGTTGATGATTTAGTATTCAAACGTAGGGTTGATAACAAACAAAAGGTTCATGTCACTTTCTTCAAACATAATTTTGATCATAAACATTGGGTTGGTCATCCATACATTTCTCTTCAACATTCAATTGTATGATAAAAGATCCATACTTTACATCATCCATACTTTTCTAAAAACGTATGATTGTTTACAAAGGTAAGGTTAATGAACAATACTTTTGAGAAATAAACGTAATGTTTAATACTTACGTACGGTTCCCCTAAAATAAATTTCTAATATCCCAAATGTATGGTTCCTTCCTAACATAGGGTTGTTTTTCATACATTACTGATAACATATGGTTTCTCATCCATACTTTTCTTTTATCTCATAAATTATACGCTATATTTTATCCTTACGCTACGTTCCTCCACGTAGGGTATGAACATTGTTTCTAGAACAGGCTAAATAAGATCCCAAATATGTTGGGTATGAATGGTGTTTCCAGAACATGCTAAATACAAATACTTTATAAATAAAACCTTGTTTCTCAAGAACTTAAATATTTCTTCTATAAAAAAAATATAACGAATAATAAATTCCTAAAAAATACTTAACAAATAAAATCATTAAAAATAATTAAGGGTATTTGTGAGGCATATAAATTATCATAAAGTGATAGAGTATTTTTCTCAACATACTCCCACATAAAATAAAACATTATGCATTGTTGATAACAACACATGCTCAACAGAAAATAGCCACACCTGATCTATAAGTTAAAAAACATTCTTACCATAATTTTTTCAAAAAAGTCTTATAGTACCTTGTTTGGAAAATGACGAAAAGATTCCTTTCAAAATATATAAGGTCAAATAAGGGTATAAATAAAAATAAACCACAGTATAGTAAATAGTAAAAATGTATTGAAATAAAATTTTAAGAAAACATGGATGCGGATGTCAAAAACTCCTAGTAGATACTTACATAAAAATTACCTCATATAATAAAGCGATTGTGAAATTAAACCGTATCTTGTACTTTTCCTTGGTCAAGGGTACCTTAACCTCTTTTATTATAGTCATATAATTGTTATTAAATTAAAAAATAACTATATACATAAATATGATATCACATATTAACTTATACTATTTCTTTTTTAATAATATTTTAGTAGTATCATAGTTTCGGTAGTTAACTGATTCATTTTCCATAATATGATTTGTAATGTAAGCCATGTTTTTATGGAAAGGATTTATATGACTCATATACATAATGATATTATGTTTATAAACTTTATTTTCAGTCAACAAATGAAAATTATTATTTAATGGTTACGATGGGGAAATTAATCTCATCTGGTTTGGGGAGACGGTAATCTGTACGTACGCAAAAGCGAAAATATCATTATATTGATGGAGAAATCATATGTAATTGGATAGTATATCATATATAATGATTCATTAATATGTTATATTTATTATTTACTTTAGTTATACTCATTATTATACCAATCCAAATAATGAAGTGTTTGAATAACAAACTACACCACGACATGGAAATGGTAGGTTGTACGTACGCATGTATGGTGACTTTGTCATTTATAGGATAAATAGAATAAATAATATGGTTTTAAAAAATTTATAATAACATCAATGTATTTATAAGGTAATAGATTTATTATTTTTATATGGAAACAAAAAAAGGAGGAAGTGGAAGAAGAAAAGAACTTGAAAGTTGTGATGAAATATTTACCTCTTCTTCGAGTTCTTCCTTTTGATTTGATCAAAAGGGATCCTTATGTTGTCTTTATGAACAAAGGAAGGCCTCTAGGTCTAAGAGAGGAATTTTGGGAGGATATTTGGGTATAGGTTGGAAGACCCAAATAGATTTGGAAAGAAGGGGAAGTTCCCTTTTATAAGAGAGGTGAGGGTCACATTAGAAAAATCAAGAAATATTATTTTATAATAAACTAATTTTCTATTTCTAATGGATCCAAAAAAAATTAAATAGAGTATTTGTTGTTATGGGTCGTAAAACTCTCAACCATTAGGTTTTAGAAAGGTTTAGGTCACCATATTAACATTATCATTAATATTTAACTCTAAGTTAAATTTATTTTCATTTAAAATTTCTCTTAGTATATGTATATAATATGGTTAATAAACATTATATAAACGTCCATGAAAACCCAAAGTGGTTAATTATTAATATATATAACCTTATATATTTATTAATTTCAATAGATAGATTTTTATAAATATTATATCAATTAATAATATAGAATTTGTTTTAAAAACTCAATTATGTCCATTCTGACACTATTTTGTATTTGATTTTTTTTGAAGGCCATTAAAACATTATCACTTCAAATAAAATTTATTTATCCATCCCTAATATGAAATATTAACCTATTAAATAAGTTTAATTTATCAAAATTCTCAATTTACATTTATTTGGATATTTATAATATCAATTTGATTAATATAGAATTAATAAAGTAATTAATGCATCATCATTATGTTATAATTAAATTAAATTAAATAATGTCTAAAATTAAAAATAAATTACCATTATGTAAAAAATATTTTTATATTTTTAGAAATATTTATAGTTGAATATATATTATGTGTAACCCTATATTAAAAATGGTTTAGTTATTAAACATTAAATTTAACTCTTTTAATTCTTCTTTAAATAAAATAATTATAAATCCCCTAATCTAATCCATGTAGACCAAAGGGGGTCATATTTTATTCCTAAGGTTATTTTTGGTTGAATTATATTTATCAATTATGATTAAGACATGTGTTAGGCTAATTATGATATCATTTTTACCCTTAATTACTAAATTTATTTTTAACCGTAGTAAATAAAAGTCAAAAGTTACTATTCAAAAATAATTATTTTTATCTTCATTAACCAAAACTAACGTACTTATATTAACCATATCTCTTGTATTTCTGAAATAAAACTCACAAAAGCGGTAAAATTATGTTCTATGCAAATTTGTAAATGCTCTTAGGAGATGTGTAAAAGACGGTAAAAAGTTCAATAATTTTTTAACATATCTATATTTATTAAAAATGACTCCAATGAATTACATTGAACATATATAGGTATTATGTATCTATTTTTACCCAAAATAAATTGAAATAAAATAAATAATCATTTATATAATAATTCGGTTTTAACAAATAACGCTGTGTTTTTCATTATTCATCAAAAATTGAATGTTTTTAGAAAACTACCAAAAAATCACCCTAAGCTAATTTTGATATTCTGAATTCAAAAATGAAATCCATTATCAAAAATAAAATTTCAAAAATTTCAAAAATTGGGTATTATTATTCATAACGGCTAATGTGACTGGTCACGGTGTGTTAAAATATTGAAGTTGCGTACAAAGAACGCTATTGCATTATTCAAAGGGAAATGTGATGTGGAAACATGGGGTGTGACATTCTTCCCTCCTTCAAATAATTTCATCCTTGAAATTTCTAGAATGATACTACACAAAACGATTCGGGTGGTTCGTCATCAAAAGTTTCTCTGTTTCCCACGTTGCATCTTCCATATTTTGGTTTCCTTGTAAAACTTTTACCGGAAAAGTCATCCAGTTTATCAGCCCTTATTCCTTGATATCATGAATTTTAACAGGCTCTTCACTATAAGTCTAACTAGGTTCTAGTTCAATTTTCTCATATGAAAGTACATGCATTAGGTCAGGCATGTATTTTCTCAGTAGTGATACATAGAAAACATCATGAACTTTGGAGACACTTAGAGGCATTTCCAAACGATAATCTACAACCGAAATTCGTTTTAGAATTTTGAATGGTACAATTATCCTGGGACTCAATTTACCCTTCTTACCGAAATGTATAACACCCTTCAAAGGAGATAACTTCAAGAACCCATGGTATCGTACTTGAAATTCCAAATCCTCAATTCGTTTATTGGCATAACTATTTTTCCTACTTTGGGCAGCTTTGATATGGGTTTGGATAATCTTCACTTTTTCCATTGTTTCCACAAAAGTTTTTCAGCCTAGAGTTTTCATTCCACATCGCCATCACAAAAAGTGGGTGTGCACCATCTCTTTCTATCAAACACTACATATTGTTCCATTTAAAAACATTAATGGAAGTTTTTGTTACAAGAAAAGTCTACCAAAGGAAAATATTGATCCTACTACCTTGAAAGTCAATTGAGAAATATCTCAACATGCCTTTTAAGGTTTGAATAGTCTGTTCTGATTGTCCATCAGTTTCAGGATGGTAGGAAGTGCTAAAATGAAGTTCAGTATCCTGGGATTTCTTAAGACATTTCCAGAAATGTGAGGTAAAATAGGGATCACGGTCAGAAATAATCGATAAGGTTACTCCATAAATTCTTACAACTTTATTCATATATATTTTTTCTAGACTTTCATGTGGTAAATCTTCTCTTACATCAAGAAAATTTGCTGACTTGGTAAGACGATAAAAAATGACCCATATAGAATCATTCGTTATAGGAGGATTTGGTATCCCCATGACAAATACCATCCTAATATCATACCATTTCCACTCAGGTATGGGAAGAGGTTGCATGACTCCTCCAAGTTGTTGTTATCCAGCTATCACTTGTTGAAAAACCGCGCAAAATGACCCAAAATTAGCAATCTCCCACTTCATGTGGTCCCAAAAAAATGTTCCTTCAAATCTCTATACATCATGGTGCTCTTTGGGTGTATTGATAATTTTGAGCTATGAGAATCATCCAACAATTACCATTTTAGATCAAGTATATCGGGAACACAATGTCTCTTCCCAAAATTTCAAAACTCCATCTTCATATATGAAGTCACTCAATCGCCCATCATTTACAGCTTTAATCTTCTTTTGAAACTCCTCATCATCATTTTGAGAATGCTTTAACCTTTCTAGTAAAGATGGTTTGGAAACCATTTGAAAAAGTATTGATGTAGCACATTCCATGGTTATTCCGATATCCATATTTACTAGATCCATGAAAATAGGATCCCTTTCAACTCTCATCTTGTTTAAAAATCAATCATCCATTCTACTAAAAGCATCTTCCACCTTATTTTCCTTCCGTGGGTGGTAGTGTATAGTGAAATCATAATCCTTGTGTAGTAAAATCCAACTTTATTGCCTCATGTTGAGTTCGTTATGTGAGAAAATATACTACAAACTCTTGTGATCAGTATAAATCTCACATTTTTCAGCATAGTTATAGTGTCTCCATATTTTGTTTTGAAAATATTATAGCTGCTAACTCAATATCATGAGTAAGATTGTTTTTGTCATGAATTTTTAGTTGTCGTGATGCATATGAAATAACTCTATCATTCTGCATAAGGACAAATCCAGGTTCTTTCTTCAGAGCATCACTATAAATAACAAACCGATAATTCCCCGATGGAAGTGTCATGATAGAAGAATTAACTAATCTTAGTTGTAGTTCTTCAAAATGTTGTTCAAAATATTTTTTTAAAACAAATTTAACCCATTTTTGTGTGAGATTGGTTAATGGGTTAGCCAACCAGGAAAAGTTTTTTACGAAACATCGATAATAAACTATTAATCCTATAAAACTGCATACCTCAATAATACTCGTCAGTGTAGTACATTCATGGGGTTCCTTAGTCATTGATGAATCAATAGAGATTCCATTATAAGTGACAATATGGCCAGAAAAGAAATCTCTTAAAGAGATAATTCACACTTGGTAAACTTCCCAGATAATTCATTTCATCTCAGAGTTTTCAGAATAATGGGCAAGTGATTTCGATGATCCTAATATCATTGGCGTTATACCAAGATATAATTAAAAAATACCACTACAAATTCATCAAGATATTCATTGAAAACTCTATTAATTATATTATCGAAGATTGAGGGTGCATAAATCAGTCCAGAAGGAATTAATGTAAAGTCGTAATGCATGTACCTGTTTCAAAATACTGTTTTTGGATTGTCTTCCTTCTTCACACGCAACTGATGATATCCATATCGAAGGTCAATCATTCAAAAATATTGAGCTTCATGAAGTTGGCTGAATAAATCATCAATTCTAGGAAGGGGATACTTGTTCATTATTGTTGTAGCATTGATCTTCCTATAGTCAATTCACAACCTCATAGATCCATCTTTCTTCTTAACAAAACACATAGGGGTTCCCCATAGAGAAACACTAGGATGAATAAATCCCTTATTACTCAATTAATCTAGGTTATTTAGTTCCAATAATTCCAAAGTGTCCATTATATAAGGGGTCTTCGATATAGGCCTTGAACCAGGAATTAAATCAATGGAAAACTCAATTTATCATTCTGGAGGATGTCTAGGTAAATCCTCTGGAAACACTTCAACATAATCATTTACAATAGGTTTTTCCTCTGTTTGAACATTATTTTCCCCACCCATAATTATTTCATTATCATCCTCCCCTTTAATTGTAACACCAAAGGATTTCATAGTATATTATTTTTCAAAGTAATTCAAAAACATGCACTACACGCAACACTGAGTTCATGCGCACCACAGCTTACCAAACTTGCCGTTCAAAAGTGGATATGAATAGTATTAACTGAAATTTGAACTATATATAATCATTATAATTTTAAAATCCATATTATTAGTTTCTTAGACATAATGTAAGAATTAATTCATTTTTTCCAGATAAAAAAAGTATTTTTCAAAAAATATTCTTTTACTGCCTTTTAATGTTGAAACAATTTTAAATCCAATATTTGAAACCTTTATATACTAAATTTGAAAAAATAAACTTCTTAATTAGAATCAGGACATAAGAATATAGTTTCAATAATTTTTTTGTGTTTTTCTGATATCTTACATATTTCGGTGAAAAGAGAAAAATAATATATTTTAACTGAAAACAACTTTTTTAATCAAAATAATTTATAGTGTGGAATTTTAAATTTTAATGGGTTGTAAGTATAATTAGATTATATTTTTACCATTTAATCCAATTATGGTCATTTTAAGTAATTTCACTTTGAACATGGACATAAACAAGTTTCAACCTTTTGATAGTTATTATTTCTAAAAAATACGCCTTCTGGTTCTAACAGTAAGAATTAATTTTAAATTAAAAAATGAAACTTCTATGATTTGAATTTTTAAAATATACATTATTATTGAATTCGGAATATCAAAATTGGCTTAGGGTGATTTTTTGGTATTTTTCAGAAAACATTCAATTTTTGAAGAATAGTGAAAAAAACAGAGTTATTATTTAAAACCAACTTTTTATTTAAATAATTATTTATTATATTTAAATTTATTTTAGGTAAAAATAGATACATAATACCTATATATTTTCAGTGTAATTAATTGGAGTAATGTTTTAATAAGTTTATATTTATAAAAAATTTATTTAAATTTTAACGTCTTTTACACACATCCTATGAGCATTTGAAAATTTACGTAAAAAATAATTTTAATGCTTCCATGAGTTGAATTTAAAAAATCCAAGAGACATAATTAATATCAGGGAGTAAAATATAGTTCAAAAAGACAGAAATAATTATTGGTGAATAGTAACATGTAATATTTTTTCCACGGTTAAAAGTAAATTGGGTTATTAAAGGTAAAAATGATATTATTATTACCCTAACACATGTCAAAATACTTTTAAATAAATTTATTTCGGCCAAAACAAACATAGGAATTAAATATGACCCTTTAAGTACAACGGTATTATATTAAGAAATTTGTTATAATTTTATTTAAAGAAGTGTTAAAAGTGTTAAAACAATTATAATCAATGTTTAATTACTACACCATTTCTAATATAAGGATATTCATAAGATAAAATAGACTATAAATATTCATTATAATGATAAAAATATTTCATACATAAATTTATTTTATTTTTAATTTTTAGAGATTAAATAAATAAATTTATTAATGACAAAATGATGATGCAGTAATTACCTTATTAATGAATGAATCAAATAAATGGTATTTTAAATATTAAAATAAATATAATTTCAATGTTTTTATGACATTAACGACTTTTCTAGGTGAATATGACATTTTAGGATTGATTCAATATTTTTTTGAAGTAATCATGTTGTCATTAGTTTATCAGAAAACAAATTCAAAAGAGTGTCAAAATTGAAATAAAATAGTTTTTAAAACAAATATTTTATTATTAATTGATATAATAGTCCTAAAAATATAAGGATCAGAAAAAAGACTTATATAATAATATAGATTAAATTAATGAACCAATTGGGGTTATATTGGCATTTTATAGTTAGTTTATTAACCATATGATATACAAATAAAAAGATACATGGTAAATTTTAAACTATTTAACTAAGTGTTATATATAAATGTTTAGGATAATATGGTACACTAAACCTATCTAAAACCTATTTCATGAGTTTTTTAGACCCATAACCACCTTATATTTTAAATAATTCAATTTTGAGCAATTTAAAACTAAAAATGAATTTATTATAAAATAATATTTTATGTTTTTTCTAAGGTTCCCCTCACCACTCTTATAAAAAGGAACTTATCCTTCTCTTAATTTAAAACCTTAAATGCCATTTGGAACGGCCAAACCCTACCCAAATATCCTCCCAAAATCCCTCACTTGATCCTATAGGCCTTAGTGTGTTCAGAATTCCATCCTATGGAGCCCTTTTGATCAAATCAAATGGAAGAACCTGAAGAAGATGTAAATATTTCATCACCTATTACAATTTCTTTTCTTCTTCCACTAACTCTTTCTTTGTTGTTTCCATTATAAAATAATAACTCTAGTGTCTTCTATATAATATTATTTTATTATAAATATTGAACAATTATTATTAATATTCTATCCATCTTAGGAATGGTAATGTCACTATGTGTGCGTACATACGGCTTACCGTCTCCACGCCGTGGTGTAATTTGTTATTCGAAATTATGTTATTTGGATGGATATAATGATGAGTAATATATATATATATATAAATAATGAAAATAAAATTATAATGTCTCTATAAAATAAATATATCATCCAATTAAACACCTTTAAAGAAATGATATTATCGCCTGTGTGTACACATGGATTACCGTCTCCACGACGGGATGAGATTCAATTCCATGTTCACCATTCATGGATGATTATAAAAATATATATTACTAATAAGTTTGTAATATAAGAAATAATAATGATACTGGAGATATATATATATATATATATATATGTACATACATACATCTTATTCACTTAGTTCCCATCAATTCGATATAAAAACAGAAACAATGTTTATGAATACGTACGGACTACAATATCCATAAACGGTGTTTTCCATTTCATATATATGTCTATTATACATTTTAATATTATAAATATATACGATATATAAATTATGTTTTAAATTCTGGATGTATTTAAATATTTATCTAACTGATACAATCAAGAGTAACAAGTTAAAACATTTACGATAAAGAAAGCGATTATTACAAGAAATGTTAATTTAACATGGAAATTATTATTAAATGGGTTTTATAAAGTCAAAAATGAATCATGTATGATATAATAAATATTAATATGGTTCTATTATAATTTAATAACAAACAATTGTAATTTTACAATAGGTTAAACGTACCCTCGACTAAAGGAAAGTGCAAAGTAAGGGTTAATTTCACAATCTATTTATTATCCAAGGTTGTTTTTACGTAAGTATCTACTGGAACATATTTATTATCCCTATACATGTTTCATGAAAGTGTTTTCAAAGGGATTATTTTCAGGTGATTTTTTACAAAATCATCTTTTTAAATATTTTATGTATTTATTCTTTTAAATCATTCTCATTAATGACCATGTTTTCAAAATGGGTTTTATGGATTTATTTATATGGACATGGATATATTTTAAATGTTAATTCATTTAAAAAGTTTAAATGTGGTATGAGATAATTTGATTAAAATACTTCATTAAATGACTTATTTTCTAAATTTTCTGACTTTTAGATGTTTTCATGAAAAAGTGATATTTCTTTAAAAGAGTTTTACAAATAATTTTCATCTATGTAAAAAACCTTTGATGGATTTAAATTTGTTTGAAGTTGATTTATTATGGTACAAATAATCCATATTTTATTGAAGGATTCTTGATATGTTTGACTCTGGATGAGTTATTTTTATACCATTTGTGTTTTATGGATTAAGTATTGACATTTCGTATGCTAGTTTTAATACGAATGTTTATGTTATGTTTAAAACTTTTCATATGAGGAATTTATTGGACATAGAAAGTTACGGGTGGATCCCGCTATAGCTCCTCGATGCATCGGTAAGTCTCATGAGACAATTAGATGTGGAATTGGATGAGGCCATTCCCAATTTGATATATGGTTTTGGACGAGGACTTAATCATTTTTAGACGTCTTGACTGAGGCCTTGACAAAATGTTTTAGAATGTCTTGCATTATACATTCCCTCATTATGAAAGTAATATTTCTTGTTCATGTAGTTATTGAACTAGTAGAATACCCATGACTATGTTTAATTATGGCGTTATTTACTCAGATCATATTTCTTCCATAAAGTGTTCATGTTTATTATTTTTAAAGGCATGTGTTTTCAATTATTCACCATGTATATTGTTTAAGTTATCTTATGCTAAATTATTTACCCTTGCTGAGCATCTGAGATCACCCCGTTCTTATGTTTTATTTTCCCAGGATCCCAAGAAGTGTTTTATTTTTGAGATGCAGGGTTAAGCTAAGAAACAATGGATTTCTCAAAGGATTAGTTTTTTTGTTGTATGTTAGAAAGTGTAATGTAATGTTCATGTCTGTAATGTATCTTCTAGGAATGGTAAACTTATCAGTCTTTTGGGTCTTGATTCCATGTAATCATGACAATTATTAAAATAATTCACTGACTCTAGGAAACTGGCGTTAGGGTGTTATAGGTAGTATCAGAGGACATTTAACAATAACCTTGGAAACTAGATTTAGATAAAATTTGATTAGAGCACATTAACCTAAGATAGACATTGAGCATTAGTAGAGAGGAACTTCTTAGAATGTTGGTAATGTATATTTTTTGTCAGTTTTGCAATAAACCGGATTCCTGTCTGGATACGAGCATGTAGAGGCGGCTCTAGCATAGATTTACCTAGGGGTAAAACCCAAAAACACCACCTTTAGCAAGACTTGAACGAAAACTGGTACACGACAACAAGCCTTGCTGCACTCTTGGTTATGATACTCCTAAGAGATATGCTTAGGATAATTCTCATTTTCATTACAAATCATTATAAAAGATTTACGAATATATACCTCCTCCTATAAAATATTTTTTATGGATTATATCCATAAACTATTAAATGTGTGTCCAGAATTTTACATGTTTGGATTCATTACAATTCATAAATTGACCTAGTGTATGTCATTGTATAAAAATGGCACTCAGTAGAAAGAAATGTGAACTCCAGCAATACGTATGATCCAAATAATAATAATGACCATATCATTCATGGTATTAAAACAAAATTTAGAAGGGAAATAGTCTCCCATGTTTTCTCAACTTATGAAGAAATAGTATCATGTGTTAATAAGATAAGTAAATAATTCTCTGAGTCCTATGGCTTTAAAGGGAAGTAAGAGAAAAAAATGATGGAAGAGTGAAATATGGATAAAGGGAAGTGGGAAAAATGATTTTCCAATATGTGATAAATGTGGAAATAATGACCTTGGTAAATGATTTTAGGTAATTGGAGTTTTTTATAAGTGTAGAGGAAAAGGAAACCATTTACGTGACATAAAAGGTAAGAAAAAGGTTTTGAATGTACAATGCTTCATCTGTAAGGAGTTGGGACACTATGCGAACCAATGTCATAATCATCAGAGGATTCCCCAAGTGATGTTATTGGATAATAATCAAATTAAGATACTACCATAAATGAGGATAAATGATTGGATTTCATATGTTGTTATTAAATAATTATGTCATTTGAGTGTTGTATCAATGATATAATGTTTATAATAATTATGGAGTATATAAGGATTTTACTGTAATACTATTTCATTAATGAATTGAGATTGTGTGGAACCAAGAAAAGTGACTCAATAGAAGGTTAATTTTGTTGAAAATATATGGTTGGGACAAAGAGATACCATAATATTGTTCTGATACTCAGGTAGTGATTTTGGAATAAATATTGTTTGATTTGGATTAATTATATTAGATATTCTTGACTACCTTGAAACTAATTAATTAGTTATATATTCCATCATTGTTTGTGTTTACAACATTTTTGGATAGAAGTAGTATATCCAATATTCTACAATGAATAAGGGAGAATGAATGTAATTAATAAGGTTTTTTTGGTAATTTAAGATTTTTTTTATGTTTTAACAGAATACATGATGAAGGAATTCGGGTGTTATTACCTGGTAAAAAGGATCTTCATTGTATTTAACTTCCTTATAAATTTTGGACTGAGAGTTTAGATAGAAGTATTTTAGATAAGTCTAATGTTTGGAATGAATAAAGTTAGAAATTGGATACTATTGTTAAGGTTATTTTTGTATTGTTATAAAAAGGACAACCCAGAGGTCGGGCAATAAGTAGTTGCATCCAAAAAGGTTGTGATACTTGAACCCACAACCGAAGAGCAACCAAGGTGAATCACCTATGACTGGACTATGTGATGTACTGGTTTGTATAATTTAGATTTTCTTAATGAGTATGCACAAATGAATTATAAATTCATTATTTTTTCAACCTTATATGATTTGGATAAATATAATTTTTTTTGAAATCATTTTGAATGATAGATGAGTTTTTGGTAGGAATTATTTGAAGGATGAAACTCTACTTATCATGTTTATATATATATATATACATTTTTCCTCTTATTAAGACTAAATTTATTAAACCAATTTCTGATGTGGGTTTTCCCACAATGTTATTTTCTATTTTCAACATTTTATCTTCAAAGAACAATTTCAAATTGCGATGAAGCGATTTATTGAAGGAGGGAATAATGTAACACCCCAAAATTTCATATTACGTTATTTCTTAAAACAATTAAAAAACATGCACTACACGCAACATCGATTTCAAGCACACCATGACTTTTAAAACTAGCTGTTCAAAAGAAGTTATGAATATTATTAACTGAATTTTTAACTATATATAATATTTATTATTTTAGAATCAATATTATGAGTTTCTTAGACATAATATAAGAATTAATTTATTTTTTTCAGATAAAAGAATTATTTTTCAAAAAATATATGTTTGCCGCCTTTTAATGGTGAAACCTTTTTAAATCCAATATTTGAAACTTTTATATATTCAATTTTAAAGAATAAACTTATTCATTTTAATCGGGACATAAGAATTTAGTTTCAATAAATATTTGGTGTTTTCTGATAACTTTCATATTTGGGTGAGTAGTGAAAAGTACTATATTTTAAATGAAGGCATATTTTTTAATAAAGATAGTTTATAGTGTTGAATTATAAATTATAATGGTTTGTAAGTATAATTATATTATATATTTACCATTTAATCCAATGATGGTCATATTAAGTAATTTCACTTTGAAATTGGATATAAACAAGTGTCAAACTTTTGATAGTTATATTTCCTAAAAACAAGCCTTTTGGTTTTGACAGTGGGAATTAATTTCAAATTAATAAATGCAACATATATGATTTTAATTTGATAAAATATACTTCATTATTGAATTCATAATATCAAAATTAGCTTAGGGTGAATTTTTGGTATTTTTCTGAAAGCATTGAATTTTTATGAATAGTGAAAATAACACTAATTTATTATTTAAAACCGACTTTTTATTTAAATAATTATTTATTATATTTAAATTTATTTATGTAAAAATAGACACATAGTACAAATAAATTTTCAATTAAATTCACTGGAGTCATTTCATAATAAGTTTCGATATATAAAAGTTTTATTTAAATTTTTTTTCCTTTTACCCACCTCCTTGGAGCATTTGCAAATTTACATAAAATTTTATTTTGCCACATTTTTTAGTTGAATTTAAAAAATACAATAGACACAGTTAATATAAATAAGTAAAATGTGGCTCAATATGATAATGATAATTTGTGGTGAATAGTAACTGTTTAATTTTTTTTACCACGGTTATAAGTAAATAGGGTAATTAAGGATAAAATTGATATTATTATAACCCTAACGCATGTCCTAATTCTATAGGAAAAGTGTAATTTGACAAAAAACAATCATTGGAATAAAATATTACCCTTTAGGTATACTTTGATAAGATTAAGACATTTATTATTATTTTATTTAAAGAATAGTTAAAAGAGTTAAAATCAAATATTAATAAATAAAACATTTTTAATATAGGGAAATACATAAGATCAATTAGACTATAAATATTAATTAAAAATATAAAAATATTTCCAAAATAATGGTAATTTAGTTAAAATTTTTAGTGATTAAATAATTAAATTTATTAATGACACAATGATGATGCAGTAATTAAATTATTAATGAAAGAATCAAATAAATGGTACTATAAATATTAAAATAAATATAATTTCAATGTTTTTATGAAATCCAAGAATTTTCTAGAATAATATGTCAAGTTAGTGTTGATTCAATATATTGTTTATGAAGTAATCATGCTTTAATAATTATTTTATCAAAAAAATACCAAAGACTGTCAAAATTAACATAAAATAGTTTTTTAAAACAAATATTATATTATTAATTGATATAGTAGTCCTAAAAATATAAGGTTCTGAAAAAAAGACTTATATAATAATATATATTAAATTAATGAACCAATTGGGATCTATTAGTATTTTATAGTATGTTTATTAACCATATAATATGCAAAAACAAAGAGACATGGTAAATGTCAAAATATTTAACTAATTTTTAAATCTAAAAGATAAGGTTAATATGCCAATATAAACCTGTATAAATCTAGTTGGAAGAGTTTTTTTCGACCCCTCCGCACCTTAGATTTTAAATAATTCATTTTGGACCCATTAAAATCTAAAAATGAATTTATTATAAAAAAATATTTTACTTTTTTTCTAAGGTACCCCTCACCCATCTTTTAAAAGGGAACTTCCCCTTCTCTTAATTTCACATCTCCAAATCCATTGGGCTCAGCCAAACTCTGACCAAATATTCTCCCAACTTCCCTTACTTGATTATATAGGCCTTATGTTGATCATAAAGTCAACCTATGGAGCCCTTCTGATCAAATCAAAAGGAAGAACCCGAAGAAGAGGTAAATATTTCATCACCTCTTTCAACTTCTATTCACCTTCCACATACTCATTCTTTTTTGTTTCCATTATAAAATAATAACTCTATAATGTTCTATATACTATAATTTTATTATAAAAATGGCACAACTATATACATTATTCTATCCTTCTTATGTATGGTAATGTCACCATGCGTGCGTACGTACGACTTACAGTATCCACATCGTGGTGTAATTTTTTTATTGAACCCTATGTTATTTAGATGTATATAATGATGTGTAATATATATATATAAATAATGAAAATATATTTATAATGTCTCTGTAAAATTATTATACCATCCAATTCCACACCATTAAGTAAATGATATTTCCGCTCATGCATACGTATGGATTACCGTCTCCACGACGCGATGAGATTCATTTCCACGTTCACCATTCATTCACGACTATAATAATATATATTACTAATAAGTATTTAATATATGATATAATAATACTAATGGAGATATATATATATATATATACTTATAATTATCTTATCCACTTAGTTTCTTTCAATACGGTATGAAAACGGAAACAGCGTTTATGCTTACGTACGGACTACCGTCTCTGTAAATGGTGTTTTCTATTTCATTTATATGTCTATTATACATATTTATATTCTAAATATATATTATATATAAATCATGTTTTATATTTTTGATTTATTTAAATCTTCATCTAAGTGATATAATCAACAGTATCAAGTTAAAACACCTATGTTAATGAAAGCGGTTGTTATCCAAAATGTTAATCTAACATGGAAATAATTATTAAATGGGTTGTATAAAGTCATAATTGAATCATGTATGATATAATTAATATGAATATGGTTCTGTTATAATTTTATAAAATACTATGGTCATTATACAAGAGGTTAAAGGAACCCTTGACCAAAAGAAAGTTCAAGGTAAGTGTTAATTTCACAATCTCTTTATTATCTGGGGTTGTTTTTATGTAAGTATCGACTGAGATGTATTTGTTATCCATGTCCATGTTTCATGAAAGATTATTCAAATGGAATATTCAACAGTAATTTTTTTTTACAAAAGCATCATTTTAAATGTTATAATTATTTATTCTTCTAATTCATTCCTATTAATGTCCATGTTTTCAAAATGGTTTTAAGGATTTATATATATTGACATGAATGTTTTTTAAATGAT
The DNA here is from genome assembly GCA_963277665.1 of Viscum album. Lineage (NCBI taxonomy): Eukaryota > Viridiplantae > Streptophyta > Magnoliopsida > Santalales > Viscaceae > Viscum > Viscum album. The sequence goes on from OY728158.1 coordinate 1,684,221,048, forward strand.
AATTCATTTCAAAAGTTTCAATGTTTTATGGGACATTTTGATTCACAATTTTATTTAAATTAGTTCTTTCTAAATTGTGTGAGTTTTAAATGTTTTCATGAAAAAGGGATATATCTCCCAAAGAGTTTTGCAAATCATTTTCATCTATGTCAACATCCATTGATGGATTTTAAACATGTTTGAAGTGAATTTATTATGATACAAATCTTCCATATTTTATTTAATGTTTTGTGAAATGTTTTAATGTGGATGTGTTATTTTTATTCCATTCATGGTTTATGGATTATGTAGTGTCATTTCGTAATCGAGTTTTAATATGAATGTTAATGTTATATATAAAATTTTTAATATGAGTAATGTATTGGACATAGTAAGTGAAAGGTGGAGCCCAATATAGAACCTCGATGCATTGGTAGGTATAATGAGACAATTAGATGTGGAATTGGCCAAGGCCTTTCCCAATTTGATATATGGTTTTGGCCGAGGCCTTAATCATTTTTAGACATCTTAGATGAGGTCTTGAAAAAATGTTTCATAATTTCTTGAATTATTCATTCCCTCATTTTGAAAATAATTTTGATGGTTCTTGTGGTTATTCGACTAATAGAATACCCATGACTATGTTTTATTATGGCATTATTTACTCATCTCATATTTCTTCCATAAAGTGTTCATGTTTATTATTTGTAAAGGCTTGTGTTTTAAATTATTCACCATGTATATTGTTTATGTTATCTTTTTCTATATTAATTACCATTAGTGAGCATCTGAGCTCACCCATTTCTTATGTTTTATTTTCCCAAGACCACAATAAGTGTTTTTTGTATGATATGTAGGGTTAAGATAAGGGAACAATGGCATTCTCAAATGATTAGTTTTTTTTGTTGTATGTTTGAATATGTAATGTAACATTCATGTATGTAATCTATTTTCCACGACTACTAAATTGATCTGTCTTTCGGGACTTGATTTGTTGTAATCATTCCAATGTATTAAAATATTGAACTGACTCTAGGTAACTAGGGTCGGTTCGTTACATTAATTAAATTTATTATAACTAATGAGGGTGGATCTAGATTAAAATCAGATGATTATGTTTCTACTCTAATGATAAGGAACTCTTTATAATAATCATGAATTGTAGCCTCCTTCTTCTTACAATAAATTTTCACATGATGGGTTGAAATCCATTCCATACCAAGGATTATATCAAATTCAATCGTGGGTATGTTGATTAGATCAGTAGATAAATATTGTTTATATGCCTTAATGGGGACAGATTAACAAAACTTTGATGCAATGATAGTTCCCTTAGGGGTTTTGACTGGAAACTCCGTTCTTAATTCAAACATGAAATATATAATTTTTTTTAACAAAATAGGAAGATATGAAACAATATGATGATCTATAATCACATAAAGCTTTGGTTAAACTTGAGGAAACATTTAAATTACCTTACACCACGTCTTCCAGTGCTTCAACCTTAGTAGTAGTGATCGCATATTATTGGAATTGATACCTTGGCCTTTTATAAGTTATGTTTCCCTAACACTTAGGACATTTATTTGAATCATGTACCATATCCTACTAATTTTAGCATTGAACATTGGTAGATTTTTTCTTCCCCTTGAAATCTTTAGCAGATGGCCTTTCCGTCTACATTTTTAACCTACTCTTTTTCCTTTTAGACAGGTACCAGGGTGCTTCCTTCAACAATTATCACATGGTGGAAATTCAACTTTTTCCTTCTTCCCTGTTTCCTTACATCCATTCCCAGAGTGTTCAATAGATCTATTCTTCAATTTATTTACTTTAAATTCATATGACTTAGAGAATTCACTTTCTGTCTTGATAGCACATGAGACAATATCTTTATACGATGAGAAGGACTTCAAGACAAATTCTCGATGGAGTAATGATTTTACCCCATCAAAGAAACAATAAATCTTACTTCTTGGGTTACATATATAATCTAGAACAATCCCTAATAACCATGTAATTCTAGCTTCATACTTTGCGAAATTATCCTCCTCCTTTTGTCTCAGACTCATAAATTGCATTTACATATCTAATGGATGGTCATGAGGAATGTATTTTTCTAATAAAATCTATTTAATATCCCTTTATTCTATACTTGATACATATTCATCCGCCTTCATGTTTTGAATTAATGACCACCACTAATCTGCATCTCCGGTGAGGCAATAAATTTCCATGATAACATTTTCCATTTCCCTACTCCCCAAAGCATGAAATGTTTTCTCTAAGGAACATATGCATTGTTCAGCTACAAATGGATTTTTAGACCCAATGAATGTTTGTTCTTGTTTCCTTATTAAGCTATCTAACATAGATCATCTGCATTGTGAATCAGGGTGCTCCATATGGGTAAGGTTATTATTCATAACCTGTGTGAGCTGTCTCGGTATGGTGATAAGGTGATACACACCAGTTCCATCACCATCTCCATTGTAATTATCATTAGTAAGATGGAAATACTTACATGGATTATGTGTGTTGATATGGTTTCCATTCCTTCCACTACACACCTTTTTTTGAATAATGTTATATAGTATATTAGTTTATGAATCACAGTACATAATTCTGAACATGTAAAACAATTAACATAAATTTAATAGTTTAGAGATATAATAAATAATCATACCAATGTTTTATTTGAGAAGGTATATTTTCAAAAATCCTTCATAATGGTTTGTAAAGAAAATGAGAATTATCTGAAACATTTCCCCCAGGAGTGTCATAACAAAAACTACAGCAAGGACCATTGTCGTGCACAAGTTCACATTCGTGTCTAGCTCAAAGTGGTGTTTTCAGGTTTTACCCCTAGGTACATCTGTTTGAGAGCCTCCTCTAGCTGCTCGTATCTAGAATTGGATGTATTTTTGGAAAACTCAAAAAATATATATAGTAACAAAATTCTATGAAGTTCTTCTATACTAATCTTCAATGTCTATCTTAGGGTAATGTTAATTAATTATTGACTTTCTAAATCTTGTTTCCAAGGTTTTTACTAAACATCCTCTGATACCAACTCTAATTCCCTGACCCCAGTTACCTAGATTCGGTTCTTTATTACATAACATTGGAATAATAAAAGGAATCATTTTCCAAAAGACTGATCAGTTCACTATTATTGGGAACAAGATATATACAAATGATCAACATTACAACCTGAAAATAAATAAAAAACTAATTTATTCCATTAGAAACATCCACGACTCCTAGATTATTCCTACAGGTAACTCATAATTATCCTCTTAATATCATTAGAAAATGAAACATTAGAAATGGGTGAGCTCAAACGCTCAGTAAGGGTATGTATTCAAGCAGAACATAACAAAATCATTAGGTATGATAAACAATTTAAAACACATGACATTAAAAATAATAAACATGAACACATTATGGGAAGAATATGGGATGAGTAAATAATGGAACAATAAAACATAGTCATTAGTATTCTACTTGTTTAATATCCACATGAACCATCATTATTATTTTCCTAATATGAGAATGTATAATGAATGACATTCTGAAACATTTTGTCAAGTCCTCGGCCAAGACATCAATTAATTATTAAGGCCTCAATGAAAACCATATCACAGATTGGGAAAGGCCTCAGCCAATTCCACATTTAATTATCTCATGAGACCAACTTATGCACAAAGGATCTTTAGTGGGCTCCACCCATAAAATACTAAGTCCAATACTTTTCTCATATGAACGGTTGAAACATAACATAAACATTCATATTAAAACTAGCATACGAAATATCAATACTTTGACCATAAACCATGAATGGTATAAAAATAACACATCCACAGTAAAACATATAAAAAACCTTTAATACAATATGGAACATTTTTATCATAACAAATAATCTTCAAACTAGTGTAGAATCCATCAATGTATATTGACATAGATGAAATGATAACTATTTGAATGAAATAACACTTTCTATTTTGAAACCATTTTAGAGTCGCATAATTATAAATGAAAAAAATTTATTTTGAAAATACTATTATAATCTTATAATGGAAACATAGATGATGTTATAAGTGTAGAAAATAGCCACACCTATTGTATAATTTTAAAAAACATTCTTATCATAAATTTTTCGAAAAGGTCATAAAGTACATTGTTTGGAAAAGGATGGAAATATATATTTCAAAAAATATATGATAAAATAAGGTTATAAATGAAATTAACCCATAGTATAGTTTAAAGTAAAAATAATTTGAAATATATTTTTAACAAAACATGGATGTGGTTGCTATAGAGGTTCCAATTTATACTTATGTAAACACAACCTCATATAACAAAGAGATTGTGAAATTAACCCTTACCTTGTACTTTTACATGGTCTAGGGTACGTTAACCTCATGTATAATAGTTAAATCATTGTTATTATATTATATAATAACTATATAAATATTAATGATATCATATATGATCCCCTAATTTTTCTTTGTTAATAATATTTGAGTAGTATCATCATTTTGGGTGTTAACTGATTCGTTTTACCTTATATACATGGTTATATAAGCGGTGTTTGATATGGATAGGATAAATTTGATTCATATATATAATTATATTATGTTCGTAAAAAAATTAGTTATCGAATGAAAATTATTCTTAAATGGTTACGATGGGGAAATGAATCTCATCGCATTCGTGGAGACAGTAATCCGTACGTACGCAGGAGAAATAATATCATTATATTGATGGAAAAATCATATATAATATGATGGTATATCATATATTAAGAATAATAAACATTTTATATTTATTATTTAAATTAGTTATACTCATTATTATACACATCCAAATAATTAATTATTTGAATAACAAACTACACCACGACATGGAGAAGGTACGCCGTACGTACGTATGTATGGTGACTTTGTCATTTATTGGATGCATAGAATAATTAATATGGTTATACCATATTTATAATAACATCTAATTATGTAGAAGTTACTGGGTTTATTATTTTGGTTTGGAAATAACAAAGAAGAGGAAGGTGAAGAAGAAATGAACTTGAAAGTGATGATGAAATATTTACTTATTCTTCTAGTTCTTCCTTTTGATTTGATCAAATGGTCTCAATAGGTTGGATTTATGAAAAACGGAAGGCCACTGGGATGATGGGGAAACTATTGGGAGGATATTTGGGTAGAGTTTGGCCATGAAAAATCGATTTTGTGTTGTGATGTCGAGATAAGGGGAAGTTCCCTTTTATAGAAGTGGTGAGGTCACTTTAGGAAAATCTATAAATATTATTTTATAATAAAATCATTTTCGGTTTCTATTAGATATAAAATGATTTATTTATGGATTAAGGTGGGGATGGGCCGAATATATCTGAACTAATAGGTTTTAGATAGGTTTAGGTCACCATATTAACATTATCATTTATATTTAACTCTTAGTTATTTAGTTTGACATTTACAATGTCTCTTTGTCTTTTTATATTATATTGTCAATAAACATTCTATAAACTGACAAGAGAATCCTACGTAGTTAATTAATAATATATAATACCTTATATATGTATTTTTTCTAAACCATAGATATTTATAAATATTATATCAATTAATAATATAGTATTTGTTTTAAAAACTAAATTTTGTCAATTTTGACACTATTTAGTATTTAATTTATTTGAAAACCATTAAAATATTATAACTTAAAATAAAATTAATTTAACCAACTATAACATGTCATATTAACCTATAAAATTAGTGTAATTCATAAAAAGTCTATATTTACATTTATATGGATATTTATAATATCAATTATTTTATTATTTCATTAATAAGGTAATAACAGAATCATCATTGTGTGATAAATAAATTAAATAATTTTATTTCTAAAAATAATAAATAAATACCATTATGTATAAAATAATTTTTTATTTATATTGGTTATTTATATTTGAATATAAATTGTGTTTAAATCTATATTAAAAATGATTTAGTTATTAAACATTGAATTTAACTCTTTTAACTCTTCTTTAAATAAAATAATAATAAATGTCCTAGTCAAATATAAGTGGACCAAATGGGGTCATATTTTATTCCAAATGTTTTTTGGTCGGATTATACTTATCCAATATAATTATGACTTGTTTCATGTTAATTTTTATATCATTTGTACCCTTAATTACTCTATTTACTTGTAGTAGTGGTAAATAAAAGTCAAAAGTAGCTATTCAACACAAAATATTTTCATTTTATTGAACCACATTTTACTTACTGATATTTTTCAAGTCTCTCAATTTTTTTGAAATTCATCTCACAGAAGCAGTAAAATTAATTTATATACAAATTTTCCAATACTCCTAGGAGATGGGTAAAAGATAATAAAAAGTTCAATAAAATTTCAAAATATCTAAACATATTATAAAATGACTCCAATGAATTACATTGAACTAATATAGGTATTATGTATCTATTTTGACCTAGAATATATTTTAATCAAATAAATAATATTTTAAATAAAAATTCTGTTTTTACCAATAATCTAGTGGTTTTCACTATTCATAAAAAATTGAACATTTTCAGAAAAATACCAAAACATCAACCTAAAATAATTTTGACATTACGAATTAAAAAATGAATTCCAATTTGAAAAATAAAATTCATAAAATTTCAAAGAGATGGTATTACAATTCATTACAGTTAGTTTGATTGGACGTAGTGTGTTTGAATCTCGAAGTTGCGTACAACGCAAGCTATTACATTATTCAAAGGGAAAAATACTGTGGAATATTGGGGTGTTACAAACATTATGAGAATATACTTTCTAGTGGATTGTGTCATCATAAATAGAAAACATAGAGTCGTAAAAATGGTTCTTCTAATAATTATAGTTTAAATTAGATTGTTGCTGATATGTGACTAATCAATTTCCAATGTTGGTGTTCCAAAACCCTTCACATTTCATGATGTAATGTTGTTCACATGGGAGATGATCATTAAGTGGGGTTTGAAATGGAATTTTTATATTAGAAGTATGAGGCAGTATACTGAGATGAATAACCTATTTATTTTTAGTACCCTTTTTCCATGATCTTTATATGGAACTCCAGTAGGAGAACCATCCATCTTACCTGTTTTGTCATAGAATCAACCTTCATTATTGGATACCTGAGATCATAATGATCATTAAAACCCACAACATTAGTTTCTGGTATTTATGATCTTAATTTTTCTATAGATAAGGTTGATATTATAAACTCATTATTAATATTCATTTAATTGATCTGTATGGAATCCAATTTCCGTGATGGTTGGGAAATTACAAGAGGTTTGTTGACAATTAAATGTGACTGTGTTTCTCTCACTGCATGATTTTATAAATCATTGGGCTTCATGTAAAAATTGTCCCTGTTTACTAGTTACATTACTGGTGTTGTAATCATCTATTTTTTCAAATAATTAATTGACTTATTCAGTCATAAACTATTTCCAATTCAAGTTCCTTTATTCATAATCATGAATAAATTAGACCATATCTTTCGAATATATTTTATAAATACCGAGTAATAACCTAAATTTACTATAAATGATCTAACAAGCATAAAAAAATTCAAATATGGAAATATTTTTCTTATATTAACATCTTACTTGTCTACCTTAATTCAATTATCTCAGATTATGTTTCCTAAAACTATTCATTTTTCAACTAAGAAATTCCATTTTTTCATTGATTTAATAAATAATTATATGGTTTTGTGTTTTCAAAAAAATGAAATTGCCATAATCATGGGTTGGTATAATAACTATATATTATGAAACCATTATGAAATACAACAAGTCATTCCCCAATATGATATGGTAAAATAATAACCAAACACTATTTAAATGTAACCTGTTTGTTTTGTAGATGAGACAACATACTCTAGAAAGGTAAAGTTAGAAAAGAAAATGATATAATCATTTTATCCTAGTCTCTGGGTTCAATTGGTCCGTGGATGTATCCCTATAAACTATCATAAATGAAATAATTATATTTTATAGCTATTATTTTTTGAATTTGATCGACGAATGGGATATGGTGGTGGTATATCAAGTATGTGACCGATTAATGGGGTATGGGGGGTTATAATTCTGTAATATAATGTCTGACTATTTTTCACTATCACTAGGATTAAGTTATTGTGTCTATTTTTATTATTGTTTTGGTTGGTCATCTTTGGGAAAAAAGTAATGGATCTAAACCATAAAAAATTAGATAATTCATAGATGATAACATCAACTTGAAATTTCATTATCTATATAATATAAACATCCCTTATAGTTGTATTTTGTCTTATCTAAGGTATTATAACTTGTTAGGAATCACTTTTTACATGGTTCTATAAGAGAATATATTATGGTTAATTAAAAATTTTCACCTAAAATCTATCAGGTTCATAGGATTTTTTTTAGAAAGTCAATAAATTTTTTCTTGATAATTGGATAGGTTATTGACAATATTTACAAATAATTTATATCCTTCCATAATGAATGAATACCTAAAATCCCATAGAAATTGATTTACCACCAATCATACGGGTGTTTTGAGGGATGATATTGAATTTACTCATCCTACGTCAAATTCTTATAACTCTTCTATCATGTCATATTATTCTTATACATCATCAAAAAATCATATGTAACCTATTCTTATAACTAGAAAATTGAATGTAAAATAGTATTTTTATGTGTGATTTTAAAATAAACTTATTCTCCTAAAGATAAAAATTCTTGAATCATACATGAATCTTCAATTGGTTCTATAACACTTTCTTGGTAGATATCAAATTCTGTGTGTATTCGATAAGGATGTTTCAATGCGTCATAAATGATGAAGTGTACTGTAGTATGTCCAAGTTATACTATGATAGTTCCTTTTTGGAAATTGAGGACAGTTTTAACTATCATTAAGAATGATCTGTAAATGATAACAGGATAGTGGCCATGTAATCTTTCTTCTTCCATGGCGAGGACACAAAATTCCTCTATAAAGAACAATTCATTTAATTTTATGAGTACATCATCTAAAACGATAATTTGGAAAACTATTGATCTATTTGATGATTGTACCACCACTCGTGTTGGATTTAATTAAACGAGTTCATGGATGAATATACTGAGTGAGGAATTATATTTGTTAATTCACCCAGATCACATTACACATCAACAATATTTAAATATAAAATAGTTAATAAAATATAAATTACTCATTATCATGATATTTTAGGGGTACTAGTGGTGTGATCAGTGTTAAGACACTTTTCCCTAACCGAATTATTTCATTAACAACATGTCTACTTCTCATTTTTCATATTTCACTGAAATAATATTCATAATATAGGATATTATAGATTTCTTCTAAGAGTTGGATATTTATATAATCATTAATAATGTTCTACTAAATAACTTTTTGAATTCCATCATCTTCTTCCTTATTTGACTCAACTAATGCACAGGGGAATGGTAGAAGGATATCCTTCATTTCATATTGATTCATATGTGAGGGTGTTTATATAATTATCTTTCTAAACATGGTCTTTATATTTTCATTCATCTAATATAGAACTCATGAATGGATGGTTGAGCCATTCTAAATATTATTAAATTTATATTCCATGAGTTATTTATGTTGTGTATCTCTTTTTTTATTCATGATTCAAATAAAATTACCAATTTTATTGGTATCTGAATTTTTTATACTAGGCATTTTCTTGGGTTCTTGGTCATAAATTCCAATCATATTTTGACATGACTGGAATAATATATTTTTTTCTTTATTCATTAAACCTCAGATAGTAGCATTTTAGTCGAGTGTGGACTATTTGATGGCTAAAAATATTTCACCTATTTGAATGGTGGTGGTTGATAATGCTAATTTAAAGAAAATTAAAAAGGATGTGTGTTGGTGTATTTTATTGCTGCCAAAATGGTGGTTTGTTAAGATACAAGTCTAGATAAAAGGGATTCACTTGATTATGAAAATATCATATTTAGTAGTGTAATTGTAGTGACAAATATGACATAGTGAAACACTATGTTCTCTATAACTTATATAACTAAAAAGTAAACAGAGTTAGAGAAGAACACAAACTATATACCAAAGATAGAATTTTTATACCATATTCAAACTTGATGAACATTTTCATACTAGCCATGTGTTGTCATAACCCATTGATTCCAGAAGATTTGATGAGTTATAACTTCATAAATCATGTATTTGTTTGGTTAAAATTCCATTTTATCTAAAAAATTTAGAGTTTGGACCAACATCTTAACCCAATATATAATATATATAGTTGAATGTTTGAGCTGGGATCCACGAGATATGGAATCCAAAAAAATTCAATCATTGTTGACACATTTTTTGTAGAAGTACATAAGTAATTGGTCCTCCTCCATTTCATGATTTGAGATGCTAAACTAGAGCCTCATGAAAGACTTCTAGTACTCATAGAGGGTCCCTCTAATATATTATCTTATGATGTAAATATTTATTTTTTTTGTTCTCTGGGAAATGGTGAAGAATATTTCCATGAATCATTTTTTATATAACCCCAATCGCTGATCACCTATAGTTGTAGACTTTTCAACCATTACTTATCCACTACATCGAGTAAGCGGGGGATTCATCTAGTACAATTATTCTTTAGGTGTTCGTCTCATCCCAAAACATGATCAAGAGAAGGCGAATACCTCAATATGCTGATTTCGACCGTATCCTACATGTCCGTGAAAATTTATAAGCATATGAATGATATTGACACATAATTAGAAATCACTTGGTATGAAATGAGTAATGAGTTGATTATATTGAATATTGAATTCAGGTGAATTATGATCACACGTGGATTGGATTGGATGTCAAGACATAACATGAAATTTTGAGTGAACACTAAAAGAGGAAATTGGATCTGTGAGGTTTATTTAATTAATGTCTTCTCTTGGAATCATTTTTCACACATCGGTTAATGTTCAATCAAATTCGGAATCAAAATGAATTAATGAGATGTTTGAACTACAGAAAATTTAGGATTAATAAAATAATTATTTTTTGTTACATAGAACCACCAGACTACAAAACAACACCATGTTTGACACACACTAATCCTGGTTCTTGGAATAAAAAATTTATTACATAGAATTTTTCTTTTTTAACCATTGTTGTCTCCCTAATAGGAGTGCACAAATAGTGATTTGGTAATATTTAGATTAATTTAGGAAAATTTGAAATTATTTTTGTGACATGAAATTGAATGTAGAAAAAGGATAAATTTGAACAATTAAAAAATAATTGAGAAATAAGGTGATCGTATTAGCTTTGGATAATCCTATTGTTATGCTATCATTTTTTCCATTATTTAAAAAATTCAAATTCTGATTTCTACCAAGAGAGAAACTCTTTTATTGATTCATCAATCCCTATAAAACCCAAAGATTATAAAAATAATTCATGAAAAATTAGTCTCTATGAAGAAACACTATATTTTCAAGTGATAGTTTTAAACTATCCATAAAACATAGTCTTTTCTGGTTTTGAATTTTGAAAAAATGACATACACGGTTGCGATCAATATGTTGTTTGGATTATGATTAAACAAACATAATTATTGGTGAATAATAACCTATCCTTATGAATAGTAACCTACCATTATGAATATTAATATGACCCTTATGAATAGTAAATCAGACAAATGAATATTGACTTCACTAATGAATGTTTATTCAGAAGGAATATAAAAAGTAACAATTCGAGCATAGTATATGTGTTGGTAATTTAGTATTTCATAAATAATTAATTACGCTTTTTTGATTAACATAACAGTTTTAATTAAAATATATTTTCATAAAATGAATTCATAGATTATTATTTTAGTTAAAAAAGAAAACTTTATGAGAAATTCGTTAATTTTTCAACATGTTATAAAATCAGTTAGAGTTTTAAAGTTCGTATTTTTCAAATCAATTATAATTTTATTCAAAATTAAAATTTTCATATTTAGAAATTTATAGTACGATAAGTTTTTAGAACCGCAATAGATCTACGTCAACATGGTAGTTTTCATCCCTGAATAGAAAAACCCGTTTGAGGGATGTGGAGTCACCTCACACAAAAATAAAGATACACTTGTTGAAAGACCCAAATATGGGTGAGATTACATGTACTAAATTGGTTTTTATGACATCCCATGATTTTAATGACATACTCTTCTATATTGGTACATCCTTAAAAATTTATCAAACTACTCTAAATGAAGATCTTGGAATGTATTCTCTTGTTATGGTTGAGTTCAATATGGAATCCATGCTTCTAGATGTTATTTCCTTCAATGTGAATGGATATAAAGCTGAGGTACAAATAAAATATGGGTGCAAACCTCCATTATGTGATCTCTGTAAGATCATTGGGAATTTCATTCTAAATTTCATAGTGGTGAAAACTCAGTTAATGTAGAAAAGGGATGATGGATGGAATCAGGTTAGAATGAAAAATGAAGAAAGGGAAATTTTCTCTGGTAAACATGAAGTAACCAAAAAGGCTGTAAAATAGGCAAATAAAGCATCTCTCTTGGGAGAGACATTAGGTGATACCTGTAATAAGAGGGTTAAGAATGAATGATTTTACACATTTGATTATGAAATATTAGAAGATAATGATAATATCATTCTAGAAACCTATGTGTAGCGTCAATCTGAAAATGATGAAGAGGATCTGGGAAAGCTCGCCTCTGAAGATGTTAGAAACCATGGTTCGCCAATTGTGGACTCATGAAAAGGGTGTTATGACCCCTCACCTACAAAACCTGAGATATCTATTATTCTTTCTGACAATCCAATTGATTTATGGTCTTTACCTACTCAAAACAATGTAGGAGGCATCATTGAGGTCACCATAATGAATTCTGGCCATCTTCTAGTGGTCCCTGTGGAAAATCATGGCAACTGCATAACTGTTGATCCTAGACAGAATGTAACAATATAAATGGTTTCTCCAATAGGGAGTGAAGTTTCTAAGACTGGAACTCCTGAGATCCATATGGTATTCTCTAATCATCATGAGTGTGGTGGAATCTTTGAGATATTCAAATTTATATATGAATAATCCCATGGGATCATTGCAGTTATCGCTCTTCCAAAGCATTCTTCTGAATAGTCACAAACCATGGTAACTAATTCTAAATTTTTTTTTCAATGGTAGTGGGCCACAATGATACACCTAATAGTCTTTTTACAGGGAATGCGGGCTCACATAATGATACAAATATTTATGATTATACATGTTATTCTATAACTAATCCTAAATTACCATTTTTTCCTCCAATGGATTGTCCAATGGACACAGCTTTGGATTCAAAAAACATCTAAAATAAAACACAATGATGATAATATAGGTAATTCTAATATATATACTGATTTTATATAAGAATATATAGAATCAAAACATTACCACCTTGTTCTCAAGTTATCATAAGATCACGGTTGAATAAGGGCTAAAGTGGTTCAAAAAAAGGGAGTGCTAACTCCAAAGGTAGGTTCTGATGAATTGTTTTTATTAATTTCCAGCGTATTGAAAACCATGAGGCACATATATTTCTTACAAGAATATATTTAACTCCCAAGACAGTCGTGTTTTCTATTTCTGACCCTAAATTAATTTTTCATCCAAATTCATCCATTTTTTTCTTATGGATATACTTTCCTTAGTTCTTGAAAAAATGGTCCGGCTACTGAATCTCTTTGGATATTTTATCATTCATCCTTGAATTGTATTAATTCTTTCAATGTTTCTGAGAAGTTATTTACCTGTTATTTTTACCCTAATGATTTATAATCCTTTTTCACTATGAAATATGAAAAAAACAGATATCATGATAGAAGACATATTTAGAAAGATATTAATATTCTCTCCAACATTATCTATGAACTCTTGTTTGTGATTATGTATTTCAATTATGTTCTTATCTCTAATGAAAAAATTTCCCCTCCCCATTCTCATATATCCTCAATAGAATTAGAATAATCAATTGTAGATTGTAATCTTATCGAAATCAATCTCACTGGTGCAAAGTTCATTGGGTATAGAAGACCCTACCATATGGTAGTGGCTAGAAAACCTGATAGGGCCTTAACTAATATTATAGCTGTTGATAAATAGGACTATATATCAATTATTACACTTCATGAGATCAACTCAGATCATCATCCCATTCTTGAAAGTTTTTTCACCAGATGTTTGAAGCCCACTATTCCATTCAAATTATGTAATGCCTGGACTATATATCATGAATGTACTGACATTATCATAAACTTTTCGGATGGAATGGGGACTCAAAATGATTCTTTATTCCTGAATCACTAAATTAATCCACCTTAAAAATGCCTAAAGGGTTGGTGTAATTCGAAATCTAAACAACTTTATAAGGGAATATCCTCTCTATAAACTCATCTTACTCAAATTTAGAAAATCCAATACATTTTCTGATTTATCATTGAATCCTTGAATATAAATTAATACATCTTTGAAACTCACCTCCCTTGTGATTATCAAAGATAACATGTGAAAAAAAAATCTTAAAATCTAGATGGATTTCATATGGATATATAAATAAAATGTACTACAATTAGCTATAAATAATTAGAAAAGTATGTAGCCCATTATCTTTTCTAAGAGATGAATAATCCCTCTATTACACTAAAGAACCTATTTCTAATCATTTTGTATATTATTTTCATAATATTTCAATGGTACGGCTGTTAAAAAAGATCTCCTCCCTGAAATCAATCCTACTATGGTGATTGGTGAAGACAAAAAATTTCATTTAAGCATCCCCCTTGATAATGAAATCAATGACACTGTCTTTATCTGTAATCCAAATGTTTCCACTTGTCATCATGGTTTTAGCAATTATTTCTCCATAATTATTGGGAGATTATGAAATTTTATTTTTTTGAAACATTTCAATGCATTATAATCCAATGTTATTCTTTCTCATGGCTTAAATTCCCAATTCCTTACTCTTATTCCGAAAGTGGACAATGCTTCTGAGAATCATCTTTTTGGTTTTGTTACTCTTATTAATAACATTTAAAAAAGTATCTCTAAACTAGATTCTAATAGATTTACTTCTATTTGCAATAGAATTGTATCTTGGATTCAATTCTGTATTTTCAATGGTAGGTCTAATCAGGATTGAATCTGTCTTTCCTCAGAATGAACTAACATCTTAAAAAATGTCACTAGAAGAAGTATTTTTTTCCATTAAACAATACATTATAAAATATTTTTAACCCATTTATTGGAATTTCATTTTTTAGGTTCTGCAAATCATTGGTTTTAATAAATCTTTTACCAGTATGATAAGCGCTTTATTCTATTTTGCCTCTATTTATAATGTTTTCAATGGTGTCCCTAAGGGATTTTTTAAATTCACCCAAGGTGTTAGGCCAAGATCTCCTATTTATACCATTATCATTGCCTTGGAAAAAGAGTACATAAGAAGACTTCTCACTCTACTTTTGGATCCGAATAATATTAAAATGATTCAGGCTTCAAGGAACATAAATGTTCCCACACATATTTTATATGATGATGACATCATACTGTTATTATAGGATTATAATAGGAATGTCCAAAATCATAATAATTCCCTATCTCATTAGGATGAAATATATGGTCTATCTATAAGCTGGAACAAATTATTTATGTTTTTCGGAATTTTTTTTCTCTCTAACAGAAAATGTAATATCATTAATTACTTAGGTATCAAGGAATGTCCATTCCCATTAACTTATTATTGTTTTATTATAATCTAGGGAAGGGCTAAATCTTTATACTTCTATAACACTTTTGATCAAATCACCAATTGACTTTCATATGGGAAAGGTAAATCCTTATCTATGGAAGGAACAATTTGTCTTGTGAAATCTAAAATTGTTTCCAAAATGGTCAACTCGACGATGGTGTACAAACGGTATGATAGTATCCTTAAGAAAATTATATTTTTCATTAAAAAAATTTGGACTGGATGTACACTTGAAAGAGAGAATGTGACTATCCCTGGGGATGGTTGTTGTAAACCTTTAGACAATGGTGGTCTAGGAATCAAAAATCGTAAACACTTTAATGATGCTCTACAGGATAGGTTGTCCTATATGTAACATTCTAATAGCTATTATTCAACCTTTTTCCATAATAAATGAATATTTATTAAACATAAGAATGTAAATTTGAAATGCATCACTTCTTCTATCTAGATGTCAGTTAAGAATTCATTCACCAACATTATGAATAAATCTAGATGGATGGTTAGTAATAATCTCTCCGATTTCTGGATTGACAAGTGGACTGGAACTCCTTTAATCTCAATAATTCCATCCAATTCTCTTCATGATAATACCAACTCCACCGTAAGGGATGTTTTTAATAATCAAAACATCATCCTTCTTAATTACAGCAGTCATGTTATTTAATGTTACCCCTTCTATAACTCTAAGGATTTTCAAATTTCAGATCATTATTATAATGGTGTTCTTGATTAAAAAAACTACAATTAAAATTTCATTATCTCTGATTATAGCTTATTACGGTCGAAATATTTTCGCAAACCTTGGATTATTCCCTTGATACTTAACGTTTTTTGGCGTATCACTCATACTAGAGACCCCACTAATATTTGTTTTCAATATTTTGGGATCAAACATTGCTCTAAATTTCACTTTTGAAACCAACATAGAGAAGATAATAATAACCTATTTATCTCTTGAAATATACTATAAGTCTTTGGAATCTTATTCTCGACATTTTTGGTTGTAGATGTTTACATTATGAATCTATTAGATCCAAATTGTTACATTATGTAGAATTTCAATCTTCTCCACAAATCAAAAATCATTTCTTGTCTGCTATACATGAGATCTTCCATGTGATTTGGTATAATAGAAATAATATTCATTATATTAAATGATCATTTAGGCTTAATTTAGGTAGGAAACAGATTCTTATTTCCATTCGTGATGCTGACCCAATTTAAAAATCATATTGTAATAACATTATTGGTGATTTTGATATCTTTAATTGAATCAAGATTACTGGTTGGTAGAGATATCCTAGACACACCATTGAAGTATTCTGGAAATCCCTACTTCCAGAATGGATCTATGTGAACATCGATGGTGCCCCTAATGGCAACTTGAGTCCTGTAGGATGCAGTGCTATTTTCAAGGACTACCTTGGCATGTGTCATGGATGCTTCTCGGACGAGTGTTGTATAGACGTGTCTCTAGAAGCATAAATGATGGGTGTGATCCATGCTGTTGTCTTGTCTAAAAAAATATTTATAAAAATATTTTTATTGAATTTTTTTCAACAAAAATTTTCCAATCTATTTTGAACGGGGTGGTGCACCTTTCTTTACTGCTTACATCCTGTTGGATGAATTGTCTTACATCTCTCATGGGAATAAAATACATTTCTACTCATTCCTTTTGGGAAGCGAACATGGTTATTGATGTTCATTCCAATGATAGATTTAAATAGGGAATTACTTATATGGATTATTTTCTTGGTGATTTTATCCCTATATATGAAAATGATTGTAATAATATTCATTCACTGAGACTCATGTAATCGATTTTTTATTTTTAAATAAATTGTTCCTTGGTCATTGAATGAGGCACCACCTTTCAAAAAATATTTATAAATTTAGTTTTATATAATTATTTTCTTTTTCTAATTCTACATGTAGAAAAAATATTGGGGTGAATTTTTGGGCTTTTTCTAATATACATGATTTTTTGAGATTAGTAAAATTCAATAATGTATGAAATGTGCTAAATAAATTAATTTCATCGTCATTCATTAATCATGGGGGAAGTAAATGGAAATTGTTTCGAACAACATAAAAAATATAAGTATTATTGGTCAAAATATTCAAGACTATTTATTGTCTTGAGAAAAAATATCATATTAATGATTATAACAAAGTAAAACAACTCCTCTACTCTACTATAAATACCTCACCCACCCCCTTCATCCTCAAAAAATCTCATGATTTGATGTTTTTCTATATTATACCAAATTCCCTTTCCAAATATCTTATATATGTACATGACCTTTAGTCTTCCGAAAATTACAAAATTGGAAGATTTAAAGAGGATCTAATGGAGAAGAGATCAAGAGGTTAAAATACACATTCATTTACTTTTAATTTCATTTCAATTTATTTATTTTCATAAAATATTTTCAACTTACCTTATACAAGAATAATGGAAGCTCTGGTATCTTAGATATATTGTATTTTTATTATTTTTATTGAAAATTTCATCATCATACTTTTTGTCTTCTCCCACTTATTTAAATAATAAAAACAATGTCTATGATGTGCCAATTTACAAACATCATGGATGACATGTATTAAATTTCATTAACATCTATCAATGATGGTTGTAAAACAATTTTAATGGTTTGAACTAATTTTAATGTTTTTATGTGGCCTCTATTATGTTCTGGAATTAACATATATGCATAATATTAAAGGTATACAGTGAAACACGATCGTGGTTATCAAAGAATGACCAAAATGATCTAAAAAAATAACATTAACGTTTTAGTTTATAAATATTAATCAAATAAAAAAATAAAAATGATAAATTAAAGAATTTCAGGCTCAAGAATCATTTAAATTCCAACTCATTTCACTTCTAGAATTTCACAATCATTCAATAAGGAAATTCTTTACAAACCCACTATGGAAACCATGCAATGAACTCCCCCAAAACAATGTAAATAACAAAATATTACTAATTAATGGGGTGTATGATGTAATAAAATGATTATATAAGTAGTTATTAAATTAATATGTTTCTTTAAACTATTAATAACACTATTTTGACAATTATATAGCAGGTTTATACTAGTTTTAATTAAGAGAACCTGAGCTAAGGGAATTCTTAAACCACTTTCCATTCTCTGGGTTTACCCTATACTTTAGTCATTATAGTGTATTAATATTATTTTCGAGATTGATTTATGTTTATATTATTTTATATTATGTTTATTTATAGTTTATACAGATATCCATTCCATTATAGTAATTATCAATCTGATTATATTAAAATGGGACATTATTTTTAAAATTCATTTAAAAGTATTTGTAATGAAATTCCAAAAGATTGATTTTATTATATAGAATGAGGGGTGTCTCAATATTTCATGAGTTTTTATTATTATGATATGTTACTCGTTACATATTAATTTTTGTTTTATCCCAATGTAGCTCCAAATATTTTGGGTTGAGCCCATTACAACTCAATATATGACATGTGAGTCCCATTATAGCTCTCCAATGTATTGGGCAATACGGGGAGAGAAGATGAAAAAAAATTTATTATATTTGTGAGGTTTAATGAAGGATTAATATGGTAAATATGTCTCAAGTATACTACTTGATGTTTATATGAATGTTAATACATTTTAATGTGATGGTTTGTAATGGTTTTCATGTCATCACTTGACTAACAATTTCCTTAAATCCATTACTGAGACCATTATGCTCAACCAAAACATATAAAGGATTTAATAGGATATAAGGACGTGCAAGATAAGGAAGGAATACAATATAAATTTTATGACGGGTTATCAATGAAATTATGTTTTATTTAAATGTGTTTATATTTTGGAAAAATTGTATAACGTATTAGTAGTATTCTCATGTAAGATTATGTGATGTTTTGAATGTTTTATTTAATAATACTAAAAAACTCTATTTTAAAAAATATCCTTAATGAGTATGAATGAATTTCTTTAACTAAAACTAAATATTAGGTAATGTATTAAGGTTGGTTAATTAATTTTGGTGTAATGGTACTGTTTAGATATCCTTAATGGTTATGATGATGTTAATAGAATTCCATAAATGATATTCAAATTATTTTTAATTTAAAATGATATAGAATTTAAAGACAACCATTTTGTATCATCTATAATATATCTTTTTAGAATTGTTTTATGTAGATGAAATATGGTAGATGTGGTAGAATGAACCATGAGTCTGATATATATCCTAATCGGTAACCTAGATTGGTGGGAATTATAAACAATAAATCATTGACAGAAATGGCTCAGTTGACTCATGCGATAAATGGTTGTGGATACCATGATAGATAAAAACATGATAAACCATGATGTAACAAGTATTTTGTTTATTATTTAATAAGTAAACATCCTGAATCATTCAATTGAAGCACATAACTAGTGATATCTAAGGGATGGATCAATTCTCTAAAAA
Organism: Viscum album; assembly: GCA_963277665.1. NCBI lineage: Eukaryota > Viridiplantae > Streptophyta > Magnoliopsida > Santalales > Viscaceae > Viscum > Viscum album. The sequence goes on from OY728158.1 coordinate 1,684,241,374, forward strand.
TGATATTTGATTTCATTGGATGTTTTTAATGTCAAAAGATAATATTGTCCATTTATTGTATTTAAGGTGAAGTCTGTCAATAATAGTCTGTAGTTTATAATACAAGGAAAATATATGACCATGGCCATCTAGAATGGGTTTGTATATATAGTAATTTTTGTAAAGGTATTTACCTAATAATACTCAACACATAATGGAGAAAAAATTATTGGAACTGAAGCATAATGATGATTATTTTGTGGTATCATATGAAGTAAATTTAAAAGAATATCTAGTTACATATCAAATTTTACTTGGGATTTTGATACTAAAATTAATATATTTTAAACTATGTTTAAAGCTTTTTTATGAAGATTGTTGGCTTGACAAGAGTTCAAAATCTATGAGAAACTTATTTGTTGTGAGTAAAAAAGATGTGATGGATTTTGGTGACATATTTGTTCCTCGTGATGAATAGAATAATAAGATCTTGTGTTGGAAGGCTTTGGGGATGAATGCATCAACAAAATATAGAGGTAAGAACATCAATTTCCCTTATTGTGAATAGTGTGGTAAAAAGAATCCTAAAGAATGTCTTGTAAATTCTGTAAAATGCTACCGATGTGGAATGTTTTGTGTACATGTATCATGAGTGTTTAGAAAATGATACGAAAATTAATGAGAAGCTGATGGTATAATGTATTAATTATATGGAATTGTGTCATTTTTCTATTATGTGTTGGAAGAAAGTCCCTCAGGCCAGTAATATGCAAGATTAGAATAAGAAGGGTGTGAAAAAATACCTTGCAACCACTTCAGCTGACGTTGAGCCTTCAAATGAGGTGGTATTAGGTAAATTTCTTGTTTATACATATTTTTTAAAATGTTTTGAATGATATTGGGTCTACACATTCCTTTATATCGGATAAATTTTTTTCAAAATTGGGAATCCCTACCCATGAAACGAAACTATAAATTAAGGTAAAACTCTCTTGGGGAAATATTATAGAAAAAAAAAATTTAAGGATTTATCTATCATTTTATGTAGAAGATGTTTACCTACAATTATTTTTGTATTTCATCTAGTATAGATTTTTTTTATTCTCGGAATGTAGTGGATTTCTTTTTGTCATGTTATGATTCATTGTAGAGAAAACATACTTGTTAATTAGAAAGTGTTTCTATTTTTTAAAAAGAATGAACCCATACCCTTGATAACATATGAGGAATCAATGAAATTATTAAAATATGTAAATGAATTTTATATAGCACACATTTTTAACAATAAGGGAATTGATCAAGTTTATTATGTTCCAGTTTTCTATTATTATCTTGATTCATTTGTTGATGATTTTCCTGGTGTTGTTCATGGTTAGGATGTTGTGTATACTATTAACATAGTTCATGATGCTGATCTAATTTCGAAACCCCCTTACCATATAGCTAAAATATAACTTCTAGAATTAAAATTGTATTTGTAGAAATTTTTAGATAAAGGCTTCTTCCGACCTAGCACTTAAAAATGGTATGCTCATGTATTTTTTATTAAAAATAATGATTGGTAAATAAGAAATTTCATTTATTATAGAGTCTTGAATAACCTCATTAAGAAAAACATTATCCCTTCCCACATATCAATGTTTTTTTATCAAATCTAGGGAGAACAATATTTTTTGAAGGTTGGAATGAGGTTTTGGTACCATCAGTTGAAAACAAATGAAGTAGACATACTAGAGACTGTGTTCCATATAAGATATGTGCATTTTGAATTTGTTATTATGTATTTTGGTTTATCTAATTTACCTGATATTTATAAGGATCATTTGAATAGAATATTTCATGATTTCTTGGAAAAGTTTGTAGTTGTGTTATAGAAAAAAATTCTAGTATATTATAAAAGTAAATTGGAGCATGAAAAAAATCAAAGGTTTGTTTTCCAAAAATTAAAATAAAATAAACTATATTGAAAATTTATTAAGTGTAATTTTTGGGTGTAACAAATTATTATCCTTGGTCACATTTTTTTCTAGATATGGGATAACTATTGACCCATTAAGAAAATGTTTTTGATGAATGGACAACACCCACATCAATCAAAATGATTCATAATTTTCATGATTCGGAAGGCTCTTAAATGTTGTTTTTTAGAATATTTTCATTGTTATCTGGCCCCCTAACTAATTTAAATTGAAAATGTGTTAAATTTTATTTGAATAAATAATGTGATGAATGTTTTCAAAAACAGAAATGAATATTGGTGAATGCTTCAGTTATGACCTTACCTTCTATATGAAGGGAATTATTCATCTACAATGATGCTTCTTTGAATGTAATTGGTTGTGTTTTGATGTATAATGATTATGTAATTTCTGATGCTTTGCATCAGTTGAAAACCGAGGAATGGAATTACACTACACATGATTTGGAATTTGATACTATTTTTTTAATTAACAATTTGGAGGTAACATTTTTATGGCATAAAATGTGAAATATATAATTTCCATAAATGTTTTAAGTATATATTTATATAGAAGGAATTTAACATTAGATGTATAAGATGGATATAAATAATCATGAATAGTGATTTCATGATCCATTACAATACTGGAAAATAAAACATCGATGATGAAGCCTTGGGTTGGAAATATTATGCTACATTAACCATGCTACATTAGGAACATTACCCTGTTGTTAATGATTCTGTTTATTTTTTCTTGGATGTTTTTAGTGTAATAAATAACTCAATTTTATTTCAAGATTCAATGTAGTCATCTTTGTCAGAAAAAATTAAGAAAGTGCTAAAAGAAGATAGTGAGTTACATAAAATGTTTGAATTGGTTATAGTGGGTAAGTTTCTATAATTTATCATTGATAAGGATTTATTTTTTCTTATCTTGTGTAATTCTCAATATTTTTAATAAATGAAGAAATTTTTGTTGAAGATATAATGTGTTCCTTGGGATTCTTAGGTAATGAAATAATTGTTGTGTGAAGAACATAGTTCTCTATTTTCAGTTCATCCTGGAAACACATAGATGTACAGAGAGTTTCGAGAGCCTTACTGGTTGAATGGAATGAGGATAGATATTTCTTATTATACAAGGAAACTATTGACATGTCGTCAAGTTAAATCAGAGTGGAATATTTTTAAGGGGTGCTTTAAAAATAACTGGTGCATGAGTGGTAATGGGAAAATATATTCATTTACTTCATTGTCGGACTACCGAAGACATCATAGGGTAACAATGCAATCTGGGTTAGTGTTGTCCAACTAACTAAATCTGTTTGTTTCAATCCTATCCAAAATAATATGACTTTGTATCAACATTCACTACTATGGCTCAATGATATTTTCAGGTTACATGGAGTTTCACTTTCCATTGTATATGACTGTGACCTCAGATTCACATCTAGATTTTAAAAAGGCCTTCAAACGTAATTGGGAATTTAATTTCATTTCAATACTTATTTTCATCCTCAATATGATGGATATATGAAGAGAATAATTCATATATAGGAGGATATTCTTCGATCATGTTCAATGGACTACTATGGAAGTTAGGATAAACAACATTCTTTAGTTGAGTTTTCTTATAAAAACAATATTCATTTAAGTATACAGATATCACCTTTTTCATCATTGTATGTAAATGAGTGTCAAACTCCATCATTTTGGGATACGTTTTGGGAAAGGATGTTGGTGGAACCATTATTAGTAGATTAAGTGGTAGAAAAAGTTCTGGGGAGTCAGAAACACATGAATACTAGTCATACTAGGAATAAAATATTTTCATAAAAAAAGTTGAAAGAAATTTCATTTGAGGAAGATTATCATTTTTGTAATAAAATATCTCTTAAGAAAAGTGTTAAATGTTTTTGTAAAAAAGGGATGTTATTTCCATTGTTTTTTGGACCATATAAAATCAATGAATAATATTTTCAACTTGCCAACCAAGTATCATTTCTTACCTTTTTATTTCAGGTACGTAATGTTTTTCCTGTATTGATGTTGAGAAAGTATGTGAAAAATTCATCTCTTTCCTTGAGGCTAGAAGTAGTTCAGTTGGAAGAGAACCATTGTAATAATAGTCACCTATTTAGATTCATGATCATTGAGATGAGGTATTTTGGATTAATTAAATCCACCTGGTAATATTTTTCTAGAGAAACCACATTTTTGAAAAAACAACATGGTAATCTAATAATTCATTGATGAAACAATACCCACGTTTGTTTAATAATTAAAAAAATTTGTAAGGATGCAATTTTTAGAAGGTGGAGATAATGGAACACCCCAAGGTTTTAAAAATAATGCATTAAACACTATGTCTATATAATGCAACACTTTTATAAAGAGATAGTTATAAACAATACATTAAATAAATTTTTTTCATTTTTGTGTTTTGAATTTGGAAATTCTTATATAACCAGTTGCGATTAGTAACTTATTTGGATTCTGATAGTATCAACATAATTATTGGTGAATAGTAACATAGCCTTACGAATTGTAACTTACCCTTATGAATAGTAAAATGACCCTTAGGAATATTATATTTGTTAAATATTTATTGACCTCACCAATGAATGTATAATAAGAAATCAACATATATGTAACAATATAACCATAGTAAAAGGGTGGGTATTTTTATAGTTAATAAATATTTAATTAATCTTTTGAGATTAATTTTATAATTTAAATGAAACATTATTTTCATATAATGTATTCATAAATTATTATTTTATTTCTCTTTTGGTTATAAGATAATTTATTTATACCTTGATTACTTTTCCAAGGGTTTATAAAATTAGATATAGTTTTAAAATTCTTTTTATCAATAATTTATTATTTTATAAAAAAAAATAAAACATATTCTATTCAGAATTTTTTTTGATATTTTTTTAAATTTTGAATTTTACATATTGAAAAACATTTGGTGTTAATTTTCAAGATTTTTCTGAAATACTAGAATTTTTTGTGAATATTGAAATTCGATAATTTAAATAACCTGCAAAATAAATGACATTCTACATCATGGATGATTCATGGATGATGTAAATGGAAATTGGTTAGAACTCCCCTTCAATTATTATTATTATTTTTCCTATGAATCATGACAATTCATTGCCTTTTGAAAAAAAATATACAACTAATGATTAAAATAATGAAAAACCACTCATCTCTGTTGTTATAAATACCACACTCAACCCCCCCCCCTCCTTCCTAACACACGTATCAATATTTTATAATTATCTACATTCTTACCAATCCCTTTTAGGATGTTTCCCAATATGAAGACATTATGGTCTAACTAAATAGCCAAAACCAATAGCCTTAAGGAGGATCTCATGGAGAAGAGACCATGGGGTAAAAATCCTCTTTATTTCCATTTAGTTTCATTTAAATTATTTATTTTGTTAAAATATATTTACCTCCCCTCATATAATAGGAATGGAGCTCCATTCATTTATATATACATTATTGGTATATTAATTATGAAAAATTTAACCTTTATACTTCTTCTCCTCTCCCTTTTATTCTCAAAATAAAAACAACATATTTGATTTATTGATTTGCCGACATTGTGGATGATGTGTCTTTAATTTTCATACTTCCATAAAATCTTGTTGTAACACCATTTTAAGGGTTGGAAAATATTTTATATTTTATTATATGACCTATATTATGTTATAGAAATAATTTATATGCATAATATTAATGGTATATGATGAAACATGTTCATGATTATTGAGGAACCTCCAATATGATCTAAAAAAATAACATTAATATTTTAACTAATGACTAATCCTCATATCTGAAATTCAAATTAATAAATTCTATAATTTATGGTTCTCAAAATATGTAAATACCATCTCACTTTTCTTCTGAAGTCTGCATCCATTAACTGGGTAATCCTTTTTGAAGCCACCTTGCAAACCATGTATTTAACATACTTGAAACAATGTAAATAAAAAAATATCACTAATTAATTGGTTGAATGGTGTTATAAAATTTTCACATGAGTAGTTAAGAAAAATTAAAATGATTACCTAAACTATTAATAGCTCTATTTTAACCATTATACATATTTTAAAAACTTGTTTCGAGTAATAAGAACCTGAGGTAATGGAATTATTAACCAAATTTCAATTATTTGAGTTAACCTTCTACTTTGGTCATTTTATAGTATTAAGATTATTTGTATAAGGAAATTTTGGTTATATTATGTTGAATTATGTGTAGTTAAATTGTATACACAGTTCCATTCCATTATATTAATTCTCAATAAAATTACATTTTTAAGGAATCTTCCATTTAATATTCAATTTAATTTATCTTTAATGAAATTCAAAATTATTTTCTCTCATAAGTAATGAGTGGTCTATCAAAACTTTAGGATTATTTATTACTATGATATGTTCCTTGGAAATAGTAATGATGTTTTCATCGCATCATAGATCATACTTTGTTATTTTGATCCCATTATATCTCAGGATATGTTGGGTCAAGCCCATTATAACACAATATATGTTGGGAAATCCCCCTTACAGATCTTACGTGCATTGTGTACTCTAGAGATGGAAGTTGACCGACAGGTTATTCCATGTGTTAGAATGATTTTAATAATGACATGGTAAATATTTATTAAGGATACTACATGATTTTTCTATGCATGTTAATATATTTTTATGTTACGGGTTTTGTTGGTTTTCATATTATCACGTGACTAAAAATTTCATTATATCCCTTACTGAGTTCATTGTGATCATACCATGTTTATAAATATTTTCCATAGTATATAATGATGATTATGAGTAGGAATGAAGAAAATTTAAATTTTATGAAATATTTTCAATGAAATTATGTTTTGATTAAAAAGGTTTATATTTTTTAAAAAGTCGATATTGTTTTAGTAGATTTCCCAAGTATTATTATGGGATGATTTGTATGTTTTTCATCCCAAAACTCTAAAACTATAAACCATTAGTGATCCTAAATGTGTAAGAATCCTTGTTCTTGTCTAAAACTCTTTAATATTTAGTGTTTTGAGTTTGGGTCCTTATAATCCTCTTTGGTCAAACGGCAGTTGTAAGGGTGTCTCTAATCGAATCTCATTTTTTCTAACCACCTTCCTATGTTTGTGTAATTGTATTGTTTCATTTAATACGATAATAAAATTACCAATTGGAAATTTTCAACCCCTATTTATCAATAGTCTCTATCACAATTCATCACATGTGTTGGTGATCACCGAGAACCTACCACCCAAAAAATAATATATTATTTAGAAAAAATATAAGAATATAGTGGAGGGATATATGGATCATCAACCAAGTAAATTAAAAATAATTATTCATACAATGTATTGTATTCATTTAGAATTATAAACTACATAATAAATCAAATTTATTTGGCAAAAGAAAAATAAAATGTGTATTCCATTAAATGAAAAAACTAAAACCTTGTATTCAGAAATGCATCCCCTTTCCGGATCACTAAATTAATCTAACCCACTATAGATAAGGAATTAGATTTTATTTGGGGGAGGAGAGACATTGCATAATGAATAAACAGAATGAAAAGATAGGTAGTGAAACAAATCCGTTGGAGGTCTAAATCCAATGCTTCCCTCATTGATTGATCCCTTTCAATCTCCCCATGACCCATTATTTATTATAATAGATCATTCTTAAGGTGTCATAAATCGCTCAATTAATGGGTATCCCTTCACAATGGGGCATTCTATAGTGTTTTATGGGTTTTAAACTAAATATTCATTATAAATTATTTTTTAAGGTATCTCTATGAGAGTTTCCCATCATGTATGTGGTGTACACAACATATAATGTTTGGGACGATCCTTCAGAATTCATAATGATTTCACAAAATGAATTATGGATTCATTATCTGTAATGTACGGGTCTAAACATCTCAATACATATTGAATTACTTCTATTTTTTGAGATTAACATCATGAATATAATTTACACGATCTATAATATTTTTACTATCAAGTTTTAACCCATTTTAGTTAGTTATTAAATTTCGGGATCCATATCTGTTCGTTTACTTGTCATATAATCTTGGTACATCAATTACGCCATCAATTCATCATCATTTAGCTTTCAAGTATTTTGGTGTACAGGGTTTCAAAGGAGTACACGATAAAGTGATTACAGCTATCTATAATAATCCATTTTAGCTTATTTTTTATGAAAAGAAATATTATACCAACTAAAATAATAGAAATTAAATACTACAATATTTAATAATTAATTGTGTATAATTATTTTTATAAAAATAATAATGAAATGTATCCCTCAGACACTTGTTCAAGTGGTTTTTTAGTTTAAAATTACTCAATGCACAAAAAATTCATTTTCCAAATTAGGTTCTTTCAATCAAAAATTCTCTACCATATTTTTACCATTGATTCCGCATTTATAGCCCAAATTCATTTTCACTGTTGTAATTTTCTATTTTTTTCTTATTACTTGATTAAATACCTTCTAGAATTAATGATTTAGGTTGGAAATAATAACTCCCATTAGTTATAATAGATCTTTACTTCATTTCCATATTTAATTTCATAACATTTTTATCCTCCCATTTTTTGATCAATGATTTAGATTTTCTTTTATGATCCTATAAATTCCCATTTAATCGTTTCAAATAGAAATTTTTATACACTTTTCATGATGAGAGGTTTTAATAAATATATTTCAAAATATTTAAAATGGTATTATACTTTCTAATGTAATGTTTTATATTCGAGCACACATTTCTTTTTAAAAATATATAGTCGTTTTAAGGTACTATTATTGATATATATTTAAAAAACATAAATGTTTTAAAAAACCCACATCACCATTTTGGAAAAACTCATTGAAAAAAAACTGCAACATAATATTTTTTATGATAGTGCTAAAAAAATTATAAAATATCTTCCAATTTTTTCATTAATATAAACCATTATTTCCACATACTTTTTAATTTTTATTTTTATATTAGTCAGTATAAACATATTTTATTTTTTTTAAAATTAAATTATATTTATCATAGATTTTAAAAACAATTGTTCAAAATTATTTCAAATATGAATGATATTTCTTATTTCTGAAGTGATGATTTTATTACACCAAAATATTATATTTTATTTAATTTTATGTTCTTTCATATATCATATTATTGATCAAGAATATTATTCAAATGTTATCCCCCATTGTAATTCTCCATATTGATGTTATATTGTTGAATCCCTTCATAAATATGAAATATCCTTTACCTTTTTATTTTTTCTATCCACTATAAATAGGAATAACATATCATCCAATTAAATTTTTGTGTGAACACGCTATATTTTATTCCATTGATTTATGGGTATTTTCCTAGATATAATAAATTTTTTTTAATGATATTATTCATGTAACCATATAACCTTTTTAATATAGGGTGAATAACATATGTTTTATCTTGAATAGAGGGTGTTTAACAAAAAAAAATTATAAATATTTTTTTGACCTAATTAAAGTCGATGGGATTATAATATTGATGATTTAATTAAAAAATCCATTTTAAAATGTTATGAAATGCAATTATTACCAAGGGTAATTTTGTGTAATTTATTAACCCATTTTTCATTACATGGGTAATTTAAAATATATTTAATGAAGAGAAATTATTTTAAGAGTATTTTATGATATGATCATGGATTAATTTTTAATTGAACACATAATAATGGATAATTTACAGGTGGTGTCCAATATCACCCTCCAATTAATTGGATAAAATTGTAAGTCTCAAATTTCATGTATACATTTGAATATTTTATTTTCTCATACACATTGTAAATGTCAGTGTGGTTCATGAATGTAAAGTTCTATTTAATAATTTTATGCCGTATTTGATGGATATTAATCATTTAGATGTTATTATATTACGTATTATTCTTATTGAATCATTATTATAGAGACTTGTGCTTCATGTATTCTATTTTCCAAGACTTATACCAAGATAAAGTATTATTTTTGTATAATTTTATTATGTATAAAAATATCATACTATATATTTATATTATGATCACTTATGGAAATTGATTGTAATCACTTTTGTTTTCCCTTCCATAGTATCTCAACTCAACCCTTTCTTGTCTTTCCATTTCCTTAGGATATGAAGGAATGAATGTTGTAATATGTTTCATGATTAGTATCTTCTTGGTAGGACTTTTTGTATATATTTATGACTTATTTAGGAATATTAATTTTCCCTATTGTAGAAATTTTTTGTTTTATATTAATAACATGGGTTCTAATACTAAATTATTTTTTCTCATTCTCTAAATAACTAAACCTAAAATGATAATTCAATTGTATATGATACATAATCATGTAATTGTGGATATTTATTAAATCCTATGATTACAAGGTATGTATTTTTTGTAATAGAACTAGGAATATAGGTTTGTGGAATTCAATTGGTATCAATGGTGTGTTTCGATAACATTTGATGCTACAATTTTATATATATAATGTAATTAAAGAATGTTAATATGTAATAATGTATAAATATTTAATGTATCATCATATTTTTAATAGTATAAATAATAATTTTATATGGTTATATAGAATATGTTCTGCTAATTAGTATGGATTAAAATCAAGGGAAACCCTAAGGATTGACCGAAATATATGAAAACGTCTTAATGTTTTAGAAAATTATTTGGTACATATTTTTCCTAAAGATTAAATATATTTATGGATACTATGTTGATGAATGAACTAGAATATATTAACGTTATAGTAATAACCCAAAAAATGGGTGCATTGGATATTAACATTTCCAAAATCCGGTGCATGAAAATCAGAAATTCAATACACCTAATTAGACATTCTGGGGTTATATACTAGTGTTGATTAACATTATATGTAACACCATGAGTTTATAAATTTTTTTTTGAGTAAACTATATTTCATTAAAATATTTCATTATACACAACATCATGTTAATCATTCACTACAGACAATATTGTCTTCTCTGTTATTACAAGAATCAATGAGTTTTACCAAAATAATGATATGTTTTTAATATTATTCAGACACTATTGTTATAACCTATAAATTAAACATATTGATTTGAATTGTAAATTTTTTAATATTACATATAATGTTATTATATTAATAAAACATATTGATAATAAAATAATCAAATTTCTGTAAATTATTTATATGATTTTGAAATATTATTTCTACAAAAACAAATTATTATGTCATTTTGTTGAAAATAAAAATATGAAATTCTTGGAACATTTAAATATTTATATGATAAAATAAAAATTATTTATTTAGATAAATTTTTTTAAATTATATTAGTTTAATTTTGGGATATTTCTACAATGATCCATATTCTCAATAATATGGAAAATATACTAATGTTTTTTCTCGAATGGCCCTGAAGGCCTTCTTTTTTATTGATTTTTGATAAACCCCCTTTCATGGGATGGATGGGAACCCTTAAGAAGGCCGTAGCCTCAGAGATTACATGACCAATAGTTCTTAAGAAATATACAAACTATACTTGGAACTCCTCCTCCCAGCTTCTTCATCGTGATATCAGCTATCCACCTTCCCGTGGTTGTTCTGATAGGCTTCTCGTGCAAGCATAGGCTGGTCCCAATGGAATTTACATACCCTCTCTTAGTGGCCCTAGTAAAATTTTAAAAAAATATGTAGTGGCCATAATAAATTTTAATTACAGCAGTTATGGAAAAAATGAGTTTTCCCGGGGTGAATTTTAAAATATATGGGTTCAGATAACATATAAACTAGTTTAAAATCTATTTTCATGGAATATATCCATCAGGAATCCTTCAATTCGGTATTTTAGAATAATTATTGACCACATTACATGGAAAAATTATTTTCTCAATTGTCACTTTAAATAATTTACATGTTTTAAATTAACATTTCTTATAAAAGGACACCCCTCAACTCTATACATCAAAACATCAGGCTCCATATGTTCACCCATTACATGAAAAAATGAACTAAGAGGTTCCCTAAATTCATAATATAATCCATATTGTTATCACAAATCCATTCAAGGATATATTTTAGTTCAAACCTTGAGAGGATTCCCAAAGAAGAGGTAATGTTCATCAACGAGTTTACTGATATTATATCTTCCTCCAGAGCCATCAATTTTTACAAAAACATTATAATATAATAAACTTAGTATCTTATATATAATGATAATTTATATATTTTTTTATTAACTAACATAGCAACTTGCTTACATGACTATTAAATAATTTTAATGATAAACAACATTATAGTACTACAAACGCAGTATCGAATGTATTAGTGTATTTGGATAATTAAGACCATACAAAATATATAGAAAATAAAAACATAACATTTTTTTAATTTCTTCTTCTCTATAATTTTATTTTCCCTCATATTCACTATAATATAAGCAATCACATGAGGATATACAATAAAATATGGGGAGATATAAATTCCCAATAAGAGGATGAATAATAATTTTTAAACACAGGTGATCATAAACATCATCAACACAACAAAAGAAATGTATCATCATTATAATCATTAGAGGAAGCATTAGATAAATTCATGGAATGTGGGTATTCAAAAAAATGAAACATCAAGTCTCAGTGGTCAACTACCACACAGTGTTTTGAACAAAGCTTGCATCATGTTCAAGAAAAACATATGTTAATTATCATTAAATCATCATTGTTAAAAAATAGAATATTATTCACACATAATTCGCATTATCTCATGAGACAAATCAAATTATCCAATACATTGAATTCGACATAATTTTGGGATCACTCATCACACCATAACATTTAAATAATCATGCTTCACATATAGATCATAAATCAATAATGAACATAAAATAACCCATGGAGGAGAATGTGTTTCTTGAGAATTTCATAAATCATACATTGATGAATAATCCTTGTTGTTCTTAAAAAATAACTTACCATGTTTATGAATCATTTATCATTTAAGAATATGTAACAATATCAAGAGAATTAAAATATGTGTTTATAGAATGAAGGGTTATTTTACGAAACCCATTGATTTTAGACTAAAATCTGATTATAAACATGTATATACATGGAAATAAATGTTAACAACAAATAAATTATATTTGAATAATATTAATGAACATCCGCACTAAATGTTTTCATGAAATAACAATATCCCAAAGAATGGAATTTTGTAATGAGAATCCATATACCATCTATCTGAATGATTTATTAATTATAATATCTTATATTATCAAATTTGATTCAACAATTAATAAATCATGAACCTATTATAAATTTATTTTAGTCATTGTAATTTTATTAATATCGTTTATGGATATTTTTAGGAGTTATAGCATTCAATTTCATCATTAGGGAGTATAAAGTTTCATGGATTTTATAATTGGTTCACCTGTATACATGAATGGATGTTTGTGTAAAATGGTGATAATTATCCAAAATTGATATTATATTTTATTAATGAACATAAAGATATTTAAATGGTCTCATATTTAATTTTTTAATATAGTACAATGAAAAATCATTAGATGAAACACCCATCATAATCATTTAGAATAATTTGTTAGTTTTTATATCATAATGAACTACTTTTGTTTTATTATTTAATATAATGTATATAAGTTATGTATAGAAAATAAATAATGTTTTAAAATATTTTTTTCAATTTTTGGACCATTATAATTATTTTATGACCAGATTTGATGGATGTAGTGAGAAATAAAAATTTATCATCCATAGTGGAGGTGAATCGACTCACCAGGGATGATATTTTCGTTTTTAGAAAAAAAGGAAAAAATAGATTTTAAGATGAATATGGAATCCCACGTTTTTATTACATTACTTTTCATTTCATTCTACAAATAGAGGATCATTAATTTCTTGTGTATTGGAAAAAAGGTACATAATACATGAAAACATATAATATTCATTTAATCCTCTAGAAATTACTCTTGAAAATTTATTCATAATTATAATTACAATATCACATAACATATATATTTAAATGAAAGGAAGGGGTGAGAAATGGCCTAGTAAGGAAATCAAGTGAAACTGTTTACATGTGAACATGAGAGATATCAATAAAAACATCGGTAATATCATACATTCATGATAAATATTCATATAATAAAAATAATTTCATGAAAAATAACTTGAAGATGTGGAAAAAATATATAATTTGTATATTCATATGTATATCACCAAGGTGTATCCCCAATGAGTCATAAAAATTACCATGATTATTCAATAAGGTAACATAAAATTTTTAATCTCTAGAGATTAATTTCTTCATAAAATGAATTAGAGAGCTATTAAGTAAAACCATTAATATGTATTTATTTTTAGGTGAGCAAAAAAAATAATAATCAAACTTTCCCTAAATAAAATAAATATAATAAAAGAAATGGGTTTCATATAAAAAATGTAACGTTTTAAAAAGTGATTAAAAACATGATCATTATGGAATTCATATCCCATATAATGGGAATGGGAGTATTATGTAGGTCAATTCATGAATAAGATAAATCATATTTATGTATTAATTAATAAAAATTGAAATGAAATAGTACTGGATATTCAAATTATGTAAATAATATAGTTTCTTGAAAAAAAAGTGAGATATTTTGAAACGAAAATTCTACATCATAACTGTTATGCAACATGGATTTTGAATTCATTAAAAAGAGAGGGTAAATGGGTCACCCATTAATAAAAGGATCATAATATAGTAGTGGTAGAGAATAAAATTAAAAAAATAAAATGGTGCAGAATCCTAAAAGATATACAACATAGAAGTGAACTTGAATGGGAAAAACGTTTTTGAGAATTCCCTTATTAAAATTCAGCATCCTAACGACGTCATAAAAAAATTATGATTACGAGAGAGAGAAAGGGTATGTCATCATTTGTAAATAACATAGAAAAAATAATTATATACAAAATAATACCCCAATATAAGAAAATGGAAACTAGAAGACATAACAATAAAACAGTATTGATTAAAAGATGAGTGTGAAAGGTCCCCTTACCATGAAGAGTAGCTTATGATACCTGATGATCGAGACAATGGTGGATTTAAAAAAACATGGTCTAACTCTTGTGGAGTTAAAATGATTAGTGCTTCAATGAGGAGGATGTTATAATGAAAGGAATGATGTAATGGGTTGGTATTTATAAAAAAATTGATGGAATGTTTAATTAATTTCCAAGGGACACCTGAATAGTGGTATTTTAAAAAACCTGGGCTTAACCATGGTATTTACCCATGGTTTAGGCCAATTAGAACACATAATATAATATTGTAATCCAAAATAGTGAAACAATGTTTTTAATGTACATATTATATACTTATGATGTCATATAACACACCGAAAACTCAAAAACTATCTTTTTACTAATCACCAAAAAAGAAATTTGTTTTCTTAACAAATCATAAATTGACCCTAACCTAATATTGATTTTATGTATTAAAAATGAACTTGATTTTATGAAAATATTTTTCTATATATGAGATATTTAATTTTTATAAAAAATAACTATTTACCCAAAAAATACTAATACAAAACAAATAATTTCGTAAAAGTTATTTTTTATGCTAATATATTACATTACCATTCAAGATGCCTAAATTATATTTATACATTCTTAATTGATGTTACTATTTTATAGGTCACATTACTATTTATAAGGGTAATATTAATATTCATAGTTTGTTATTCATCAAAAATTGTGTTGATTATATTAGACTATAAATTTATAACTTATCACAACTGTATATGTCCATTTTATGAAAATAATTTCACATTATTTATTATTTAAATTAAAAAAATATTTTAAAAGACTCTTTTTTAATTATTCCCCGATAATATAAAACATCTAACACATATCCATTAATTATTTTTGACATTTGAAATTCAAAAATTATACCATAATAAGGAATAAAAAATTTAGTTATACAAAAGGGATAAAAAAGTAACTATAGCATCATTACATAGCCCCTTATAACAAATACATAGGAACTAAGAGAATGGTGTGTAATAGGGATAAAATATTGGTGTGGATCAAACAATATTACCCGACTGGTGATTTCTATCAGCTTGATATTATCCCAATGCTGATTACATTCAATCATAATTGTTTGAATCTTGGATTGGTCTTGGTCGAGAGAAAACCCCTGTGATGCTACCACCTTACCATGATTCAATAATTGGGCATTGTATGGCCCGAGTTTACTGGATGTGGCCATGAAATCATTTTTATGCATTAATTATCCATTATTATTTATATTGTAAACCACAATTTTGACATTAAATATTATTATTAATTCCAACATACAAATTGTCCAATGTATATATAATAGTTAAAACCAAATGATCACCATTCATTTATACATATATACTTTTAATTGATTATGAAATTGCAAGACATAAATTTTCAAAAAAAAAATATATATTCAAATGTTCAGTTTTTTACCTTCATCCCCCTTATGAAATTTCATTCCCAATATATCAACTAATACCCTTAGAAGATAAATGTTGTGAGTACTTCTTCAACATATACTAATCTATTTTCCACCTAGGATCTTCTTATTTAGGGTTTCTCTAAAATACATTAAAATGTGGGAAGTAATTATTTATAGAAAATTTTCTCTACAATCCAAGTTCTCTTTTGTCTACTCCTCATAAGAGTGGTGATGTTTCACTTGTACCACATCTGAATTTAGTACATGTGAAGGGTCAGTTATGTACTTCCGAAATATGGATACATGGAAGACATCATAAACTTATGCCATATTTGGAGGAAGTACAAGCTGATAGTCCACTACTCCAACATGATCAAGGATTTCATTGGGGAAAATGTATTGATGTCTGAGCCTCCATTTCAACACAAACCACATGAGTCTCTTCCATGGTGAAATGAGAAGATAAAATTTGACGACAACATCAAACTCCAAGACCCTTAGACCATTGTCATCATAGCTTTATTACCAACTCTTATCATCCTTAATGTGTTTCTAGATGTCATGAAACTTTCCTTTCATATCTTCATCAAGATTAGGTTCAATAATCTTTCTGTCCCCTACTTTATTATAAAAATTATGAGTTCTACATCACATCATATATATAGCTTCATATAGTCCCATTTGAATGCTCGAGGGGAAACTATTATTGATATAGAACTCAAATAATGGGTGATTTTGATCCCATCCTTATTTAGGATCCATTTATCATGTTCTCATCATGTCCTCGAGTGATTGAATAGTCCATTCACATTGACCATCAGTTTGGGGTAGATAGACTGTAATTAAATTCTTTTCAGAACACAGATTATTTTGAATACTTCTCTAGAATTTTGATTTGAACCATGGATCACAATCAGATATGATCAAAAGTGGACCACCATGCAGCCTTACCACTTCCTTCATGTATATCTTGGCTATTTGATCAGGATATAAATCTTCTTCAATATAGATAAAATGGCTAGTCATGCTGAGATGGAACACTATAAACCATATCATATTATTTCCATTGGAATTTTCTCAGGAAACCAATGACAAAGTCCATAGTGATATTGTCCCACATAAATGTTTGTATGAGTCGTGTTTCTAATACACCATTAAGATGTTGTAACTTTTCATTCACTTTTTGACATACATGTCACCTTGTACTGTAGCCATCAATCTCCCTTTTCATACTATCCCACCAAAAATGATCTTGAAGGTCCCCATTCATTTTTGTGATTCCTAAATGAGTATAAAATTTATAGTTATGAGCTTCGTCCATCGTCTCCTTATATATTTTCTAAATAGATGAAACATATAGTCTTGTAAAAAATTTCTTGCACACCTTCATGATCAATATTTATCTCAGGAAACATCACATTCTTCATAAACTCAAACGTTTTCTGTAACAAAGTATAATATTTCTCTAAATTTTTTATTTTCTCTAGTATCAATCGTTGATAAATCATTTAGGACAAGGTTGATGGTGTCCCTTCTATTATAATTCCCATGTCCATTTTCACTTGTAATTGGATCAAGGTATCTCTTTGAATCCCAATAATGGATTAAAAAACTTGTTTTTCCCACTAATTGCATCGACAAAATTGTTTACCCTTCACGGATGATAATGAATTGTATAATCATAGTTCTTGAGTAGTCCCAACCATATCATATGTGTCATGTTCAATTCCATTTTTAATAAAATATAATTCAAACTCTCAGGGTCTGTTTATATATCACATTTCCCTGAATGAATATATTGCCTCTATAAAAATAGAGAAACATCACTCGAATCTTTATCAAGATCATATGTGCGATAGTTCTACTCATGAGACATTAACTATTGAGATGCATAAGCAATTACATTGCATTTTATTTTATAATGACTCACCCAAGCACTATCAGATATTTATTTCTAAAAAAATGAATCCTTCAAAGCTTATGGGAAGAGTTATCATTTGTGTGGTAACCAATCCCTTATTCATATCTTAGAAACATTCCTCACACTCCATTGTTTAAATGATCTTGACCCCCTGTTGAGTTAACAAGGTTAATGGACAAGAATGTCCTAAATTATTTTTCAAAAACCTCCTATAAATTCCTACTAATCCAAGGAAACAATGAATCACAATTATTATTATAGGATGATGAACTCCTTTAGAACCATTGACTCTATTAGATCAATTGTGATTACTTCATTGGTTATAATGTTACATAAGAAGGCAACTTGTTCTAACCAAAATTCAGATTTTATGAACATTACAAAGAATCGCTAATTCTATAGAGTTTGTAAAATAACCCATATATGTTCCTCATTCCCTTAAACAATTTTGTAATATATAAGAATATAATAAATAAAAACAACCACAAATTTATCAAGGTAGTCCTTAAATATTTATTAATAAAATCCATAAAGATAAAAGTTTCATTAGTTAGTGTGAAGATCATAATGACTAACTCATAATGCCCATATCTTGATCTTATGGTGGTTTATGGTGTATCTTCCTTCCTCACCCTCAATGGATGATTACCATATCAAATAAAAATCATGTATAATAATTTTTCACCCACCCAATGTTGGTAAAAAAATTCATCAATTCCGGTAAGCGCATTCATGTTCTTTATTGTGGTCCAATTCCGTTCTATATAATAAATGCATAGCGGCATTTAATTATCCTTCTAATTCACCAATAGAATAGGTTATCCCTAGAAGGAGACAAAATTGGTCAGATAAATGGCTTCTCAAAAATATCATGGAGTTGTTTATCAAATTCCTCCATATCCACATTTTCCTTCCAATATTGGGTCTTCAATATCAAATGATATCTATGTACGTGTACAATAGTGAACACTTCCTCACATTTTTTGGTAGCCCTAGGTCACTCCATTGGAAATACATAAATTCATTCCGGGATGATGGGGACATTTTATATCAAAATATTATCATTTCCATATTTTTTTATCACCAATATACTCTATATAGAATGATATGGGATGTTTTTTTAGACAAATATCAGGTTCATATATATCTCCTTATAAGATTACTGTAGGTTTTCCATTCATGACTACATAAACTTCCTTGATTTTGAATTTGGTCTTAGCATTATAAATTTAGAGCATGTCCATCCCCAGTATAATGTTGAATTCAATCATGGAAATAACTACTATATTTGTGATAATATTGTTATAACAAATGTAAATACTAAAGTATCTAAATACCAATGATTCTTGGATAATGCCACAAAGAGTCTTGACTGATAACTATACTTTTAGAAATATAGGGGTTGATTCTAAATTCTGTTAAAACATGTTTCATATTAAAGAGATTAGTATAAACATAATCAAACAAATTATTTGCTAGATTTTAGATATCAACAAGAATATCTTCTGCCACATCATTTGGAGCTTCGGCGGCCGCTATCGTGATAGAAAAAGAATAACCTTTCTCCCTTGGAATTTGTTGAGAATGACAGGGATTACCCCACAATGGCTTAGAGTTTGAATAGTGAATGGACAAGTGAACAAGAAATCCAAACATATAACACTAGACACCATGTATGTTATGCTTCATCTTCCCTTTTTCGTTAGTTATTGGAATTTGAGACTTCACCTTACTACGACAATTCTACGTGATATGGAAATCCCTCCCACACTACTAGCACTTCCTTCTCCTGAGAAGGCAGTTACCCAACGGTTTCTTCAAACTTTTATTTCATGTTGTATATCTCACATAATTTCCTCATCTCACATAATAAATTATTCTCTATAGAATGGGTTACATTGATCTCTTCTTGTCATTGGATTTATGAGACCTATACATCTTAACGAACTCTAGTTCGAAACTCATAGCACTCTCTATGATCTCTTCATATCTATCATAGTCTCCATTGTCTAGATTATTCTATAGATGTGGTCATAGTCCATAAAAATATCTTTCATTCTTCCTTTTAAGATCCTTGTAAAATATTGAGGTGTAACATGAATACCTTTTGAAGATCATCTTCTAGCATCTAAATGATTCTTTCTCCTTCTTCTTCAGCTCGAGAAAATCCTTCTCTATTTTTTTTCATCGTACAAAGGAAATACTTATTGA
Organism: Viscum album; assembly: GCA_963277665.1. Classification (NCBI taxonomy): domain Eukaryota; kingdom Viridiplantae; phylum Streptophyta; class Magnoliopsida; order Santalales; family Viscaceae; genus Viscum; species Viscum album. The sequence continues at coordinate 1,684,262,018 of OY728158.1, forward strand.
AGATTATCCATATGAACACTTCCTACACAATATATTCAACATCCACTCCCGGAATCATGTTTTTAATTAGTTCCCACCAATTATCAGCTTCTCCCTTTATGCGGTAAACAGACCGGGTTACCTTCTCTTGTTCTGAACAACGGAGCACGAAAAAAGCCTATTCAATAGTGATGATACACTATTTAGCAATAAACGTGTCAGTAGATCCAATAAACATCAATGTTCGTTGATTCATAAAAGACTCAAAAAAAAAATTATCTTCACGTTGAAATTGGTATCTAAGCATGATGCATGTTATTTCCCATAACATGAGTATGCTGGTTCATCATTACCATGAAGTTTTTCATTCTGGATTCCATCAGTGGTTTGTCAATGCTTGGTCCATTGTGGTCGCCAATTGAAAGGTTACCCTATTGAACTCCATATTTTAAATTAATCAATCCATAGTGAGAATCTTATTTAATTTATGCATAGTTTATCATTAAAGGATTTTTAGTTTTTAAAACTTCATAATTAGACATATTATTATATAACAACAATTACATTCCTCTTTAAATCCTTCATAATGATTCATTAAAACTTGTGATTAACGAACTGTATCCCTCAGGAGTGTCAATCTAGGAGTTCATCATGGCCCTTTTTCATGCACCAGTTCCCATTTTATTTTTGATCAATGCTTTGATTTTTTATATTTTCCCTTAGATACATCTTTGTTGGAGCGACATCAACTTGTTCTTCTCCAGGCAAGGATTTATTTGTTCAGAATCCACACACTAAATATTTCAACAACATATGAGGATGTTTTCCAATATTTAAACTTGTTTACTATGTTCATCCTAAGGTCTTTATATACTAAATTCCTCAAATAACTAAACTACCCTATCATACCAACTATGGGATCATGCCTTTTTATTACATAACATTTCATTTCATTCTAAAAACAGAGGATCTTTAATGTCTAGTGTCTTGAAAAAAAGGTACATGATACATATAACATATAACATATAACATACTTTTAATTATCTCTAAAGAATTCTAAAAAAGTTCATCCTAATTACAATTACTGAATCTCATAACCTAGATACATACATCAAAGGAATGGCGGAGCAGAAGGCAGAGTAAGGAAAACCAATGAAACAATTTAGATGTGAACTTGAACTATATCAATACAAAATTGGAGAATATCATAAAATAATGATAAATAGGCATTTAATAGAAATGTTAAATTGAAATATAACATGCCAATGTGGATAAACATTTAATATATACAATCATAATAATATCACCATGTTCCATCACCATGGTGTCATAAACATTAGAAATGTTATTCACAAATATATTGTAAAACATTTCATATATAGAGATTAATTTCATTATCCAATGCATTGGAGTGATATCAGGGAACATAGTTAATATGTATTTATTTTCATGTGATCCACATATATCATAATCCTAAATTTCATAAATACCCCATATATAATAAAATATGTGGGTTTCATATCAAAATCATGATGTTTTAAAAAGTGATTAAAAACATGATAATAATGCCATTCATTACCCACGAAATGGGAAAGAGGGTTTTATATATTAAAATTCTAGAATAAAATATTCCATATTTATGAATTTATGAATACCCATATAAATGAAATAGGTCTGGGTATTGACATATTATAAATAAGAAAATTTCATGAGGAAAATATTGAAAGATTTTGACATAAAAATTCTGCAGAATAAAGGATATACAAATTGTTTTAGAAATCATTAAAGAGGGAGGGGAAATGTTTCACCCATTCATAAAAGAATCATAATACATTTTCTGTATTGTACAATATATAAATACAAAAATTGTATAGAAACGGGAAGTACATACCACATAGAAGTGAACTTGAATGCAAAAAAAATTGATGTTCAGAATTCCGTTATGAAAATTCGGCAGCCTAACGATGTCACATAGAACATCAGAAAATAAGTTGATGACTGTGAAAAGGGTATATCATCATTGTTAAATAAAATGAATATGAATAAGTATATATAATAACATACCCAAATAAATGAAAATGGAAACTAAAATACATAACATTAAAAATCATTGACTAAAAGAGGAGGGTGAAAGATTCCCTTACATTGAAGAGACTATTCAAAAACTCAATGGTTGGGACCTTGGGGGAATCGAGGAAGCATTTGGAGGAATATTTAAGAGGTAAAATCTCCATATCATCATTAAAAATAAATTTTTTAGGAAATTAATGAAGGAATGGATGGGTATTTATTGAAAAAGTGAGGGAATATTTTAGTAATTTCAAAGGGACATCTCATTAGTTGTATTTGAAAAACAATTGGATTTCCCATGGTATTTGTCCATGGTTGTTGCCACATGGGACACATAATATAATATTTTAATCCAAATGAGTGCACCAATATTTAAAAATACATATTATATCATTATAATTTCATAAAAAACACCAAAAACTCAAAAACTATATTTTCCCTTTTCACCAAAAACAAAACATTTTGAAAAAATATCATAATTTCACCCAAACCTAATATAAATGTTTTGAATTCTAAAATGGATTCGTTTTATGAATATAATTTTCGAAGTATTCGATATATTATTTTTAAATAAAAATCATTATTTACCCGAAAATATAATAATACAAAACGAATTATTTCAAAAATAGTTATTTACATATGCTATCATATCACATTATCATTAAATATGCCAAAATTATATTTATACAATCTTAATTTTGGTTACTATTGCATTTGTCAGATTACTATATATAAAGGTAATATTACTATTAAAATTTGATTATTCCCCAAAAAATTATGTTGATCTTATTAGACTCAAAACTTCTTATAGATCACAAATATATATCCCATTTTTTTAAAATCATTTCACATTATTAATAATTTAACAAATAATATTTTTTTTTAAAAATACTCTATTTTTCAATATTCATCAATAATAAGAATCTTTTTAAAATTTCATTTGATATTTATTTTGTCTTTTGAAAATACAAAATTTTACAATAATAAGTAATAATAGTTTTACTTATACAAAAAGATTACATAGATTAAATAAGGCCTCATTAAAAATACCCTTATAACATCTATATTGGACCTTATAGTTAGGTGTGTAATTGTGATGGAATCTTGGGGCGGCTCGGACAACATTACCCTAGTAGTAATTTCAATTATCTTGAACTTCTCCTGAAGGTGATTACGTTCGTGATTAAAATGATGAAACTCATTATGGGCTTGGTCTAGAACAAATCCTTGTGATGCTACCTCCTTCCTAAGTTACAATATATGGGATTTGTATGGACCGAGTCTACTGGATTAGGCCATCAACACTTCATTCTACATCATTATCAATTATTTTTAATATTTTTAAAAAAAATATAACATTAAAATTTTAATTGTATCCAAAAGTCAAATTGACCTATGGTCATATAATGGTTAGAACCCAAATTTCACATTTCATTTATACTTATATATTTATTATTGATTATTCCACAACAATACATACTTTTTCATTGAACAAAATAATATTAAAATGTTTGGTTCATTATAATGAATTATTCCATTAACATAACAAAATAATAGTATATAAATAATACTAGAGTTACTATTACACACAGTTTAGTCGAGGTAAGGATAGGTTAAGAAAAGGAAACTAATTGAAAATAATTTAAAAGAAAAAGAAGCACGAATATAATTCTTGTTTTTCTCCACCTTGATAACCTCCATATAGAAACTGGTTGGGACTTTCGATGAGACCAAGGACTCCTGAAAATGAGGTAGTTTCATTTTAAGAGTATTGGGAAGGATCATAGACCATATTTGAGTTTGGAAGGTGTTGAGAGAATATGTGAAGTGGGGTTGCACTTAATAATCCAAATGGTCATGTTAGTATTCCTAGGGTTGGGTTAAAATTGCATCGAGATAGGTTCTTTAATTTATATAAATACCTCTAATTTGATGCATTCATAATTTTCAATGTTATTATTGTGTTCTAAATGTAATGTTTTTTTTATATATACTATAATACATAATTCTAAGAAGTTAATTTCCATTTAAATAATTTTGGTTCATTAAAATATTCCTCCAGATGATGTTTGACTATTGAATTTTCATTTTAAAAACTATAGAGAAATAAACTGAGGGTAATTCTACTTCATTTTTTCATCCAGTTCTGATGTATCCACTTTATACATATGGTATTTTCATAGTAAATTTTTAAGGTGAGTATTATTTTTTGTATAAAATTATCCTCATAGTCCAAGATCATCATCAGGTCCTCCTCCAAAGATAGATCATTTTCCATCTTTACCACCTCAGGATATAGTATATTTTAGGTATCTATTTTGTACTCAATCAAGATGAATATATGGAATACATCACGTACTTGATACATGATAGCTGTATGTTCTTGTGGACAAGCCATAGCTCTGCCACGGTCAAGAATATTAAAGGGGATGATGTACATGGGACTCATATTTCCATTCTTCCAAAATCTAAAGACCTTCTTCAACATATATATATATATATATTAGACTATAATTTCTCCATGATTATTATCTGGGTATAGTAGATGATTTTCTACATTGATCTTCTATCGACATTGAGTTTTCTTGATCTTATCTTGAATTGTATTAAACCATGAAACCATTTCTTCTATAATTTTTTTTATAAAATATTATGTTAGTTGACTTCATTATATTGTATCGGTGTTCTAAAATATTTCGTTAAAGGGCTTAATATGGATCCATTTGGATTCTAGAGTGACAAATTCAGTTATAAGATAAATCAATGATAGGAAGAAGTTGATCCTATAATCCATTGAAGTCTATATAACATTCCATCAACATGTCTTCTACAGTATAAATTTTATACTCATATTCTACATCAATTTGTGAATGATATGTTATAAAAAACATCTTCTCATTTATTATAGAACATTGGATACTTTTCTATAACAAGGAGTTTAATCTCAATTCTCTACTGTATATAATCTATAGTGGTACTCCATATAGACATACCATTTTTCTAATTTATATCTGTGCAATTTTATCCAGCATAAAGTTCTATCTTATATCAATAAGGTGAGATATATTTGTAAGACATTCCATACCAACCCATATATCATTTTTACTCTATATGTCTTTAGATTTATGGTACAAATTTCTATAGTGATGTTTTCCCCTTTATATTTTGGTATGGGTAATGGATTCATCATCCCTTACAATTTTTTTCTTTTAGCCTTCACATGTTGACATTCCATTCTATATATTTTGTTATCTCTTTCTTCATATTGTCACATTAATAGTACTATCAGAGATAACGATATATCTTTGTGCTGTCAGTTTGAATAGAAAAGGGTGATCTATTAATGTCATTAAAATTATATTTCTTTATCCTTAAAGTGGATATAAACCAATTCATTTCTCAAATATTACTGTTCCCCCCTATGTGGATAGAGATAGTTTATCTAATGGTTTTCAATAAGGTTCTCTCATCCCAATTCCCATATTAACTAAACCATTCTCTAATACCGACTATATTGGCCTTTATTTTTCTTACATAACTATTAGATCATTTTAAATATAATAACCATATTAGTGCTACAATGAAAGGATCCAAAGGTGCATAGTATTGAGAAATTTAGGACTATACATAACTTTTATATAAATACCATAATTATATATTTAATTCCATCTTCTCCAGTTTATTATTATTCCATGTGTTCTCCATAGTACAAGTATTAACCTAAGGATATACATCAAATGATGGGTTAAGCTAATTGAATTGTATGAGGATAAATAAAATTCATAATACATGGGTGAACATAAACATATTCACCATAATATAAGAAAAGTATCATCATCATTTTCATTAAAGAATAAATATATAAATTAAAGGAATTGGAAAATTCATAAAAATTAAACATCATGCCTTAGTGGTCAACTACCAAACATAGTTGTGAAGAAAGTTGCCATCACGTTCATCGATAACATTTATGCATCATCAAAACATCATCATTGGGAACAATGCTAGAATCATTTTAATGCATCATGAACATTATATCATGAGGTACATCACATTACCTAATGCATTTCATCACTATATAATTTTAGGGTGACAATTCAGATCTTAACATTTACATAATCATGTTTTTTCATATAGAAATAATCTCAATCATAGGTAAAAAATTACCCATTCAAAGGAATGGGTTTCATAAGAATTTCATAATGGATACATTCACCAATAAGAATTTTTCTTTCTATAAGAAAAATAGAATATCACACTTGGTATATGAATCATCAATCATGTGTGAAGAAGCAAGAGTATCAAGATATATAAAACCTATTTTTTTGAAAGATTATTAATTTTGGAAAAATATTATCATTTGTCATAAAATTAATAATGTAAACATGAATATCACGCAAAAATTATGATAAATGAAATTAAATTTTAAAAATATTAAAGATCATGAAAACTTAATTTGGGTAAGAAATATGAATCATAAATAATGGAAACTGGGGTTGGGAATCCACTTACCTTATGTCTAAATTCATTCTTCAGGTTAATTTGTTGGATAATAAAATTATATTCATTAATTAAATATTAAATAAAATATTATACATTTATTATATTAAATAAAATTTAATGATGTTCTATTATTGATATTTTGATTATTTGTGATCAATTTCAACTTTTGGGAGTGTCTATCATCTTGGTTTTCATTACCTGTTCAATTGTATACAAGAATTGAGGTTCATCATAATTTGAGATAATTATCAATTTTTTATATTATATATTATTAATGTAATTATAAATGTTTAATTGTTCTGATATTTCATTTGGTTATATATTATAAGGATAAATAAATAGATAAAACGTTAATGATAATCAATTAGATAAATTTGGCAGTTTCTCGATCACAATGAATTTTTTTAGTATTTAATAAAATCAATATAAGTTAGTTATAGAGAATAAAATGGTTTTAAAATATATTTTAAAATATTTTTAACAATTGTAATGGTTTTATGACCAAACTATAATATAGAAGAAAAAAATGCAAAATCATCATCCACAGTTGCGGCAAATCGACAAATCGGGGATGATATTTTAATTTTTTGAATAAACATAGAAGGAATGAGATTTGAAGATTAATTATTAATTTGGAATAAAGACTTAAAATATTCAAAATATAATGTATTTATCCTTACACTTGTGTTAGTGGAGGTGTATATATTATATTAAATAAGGTAATTGAAATGAAATTAAAAGAAAATGAAAGGGGACATTACTCTTGATTTTCCATTATTTGAGAGCCTCATTATAGAAAAGGGTTTTTCCATTTTATAGAACATGTGATAATATACCTATGATAGGGTCATTGTGGTATAATTATGTTGAAATTTGACAAACATCATGTCATGGAAGGATTTGGGAGAAGAGTAGGTGAGGGTAGTATTTATAGTGCTTGAGAGAGGTGTTTTCTCATCATTTTATTCAATAGAATATTATTTTGTCTCAAGAATATGAATAATTTTAAATTTATGAGTAAATATATTAAATGTATAATGTAAATTTTCAAATTGTGGGCTTATATCAGTCTTACATCCACAATGATTAAAAAAATTCATGTATATAACTTTTATCCTAAATTATCACATTGTACTATTCGCAAAAAAATCATGTGTTTTAGAAACATCCCAAAAATTAAAAAAAAACATTTCAAGAATTTATAATTAAAAAATGATCTTTATTTTATCTAAATAATATTATAAATATAAAGAATTTAATTTTTACTAAAAATAATCATTTACATGGGAAATATTTATTTTAAAATTATAAATGTTTTTATACCAATTTAAAATTTTTTTAGTGTCTCATAATTTTTTTATAATCATAATATGTAAAAATGTTAATTTATGAATCAATTTTAGTATAGAAAAATATTTTAAATAAATATATTTATTATAGCATTATAATAAACCATTTATGTTTTATAAAAATATGAACACTTCCTTAATAATTTTTAAATTATTTATTTACATATACCACGATATAATTATATCATATTATAATTTATAATATACATCAATGTAATTTATAAATAAATAGTTGGGATTAATATTCTATTCATTGAATTAATCTTTCTATTTATCATGTTATTATATTACAAGTCTGGTTACCATTACCTCAGGATAGGTTCCTTCAACTGAGAAATATATCTTATTTACTTTATTATTATTTTATTACATCTGTAAATTTTTTTCATGGTCTATTTTAATGGTTTATAATATATGAAATACTTTTTATAAGGAAATTTTCATTGAATTTTTTTGAGGTCATTACATTTAGAAGTAATCACACTTCCATAAAATGGGTTACAAAATCAACATTATTGTGTACAGTAGACTACCGCCTTGCAACCCGATGTCATTTTTTTTCCATCACCACCTATCAGTGTTGGGAATAATGATTGAATTGTAGTTTATGTATTATATATTTTTTATATTTGATTTTATTGTTATTTTATAAATAACTATCACACCTACCATCATGATTTTTATTTTGTGGGAATAATACAACGTTGTTCATGTATATGGAGGACTAACACCTCTTGAAGTGATGGGATTCATTAAAAAATTGTTTTAATAACCATATATGACATATATGACTTAACCATGATACTATATTTGAAATATATATCATTTACTTTAATTTCATTCAATCCATCATGAAAATGGGAACAATGTTCATGTGTTCGTACAACCTATCGTCTGCATAAATGATTTATTTCATTTTCATTCAATATTTTTTTTCTTTACTCTTTATAATTATAAAAAAACATATATGATAATTATATTATGGTTTACATTATATAAATAATTCAATCATGATCAAAATATGAGGACCGAGAATAAATAGTTAAAACATATATGAAAAAACAACACCATGGTTACCTAAAACATGATTTTAACATAAAATTATAAATAAAAGGGAAATAAAATGTTATAATAAGATAATATATTGTAATATATATATATTCATATTATAATTTACTATATGTATAATAAAATTATCATCATTATACATGAGGATTAATGTGTTTGATGGTAGTTTATAATTATGTTAAGTTGATTTCTAGTCACTCTTTTATTTTTTAGAGACTTATGCCATATTCAATAATTATTTATTTATGTACTATATATACTGACCTATTCCATGATATATAATGAATCTATGTGAATTAATAATGATTATCATTTCCCTTGATTATGTACCATCATGGGGCTTATGTTTCAATGTTTCCAGTGATGTTGTGATTTTATCTTAGAATCTAATCCTTTATCAGGATTGACTATAACATCCTAATTTTTTTTGAAATATATGATTTCCAATTGATATAAATTATAAAATGGGTTTTTACTTTTAAAACATATTTTATCATTCATCAGATTCAAATTTAGTTTTATAATTCATTGCACTCAACACTAACTTCCTCTGATGAGTTTTATTATACACAAGCCTGAGTTATAGCAGAAAACAAAATACTTCTAATATTATTATGATACATATCACCAAGCCGTTGGAATTGATGTAATGATAGATATTAACTAAATTATAAAATTTTATTTTACACGTGATTATAAAATGAATTATTTTTCTACTAATGTATTACAAATGTAAATATTGATCAATTGAATCTAAAGGATGTTACAACACAGATAATGATAGAATATGTCTATATCATATTTATTGATATTTATTAATTAGAAATTAATTTTACCATAAAAGGGATTCTACATCCAATATATTATTTAAAAACAATTTGTTTCTCCAAAATATTTTATTGCATGCAATAATTAGTTTTTATGAACAATAATATACATCTAATATTATTATTTAATATTGTTATTTTACCTACTTTCTATAGAATATATAGAATAAATATTAATTTTTAAAATTTTAAAATTTTTATATGAAAAAATTTAAAAAATAAACCTAAATATAAAATATAAATTTGGGAAAGATTTTTGGATTTTTTCTCAGAATGATCATATATTGATGAGTAGCGAACAATACTGAATTATTGTTCAAAAATACATTTTCATCTGATTTATTTATATTGTAAAATATTTGCTTAAAATAGTTTTAAAGTATAACTATATAAACTGTAAAACAATTAATCTAATTGACATTATATAATTTAATTTTACATTAATTTTTGATAGAAAACATATTGAACTTTTGAACTTGTTTTCATTAAAAACATGTTGTGTCATCTCATTTGTGTGATTAATATTAAATTAATTTCATTCACTTATGTGATTTTCATTTGTTAAAAGAGATTCCATATTTAAAATAAGAATAATATATAAAGTCTCATTTCTTATAAATTGTTTTTTAATATAAATATCAGTGATTGTATATAAAATTATTTACAGCGACTAAAAAGAAATGTCGACTTACAAGGGACTGAACATTAATCATAAGAGCCAATTTGACCTAGAAACATATTCAAAATCTATTCGATTCTAATATATTGACCATATCCTATCATGGATCCAATTTATACCATTGTTGAAGAAACATTACATAGTAAAACTGTGGGTGAAATTTCAGTTTTACAATTTCACAAGAACTCAACTCCTCTTCCACTATAAAAAGGAGATCAGTCTTCCCATCTCTTCGCACCTCTCAAGCACCATTTTCTCCACCAAAATCAGGATGAATATTTTTGAAACTCAACCCCTTCATAATATATTCCTCACTTTTGGATTAAATCCATCCAAAAAATCCCTTTCATGAAAACTGAATAGTGTTACCTGAATAAGTAGAATATATTGACACATGTGACAAGTAGAACTCGTGGTCAGGGATTTCGTATCAATCTCCCTAAATTTAGGAATTTCTTGATGATATGAACTCTTATTATTTTTAATAGTGTATATATATAACATTTTACATTATATATCTATATTTTATATGTTCCTATGTTTTTAATGTATTTTTATATTTAAATATTTCATGGGGATTGTGATCTTAATGTTAAAAGTCTTATGGGGCTCTTCGAATGTTTAATGATTCCATACATTCCTTTAAATATTATTCATATTGTTATACATTGTTATTTTTATGAATTATAATGTTATTTATACGTATATTTTTAATTTTAGTGATTTTTTTTTTCAAAAAGTAATCTTTTATGTGTTTTGAAAAAAATGTGTTGGAAACTGATAAAAGGAATGTTATAAAATTAGCATACACAGTGAAAAGATCTTTTATAATATTATATCAATTATTTTTTTCTTCATTTAAAATATTTCACATTTAATTAAATTATAAACTTATTTATAAATATTTTTATTTTGTAATTGAAAATGGGTTTTTAATATAAATGGTGATTTGTTATTTAAATTTTGTTCACAATGGAATATGGCAACATTTAAACTAATTTTTCATATGGGTTAAAAACTTTTTTTCAAATTGTTTCATGATTAGGGTGTTCTAATATTAATATAGTACATGAGAATTATATGAAACGGGTGACCCTGATATAGATTATATAAAGTGTTGAGCCCCATTGTATCCCCATAAAAATTGGTGAGATGAATATAACTTATATGATAGATTGATCCCCGTAATAACTCAAGGACTATCCTACTATATCTTATATGATGGGTGAGACCAATTATATATCTACAACTCATTTATTATAGATTATTTATGAAGTCATAATTATGGATATTCAAATTAAAAGGTGTTTTAAAGGGTTTTTGTATATGAATCTCTAGGTAATAAAAGGCATTTTAATGGATTGTGATGGATTTTAATGATTATAAATGATCAAAAAATTTTTTTATTCAATTGAAAATGTTCTATTTAATATTTTTGATGATCCTTTAAGATAAATCTAAACATTATGTGAATTTTCATGTTTTTATCTAACAAATTGTTTCATTTATTTTTACATCCCTAATTTAGATTTTGTTCACATCATATGTTTTCATAATGTGTTCTTATGGTTGAAGGATGGGTAATGGAGAGGATGAATACATGTTTGAAGTCCTAGAGATTTAACATGAAAATAATCATATGTAATTTTAGAAAAATTATATTATAAAAATAATGTGTTCATATCATATGTGTCCACATTTGATTTTATATATTTTAATATATGAGTTACATTATAATTATCAGCATCTATAAACCTCAAAATATCCTCAATGTGAAATAATGTGAAATTATTAAATAAACAGAAATTTATGTAATGGTTAAGGAGAAGAACTTATAGTTGGTATAAAATAAAGTTTTAGAACACATCAGAGGTTATCATAGTCCTAATATAATTTTATTAGATGTTTTAAATTATTGTATAATAAAAATTACATTGCATTTAAAATTTCCATGTTACTTCATCTAAATTATTTTTTTCATGATAGTTTTTTTATGCGAAAAATAATTTTGTATTGGGAATGAATCAAGAAGAAAATATCCAACCAGATTTTTATCATGTAAAGGTTGGAATTAGATCAAAATAGTTTTTTCTAGTGAAGGATCAGTTGAAAAAAAGAAATGTGTTGGGGGTATCCATGCTAATGAGGAACCAAACCTATCAAGAAGGAACATGATGATAGTGGATCATTTCATGAGGTAACAACACAAATCATTCAATGTATCATCCAACCCATTAGTAGAATAAGGATATATTAATGTCCTGGGAATGTTATTTGAAGTCATGGGATGTTCCAAACATGAAGCGGTGCACTATTAATCTATCATTTTGAAGGTGAAGCTTATAGATGGTGTTATTTGGTTAAAAATAATAAATAAAAACATGATCTTGATTTCCTATAATTGAAATAATTCAAGGATATTTTCTGTGAAAAAAATTTCACAAATGTTTTTCAACTTATAATGGAGAAACAATTCCAAGATTTTAGGTATAATTATGATGTTTCTATGTTTATATATGAATAAATCTTCACAAGATTGGCTATGAACTTTTCAAACCATTTCTAAGAAATTGACGGAAAAAATAAATTATTTTACATATGATTGAAACTAAATAATTGAACATATTTTCCTTCTTAATAATTTAAAAATATTCATAAAAAGGATTATTTTGATGAAAATGTTGAAATGGAATTTTTACAAACACTTAAATTCCGCAAAACAAAATGTGTAGGAAGGGGTCATGATGGATGTAAATTGGGAAAAATTATTTTTTCTATAAAAAATCCTAAAATATGTTCCAAATATGGTAAAATACATTTTTCGGATTGTATATTTAGATCTGAAAACTGTTATTTACGTTGTATACTTGATCAGAAGGATCATGAATGTAAGGAAAAGAGTCATAAAAAAAATAAATAAATTAATGATATTAATAAATAGTATTATGGTTTAGAATTAATTAGTTTAGACATAATGCCAATGTGTGTCTGAATAATATTTCATTGTCTAGAAATTGGGAAGATCATGTGAAAATGGTGATAAATATATCATTTTATAATTCTACAGTTGATGTTGGTGCATCTAGTGATGTTGTGGATGCTCCAGGGAGTACAATATTTTTGGAAAGATAATCATAATCCTAATGTATTTGGAACCCCTTTTTTATAGTTTTCAATTATTTAAATACCTTGGGAGACATTTATTAATTATCAAGACATGCCTAATGTATATGTTATAAAGAATTCTAGTAATGAAAATATCTACATGTTTGGATATATGTTTAATTTTTTTTGTGACCATTAGGATTATCTATCTATGGAATCATTTAGTTTAAACATTATGTATTACTATTTAAATTTAGATTTTAATGTCTTAGCTCACCATAATAATTTTTCAAAAAGCATACTATGTACTATCCATTTTGGATTTTCATAATATCTAATGATAAGGTGAATATCATCATATCCTTTTGATGATTATGTGATCCATAAAAATATTATTCTAGTGCTTAAAAAATGAAAAGGAATTTTGGATAATCATAGTTTGGAATAGAGATGAGTTATTGGTGGAAAATGATTGATGGATGAATCTATACTCATCGGATAAGTATAATTCCTTATAATGTTTGTATAGATGTTTATAGAATACATCAAATTTAGGAATTGTATCATATAGATTTATAATGTTGTCATATTTCCATTTTTCTAAAGATATCAATGACGTTTTCCACCCCAATTAAGTTTATTGTATTTTCTTTTTTCACATCATCATGTCCATGTTTTCTATAACTAAATTTTATCCCATAATAATTATTTTTCCCTTCCAAATCTGAATTTTAATTTCAGAAAATATTATCCCTATTTGGAATCTTGGTTACATGTATGTTTTACTGATAATAATGTTTCCCACATTTACTTTTAATGATGTTGTATTTTGAACCATTTTCAATATGTCGGTTTTAGTAATGGAACTGTAGAAATGTTATTCAATTGAAAACCAAGATGAATTATTATGGTGAAATTCATTTTAATGGGGGTATGATGTAACATAATGATATTTTATGAAAAATATTCTTTAAATTTAATTTTAATTAATTAATGGATTATATTACATGGAATATATAGTTTATCATAAATTGCATGAATTACAATGTTCATCTTGCATCACATTCAATGTTGACTCCCCATGATGATTTATGTTACAAACAATCATGCGTCTTATGAGACAATAATATACTATTAATATTATTATGATATTAATAACCTATCCATTTTAATTGAATGAATGAAAGCTATTAACAAAATTATGAAATTTTATTTTAAAAATTCTTATAATATGAATTCATCGGTTACAGATTATTTACAAATGAAAATAAAGACCAGTTGAAAATAAATGATGTAATATCCAAGGTACTGGTAGATTTTTTCTTTATCATATTTATTTTCATTTATAAATTATATAGTAATATTATCTTAAATGGTACACTACATCCAATAGTGTACTTGGCAAGGAATAATGAGTTTCTTCAAAATCATGTTTTGCACACAATATTGAGTTATATGGAACAAAAATATACTTTTGATACTATTTTTTAAGAAGGATTTTTTGTCACCTCTTAATAGATGAATTACATAAAATAAATGTTTTTAAACATTTATAAAGTTTATATGAAAAAATAAACCACATTTTTTGAATTAAAAATAAAAAAATTTCTATCAGTGAATATTTGGTATTTTTATGTGAAAATTCATATCATTATGAAAAATGAATAATATTTAATTCTAGTTCCAATCTACATTCTAATAAAATTTATATACTTAGTTAATGAATTTTTTAATATGGTTATAAATTATAATTATATCAATTTCATATCATTTATATCAATTTAGTTCATTAGATACAACTTCAAATTTAATATAAATATAAAAATATAGCCAACATTTGAACTATTTTCTTAAAACCCCACTGAGTCTCCCTGTATATTGAATTAATTTTAAAGTCATTTCTACCTATTCCTTAAAGGGAATTTTTAAAAATTGATTCTATATTTGGAATAATAATATATTTCAATTTCAAATAACTTCAAATTAGTTTTTGAACAAAAATAATATTTAATGTAATTAAAATTAATTATATCGATAAAGAGAAACATTATCTTAAAAAGGTATGTAACCATAATCTTAAGATCCATAATGACCTAGAAACTTATCCTAACTCAATTTTCAATTATTATTTATAATATATCCTCCTAAGATAAAATTTTTACTACTATTAGTGCCATGTGACATGGGAGATCTTCAATGGAATTCCATTTTCAAATATTTACAAGATTTCCACTACTCGCCAACTGTAAAATGGAACTCACACTTCCCATTTATTCAATCCTCTCAAGTACCTTAGGATCATACAACCCCAAAAAAATTCTTCCAACATCTCTCACATTACCCTAGTGGAATCACATTGGGAATAAATCCATCAAGTAATTCCTTTTCTTCAAACCAAAATGACATACCAAGAAAAGATGAAGACAAAGACACACATGAAAATTCAGACCTATGGTAATGGATTTCATCTCATTCTCCATTGATTGAGGAATTTCTTGATAATATTAACCTTTCTTATTTAATATGGTGTATATAATAATCCATTGACTTTGTGTATCAATATTTAATCTACTTTTTTTTATTTAATGGGTTTTTAACTTTTATTTTTCCATGATTATTATGATTTAAATGTTCAAAGTTCTATAAGATGATTTGAATATTTAATGATTTAATCATTTCGTTTAATGTTTCATGATATAATTGGACATTTTTATTTATACGGATTATAATGTATAATTTATGTATATTTAGAAATAATATAATAATCTTTTGGAAATTAAATTATTTTACATTTTTATATGGAATGTTCTGAAAAAAGGACAAAAGGAATGCTCTATTTGTAATGTACACAAAAACAATGTATTTTATGTCACCATATACATTATTTTATTTTCGGATTCCTTTTGAAGATATCATGTTTCCTAAAATAACGATCAGTGTGTATCTTCTAGTGTATTTTGATATTGGAAATTGGTTTCCAAAGAAAATGATCTTTTGGTTTTCAAAGTGTGTTCTTAAATGAAAAGCATATTTTTATGTTACTGTTTTTTTCGAATATTTTTAAAAAGCTTTTTTCAAATTATTTTTTGATGAGAGTGGTTTACTCTTCATATGATACTTGAGAATTATATAAAATGGTTGGTTTGGATACAACATATAGGAACTGTTTTGTCCAATCAGTGGTCACGGTTGATCCCAATATGGATTATAAAAAAGGTTATTCCCCATTATTGATCATGAGAAATAGGTAAGACAAATATATCTTATAAGAAGGGTCATGACCAATTATATAACATCGATGAGTCCGATCTAGCTTATGCAAAGGGTGATCACTATTATAGATCTCCAATTCATTGGGTAATGATAATTTTGGAAGACGGAATTTTGGTCAATAAAATTAAAAAGGGTTCTAATGTGATTATGTATATTATTTTCTTAGCCACAGAAATAGTTTTAATTTCATTCATTGAGTTATAGGGATTTTTCTTGATCAATATGTGTGTTTTTTATACATTTTATAAGTATTTATTTCATATTCTCAATGATCATTAAAGATAAAGTATGAAATTATTTTTTTTCACGTTTTTACTAAACTGATGGATTCCTTTCAGTTTAAATCCATTACTAGTATTTTTTCAGGTCCAAATTTTGTTAAAAATCATAGTATTTAAGGATAGGTAAGAGAAGTTAATAATTAATGTGGTATGTCATAATGATTTACCATGAATGTAATAGATGCTATTATTTATATGTTTTATTTTATGGAAATATGGTTTCTAATAGAAAGTGTCATCTTTGTATTTTATTTTATTTTTTATGTTTGAGTTATGGCCTAAATACCAAAAACAATAAAAAAATGGAAATCATTGTGAAAAAATTAATCATCTTCAACTAACACATTATTATGTAATTTTTATCAGTGGGTGAATATATTTATTATTATTTAGTCTTTAATGTTAAAATATCATGATCTACCTCTAAAAAAATATCATGAAATTTCATATCCTATGGATGTTTATGATATCTTGATGTAATGGTACAATTTTCAAATACTTTCTAAATTAAATAATTTAGAATTTTAAGGAAATTTGACATTATTTCTATAGTAGGATTGAATTGTTTTTTCATCTAATACCAGGTTTTTAAAAAAATTGGTCCTAAATTGTTTTATTACTCTTTTATAGTTTTAATAGAATAATTTTATCATGTATAAAATTTTCGAAAATAGTTTTAAATAGAATATTCATTTCATTTTCCAAAACAATTCAAATCTACTTTTTAGAAGAAAAAAAATTGTTAAATGAATCATTATTTAAACATATACAACATGAATGTAATTTTTCAACAACATGGAAAATCATATCGATGAATCTTACATTATATGTATTCAAATTTATTTTTAAAGATAATGGTTTCCAAAGAAATATTTCAAAATTATTCTTCAAAATAAGAAACGATAACTTCATTATAAATGATGTAAATGATCTATCCATATTATTTTCCATCTATGATGGCATCTATTCGTGTTAAATATGCCTTAATAGGGATATATTCCAAAGGAACCATTATTATTCATTATATTAGTGTTTTATTTTTATGATGAAGTGTTTTTTATGAAACATTCTTCCTTATAAGGGTTATAAAATTATAAAATTCATATGAAACCCATTTCATTTAATGTGATAATCAATGATGAAATGATGAAGAGTCATTCTTCTTTTCAATAGGTTATGATATGATGAAATGATTATGATACATATCTCATGTAATGGATTATCATATGATGAGTGTTTATGATCTTCGGGTACATATATATAATGTTTTTATATGTGATTTGTGGAACCAATATCAACTTCAAATGCATTGGGTAATGATTTAAATATCAATATTTTTAAATGAATAAAATTTGGTCTGAACATGTTTCAGTATGACATGTTTTAAGTATGATGTCATCCTAGATAAGTAATATAAATGTAGAATTGGAAGTGAAATAATTTTAGTAAGATAGTGATAGAATGGGGAGTGAACCTTGTTTAGTGAATAAATATATCCCCAATTATGATATCTATAGTTATACATGACTAATATGAAGGAAAAAAATTCAATGCTAAACTTTTTTTCAAAAATTCTATATCTTCAGCCAATGTTATCCTTCCATGCATAATATCCTATGATTACCTAATGCTACATGACATATTAAATACTAATTTTTATTTTATTATGCATCAGTATGATCCTTTATATGTAGGGAATTCATTTCAAATGTTATTTCCATGTTTTCATACCCTTAAATTCTTGTTATTATTATTTTTCTCTCTTATTTATCCTTAATGATAATTTAATCTCATTATTTCTCATGTTTTCTTTTCCATGGTTTCAAAGATATTAATTAGGTATGATATGACCAAAAAATGTACTAGGTGTCAAAAACTTGATCGAATATGATGTATTCTGCATATGGACCAGTGTATATGTCTCAATCTTTCCAAAGGCACTAAATTATTAAGGTCCTCGGACATGTAATTTTTTAATATAATTACAACTCATAAAAATATTTCTAATATAAATATATTATAAGAATGGTCATAATTGTTTGTATAAAATTATATGTATATCTATCATTTGTTAACTTGAATTTGAAAAAAGTATTGAGAATCCTATGGCCATGCCTAAGGATAAGTCCATGAATTTTTCAATTTATAGAATAAATTAATCCAAAAATGGAATAATATAATGTTATTGGTTCTTATGGAATTACATCCCTATCAGTATAATAAATTAAGATGTGGAATTAGAAAATATATACCATGTGGTCTCAACCACAAAACATTTGTATTGATCGTGACTCGATCTGCAACCGGTGCATGATAATGAGCCTTTTTCGACACACTGTTTTCCACTACTAGAGGATATGCGTTGAAAATTTAATAGATTTTTACATACCATCATGATTTATTTCAATAAAATATGAATACAAATGACCAAATATAAACAGAAGGTGTTATATAGTAAATAATATTTCATGATTTAGATAAACTGTAATATATTTTTCATGATTATGTGGTTTTTTACAGTGAATTTGTTTTCATAGAATATTCTTTTTCGGTTTTAGTTAATGGACAATACTTAAATAATCCACATTAATTCATATTTTGATGGGAAATGAAATTATTTTGCTCTATAAAATTAGAATATTATGGGAGTTGGAATAAAAAATATATTTTCTATGCTTTCATAATGTAATCATGTTATGAAAAATGATTTAAATAACAATTAACAATAAAGGGGGAATTATATAGAGTCATTCATAAAGCAACATTCACCTCCATTTGGTGGGGTTTTTACCCTTTAGTTTATGTCAAAATGGTTCCATAACCCCGAATAAATATTTCCAATTATCCAGTGTTTGATAAATAAAATATTCACTTTGGATTTATACTATTTATAGGGTTAATGAAATCATTAGTTGACTATTATCATGAATATAAGGAATGTGAATGAAATTGACTCTATGGATAACGAAAAATCATGAAATTATTTTTCAATAATTAATTTTCTTGAATTATTCTTCTAAAGATAGTGAAATAGTTTCTTGAGATAAATAAAAATGATTATTAATTAATTTCTACCTATTTGGTAATGTTTACATGAATTTTGAGGTATGTTTCTGGTATTATCAACCAACCTGATTGTTTTGTTGATCGATTATTCAGTGGATTAAAACAAAATCCCCAATTGGTGTCATCTGTTATAGATTTTAATTTTTATGAAGATATTTACTTTTTAAAATCATAATGTATGTATAATATAGGGTTAGAATGAAATATCATGGTTTTTATAAGAATATGATAATTCTCTTTAAATGAAAATTTAAAACAATGATAACGGAATTTGAGAATCCCTTTACACAAAATGTATAGAATGAATCACGGAGGAAATTTCCATTTGAGGTTTATAAAATATTTTATGTATGAAATGAATTATCATCCTGATATTTAATGAATAAGTGATGTTAATATGTTAGATAACATTGTGAATATAGATAATGTTTCACATAATTCACCTACAAAAAATTAATGCTTTATGTGTAAGGAGAATGGGAATTATTCTAACCCATTCCAAAACCAGATGGTTAATGATGATGAACCATGTCAGAAACCTACAAATCCAATGGAAAAGGGGAAATCTTATGATATCAAAGTTTTTTTTAAGTGATATCATAAGGAAATAATGAAAGTTAAACTTATCATCCACTATATAACAGGTATTGTCTTGTTTGAATCAAGATATACCCATTCTAACATTTATAATAAATTTGATAACGGTATCAAAATTCAACCAAAACTACTAATTGTGAAATTAGAAGTTTAAACCCATAATGATATGATGATTTTATATCAATTTTATGATTCATCTCGTATTGGTGTTTGTGGGAATATGTTTCATATAAATACTTTCATTCATCCTCTAGTTGTAATTGATTGCATCATAGTGATTGATTGGATTTATTTTAAAAAATATGAATTAAATTTTCTTATAAGGTAAGTAACCTTTTATATTACAAACCTACCAATGATTATATGTCATTTTGATGATGGGTATTAACGTATTATATATATTAAATCTATTGTGTGGGTTTTGAAAACCATTCATAAGTTGTGTTTGTCTCAACTAGTTGGGTAGAAACTTGACACCAATGATAATCTTATTTTTTCGGATTTTCTTGATTTCATCAGTTAATATTTTCCTATTCATCTATGAAAACCTGATGTTGGTTTCTCAATAAAACTCATACCTTGTCCCATACCATTTTCAAGACTCCTTATAGAATTATAAATATTTTGTTATAGGAATTGAAGAAGAAAATCCAATAAAACACTCATGCGGGAATATTTTCGAAAATTATTTTCACCTTGGTCACATCATGTCATTTCTACATAATGAAATATGTATTGATGAGACTCAATAAATATTATCAGTATTTGAATAGGATAATAATAATGTTCTTGTATCCACTTCATTATATTGATTAATTTCATGATAAACTATGTGGAGATCAATGCATTTACATGATTTACCTTCATTCTATATATCATCAATTGAGGTTTAATATGGAGGAAATACACATGATTTAATTTTGTAGAATGTATGGACACTATTAATATATATAGTAATTTCACTAATTCTTAATAATTCCTCTCCTATATTCATTGATTTATTGAATATAGTCTTTAGATATTACCTTTACTAGTTCATGGTTTTCATCATCCATGTTATTCTCACCTACTAAAATAGAATGGAAGATCACTAATACCACTTTATAATTCTACTATTGTCCCTTTGTAAGGTAAAATACCTGAAAATTTTCCAAACATTGAATTTGTAATAAAATATTTTTAATTTTTGCGAGATTAAATATAAAGAGAGGGTATATCAATATAAACATCAATAGTAGAGGCTACTAAATGTTATTCTAGACCAACCATGATGATTGATTTATATATATATCATGGTTTTGATGGTTCCTATCAAATATATTTTTTGAGATTTTATCGTGAATATTTAATCATTTAACCATCACAAATCTGAAGGTATAAAATTTTAACTTGATAGATGAATGTGAAGAATATTTCAATGAAATTGAGAGAATGTTAGTCAATGCACATTTTCATACATTACCCCATAGTGGATATGGGATGTTAATCTATAGTGATGCATACTATAAAGGATTGGGATGTTTTTTTGTGTAAAAACATATGGTTATACCATATTCCTCATTGCAACTAACTATTCATGAGAAATATTACCTTCCTCATGATTTGGAGTTAGTTGGTGTAATTTTTTTAATTAATGAAATGGAGGCATTATCTCTATGGTAAATGATTGATATAAATATTCACTAATAATAAATGATTAAATTGAATATTAAAAAAGATGGATGTAAATATGCACCAAATGATATGGTTAGATCTGGTTAATGATTATGAATTCTCAATGCATTAACACCGCTGTAATGTGAGAAAGGTGGATGATGTATTGAGTAAAAATGATCAAGTTTTATTATCAATGAAAATAATTGAAAGAAATCAAATATTAATGGATTTCAAAAGGATGTATTTTGAAATTTGAAATTAAGGGGAGAAATCACATCTTACAACAATTAATGGTGGTCAATCTATCATGGTGATGATGAATGAGGTGTAGAAGGAATATATAGAGCTTCAAAATATTCTTAAGAATATTGATGGGTTTAACCTTCATTATGATTGAATGGAATGTTTATGAAACCATTTATGTGTTACATTCATACCAGGGTATAATAATGAGTTTTTAGATGAAGTTCATAGTTCGTAACTATCAATTCATCCTTAATGTATAAAAATGTATTTAGATTTGAATGAACACTTCTGATTTTATGATATGAAGAGATATATAACAGATTTTGTATCGTGGTGATTGATAGGAAAAAACATTATTGTGAGAAAGCAATATTATATTGGGACACTACATCCATTACACATACGATAATGTAAATGAGTGAACATTACCAGGTATTTTATCATTTGAATCCACAAAACCTCTAATGATCACACTATGATATGGTTTGTACTCAATATCCTTTATAATTTATCACACATGTCTCTATCATATACAATGCATATTTAAATCATAATTCCATTATATAAATTAATAATGTGGTATGGATTCATGGTGTACCACATTCTATTGTATATGATCAGGATATGAGGTACACCATAATGTTATATTTCAGTCTTTAGCAAGCCCTTGAATTGAAGTTGAGTTTTAGAACATTTTATCATCACTAAACAGATAGTGTGAAATAACAATTCCAACCATATTGGTCATGTTCATGTATTTCTCATTACATTTAAAAATGTTTTGGCAGAAACACCATTCACTAGTTGAGTTTTCATTCAATAATATATTTCACTCAATTATTCAAAGGGATCCTACTGAACCACTCAATTGAAAAAAATGAATATATCTAATATTCTGAAATTTAGTTGGAGATAAGAAGCTATTGGGACCAAGTATAGATTAAAAATCGAAGAGATGGTTAATTATATTCCTCAGTATATAATTCTAGTTCAGATATAAGAAAAATTTTATGTTGGAAATCATCAACAAGTTATAAAATTTTATGTTGGTTATATATTGTTTCTTATAATTATTCCCTGGAAAAAAGTTATGATAATTTTGATGAAAGGGATGTGGAGACTTAGGTATGTCTCTCCATATTTATATTTTTATTGTAATTTTATGGTATCTTATCACTTTGAATATTCACATAACCAATCTTATTCAATGAATTCTTCCATGTAATTATCCATATTAATTACATAATTAACCCTCTATATATAATAAACTATGTTTCAATATTGTTAGATAATGATTTATCATATGAGAAACACCCCGTTGATATTTTGAATCATATACATAATGTTATACAAAATAATACCACTCACCCTGTCAATGTTTTCTACTGAAAACGATAGTTTAAGGAAGCTAAATAATAACTTGATGATATGATGACAAGAAAATTCCTTATTTTTTTTATCATAGTGATAAATTTCAAGATAAATAATCCATATTAAGTTGGGTATAATATATGAAACAATTTTTTTAGGAATTATTTTTTTCTGTAATTAATTAAATTCCATTGATGAATTTAATTGTGTGGAATATCCTGTTAATCTAGCACTACCAAATATAATGTATTAACTTTTGTTTCACAAAACAATGAGTTCTCAAAAATAAAATGATACATTATTTATATTATTCAAATTATTCCACTTTAAATATGAAATTAAACATAGATATTTTAATACTAATGTCTAATATTTAGATATAATTCATTAATTTTTTATATTAATAAAATATATTTCTAAAAATATATACTTTTTAGTAAAGTCGATATATTTTTTGAAAATACTAGTATCAAAATTACATCTTTTTATGTCTTTTGTAAAAAATAATAAAATTAATTTTGTAATATTTTTAAATATTAATTAGTTAAATTAAAAATAATTTTTTAAATTTCTTAATTATATTAGGGTTAATTGTTTGAATATTTTTAAAAGATTTATTTTTTTATCCGTTGTGAAAAATAGAGAATGTTAATGGAAAACTTCTATTTCATTTCAATAAATAATATTGATAAATTATATTTTATAATTGTTTGAATGTTGAGTTATTTCCATAATAAATATATCAATCCAATTTACTTAATTTTAATCAATTTTTCAATTAAATTGGATACAAAACCATTGTAATCCATTGAGACTATTCTCATTACAAACTTTCTTTCGTAAAAGATTTGTGGAATTGATTTTAATTTAGTTTTTTTCAACATATATAAACAGATTCTTGGAAGGTTGATTCCATATTTTAAATAATAATAATTTTTTAATTTTAATAAGTTCAACACATATTTTTACAAAATTAATAGTGAATTCATTTAAAATTAGCTACTATAGTTAAGGTAAAAATGTCTTTTCTAGGGGTTATACAAAACTGTTAATGGTAAATATAAAATATCCACTATTCCAAAAACCATTCTATTTCTATATTTCTACTTTAAAACATCTATAGTTTTCCAATATTCCAATTTTGAGTCTCTTTAAATGGAAAACATGTCAGTCGAATTCACGCATAAAAAAAAATTACATGTTTTTCACTCCTATAACATAAAAAAGCCACCCCCTATCTGTTCTTAAAATATTCACACCACATTGTATTCTTCAATACTAATAGAAATACCTTATTAAAATCCAATCCATCATACTATAATCCTTTTTTGGAAATATATCCAACCAATAATGGATTTTAGTTCCATCCTTGGGAGGATGGTTGAAGAATAAGTCGGGTTCATCAATAAGATTTTTTATTTTGTATCTTCGTCCTCCGACATAAATTATCAGTAAACCATTATGATATAATATCATCAGTATAATAAATATAATTAGATATTTTTATGTTAATGTTATGATATACAATAGGAGACACCATAAATTTGGTTATGAAATCATTGTTTGTTTGTACATAAAATTAGTTCCTCATGAACCAATGGCATTCGTTTTTCCATAAACACATCTCGAGAATGGTCAATATTATAGAAATATATATTATCTATTAAATATTTAATTCTTATAATTTTATTATTTTTTCTGAATTATTACATCTCCCATGCCTACACACTAGCAATTTTTTTTGGAATATGACAATGTCATTCATGTGTATAGAAGACTTACGCCTTGCGAAACGATGTGATTTTTTAAAGCTTTACATGGACTATTTTAAGGATGGGTTTATGAAAAATATTTGATATATATTAAAGAATTATTATGTAATTTTAATATATATATTTTACTTTTCATTCATTAAATCCAATAAGAAAATGGAAAGAACATTCACGTGTACATAAGGTCTAAATCCTCTATAAATAGTTTATTTTATGTTCAAAAACTAAATTTTATGGGTAATTTTAAATACATATCTTATGAATATATAATAATTTAATATCAATTTTTACATAATGATGATTTTTAAATTATGATGAAACAAGGATTAAAAAAATTCAATACGTATACAATCATACATAGCCATTATTACAAGAGACATGTCTTCAACATGAAAATTTCAATAAACATATATAAAAATGTTATAATAAAATCATATATGGTATGATATATATTAATTATGACAATTTATATATTAATAATTAACATATATGTTTTATAAACGAGGTCAAACATTTATAATGTAATTCATTACTTAAGGTAATGGGATTTGAAGTCTCACGTAATTTTTGAGAGACAAATGTAATATTCAACAGTTTTATCTTTTTTCGCATATATACTACCATATACCATGATATATCTCGAATATAAATCATTTAGTGATTTTTAATTTTTTAAATTTATGTTATTACTTCATAGTAATAATCATTCAATTTTATCAAAGTGGTAATTATTTTATGATACAATATCTTCATTTTTTAGATAGATTTTTATTAAGTATAAAATAGTTAAATCTCATGATGTACGTCTCAATAATTCACATTACATTTCTTATAATAAATTTAATCATGTTATTTTATTTAATTGTATCATTTTTCACTCTTTCTAAATATAGTAATTGTATAATTTTTTTTATTGTAATCTGATATTTTTTAAAACATAGGTATGAAATATGTCTTCTTCCAAAACAGTGTTTCCAAAAAATGTTTTAAATAATTCTTTATTACACTATTATGATTTTGAAAAGATATTTTTATTTTTATTTTACTTTTTTTGAAAATAATTATAGGAAGACAAATATTGTTTATGTTTTACTAAAAATACAAAAACGATCTCTTTAACATATATAGAATAAAATGAATTTAATGATGTGATTTTCAATATTTTCTTTCTTTACTCTTCCATAACCAATCTATAATATTTTCATGGAAAAATTATTTCAATATGATTTATTTAAAAAAATGTTTTCAAATAGGAAATTATATTTTCTACAAAAAATGTTTTAAATAAACATTGAAAATTATTTTTCATCTAAGATGTCGAACGATGGATTGAACTATAAATTACATTGGATATGATCATATGACACCATTATTTTGCTTTACCTATATTGTTTCTGTTTATTCTGGAGGGTTGTTTGTGACGTATGTTTCTCTTAAACTAGTTATACCATGATAAAATGATTATGAAACAAAATTTAAGTCAAATGATACTCTATTATGAATCGATTATCAATGTTATCTATTATTTCATGGAAATAATTTGATGAATGTTTTATGATACTCATTCCAGTTCATCGTTTATGATATGATTAATTTTTATAATCGTGTTCTACACATAAATATGGTTTTCATTTTCTGACTAGTGGTACTTATATCTCTCAATAATGAATAGTGTTAATAATTTTATCTCATGAGATAATGAGGATTGAAATTTTAAGTAAAATTGGTTTATTATGATGGGGTTGGACCAAGATGTAAATATATTTCAGTAATACATAGCTGTAATTGAATGTGGACATTGTTTCAGTATGGCAGGGTGAGTAACGGTGTATTAATCCATTTTAATAATGTATTTTGTTAACTGTAATTGTCCTCTAAATGAATCTTGACTAATATGGGAAAAAATTTCAAATCTTATTTGTATTCCATAAATTCAATGTTTATTCTAATATAATTTTCTCATTGATTGTGTTATTTTATTACCTTATTATTATTATCATTAGAAGTATTAACATTTCTTCCAAGATGCAATATTTTGATATTTTATATGTAGGGTGTAGTTAACCATTGTTGTGGTTAAATTTCAATACCCTTATGTTAATTGCATTATTACATGTCTCCCCTATTTACCCTTAATTTTTATAAGACTTAACCATTTTATAATATTCTATTCCCCATGTTATGAAGATATGTATTATGTATGTTATTTCTGAGAAGGGTTCTAGTTGTAATGAAGGTAGTCGAAGATAATGTAGATCACATATGGACAAGTGATTGTGCTTCTATATTCCAAAGGAAAAAAAATATAATAGTGCTATATCATGTGTTTTTTTATATTTTAATTATTTTCATAAAACATGAGGTAATATCTAGGTTTGAAAAGCATGGGTCACTATATTTTCTCTAATGAACCATTATGAAAAATTTGAGTACAGAGATAAAAATTAAGTTAGGGAACCTAATACTAAAATGATCAATGATGAAGAGGAATTCACTAGAGTCCTAGACTGAAAACATTTATCATCAGTTTACTATGATGTTTTTATATGGTAATAACATTGTATTGATATTTCCAAATTAACATTTTTTATTATAATATGCTTTTTGAATTTAAATTCTTCCAGAAATGGGTTATGATAAATGAGATTAATAATGATATTTATATAAAAATAACTATTTATTATTACTAAATAATAATCCTTAGTTAAATTGACATGAATTGTGGTTGATACCTATTCTGATGGAAAAAGTTATTTTACAAGCCTTTCCTAATGTAGTTATGTTGATATCTTAGAAAAAATAAATATTTATACTCTTATTAAATCTCTTTAGTGAGTTATATTTAACAATGATAAACTATTCATTTTTAAATGTTATGAGTATTATGTGAAACATATATTAATTAAAAAATATCATTTCACCTTCAAGGGTTTTGAAAAATATATTAAATGGTATTAAGAAACATGAGAAATATTATTACAGTATTATTTATTAAGGTTAAATATTGAAGAACAGATGAATTAGTAGTGGATAATTCGTAGCATTAAAAATCCATCATGTTGAAATAATTAATGATTTATTGATTTTTAAGAAGTTTTTTTATAGTATTTACATAATTGGAATTAATTTTTAATATAGTGAAAATGTGATCCATAATTTTGTTAGGGATGTATATCGAATTATTTGGATTATGATATATATTGGCCTATTTTTGAAATTATAAAAATGTTGATAATACATATGAGGTTTTAATATAGAGTTATGTTTTGGAATAATATATTATTTCACTATAGCTAAATGTTTTAGAGATTCTAATTCATTTTTTAAAGGTATATTTTTGAGAATGTGTCAATAATGTGTATACATACATGTGTATAACATGGAATAATTGATTATTGTCTTTTAATAAGGATTAAAAATTTTTATAGCATATATGAGTGATGTGGATGTCATATTATATAATATAACTATAATTATGTAAATTTTAGGAATATCCACTCATAAGTTTTTCCATAAGTAATAATTACAAAATCTGTGGACATAGACTATTTAAAGGATTAAATGTAACAACCCAAGATATGAATAAATAACATTAAAATTAAATATACATTTTGTTTCATAACATTTATTTTATAAAAAATACTAAAATAAAATAATTTCCTTATAAAAATATAATTATTGTTATTAAAACTATAATAACAATAATTCATTTAATAAATAAAAGTATTTTATTCACCAATAATGAAAAAATTTATGAAATAAATAATAAATTTGATTTAATTGTTCTTTCTAAACAACTGAATTATTTTATATTCCTTCCTAATAAAATAATTTTTTTAAAATTGAAATACAATATATAATATTTAAATATTATATTTATAATATTATAATTCTCTAAAATGGAAAATAGTATGATAAACTACTGACCACAACAAATTTGTAAAATAACTATATTTAAATAAATTTACTTTTCATTATATCTTATATTTTCATTTATAATGTAAATTTTAAAGTTTAAAATTTTAATTTGGTAAAATAGACTTAATTATTGAATTCCACATATCATCATTTATATGGTATATCATTTTGTAATGTGTATGTGATTAAGTGTTTTTAAATGAATATGGAGAAATAAACTATTTTCATAAACTGTGACATTCATAACATTATCAATATATAATAACAACTTTTATTTTTATAAAACCATTTTATTTTTTAAGGTATTAAATTTATATATTTTAATGATATTTTAATCAATTTTTAAAACATTATTTTTATGATAAAGTATTATATTTAACTCAAAAAAATTGATTTTGACAATTTCATTTAATTATAGATTATTTTACTGTAATTTAGATTTTGATATCTTTGGAAGTCACATTTTGTTTTTGAAATAAACCAATATATATCATTTAAATTGGGAACATTAATAATTTTATCATATAAATAACCATTACTATGAAAAACACACAATTCCTAAAAAATTGTTATACATGTTATGTGTGATTATTTAAAAAAAAATATTTCACAATCTTAGAAATATTATTTTATGAAATTATTTTTAAATATTAAATTAAAATATACAATGTTTATAAATGTACAAATTTTATTTTTTTCATTTAAATTAATTACTAATGTAAAAAAACTAACTACCTCATCAAAAAATTTGAAATGGTAAAAATAGATTTAGTGAGAGGAAATTTCCAAAACCATGTAAAAAACATCTTTCCAAATAGATGGTTTTGATGTGTCTAGGCCAAAACGCACCTTGTATTAATTTTTAAATATTTATCATTATTTTACAATTCAATAATAAATTTACAATCATCAAAATGTAAAGGGTTCTTTAAATATTTCCCTCGTCTACGGTTTTAAAAAAAGAACCCTCCAACCACTTCAAGTTACACATTACCTTTGAATTTATATATACAAGTATAATAATTTTTCACCTATAGCCCTCTCAAAAATTCTTAAAAATAAGGTAACCAACATTTTTCTTATTTCCTCCACATCTAAAGTGATTTCATTGAGAAAACTTATGCTCTCAATGTTAGTATTATATCATTCTAAAACATTTATTCATATTGTTCATCATCCAAAATAATTATAAACTCTATATTATAAATAAACAAGAATACAAAATATGAAAATATTTAATTTTTCATCAAATTATCAACCCATATGTATTTAGTTAATTACGATAAAAATAATACATCATTGATAGTGTGTACATGTGGGAAACCTCTTCCAGAAATAGACGTCTTCAATTTTCATAATTGCCTATCATGGTTTGTTTTAGTGGAGTAATTTATGAATAAATATGTAATTTATAACTAATCTATAATATTAATAATTTTATTAAATTATAAAACATCCCATATCTTCCCATGGTTCAAAAAACATGTCACATGTGTTTTAATGTGGTCTCCTGTCTCTATAAAAGTGATGTACTTATTTTATATATTTTTCATTTTCATATTTTAAAAAATATATTAGAATATAATTCAATATTTTAATAAACTATCATAAACATTTGTATAATTCAATCTTATTGATATTATAAATAAACTGCCACATTGTCACACTTATCCATTAATTATATAATTTTCATGTTTTGGATGTTTAACCTGCGACAAGAACAATTTTAAAACATTATATCATTGGAGTATATGGACATATACTAATTTTTTATTTATTAATAATAAAATTATATTTATTTATTAATATTATTAATAAATAATATTTTTCATATTATTAGTGAAATTAACAATGACCTATAACATTAAATTTAACTGCCAAAAATGAAAATGTCACGTTAGCTTTAATACATCATGTCCATTTCGGAGTCCTATAAAACTATATGAATGTAATAATCATTTAATAATAAATGTCCTATAAATATTTAAATGTTGATATTATAAATTTATTTTTTTATTTTTTTACCAAATTAATTATATAATAATACTTTTGGAAATTTCAATCAAAAATACCCTATGTTAATGAAATAAGAAAAAAAATGTAATAAATAATTATCATATTATAATAGATAATCCATATAATTTAAAATGAAACTAAATTTTTTTATTAATAATGTTTTTAAACTACTTAAATTGATTATCCAATATGGAATTTTCCTAAAAATTTCTAATAAAATAACAAATTAGTGGTTTCATATTACAATTTTTCACACCATAACACATATATTTTGTTGTAAATCATGTTCTCCATAGAATTAATTACCTACTCAAGTGTTAATATTTTGAATATTGATTAGTTTATATTTATAAAATTTAAACTTAAAATTCAACATTATTTCTCTAATTCAGGTTTTACTGGAAAATTAAATATATTTTACTATTTATTGTCCAAAATTCTATTCTTTTAGGTACATTTATACTATACACTAAAAAATTTGATATGGCTTAGATCAAACCTATTTTATTTATTATATAATGAAATATCTTAAATTCATTGTAAATTTTGTATATCTTCATTCTATCTCTCATTAATTTTTTATTTGATTTTAATTTTACTCAATCTATTGTAGTTTATTTTGACTCTATGTATTTCATCTTAGTCAAAAATTCTTCACTTTATTATAATATTTTAAGACTCTTCTATACTCTCAATTATTTTAATATATGTTTTATTTACTCATGAAACCATTTTACATGATGAAATATATTCTAGAATAAATAATTTTCAATAGAAATCTCATTTCACATTATTTTTATGGGATCATTTCCTCCATGTCCATATCTTTTTTCCCAACAATGATCTGCAATATTTTTGGTAACTCTACTATGGATTATATTCTATAACACTCATAATTCTTATTAATAGTTTTCAATAGAATATTATAGTTATATTTAATGATGTCATTTTTTTAAAAAGTATTTAAAAATATTTAAATAGATTTTCTATCCATTAAAATAAGATATTTAATCTTCAACAACACATTTATTTTCAATATTGTTATGTATTTTAAAGGGAATATTATTGATGAATAGTTTTTATAAAAAATAATATATTTCTTAAATATTATATATAACTAATTTAACAATAATATTTTAAAGGAGCCATCATTTTATCCTATTGTAATAATGTAAAAAAATTATAAAATAACCTTTTTTATTTTGTTTCATCAAAACATTTTTCCTCCTTTTTATTTTTAAGTGAATATTTTTATAATAATTTTTATTTTTTATAATATAATTTTTTTAACTTATTTTGGTAATATTTTTTGAAATGTTTTTTCAAAATAGTAAGGGTATTTCTAGTTTTCAAAAATAATTTTTTTAAAACACCTAAAAAGGGGTTTTCTTTGATGCTATTATCTTCGGATATATCATATTACTGATCAAATATATTATTCTAATGTTTTCATCCACATTATATTTATATATGGATTTTTAATGGTTCTTTTCTAAAAATAATTAATTCCATAACTATATTTATCATTATAAAAATCATCCTTCATTATAAATAACTTTTTCCCATTAATTATTATTATGAAAGCAGTATATTTCATTTCATTTATTAAGGGGTTTTTACCATGATTCCAAACATCAATGGACTAGGAAAATTATTTAATTAAAAATATACCCTATATTATTAGACTATAAATTCCATATTTTTATTTTAATTGAATTTTAGGAACCTAAAAAATTAATTAATTAATTTTTATTAAAAATTAATTTCCTTTTGTTTATCTTGTTAAATATTTACTTATACGAATATATTTAAAAATACATGAAAACCATTTATTTTGATGGGTTATTTTTTATATAATATAAAAACCCATTTTCATTACATGGGTTATTTAGGATGCACTAAATGAAACCTAACTTACTTCCCTTAGTACATTATGATATGAAAAATGATCGATTTAATATGGGAGACTAATGCATGGATGATTAAAGGGTGTAGAAAAAAAATAACCCTTTATTTCATCTCTAAAAAAAGTTTAAATATGATGAGATATGAATATTTGAGTACATTTTAATTTATAATAATCATTGGAACTAGTAGTGTGTCTCATGAATGTATTACTCCCTATAGAAATTCTTGTGTCATATTTATATGATGTTCAAAATTATTATGTTTTGACTGTAATGATCATTTTAAGAAACTAATGTTTTCACACTCTTTTGATTCCTGTATTATGTAATGCAGAACCTTATTAAGTGATATATCATTTATTCATAATAACATTATTATATATCCTGATTATACCAATGTTCTCATCACAAGTGAAATTATGATATTTGATCATTATCTCTTATGTTTTCAATTCATGTGAATCGGATCTCACCCATATCTTATGTTTCAATCTACCATGTTATTTTGAGAAAAAAAATTAGTAAGATGTTTTTAGAAGAGTATCTTGGGTTTAGGATATATGGGAGATGTTGAAAACTCAATATTGATTAAGTATTTTCATATATAATACAAAAAAAATTCTTTTTTATAAATAGAACATGGGATCTATAAGTTAAATACTTGTTATATTTACATAAAAATCTAAACATATAAATGGTCATATAGTTGTAAATAATTAATTATCATATAATTTTGAATGTGTATCACCGAAAATATTTACATGGTATGTTTTTTCACCACCAAATAAAGGAGTGCGGGACACTGGAAACATAATAATATCCCTAACATTGATTATATTAATGAATAGAGTGGCCTCATTAAACCATACATAATTTTCTATTATGTGAATACTAGATCTGAGGGTATATTAGAGGTTTATGGTTTTTGTAGCTATCATGATTCCTATTAATATATAATGAAACAAGAGATCAAATATATTTATATAATAGATAGAAAAAAGATCAAATATTAAAATAATCACTATATTCCCAGAAATTAAATGAAATAAAATATAATAAAAAATGAACTTTTTGGACTACAACCTAACTATTCAAAAAAATATACCCCAATATCTATTGATAATCAATGAAAACAATATAGGAAAATAATTGACGTGTAAAAACATTAGTGTTCAAATTGGGATTATACTTTTATGAATTTATAATATAGAAGTGTACTAGATATAGTTTAAACACAACTGAGTAAAATGAAATTGTTGAAAACATGGAATAAAATATGTTTTATATAATAAATCATTGGAAAGGGTAAATATATCATTACCTAAACAAAGAGATTCCACCTTTTATAGTGTCACTATCAACCATAGTATTACATAAATAATCAATTATCATTAGATAATTAGGGAGATATCACATTTAAAGAGTAATATATAATTTAAAAAAATAATATAACACTAAAACAATCTCCAACATATCAACAATGATATCTAATCCACTAAATCTATGAAAAAAAACAACAATGTCAGCACCACACTATCATAAAAAGCACTACCAAATAAAAACCATTTCAACATCAATAATATAAGAACCATATCAGAACCAACTCCATATCACTAGTAAAAAAATCAATTATCACATCACCATAACCAATAAAATCATAATAATAACATGTGTTGTGACCTCCAAAATTAACATCATAAATAAATGAAATATCATCAATATGACATAACCCATTGATATGGGTTCATGTAATTACCTTGAAAAATTCTTGCATTTAAATTGTAGAAAATATCATAAAATCAATCCAAAACAACCCATACACACACACAAACACACTCATATATCATCACCATAAGTCACCAATTCTTATAAATGAATGCATATAATAATGATGATCAATTACATTTATTATATAATGAGTTTAATAAAAACAATGATAACCTATGTATATATACAAAAAAATTAATCCATTTTAATAAATATGTAAATAATAATAAAATCGAATAAAAATAGTTATATGAATATTAACGACATAGTATTCCACAACATATCCATATATGACACCAAAAGAAATACATCATTAAATAAAATTATGAAAAATTTGATGATAATGATTCATAATTCAAAAACCAATAATATAAGGTAATATAAATTGAATAAAAATCATCACTTCTGATTTCCTTGTTATCCTTATAATTACACATAATTACTTCATTATGTATTTCACGACACCCTTCCCACAAAGCACACCCCTCCTGGGCTATTAATGTGGGGATGGAGATAGTGACCCCCGAGTCCTACCTCGAGTAGGCCTTAGGTTTGTAACCGCACTGAGGGTATATTGAACCCCCAAATGGGTGGAGTTACCCTCTATGAGAACACGTGTAAAATAGAGTGATATGATAGACACCAAATAACTCATGCTAAGACGAACAAAGTTAAAGAAAAAAATGTTGAAATATGTAATGTCCTAGATATAATACTAGAACAGACAGGGAAAAACTATAAGTATCAAAACAAAGTCAAACTATAGGAACCACAAAGCCCGGACGACTCAGATAACCCCAAGATTGAATTAACTAGCCCGACCTTTTACCTTCACCACGCAGCCTAAAAAAGAGTTTATACAATGTAGGGTGATTATAACAGTATACTAAGTTAGATCCTCCATGGAGACTCCCTTGAAAAATTATAGAATTCATGTTATATCATATTAAACAACAACCGATTTTAACATATCACCTAAATAGTTATACTGTGTTCCCAACCTCAACATGGCTACTCCCACCATGTATTTCATACAGGAGTATATAATATAATAAACAATATATGGGGTACCTCGCTTCCCATTCCCCACTATTTTGACACATCTCCCTATTGTCATACGTCTTAAGTATCTCTCCCCAAAAAGACCTTCCCAAAGTCACCTAGGAGAAGCACCACAACATGCACATTGGGCACAAAACCCCCCCAGATCCTTATAAATGAATGTAACCAACT
This sequence comes from Viscum album, assembly GCA_963277665.1. Lineage (NCBI taxonomy): Eukaryota > Viridiplantae > Streptophyta > Magnoliopsida > Santalales > Viscaceae > Viscum > Viscum album. Next base: position 1,684,298,701 of record OY728158.1, read on the forward strand.
AGTTTCTCAGAGCCAAAACCACTTGATAATCATGTATCTAACATCAGGTATTATAACTCAAGACACTACAGTCCATACATTGGGTAAGGATACTCAATCCATCACATAATATACTCATTATACATATATTAACACATTGGAAATTATATCCTGATTATAGGTGTGTGAAATAACAACAAGACATTATATCCCTCTACACATATTTATGAGGAGAAATAAACGTCCCGTCATACCATCCAAAGTATATGCTAGGAGATGAGAGTGGAGTCAATTTGGGTAGTCATCTATCCATCATCCACCTAGATATTGGGGAAAACACCCCCTTCCCCCACACACACTCACAGATAACCCAAGATTAGAATACTCAGGGATTTCATTTCACTAACTAACATAGTGGATTAACATAAAGAAACAAAAAAAGTACATGATATAATATAGCTCAAAACCCCTCTATGGGCATAACCTAGTCATAGACTCAACTGCAGCTAACATATCTCATACTCCCTGCTTCCATCGCGAAGACTTGATATCCTATAATCACACATCCATTTAATGTGACGAATTAATTTAAGTATCCCTTCTCAACAGTTTCACATTTTGTTAATTAATTATTTTACCATTAATTAACCATTAAAAATTACAACATTACATTCCACTACAATTCCAACCAAATCTATGGCCTTTGGGTTTATCAAAACTGATTCCATGGCTTCTCAAAATTATAACCTTAGAATAATATCCTAGTAAGATCCAACCCCATTGGTTGAAACTAATTTTTAAATTTATTTAATATCATTTTCATTTTACATAATTCCATGTATTTTAATAAAATTTTATAGGATTCCGAACACAAGGGGATCAACATAGTTAGTAGATAAACTACTCGTCTTGTTAATTCAACCAATATGTGGAGAGAAGTTTCATACATAATTAAGAAGGTAAACATAGGAATTAAATTTCATACCTAATGCGCCTTCACCTATTTTGGAAGGAGGGTATGAAATAACATCTACCTCATGTTGTGGGGAAATTAAAGTAGATAAAAAATCATTAGATTAAAAAATAATCACATTTATCATAATTGGTAAGTTGATATTCAACTCATTCTATCATCCCTAATATCCTCCTTAAAAACCTCATGCAACTGATGCATCTCTCCTATTAGGGAATCAACTATAACCACTACTACCTCTAGTCCTCCCTACCATATGTACTACCACATCATTCTAGGATCATCCATCCCAAGCTAATACCACAACACATGCATCATGAAACAATCAACGAAACCAGGATCATGGCCCACAAAACTAGAAATTCAAACTTCCACATAATGATCTCTCACCTCACCAATCATAAGGAACATTTCATTTACAATAAAGAGGGTAACTCATAGCCAACAAGGAATTATATTTATCTCAAAACCAATTCATTATTCCTTATTGGTTTAACTGATTCATTACCACATGTTCCATATATAGGAAACATAAAAAACTAGTTATCTAAAGATATCACAAATTAATTAAACAATTGATTTGAAAATACATTATTTAATAAGAATCAAATGCTTCAGGTTTATCTTTTAATTCATTTGAACATTATTACCGTAGAAATTATATTATTATCATACTATAACAACAACAACTAGATTCATCAAACATGCCTCAGCAATACTCTAGAAAATAAATTTACCATTGATTATGACTTTAATTTATTAAATAATTTCTATCATGAATGAAATGAAAAATAATAAATGAAAAGATATTAGTGGATCTATAAAATCAAGAGGAAATAACAACGCAAGGTGATTGATACCAATTCTATAATCTAGTTCAAATATTTATTATGTCAATTTATTTGTAATCATCTTCTATAAATCAGGATAACTCTAAGAATTCATGTCAATAAAATTGACAATCCATGAATACTATACCATAAAATTACTTAATGTTATTTCAATGAGCATTGGCCAACACAATGGATCACTATAACCTCTCCAACAACAACGACAACCACCAGAGGATGACAAAGGAAAACTGCATCAACATACATCCAAGATAGATCCATTATAAACATAGAGGTCACACACCATAACATAGAAAAGAGATTGGGAGGAAATTGATAAAGGAACACCGAAAAATATAGTTATAACATAACTTATATAAAATATTGATCAGAACTTTCATGTTGGAACAACAAAGGGGGAGTTCTGTAATAGGGAGAACACCAAGGGAAAACAATACAGGGATAAAACAATCACACCAAACCTCAGGAACAAAGGTTTTGGGTTCATCCCACTAATTTAAAAGAGAAGGAAGACTAATGGTAGAAGGTAACTTGACCCTTTTGAAAATCTAAATGGATTAGTGGTTTAGATATGTGATAGATTTTATATTAAGGATAGATCTGATCAAGACTATGCCATTTTACTGTGTGATGGACCCCGAACAAATTTGAAAATTACGATATGAATTATTGTCTTTGAATAGGCCTAAAATCCTTCAAATGAAATCCTTGAATGAACTGTACATCAAAGACAACATGAAATGTGTGAAATTGTTGGATGCTAGAAACACTATTCACATAATGATCTAGAAACAATATACGCCTACCTCTAGATTACATACTGATAGATAACCTAACAATAGATGACCTAAAATCCGGTAAACTCAATCTAACCTACTAACCAATGAAATACTATTCAAGAAACTCTCTTCAACCTAAAAATAGATGACCTCCCAATAAATGACCTACCAATAAATGACCTACTGATAGATGACCTACTAATTGATGACCTACTAATATACGACCTTTAATTAGATGACCTACCAATTGAACTATTCACAGAACTAGAAACTATATTCACTTAACTAGAAATTTTGCAAAGCCATATAAATATGACACCTTTACCTACCAGAAAACAGAAAAAAAATAGATTTTTAAAATGGAATAGACTCGAGAGGTCAAGGTCATTACATCAGATACCTATCCAAATATTCACATCCTCAATATTCCAATCCCATCCTAGATAGGAAACAAAAAAGTTGTGAACCGCACATCCACCCCGTGAGGTACCTCTCATGGCTATCTCCACCACATGACCTAAACTCAATTATAAAATGGTCAACACAAAATTGTGAAAATCACACAACTAGCTCCAAAACACACTCCTAGGGGAGATACCACTCAAGAGAGAGCAAGACACAAAAATAAACAAGGTAAATACTTCTCATAAATATGAAGGATCTACCACAACAAAACTAACATCATCATAAGAAAAGAGAAAAACACCAAACAACTAAGGGTTCTGAGCGTATATATATGAATCATATTCCTAGGTACACTCCTACATAACACCATTACAACACAATACATGAACCGAGGTGTTATCAAGGACGTGAAACACTTTATCTCGGTGGTCCATGATATCTATACGCCCCTCCTCGAAGGTCGGATAATCATCAACATCGATCGTTCCCTAATTTTTTTTGTGAGATTCATCATGAAGAAAAAAATGGAGCTGTGAAATTTGAATAACATCTTCTACCCAACTCATTTTTTGTTGAAGTGATACATGATACCCCAAGGATACACCATTAACCAACACCAAAAAAGTCCCAACAAACTATGTGGAACGATTACTCCCACAACCAAACATTAACTACCCATGATGGGGATTCACCTTAAAAAACATGTGACCCACCACTTCAAACTCTATAGGTCTCCTCCTTTGATCGGCACATGACTCCTGATGATTTATCACTGTCATCATCTACCCACAAATCACATGATCTATCTCTTTCATATTCTCAACCAGTTCATCCTCGATAATTTTTGAATCTTCGACACAAGTAAAGCATAAAATATAATGGAATGTTCAACTATACATGGATTTAAATGCATGAATACTGATGGAGGTGTGTAAATTAGTGTCGTAAGAGATCTTTTCCAAAGGAATGTGCCTCATCCACGAACATCCGAAATCTATGAAAAAATATCTCAATATCTCTTCATGAGTTTTGATGGTTTGTTCTGTCTAAAAGTAATTATATAGATTAAAAGCAATGTTATAGCATAACTGAGAACAAAAAGAATACTTGAGACCTCTCCATACCATATATTTATATCAAGTTTCTCAATCAGAAATGATCTTCTGCGGGACTCCATGGAATCTGAAAACCTCTACTAGATAAATCCTTGATTAAACCCCCTAAGAGCTTGACTCCTTGATCACTATAAAGTTGGATTATTATGTCCAATGATCCATTTATACCCATATAGAATCATAGTCACCATGAACTAAATGTAATCCACAAAATATTTACATCGATATGTCCTCCTATATCAACTAGGAAACCTCTAATGGCTGGATAAAACCTCTAGGAACATAGTTTTTGGGCATCACCATCTATAAAACCCACATTGTGACACAAACTCAGCAACTGCATGCTTCAACCTATGGCACCACAATAGAATCCTCAAATCTCCGTAAATCTTTCTCACATTAGGATATATCCTAATTGTAAAAATATATAACTCTTATAGAATCATCTCACTGATCACCAAATGAACGAAAATCCTTCCCAGAAATAGCACTTGATCTTGTTCATCCTCAACCAACCATTTGGGGCCTCACCATAGACTACTCAGTCTCTCGAGACCTCCACTTCAAGATATTTCGACCGTTATTCCACCACATGTTTCACCAAATATGACTAAAATATCATTTGAAAAAAAAACTATTACCCAAACTACTCCCATAATGATATATAATGTTGAATGTCCTTTCATTACTCTCATAGGATCACCTGATTCATGCATTGCATCACTACATGACTTCCTCCTCGATGCATCAAGTTGAAAATTTCCCTTACCAGGTGGATACAAGATTTTGATGTCATAATCCAACAAGAACTCTACCCACTAATGTTTCCTAACGTTCAAATCATGCTGGGAGAATATTTACTAAAGGATTTTATGATGGTTGAAGACCAAAAAATTCTAGAAAATGAGAAAATGTCTCAAAAATGATAGGCAAAAACCAATTACCTACAAATTAAGATTATTGGTGGAATATTTAAATTCATGGAGACCTAATTTCTAGAACCCATAAGAAACAATTGTTATCTAATATATTAGAACACAACCTAAACCCATATGCATTTCATCATAGAAAACTTCAAAATAATCTTCTCTTGCTGACAAAAAAATGAACCAAATAACTGGCCATCATCTCCTTTAGATACTAAAATGGATCCTAACACTGATTAGTCTATACAAACACCTGATCATTTCCAATCAATTTTTTCAAATGAGTCACAATCAAACAGATATCAGCAAACAATATCCTATAATAGGCTGCAAGAACAAGGACACTTCACACCTCATCAACTAACTTGGTGGATACCCAATACTAGAATGATTTTATCATCGATGGATCCAAAACTACTCATGACTTGGATACAACATCCCCTTGGAAAGGGACTTCTCGATCCCAGGACTCACACTTCAACAAATTCCAAAAAAGATTCTCATGAAGAAGATCTCCAAAAATATCGTGCAAATGATATTTTTTCTCTTTCTCAAAAGTAGAATACATGAGGATATAGTCAATGAAAACCACCATAAAAAATCCAAAAACTCATAGAACATAGTTCTCAAAAACCATGTGAACACAACTAGAAAATTCATCAAACCTAATGGCATAGTAATGAACTCATAATGCCCATGAAGAAAATGGAAAGAAGTATTACAGATATACTCAATATTTATAGTCAACTAATGATATTCAGACCAAAAATTGATCTTCATGAACCAAATTTCACCCTTTAGATGATTAATTATGTTGTCAATCCACATAAATGGATTTCAGTTCATTACTGATACTCAATTCAAGTGATGATAGTCATCACAAAACCACAAACAGACATCAGTCTTCTTAATGAAAAAAATAGTGCACCCCATAACGAAACCCTAGAATGAAAAACATTTCAATTTAATATAACATCATGTTGTTTACTTATCACGCACAATAAAAAAATGTTCTATCCAATATGGAGACAACAATATTGGAAACACACTTGGCTGAAAATGATTTCTCATCAAGTGGGTTACGCTATAACCTCTTGTCGAAAGATATAAATGTACTCTGTTATGACATTGGGAAACACCAAATTATAACTCTCTGATGAACCCTGCATCATCTCAGTGATCAATGATGATCAGGATAGAACTTTTATCTGACCCATACAAGGTTCTCACTCACCAAAATAGAATTGGATCTCCATAAACATCGAAGAATACCACCTGCATCCAGAAGAAATCTATTATATATGAAACTGTATACAACTATTACATGCTGAGGATGAAATCATATGGTTGAACTGATGAATATAGAAAATCTCCTCAAGAGCAGTGCTTCCCCATAACTAGATTAAAATCTCTACATACTTCAAACAAGTCAGTTGGGAATCCCACTAGCGTAGTCAATTCCAAGGTCTATGTAAGACTATCTACCTAAAATCTCAATACATGGTATGGGGAATGTTATATGAAGGAGTTTGTCTCTAATGAATCATTGAAGGAACACAACAAATTAGAAAACAAGAAACATGTACATCAAACAGTATTTGGATCGCCTATTTCTGAAACATATAAAATATGAATCTAACCATGACCTTCACTACGGCCTCCATTACCCAAATGGAGAACACCTCCAAATTATAACTATACACACTAAGGACGAGGAGAATCCTGAAACTGTCATCTTCTTTCCCCCATCTTCTATCTTATGTTCCAATATCGGTGTATTCTTATATTGCTACCTTAGAATGAAATATGTAAATGTAGGAACTTGAAGTAGATAAACTAATACATGTTGATTTATATGAATGTTCAGGTTCTCTAACTGCATATGAACATGGACACCATTTGAAAAACAAGTTCATAATGCCTCTTTATAGTTCTAAGATCCACTATCCCCAGAGAAATGAAATTCTGAGGGGTGTGACCTACCCCCAGCCGAATAAAATATCTACTTCACTAAAATTTTTGAATTGTAGACTGCATATCTAATTCATGATGAATTATGATGAATCCCATCTCATGTCGATCCAGTTTGGTCTAACATCGCATAGATGAGCTCTTTCATCCCCATCACCTCAATACATGTCTTCATAAAAAATGATCTGACCTGGTGTTGCACCTCTGGACACAAATCCTCCTTGTAATTCCTCACAATAACATCCTCATATAAAAATATGTCTAAATTATAGCACAACAGATTTCATGAATGGATTCCAAAATCTATCACACTAGAGATCCCCTGTCATAAGTTAAGAGGCATCAGTTGATAGGTCACCATTATGATCGATGAAAGAAACATGAATCTTAACTCATCATAGAACTACTCCCATGAGACAATCGACTCCTCGCAATCCTCAAAGAACAAGAAACAACAATGCCTCACTGCCACATGTAGTATAGTAACAACCATGGAAACCCTATGCTCCTTTTGAGAATAGATAAAACTAATAGCTTTATCAACTTCCTCCAACCTATCATCCATGACTTCTTTTGGAATAGATCCCTCATATTTTGGCAGACTCGAGTACTGAAATTCCCAGAGCTTCCTCCTCTAAGTGTAATAGTCATAAACCTCTAATATATGGGGATCTGCTAGTTCACCCTGGTAGACATATTCTGTGTGAACCTGATGAAGTCATCAAGCTAGAACCATACCTGAAAAAGGGAAATAAATTAAAGACCCAAAGTTGAGAATACACAAAATGTTAATGCTAATTAATTGTTTTCATTTAATAATTTTTGGATGGCCTGTCCCACAGTCTACCCACTCGCATATAGTGCAAATAATAATGATGCATGATTTTTTCTTATGTATCTACCCAGAAATCAATATCACCTCATTTAGTATTCATTTTAAGATTAATGGTTTATGCATCAAATAACATGCGTCTGTAAATACCTATGTCTAAGAAGGTATCCCATGTTTAGAGTTCTTTATAAACATAACTGACATTGTTTCCCTACCAACCCATGAAATATCACCTGTTTCTAAGTCCAAACTCAATACATTCCCTCAACTAGACTTATGATACCACTCTATCACATCTGCCTCCCAACAAATTTAACCCTCCTAGGATGGAAATGGGAGGAGATAGATATTGACTCTAATGTTCCACCTGGAGTTTCCCCCCATGATTTATACAAGAATATATGGTATAGTAAACACAGATATGAGATGCATTACCCTTTTAGAGAACCCATGCGAAAGAGGGAGATTGGATATTCACCAACCAACTCCTTCCCAGACCACACTATAAATAAATCCCAATTGAACATATGTAATGCCATTAAAAAACTACTACAACTGAATTGGAAAATCTATATTTACCAAAAGAAAGTAAAATGAAAGTTACTATGAAGCCTGAAAAAAACTTAAAACCCAAAGCTAGTGTATCTATCTTGACCTACAACATTCTCCATGGGACCTGAAAATTAGTTTATATAATTTAGGTTGAGTAAAAAAATTTCATAGTAGGATCCTCCTCAGAGCCTCTAATGAAAAATTGAATAAATCATGCTACAAAAAAATTTCCATTAGGGGAAACAAACACATAACATAAACATGTATAATATATTCCTATCCTCCCCACATATAGTCTCACCATGTATTTCATACATGATTATATAATATGATAAAAAATATCAATGGTACACCGCTGCAACTTCCCCACTAGTTTTCCACTTTTCCCTAATGTCGCACATCCTGACAACCTATCTCCAAAAAGGCTATCCAAAATACACCTAGGAGAGGCACCACAACAAGCACCTCGTGCAACATAAGACACCAAATCCACATAACAAAAATTTCTCAGGTAGTTTCTTGGAGCCACCAATTCCCATATAAATTTTATCAAATGCCATGTATTATACCTCAATAAACTACATCCCATACACTGAGAAAAGATCCTAAATCCATCACATCATACACACGTTATACCTACAGTATCACATAGAAAACTATGTCCAAAATATATTTTTGTGAAATAACTTCAATCCATTACATCCCTATATAAACATATATGGGGAAAACTAACCACCTTGTGTACCAGAACATGTTACTATGAAGAAAAGAGAGTAGATCCTAAGGGGATAATCATCCATTAATCCTTCCAACTGGATATTGGAAACCAAACCCCCACCCAAAGGCTCAGAATCCCTAGGATGTTAGGTTCCCTAACAGACATGGTGGAATAGTGTATAGAAACAGAAAAGTACATGATATAATATAGATCATAACCACACAATTGGAATAACTTAGTGTTAAACTCAACTTCATATAACATCTCTCAAACTCCCAGCTACCATCACTAAGACTAGAAATCCTATAAACACACACAAATTTAAAGAGTTATATTAAGTTACTTGTCAATTTTTATCATTTTCACTTAATGTTATTTAATTATTTCACCATTAATTATCTATTAAAATTTACAACATTATATTCCATTACCATTCCAACCAAGATCCATGCACTCCATGAAAAACCAAACTGATTCCATAGCTTCTCAAAAATTATAACCTCAGTAATACATCCCAGCAAACTCTGACCCCTTGGGTTCAACATCATTTATTCATTTATTTAACAACATTACCATTTTTCATATTTCAATTTAATGTTATAAAACCTTCTAAGATACAAAACACAAGGTGATAAACATAGATAGTGTATGAACAACCGATCAAGTCTTTTCCACATATAATATTCATTTAGGCCCATTATTCATTGATAATATAAATAAACAAAGCACGTGGAATACCTTGTTCATCATCAATTCTTTTGAAAGGAAGGTAAGAAAGACCATCTACCTCAAGTAGTGGGGAAATTAATGTAGGTAAAAAAACATTAGATTCAATATCTACCACTTTCATATCAATGGGTAAATCCAATTTCAACCCATTCCATCAATTCCATTGTCCACCAAATAAAACACATGTATAAACTATTTCATATCACCACCCTAGAAATCAACTGATGCCACAACCATCATGGGGACTCCATTCCCCCTTATATCGCCCCAACCTTTATGACCCATCCATCTTAAGAACATAAAACAACACAATAAGTAGGAAACAATCAAAGAAACTATGATCATGGCCCAAAAAAGAAGGTATTCATCCTAAACACAAAACTACAAATCATGCCTCCAAGAATAAGCCACATGGAGTTTACAAGAAATAGAATAATTAAAACCAATAATACATTATATTTATCACAAATCCCATTCATTATTCCATATTAAATGAACAGATTGATTGTCATATTCTTCATCTAGGGGAAAACTATAAAAATTTATATCTCATGAAATCAAAAATTAATTTGGCATGCCTTTAATAAACATGTATAAACTAGCTTAAGTTTTAACAAACAGTTCAATTGAACATGCTTACTATATCAATTTAATTGTCATCAAATTACAAAACAACCACAATATGATTCAATAAATAAGACACTTTAATCTATTATCCAATAAAAATAATATTAACCGGTTATTTACATTATTTTCCAATTTCCATCATGAATGGAATGATAAATAAGAAAAGCATAGATATCACACTATCTAGAAAATCAAGTGGTAATAACATTTCTTGGAAATTAATATTAATTTCTTAATCTAGTTTAAATATTTATTATGTAAGTTTTTTATAATAAATTGGGATGAATCATGATAAGTCTATAGGTACAAGTAAATAAAATAGATAATCCATGAATCCCCTAAATTAAAATGCTTTCAATGTTCTTTGATTGAGAATGGGCTAACACAACAGATCATAATAACCTCTCCCATAATAGCTACATCCACCTGAGGACATTGTGCCACTACCGTATAAACGAAGACCCAATAATCCTCTATTAGGAACTTTGATATCACATTCCATAACATTTCAAGGATATATTAATGCAATAGATTGAGAAACCCAGAAGAACTGAGTTTAAACATACCTTATATCAAATACATATCAACACTTCTTGGATATAAAAAAATTGTGGCTGTGATGACTGGAGGAAAAACTCCATGAGGAAAATTAGGCAATGATTGCATAATCGTTGAACTCCTCAAGAGAAATGGTTCGGGGAGACTCGCACTAAGAGAAAGGGGAAGGAAAAATAAGGATTAAAAGTATCTAGACCATTTTGAATATCTAAATAGAGAAGAAATTTAGATATGGTTTAGATTTTCGATTAAATGTGGATCTAGTGAATACTACGAGGCTTGATTGAGTAAAAACACCTACACCCGTAGGAAAATTATGAATGGAGTTATGAGATTTAAATGGGCCATAAATCCATTAAAAGAAGAATGAATTCATTTTTTTATCAAAGATAACATCAAAGGTGTGAAAATATAGGATGATATAAAAACTTTTAAATGAATGATTTTAAAAAATTGTACAACTAGTGATAGATTGCCTACCGATAGATTACCATTCAATAGTTGAACTACCGATAGATGACTGATCGATAGATGAACTAATGATAAATGGCCTAAAAATAGATGACATATCGATGACATTGATCATAGTACTAGAAAAAACTATTCACAAAACTATAAATGTTAAAAAGTGTTAGAAATAAGGCACCTTGATCTCCGTAAATATCACAAAAATAGATTTTTTAAATGGAATGGACCATACATGTTTGATCCATTACAATGTTCACTGAATTCTATTTATAATCCATTAATCACATAACACAAACATTTATTATAATTAATATAATAATTCATTTTAACCAATTTCCCAATTACAAGTTACATTATCATTTCATTTATTCAATCTGGAATAACAATTTGTTAAATAATTTACTAGTTTTTGAATTAAATTAAGGAATTAAATATCAAATTTATATTAAATTATAACCCATATTCACCTATATTAATCCAAAAACCAATAAAGACTACAAAAAAATATGATATATAAAAACCTATAGTTACACAACCCTTAATGATATATAGGCTATTATATATTTCAATATAATCTAAGGAAAACATATGTCCAAACATATCCAATAAATTTTTCTCTCTCTTATAATTATATAATTACCAAAAATTATCAACCAAAAAACCTAAATACTTCCATAAACAACCATTTACTCTATATGAAAAGGAACATGTCTTCATCATCTCTGATAATGTGTATTTCTATCTATTCATTCTTCTTATAAAATACCAAATATCTCCATATTTTATGATAATATTGTCATCTAAGAGGTATAAAAATTTCTAAATGATTCTATGTAAATCACCTCTTAAATAACCATTAATATCAAATTTTACCTCACAAAAACTAACCTGCATGGATTAGAAAAATATTAAAGAATACTACAGACATCGAAATCAACAACTAAAGCCTATATCAAACATATAATAATACATACTATTATAGAAATAACTAAACAAAAAATGTACACAGTTCATTAAAATCAATATCAACAATATAATGTAATTGTATATAGATATATCCATATATCTCTTAAAATTTGTATTTTAATAATAGTGATTCTAAGGAAACATGTTAATATTTCTATATCATTCACCATCATTCTATATTTCCCCTAAACAATTCATTCCCAAATAACATCAAATTAATATAGTATAATACAAAATATCTATATCATACAAATATTTCATGATAAACATAAAATTATAGAATATTAACAGATTTTTTCAACATTTATCTTTTTAACATATATATTTAATATTTTCTATAAACATTTTCATCATAATGAATCCATGTACAAATAATACAATAATAAAGGATAATTAAGAGAAATCAAAAAACAATCAATTGAAAATATTACATATTAATATAAAAAAAAAGATAAATTAAATGAATGTAAAATAATATAATATCCCCTTACCGAAATCAAAACCTACAACACCATATATGAGTGACGGTAGAAACTCGTAGAATAAAATAGTGATTTCAATAACCCCTTCCCCAAGAAAAACCCTCTTCATTATGCACAAGGAAGGATTTATAAAAATACAATATAAATAATAGAAGTTATTTAATGAGTTTAATAATAAAATATATGAGATGTACAAAATGAAATAATGTCATTTTGAAGTCATGGATGGTTTTTAAAATAATGACGTGTTTGAAAGCGAATGAATGGTTCATGGGATCCTAAATTTTGGTGATTCATTGTAAAAACATAGGAAGATAAAAATATGAGAGATTAAAGATAATATATTGATCATAGAATATACACAACATACCAAACATATATATTATTCAATTTGATAAAGGAAAATTATATAAATCCACAAGAATGATGAAGCTGAGAAATTTTATACCGAATGATGGAAGGAAATTATAAATCATAATAGAGATGAAACTAAGTGAACATTTATTGAAGTAAAATTAAAAAAAATGGATTACAAAAAATATAGTCCATAGATATTTCATGGATAATATAGAGAAAAAAATAGCAGATGATATTTTTTCAAATTCATGATAAATAATGGAAATATACAAAAATTAATAATAATAAAAATTTCAATAATAAATTTAGAAACACAAATGAAGATATAACATAAGTTTTATACCATAATATTCATACTCATCCTATACACTGAAAAATAATGGCACAATATCCCTGAGAACTTTTAATTTATTTATTACTAAACATTAATAAATATTTATGTGACCAAGAAAGGACACTATCAAATGAAATTTGGAATTTCAAAACACTAAAATCACCTAGAATCGTGATGAAGACATCATACATCATCATTGATACAACATAAATAATGAGCATACATTAAATGGAGGAATAAATAAACATAATTAAATGATTTATAAATTGGATGAATAATGAAAATAAACAATTAAAGTCTCCATCGTGTTATGAGTGAATCTATATTGTATTATCATTTATATAAGATTAGATTTAAATAAAGTGAGACACAAAATTATATAACCTGATTTATCATGGAACAACCAATAAAACATAATATTAAATCATGAATTTAAATAGAGTACATATATAACAAACTCTATAATAATGATTCAATGCTACATACATAACCATTATCTCTCCCATCCACCAGCTAAAAATTAACAGTGAATGATTCATGATCATGGTGTAATTTTGGATCCTATTAGAAAATTCATCCCAAACCCCTAATATCTTTATTTGTGATATTTATGAAATTCCATTCAATACATCATATTCCCCGGGAAATAAAAAAAATTATCCATGAAAATTTGGGGATTTCTAAAATGAATGTTATTCTCAAAAATTTAGACAAAAAATTTAATATTGATTAACTAATGATTAAATGTTCTAAGAAGAATCCACTGAAATAGGGAACTAACTATATGTGGATAAAATGTTTGGGATCAAAAGAGATCTAACTACCTCATATAATTACCAACCTCTCATTAAACACTACATTCATCCCAAAAAAATCTATTAAAAATCCATTACATATTTTGATGAAAACATAATGAAACAAACCTTAACTACTCAAAACCTATATATATTTTGTAAAAAAAAATTTTACTATAAAATCCAAAAAACAATAAAATAATGTAAGAGAAATTGATTTTGAAATCTTAATCCAAGTTCTCATTATAAAAGGGATAAAAATAAATCTCATACTTATTAGTTAAATGAGTATAGGAAAACAACTAATATAATAACATTCTATATACAACATCTAACCAAAGACATAAATAAATATATAATTTCAATATATTGAGTATAAAAATTTCAAATCACATTATAAAATAAATATATTAACATATCTATTTCATAATACACTGACTAAATCAAATGTTGGACTAACAAGACTACAAAAACCCAAAATATAACATATAATTCCTTGATTTTGTTTTCCACAAGACCTCCAATATAGATAATTCTTCATAGCCACATATCATTTCTTCTTATGCCTCTTATATATATATATATTAATATTCCACATGTAGATAAAATATTTCTTGAATAAATCACAAGATTCATCTCAAGGTTACCCATCATTGGGGTTGTGCATCAGAATTCAATACCACATAGCCAACTCACTTTGAAAACAAATGATCAATGAAAAGAATTATTTAATGATTATTCAATTATATATTAAAAATATAGTTAATAGATCTCTGAAATATTGTAATAATATAATAGTCAAAATTCACCTCACATGGGAATGCATGATCACTATCTAGTTTAGTCCCTTACAAATTACACTTCATCAATACAATTCATTTTCACAGCATCATTCCATATATCAAAGACTACAACATCCTTAACCATGAAATACATCCCACCAAATCAACCACATCAAACACATAGAAAGATTTAAACAGTGATAATACATCTCAAATAACATTTCCATATAGAGCTAGTTGAATAATAATAAATCCAAAATATGTATTTCAATATTTAAATAATTACTTAAATACTAATGAAAAAAAATTTATATTAAACCAAAATTATATGATATATATCATGGGGTACTTACGACATATTAGAATTTAGTTTCTCAAAAAATTTCATGAATAATAATACATCCAACATACCATTATTTGTTAAAGTTGTATAGTGATTCTAATTTTACACAAAACTACCAAATTATTAACTTTCATGTTATATAGTTGAATAAAATCAATTCATTAAAAATAAATATTGTATAAAAATATCATCATGTTATAAAAAATTTAACACATATTTCTTAACATGGTATAAATAGATTATAAAAATTTTATTTTAATACATGTATTATAATACATATAAACAGAATAATCATAAATATGAATTCTATAAACATTAACATTATATATATTATACTACTTATGAATTTAAAATAAGAATCACAAATTTTTTATTCTTTTGTTATATAATATATTATATTATTATAGTTTCTCATGCATGTTATGGATTGCGAATTCATATTTTTATCATTATCATTATTTAAATGTAGTCATATTGACTTCAAACAATGATCAAAATGGAATTTCAATCTTCTGGATTAACAAAATACAATGAATTAAGAATAATTAGAATAAAAAACATCTTAGTATTATTTCATTGTAAATTATTTAACTCTATGGATACTCAATCATTAAAACTACATTAACTAAAAATTATTATCTTCAGCAATAATCATGTATTTGAAATAATGTTCTCTTAAGAATACATTATATAAACTCATCCTTAAGGAATAAATTTAACAATATACTCATAATAATATATTAAAAGAAAATGTATCAATTTAAAATATTCACTTATGAATTTATAATTTTCTAAATTTACATGATACAATAAAAATATATAGAATAATAAATAATAAATAATTGAAGTAAAATGAGGCACCATATCATGTGAATAATTATTTAGAATTTAATTGTAATTTCTAATAAATCAATATATATATATATGAATGTATCACTAATTATAAAAAAAATATACATAAATAGATAACACCACTCCAATATGTGTTCGTTTAAAAACATACTATAAAAATCAAAATATATAGTTTTAACCTAAATCCAATCTTATGACAATGGTTACTATTCTATAATATAATTTTAACCATTTAATCGATGTATTTTAGTATATAAATAAATAGTTTATAATCATGGTTCATGGATCATGTAAAATTGGTATACTAAATACCTAGGTGATAGTTTTTTAGTTTTTGTACTGATTAGACTTTATGTTTTCTGGTTTTTAAACGTAAAATTACTTTTTATTAATCCTCTTAGGGATTATAATTTTTTAATTTATGTATATTTAATCTTATATAACACATAAAAATATTAATTTACCCTAATATAGTAACTTTACCAATTTTTTACCCATATAAATCATAAAAAAATAGATGTATCCTTAATATAGATATAAAATTCTATGATTTAAATTATCAATATATGTATTTATCTATTTACATTGATGTAGAATAAAAAACAATCTTGTTACCTATATATAAAATACAAATTTCCTTTAATAAAAATGATTATTCTTACCTTTATATTGATAGGGTTTTCCTTAAATTTACACAAACTATGTATTTTGATAGTTATTATAATGCATCTATGACTATAATAAAACGTCATTATAGAAGTTATAATTTAGAATTTTTATTTATAAAGCACATGGATTTTGATTTTATCATTTCATGATAAGTCTATATTATCTTTACATAGCAATTTCATATGAAAATTAAATAGATAAAATGAGCTACCATTAAATTATTTCTATTATATAGAATAATTATTTTTAATAAATAATTTTTATTCTTGTTTTTAGATTCCCATAAATGAATAATTTTTTATTTAAAATCACATTAAAAATTTAATAGGAAAATAAAAAATATAGAATCTATAACTTGTAAAGATCAAAAAGAAATATGATTTTTTTCAAAATATATTTGAATTTTTATCTATATTTTTATACTATATTTTAATCATATGTTTAAATTTTGAATTTAATTTGTTTTATTTTTTCCTTTTTTTATTATTCTACATAGTATTATAAACTGATAATGAATTTATTACATGTATCCCTGAGTTAATTTATAATGGAATAATATAGTTTTCAACTTGGAATACACAAGATATTCATGCATATATAATGGTAATATTTCATTGTTTTTTTATAAATTATGTGGGTTGACAATTGAGATATGATTATAGGATAATCACATATTGGAGAATTATTTTACATATTAGTTAAAAACTGTCATTAAATTTTTCAATAAATAGATTCCAATAAAATAAAATTAATTTATGGGAACACATGACATATTATCAAGATAAAAATATTAATTATCTTCAAATATGTTTCCTTTTTTAGTGAACATCATCATTCATACCCCATTTTAGATAAATTTTTTGATGAAATACTAGTCCTCCCAATACATCATCATTCATCTTCAATCACAAAAGGAAAAAAAATTAAATATCTTCTACAAAAATATCTATTTTCATATTTAAATAGTTTATTCATTTTATATTACTTTTATGTTTGTAATTTTTTATTGTAATGTTTGTATCAAGTTGTGACATAACTCACACAAGTTTTTTTACCGATTAAAGGTACAGTCATGTTTATTTCTCAACATACATACAAGTGAGAATACAACGATTATTCTTGCTCCTAACAAAATGGAATAGGTAATGTTATATCATAATAATATAAGGGGTTAAAATTATTCTTAATATAAAAAATATGTCTATTCTATAATGTTGTAAAATAATAGTTTTTCTCTAAACCTATAAGAAAAACATTTAATGGATTTCTATTTTGTATTCTAACAGTTAGAGATTTATGGAAGATTGTTTGTTGAATCATGAGGATACAATATAATAAAAACCCTATGATTTAACTTTTCAATTTACAAACACATATGAAACACAAGATTTAAATTTAATATTCTTGATTTCATTAATTAAATAATAAAAATAAATTTAAAGAACAAATTTATTACTATGAAAATGTTCAGTGATATATAATTCATCCCTCTTATCTATTGTTTTTGAATCTCATGGAAAATTATTTGTGTAAGTGACTAGATCAAGTAATGAATGTTATTCATTACTACATTACCATATATGATATGGATACTCTATATTTTTTATATACTTATTTTATGATAAATTCTATTCATGTCACTTAAAGATAATGTGTAAAAAAATTTATTAATGGCTTCCCTAATAATAAATAATCTGAAATGAAATAATTATAAAAAATATGTTTTAATAAATAATATTATTAATTATATAAATTTTTGTTTAGGAATATATATATTTATATACACATTTAAACCAATAAAAATAAACATGTTAAATGAATTTCCATAGAATTCACTTATCATGGAATTTAGTTTTTATTGATAACACAACTATGCATCTATATGGTATATTTCATAAAATTTGGAATATTTTACCATGAATACTTAGACATAATCTATAGAAGATTATATATGTTTTTTAAAAATATGGTTCAACTTGGGGAAATAGGGAATAATAGAGTTATTATTATGAGAATACATTGATTCCTACAAAGAAAAAGGTATTACAAGAAAATTTCTATTGAGGACATCAATGAATTCCTTAGGTATACTATGAATAAAATCCTCATATTTTTAATTTAATTTGAAACTTTTATCAAAAATAATTTCATGAATCTTATGAAAAAAGTATTATTGTAAATTTTATAGTTACTATGAATATTATCTATTTTGGAACTGAAATTATTGTTTGTTCTTCTAGGAATTATAATGATGAAAATTTAAATCAATGTGCCAAATGAAAA
This sequence comes from Viscum album, assembly GCA_963277665.1. Lineage (NCBI taxonomy): Eukaryota > Viridiplantae > Streptophyta > Magnoliopsida > Santalales > Viscaceae > Viscum > Viscum album. Next base: position 1,684,318,046 of record OY728158.1, read on the forward strand.
TGATATATTGTGAAACAAATAAAACCATCCAATGACAAAAAGTACAAAAAACCAAAAGTTAAAAGTTTGTTACAATTCATTACTACTATATTATGAATGAAAAACAGAATTATCATGTAATTTTATTCAAAATTTATGCATATTAGTAAAAGACAAGAAATAAGGGAATTAAAACATGAATATCATGATGAATGGAGTTGTACTATGATTTTTTACTCAACTGAAAATTCTAGCAGTGATAACATTAATAAAACCATGCTATTGATGAAAAAATATTCTATTTTACCATGTTCACATTCTCATTTTCATTCATCAAGTGACTATTTTATAAATTAAAAAAGTATAGTATAAATTCTAGAATTGATAGTTATTTAAAACTTTCTAGATTTTGATTTGTATGATTTGAATCAAACTTCATTTATACATTATATCCAAATTTTAATTCTATAAAAGACATCAGTTATGATATAAATTGATTTTGTGATATTATAGATGTTGATAAAATTTTATAAAAGTAAAAATTATATCAAATTTGTCATAATATTATTATAAAAGATAAAAAAATTATGGTTGTGTTAAATGTGAACATAAATGGTATTATTTCCATAAAATAATATGATGAGAAATGGTTATGAAATATAACACATAATTGATGATAAATATGAATATATATTTGAAAAAATCTTCATCATATACTAAGGAAAAAATTTATAATGATTTTAAAAATGATTCAAAATAGAGAATAGAATGTTAAAAGACAATACAGTTATTAACACCACAAAATCTGTTTCATTCACATCCACTTATTTCTCATAGTGACCATTACTCATGTGAGATTATAGGTAATTAATGACAACTACATAAACACAGTCCACCTAAAGTAATAAACTATGAGTACTATGATTCCCACCATAACGAGGGTAATTATGAATCCTTTTAAAGGAATGATCCATATAATATCTCATCAATGAAATTATAAATCAAGATCCCCCCTAAAATGGGCCTCTTCATTAGTGTGAGCCAAGACTAAACTATGAGAACAATGATTCCTTCAAATTATGATATGTATAAATCTCCCTCATTGACTGATATAATTAGGTATACTACTCAAGAATAACCCCCAATTATAATTACTTTAATCTATGTGTCATATTTATGAGTAAATCTATAGATAATCCCCCAAACAACTATAATTGGAAACATACATGTTTGTCCCTACACAGGGGATGTCATTATCAAGAGTAATCCCCAACAGTTTCCATTTTTTACAAAACATGAACTCATGAAAAAAAGTGTCATGTCTAGTTACTTGTTTAAGAAGCATCACTTTTCCTTGATCCCATCCATGAACCTATACCACATTATGACCTCTGAAAAACATTTCAAAAACATGGGATAAGCATAAAAAGCTCGGTAAGGGATACACAAGGAATGAAAATTGTAAGTTTTTCAAAACAAAATGTAAACCATGAATACATTAACATATGTTATACTTTTCACCTTTATGATGTTGTAAAATACTCTTCACTAAATAAAATATAATTAATTACCTTTTTGTAACCAAAAGATTACAATAAAACCCATATAAATAACACATAACATAAAAAAGATAACTTGGGACATAAACATACTTAAATGGAATAACCATACGTTCAACTTCCACACATTTCACTAAATGGAATAGCCATACGGCCAAATTCCATACCCAATGCCTTGGAGTTATAACTTAACCACCCGTCCTGGTATTCACGGCACCACCCGTCATTTTTTCTATCACATAACCATCCGTCAAATGTACAAGTACCATTATAAAATCCTAACACATAAAACCATTATAAAGTAAAGCAAACATTTCCTCATTTAAATCACAATATATCACTTAAATATATTGTCATAAAAAAGCCATTATCAAAAACATTTTCAATACCAAAATACATTAAAGAGTATATGATATTTATTTACTTTTAAAAATATTACGTCTTGCTGAGGAAGCCAAAGATCAAATAATACTCGTGGCGGCAGAAAAGGTCTTTGTCACCGCATACGTTAAAAGAAACATTCCTTTTGGTTTTTTTGTAAATCACTTCGTAGAAAAATATTCCCTTTCAATGAAATTAAATGTCAATGGTGTTTTATACAGCGTTTAAAAAGGTCTTGTATTAGAACAAAATATGCCTCAATGAAAGGAGATTGAGACGAAGTCCCTTACCTCATGCCCGACTTGACTCGATCGTTATTTAATGTCCTAAATAATAAACTAAAGTTAATTTCTTATTTCTTAAGAACATTTTTAAAGTTTATTATTCCTTTTCTGTCACTTATTTCCATGTTATAAACATTATGTAATCATTTATGTTAATAATGTTCGATTTGTCGATATTTGTTACTTAAGTCCTAAATAGACTTCTTACAATTACATATTGTTCATGTGGTCAAAATTTCATTATATCCATAATGATATTGATTATTTGGATATCATATATATCATATATATCCATCATATACTTGTATTTATAATAGTTTATAACTTTTAGAGGTTTGAATTGAAATACAGCGTTTATGGAGATGGTAAGCCATACGTACACATGAACACTACTCTCATTTCTATTTCATATTTATTGGAATGAAATAACAATGATATAACGGTAAATTATAATTCTAGTATAATATCGTCTAAAATGTTATTAACTCCATCCTTTTTACATCCCACGTATGGAATTAACGATTCAAATCACTTTGAGGTGTCGGTAGTCCGCACATCCAGAAAGGAAATTATCACGTTTATCTATTATGGAAACCATAGTGATACTTCATAAATGAAAATTATATAGGCATAAGAAAAACATAAACCTAATATATATGTTATATAAATATAGTTACATCTTAATGGCCACCATGAAAGGTGTTAAGAGAAGATTGAACAATCATTGTTTCAAGAGGCAGTAATTCTCCATACACAGAAAGATTATGTTCTATAACCATTAGATGAAGGTGTGTGTAAGTGTAGCTTAAATCCTTCTCATTAAAAAATCCTATTATATTGAAGATACTGGTTTTGTTAAAAAAATAAAGGAATAAAAAGAATATAGGGGGTTGGAGAAGAAAAATAATACAAAAGAAAATAAGAGAAGACATTTACCTTTAAATCAGGTAACTCTTCTTTGATTGAACCTAAAGGGTTTCTTGAAGAGCATTATGCCTAAATTAAGGATTCTAGGATAAATAGAGAGATATGGAGAGATAATAGGTGCAGGGTAGGATGATCCATGGGCTTGATAGGTGTGGGTAAGGGAGTAGATGTGGGGGCCATTTATTAGAGGGAGGAGGGGCACTCTTGGAAGGTCATGAAATGTTACTTTATAATGAAATGAATTTCAGATTTCAAAAATCCCACAATGATATATTTCTAGGATAAGGTGATAAGGGTTCGAAATACAACCATATAATAGGTTTTAGACAAGTTTATGACTTATATTTTACCTTATCTTTTCATTTTATTTAAATCGTTCATTAATGAGGTAATCACTGCCTCATCATGGTGTCATAAATATGTTTATTTATTTATTGTCTATAAATTATAAGAAATTACCATGATATAGGGAATAGTTTTATATTTCTAATGAATATTAATAGTCAGAAATATAACTTATATAACCTCATGTAAAAAATATTTTAGTAATACAATACATGTTTGTGACATTTTTATTTTAACTTAAAATAAAACTTTATTAATGTAATTTTCTTACCCAAGTGGCTCCATGGGGTCCCCATGTTGACCCATGGATATTCTTGGTCATTAATGACTCATCCAATAATTTTAGGACATGTGTGAAGGTAATTTCATATTATTAAAAACATTATTTTTACGATAAATTACACTAATTATCTCTAATTGCGATTAATAAAACTCAAAAGATATTATTCACCAAAAAAATAGTTTCATCTCATTGAACCACATTTTTCATAATAATAACAACCATGTAAGTCGGATTTTTGGAAATTCAATTCACAGAAGCGGTAAAATTTCATTAAAACAAAAAATTAGTTTTTTAACTACCACTTAGTGTTTTCACTATTCATTAAAAAAAATTATGTTTTCAGAAAAATACCAAAAATTCACCCTAAGATATATTTGATATTCTAAATTCAAAAATGATGTATATTTAACAAAATTAAAAACATATTATTTTCATTAATTAATTTTATAATTAATTCCAGTTGTCAAAACAAATAGCATGTTTTTTAGAAACAATATATATTAAAAGATTTACACTAGTTTAAGTCCAATTTTCATGTAAAATTAATTCCAATGACCACCATTGGATTAAATGGTAAAAATATTTTCTAATTAAACATTAAAACCAATTAAAAATATAATATAACCATATTAATAAATTATATTAAAAGGAGGTTTTGACGTAAAATACAACATTTTTCACTATTCATTAAAAATGAACTTTATCGGAAATATACCAAATATTTACCCAAATTAAATTTTGATGTCCTGATTCTAAATAAGATTTTTATTTTTTCCAATAAAATTTACAAGTGTGACCAAAACTATATTTCAATAGGGTACGCCATCGAACATAGCAACCCCATTAATGTAAAATTAATATTGAATTCAAAAATATTAATAAATATGAAATTTTATTATTCTTTATTTACATGGGATGTTACATCCTTCCCCCATTTTGGGAATTGATTCCTCTCAATTTTATTTACTTATCAATATAAGTGTGGGTATTTATCCCTTATATCATTTTTAGATTCCCACGTTGCATCTTCAACCATATGGGTTTTCCATAAAACCTTCACTTGACAAATTGCCTTATTTCACAACACTTTCTCTCTTGGGTCCATAATCTGGACTGGTTTTTCTTCATAAGAGAGATTCTCTTCCAAATAAACTACCTCTAGGCTCAAAACATGAGATGGATCTGGCATATACTTTCTCAACATCAAAACATGAAAAATATTGTGTTCCTAGGATAAACTTGGAGGTAATGCCACTCTATATGCAACTGATCCAACATTCGCAAAGTTTTCATAAGGTACAATGATCCTCGGACTCAACTTTCCCTTCATTCCAAAAAAAATACACCACACTTTTCCTTGGAGAAACATTGTGAAAAATATGATCACATACCTCGAATGGTAGATCCTTCCTACGGTTATCCGCATAACTTTTCTGCCTACTCTGAGATGTTCTGATGTGCTTCTGAATTAACTGAACTTTTTCTGTCATCTCTTCTACCAATTATGGTCCCATATGCTTCCTTTCCCCTACTTCATCCAAAAAATCTGGATTTCGACACTATTTTCCATATAATTCCATAAACAGAGCCATCTGTATACTGGAATGAAAACAGTTGTTATATGAAAATTCAACAAAAGAAATATGTTGGTACCAACTTCCCTGGTAATCCATCATGAAAGCACGTAACATATCCTCCATGGTCTGAATTGTTCGTTCTGACTACCCATCCGATTACGGATGAAATGATGTACTAAAATTTAGTTCAGTACCCAACGACTTTTGAAGGCCATTCCAATAGTTTGAAGTAAATCTAGGATAACGATCAGATACAATAGAGAGTGGAAATCCATGAAACAATACAATATCTTTAACATACAGCTGAGCAATTTGATCTAGAGAAAAATTCACTCGAATAGAAAATAACTGAGTAGATTTAGTCAACCAATCAACTATAACCCCGATTGCATTATTACATCAAGATGTCTTTTGTAATCCCACAACGAAGTCCATGGATATATTTTCCCATTTACACTCTTGCACTGGTAATGACTGAAGCATCCCTTTCAGTAACTTCTACTCTTCTATAACCTGATTTCAAGTCAAAGACTTCATAGTAAAATCAACATTATCTATTTTCATTCCATCCCACATGTAATACTCTCGTAGATCTCTATACATCTTAGTACATCCAGGATGAACTGATAACGAGGAACTCTAAGCCTCACATAAATACTCATCATTAAATTTTGAACCACAAGGAACACATAATCACTTCCCAAACATCAAAACACAGTCATTATCAACATTAAAATCAGTCAACTTATCCTTCTGAACCAACTCTACCTTCTTCTTAAACCCACTGTTTTGCTTCTGAGCTTGCTTAATTCTGTCCGTTAGAGAAGATTCCCAGGCTACCTAAAACAAAACAGAAGAACATCCTGCACCTACAAAATCTATGCGAAATTTCATCAAATAAAAAACCAAAGGATCTCATTCCAAACATAACATGGTTAATGAAGCATTTCTATTTCGACTCAAAGCATCAGCCACTTTATTTGCATTTCTCGGATGGTATTGAATTGTACAATTATAATACTTGATTAATTCTAGTTATCTCCTCTGTCTCATGTTCAATTATTTTTGAGTGAATATATACTTTAAACTTTTGTGATTAGTATATATTTCACACTTTAGAGTATACAAATGATACAACCAAATTTTTTAAGCGAAAACCACATCAGCTAATTCCAAATCATGTGTAGGTTAATTTAACTCATGAGTTTTCAACTGACGTGAAGCATTTGCAATTACCTGATCATTATGCATAAGGAAACAATAAATTCCTTTCAATGAAGAATCACTATATATAGAAAATCACCATTTCTGGAAGTAGGTTCCAAAACTAGAGCATTCACCAATCTTTTTTTTCAATTCCTGAAAACAATCATCACATTATTTTTTCCAGATGAACTTATCACATATTCGTGTTAACATAGTCATTGGACTAGATAACCGTGAAAATTCTAAACAAACCTCTAGTAATAACCGTCCAAACCAAGAAAACTACGGATCTCGGTTATATTTGTGGGTCTTGCCCATTCTTCAAAACGTTTGTTTTAGAAGGATCAACAATAATGCCATTTTTTGAAACAATGTGACCAAAGAAAGAAATTTTATGTAACCCAAACTCACCCATCTTGAATTTTTAAAATAGTTTATTTTCTTTTATAGTTTAAAAGTTAACCCTTAAATGACTTTCATTTTCTTATTTACTTTATGAATAATCCAAAATGTCATCAATAAAAACAACCAACATTTTTCACCTGAGTCAACTGAGCCATCACTACAACAAACTGTTTAGTTCTGATTCTGACTGACTCAGGATACTGATTTGAAAGGTCATTTCCCTCTATATTCCTTCCCAGAAACAATGTTCTATTTCCTCTACGAAAAACAATTATTAACACAAAAATTTGTTAGGAAAATCAATAAGGTAATATGTAAATTGTATATCATTTCAATCATACCATAAATTAATTTATGTACATGAATTTAACAATTTTCTAACTCTTAATGTTGTCTAAACCGACCACTGATACCAACTATAAAGACCCAGTCGTAAAACATTACATAATCTTGAATTAAATGAATAATTCCGATTGAGTATCTTTTCAGGTTTAGAGTTTTAGATAATTAGGACATAACTATTACATCTCAAATGATTTCAAAGTATACACTTCTACTCCAATTTTTTTTACAAAACATGAACTCTTCAAAAAAAAAGAGTCATGTCTAATTCCATGTTTAAGACAACATGAATTTTCCTTAATCCCATCCTTGACCCTATTCCACATTATTTCATGTGAAAAACATTTCAAAAACATGGGATGAGCATAAAAAGCTCAGTAAGGGATACACAAGGAATAAAAACTTTTAGTTTTTCATAACAACAAGTAATCCATGAATACATTAACATATGTAAAAATTTTAACCTTTATGAAATAGTAAAATACTCTTCACTGAATAAAAGATCATTATGTTCCCTTTTATAACCAAATGATTACCATAAAACCCATATAAATAACACATAACTTATAAAGGTAACTTGGGACATAAACATACTTAAATGGAATAACCATGAGGTCAAATTCCATATATTTCACTAAACGGAATAGCTATACAGCTGAATTCCATACCCAATGCAATGAAGGCTATAATGTTACCACCTATATTGGTATTCACAGCACCACCTGTCATTTGGTTTACCATGTAACCACTCGTCAAATGTCCATGTATTATTATAAAATCATTACACATAAAACAATTATAAAGGAAAGAAAAAATTTCCAAATTTCAATCACAATATATCACTTAAATATTTTGACATAACAAATCCATTATCAAAACCATTTTCAATGCCAAAATACATAAAAGAGTATATGATATTTATTAACTTTTAAATACATTACGACTTGTTGAGGAAGCCAAAGATCAAATAATACTCACGGCGGCTGAAAAGGCTGTTGTCACCACATATGTTAAAAGAAAAAATCATTTTTGTCATTTAATAAAATGATTTATAGAAAAATATTCCCTTTTAATGAAAATAAAAGTAAAAGGTGTTTTATACAGTGTATAAAAGAAAGTCTTGTATTAGAACAAAATATTCCTCAATGAAAGGAGATTGAGACGATGTCCCTTACCTCATGTCCAACTGGAATCGATCATTCTTTAATCTCTTAAATAATAAACTAATGTTAATTTATAATTTCTTAATAACCTTTTCAAGTTTATTATTCCTTTTATATCACTTATTTCCATGATATAATCATTATGTAATCAGCTATGTCAATAATGTTCGTTTTGTCGATATTTGGTACTTAAGTCCAAAATGGACTTCTTACAATTTCATGTTGTTGATGTGGTCAAAGGTTCATTATAACCAGAATGATATTCATTATTTGGATATAATATATATAATATATATCTAGAATATACATGTATTTAAAATAGTATATAACTTTTAGAGGTAAGAAATGAAATGCACAGTTCATGTAGATGGTAAGCCGTACGCACGCATTAACACTACTTTCATTTCTATTTCATATTTAATGGAAAGAAATTAAAATGATATAAAGATACATTAAAATTCCAGTATAATATCATATATAATATTACTAACTCCATTCTTTTTATGTCCCACATATGGAATTAACGATTCAAATCACTTTGAGGGGGCAGCAGTCCGCACTTCCAAAAATAAAATTTTCATGTATATCCATTATGGAAACCATTAAGGTATGCCATAAATGAAAAATAAAGAGGCATAAAGAAAACATAAACATAATATATATATTATATAAAAACATTGACATCTTAATGGCCATCATGAAAGTTGTTAAGAGAATATTGAACAATCATCGTTTCGTGAGGATGTATTTCTTAATCCACAGAAACATTAAGTTCTTTAACCGTTAGACTATGGTGTGTGTATTTGAATCTTTAATCCTTCTCATGAAAACATTCAATAATATTTAATATACTTTTTTTTCAAAATAATGTAATTAAAAGAGTTTATGGGGTGGAGAAGCTAAATAAAACAAAAGAACATAAGAGAAGACATTTACCTTTAAATCGGGTAACTCCCCGTAGGTTGAACCAAAAGGTCTTCTTGAAGAGAATTATGCCTAAGGTAAGGCTTATAGGATTGAGATAGGGATATGGAGAGATAATATGAGTAGGGGTTGGACGAGACATGGGCTTTAGAGGTTTGGGTAAGGGAGTTGAGGTGGGGGCCTTTTATAAGAGGGAGGAGGGGCACTCTTGGAAGGTCATGAATGTTTACATTATAATGAAATGATTATCGAATTTTAAAGGTATTAAAATGATATATTTCAAGTATAAGGTGATAAGGGTTCGAAATACACCCCTAAAAAAGGTTTTATACAAGTTTAAGTCTTAGATTTTACCTTATCTTTTCATTTAATTTAAATCGTTCATTAATGAGGTAGTCATTGCCTCATCATGGAGTCATAAATATATTTATTTATTTAATGTCTAAAAATTATAAAACATTTACCATGATTTAGGAAATATTTTTAGATTTCTAAAGAATATTTATATTCAAAAAGATAACTTATATAACCCCATGTAAAAATAATTTTTGTAAAACAATACATGTTTGTGACATTTATATTTTAGCTTTAAATAAAAATTTATTAATGTCATTTTCATACCCATGTGGATCCATAAGGTCCGCAAGATGACCTGTGGATTTTCTGGGTCGGCCATGACTCATCCAATAAGGTTAGCATATGTGTCAATGTAATTTCATTTTATTTAAATCATTATTTTTACCTTAAATTGCAGTAATTACCTCTAATCACGATTAATTAATGAAAAGATATTATTCACCAAAAATTATTTTCATCCCATTGTAGCAAATTTTACTTAATAATTACAACCATGTATATTGGATTTTTAAAATTAAATTCACAGAAGTGGTAAAATATCATTTAAAAGAAAAATCATTTTTAACTACAACTTAGTGGTTTCACTATTCATCAAAAAATAGATATTTTTTCGAAAAATACCAAAAATTCACCCTTTGCTATATTTGATATTCCAAATTCAAAAATGGTATCAATTTTATGAAATTAAAAACATATAATTTGAATTAAATAATTTCATAATTAATTCCCACTGTCAAAACAAATAGTGTGTTTTTGAGAAATAATATATATCAAAATATTGAAACTAGTTTAAGTCCAATTTCAAAGTGAAATTAATGCCAATGACCACCATTAGATTAAATGGTTAAAAGATATTATTATTTCACTATAAAACCAATTAAAAAAATAATCTAAAAATATAAATATATTACATTAAAATGATTTTTTGATTTAAAATACAACATTTTTCACTATCCATTAAATTATGAACTTTATTAGAAATATACCAAAAATTTACACAAAGTATATTTTGATGACCCAATTCTAAAGAATAAGTTTATTTGTTCCAATAGAATGTATAAGATTTACCAAAGCTATAATTAAAGAGGGTACTCCATCGAACATAGCAACCCCATTAAAGTTAAATTAATATTTAATTCACAAATATTAATAAATATAAAAAAGACTTACTCTTTATTTACCTAGGATGTAACACATATCCCCTTCGATAGATACCCTTGAGGTCCTCAATAGGAATCGATCCTCAATAATTAACAACATGGGTTTTTAGTCCCTTCCAAATAAGATATGTAGGAATCCTACCAAATGTTCACACTGAACATCTTAATCCAATCCTAGTTTTTTGGGCTACATCCCAAATAGGGACTAATTCACCATAGAAACACATATACCTTGTATTTTCCTTAGGCTGTTTCAACATAATTCCCACAACAAACATTTAATATCCACATACTTACTTAATGTCCTTACAACTTGACATTAAATTGTATGGTCAGGTCCTTATCACATGACCTTAAAAGGTATGAATTGAGCTATTAACTGACACCTAACTACATAGGTTCAGATTCCTTTCACAAGGATATGTATGAAGCCCATATAAGGATTCTATCACAAAATCACAAAAACATATGTCTCCCTGGATGATGATAAATTAAATAGTGACATTCATCTACCTGGAAGACCATAAACTCAAGGGTGCCCCAGTATATTGATAAAAAACTATAATCATCATAATAACGACGAAAGAATATCTATGTAGTTTATGATTAGATACTATTTATGGATAACCACATATACATGCATATGTCTCTAAAAAAATGATGAACCTCAAATATATAATGATTATTCTGAATTCCACACATGATAATAATTTATGTCTAATATTGGGATAATTTACATAATAATTAGGAATTAATGACAGATTTACAAATATATCTTAAATTTATAAGAGATTCCCGAGGTAGGTAATAATTCACCTCAAATGGGTGTGACGAGACCATCCTCCCCTCCTCTAGACCAATGTGAGTTCATAAGAATCATAGTTCTAAATCCATAACAAGCACCTTCCATTGTAAACCGAGTCCCTATGGATACTGAACCATTTGTTATTTTGACTTCCAGGAACAACCCCATTGGGAAACATTCAAAACAAAATTTCCCCAATGAAGTCACCTTTCCGAGGGAAATAATAGTATATTTAAATGAATATTTGAATAGATTTTATATTGGAATTAATTTTTTAAATAAAAATTTATTATTAAAAATATAAATAAATTTTTTTGGAATTTATGATATAGGCCCACAAAAAGAAAATAATAAATTTATCAAGGGTGAATATTTTAATATTTTAAGATCATTTATAACTTATTTTAATTACAGAACATTTAAACATTTTACTTTATATTTTTCATCAAATTATGTCCAATCTATTTCTAAAAATCCATAAGATCTATAAAAAACTATTTTCAATGTTAATATATATTACCATTGTGCAGAATGGGATCCTAAAGGAATTTACTCAGATAAAATAAAATATATCTAGTTTATATATAAATGTAAGTATTTCTTTCAACTTGCATGTATAATATATTAAAATCTTATTTTTATATACTTCATTTATGTTTACTATGTTATTTTTTTATATTATTTAATGTGTAAATGTTATATATTATTTATGAAAATATTTATTATCATGTACATAATTTTTATACTTTATAATTAATTGTTTATAAATTTAAATTCATTGAATATAAATTAGATAAGATGTTTGATTTAGAATGGGTTATTAATTAGTAATTCTTCTACAACATGAATTATTTTATTTAAATTAATATCTACTCATATAAGATATATCTATTCAGGTATAACATAAAATATTTATATAATCATACTGATTATTCTATTATATTTTATTCAGTGGGATCTCTTATATTTTTATAATTGCTTCAACAAATGAATTAATTTAGCAGGACTTGCCACCTATAACTTTTTATATTTCAATTTTCTGAAATTTATTCCTAAAATTTCATTGTAATTAAATATTAAATATATATATATATATATATTGGTAGTCTATTTAAATTATGATTTTTTTTAACTATTTAATTTTTCGATAATTTACATTCAATGGAATTGTTATTTATAATGTTTGAATTTTAAGCATTACTTTTGGAAGATTTTTTTATAAAATAGTTAAATCCTTTTTATATATTTTTTATATGTGTTTTAAACTAATATTATTTTCTTTATAAAAAAAATAAATATTATTTATTTTCAAGAGGATAGATGGTATTCTTTTCAATTTTAATGTAATGTATTTAGTTCAATATGATCATTTATAAATTATTTTCTCTTAAAAAGTTATATCATATAATTATTTTTTATTGGGAATTTTTTTATAAATAAAATGAGGTTTGATTTTTATATTAATTTTATATTGTTTATTAATTATAGTTTTAATTATTTTAATAATGGTTTTAACAAATGGGGAAAATAAAAATAATGAATATATTTTCTTAAATGTTTTTCTTTTTTAAATTATGTTAACATTTGAAAATTGTACAAAATTTTGGGAATGTTTTTATATTTTATAAATTTGATAAGTTTATTTTTTCGGTAATTCATTACTGATAAATTTTTTATAAGTTATTTTTAATTTCAAATACATCAGAATTAATCTTTTGCAGGGTTATGAAATTCTAATTTGTAATCCTTTATCCTTTATGAATCTTTTTGAATATTTGATTTCCCACTTTTAAAGTATTTTGTTTTAATATTATTATATTTAAATATCATATAAAATATTTTTGGTACCATTACATTGGTACTGAAATATATGTTTACGTTAACATAACAAAAAATTTCAACATTTACCTTGACATTACTGATGAAAAATTATTTTACCTTTAGGTACATTCCATTGTAGAATTATGAGGCATGATTCAACATATCTTAGCATATAAAACTTTTTTTCTCTTTTTCCATGATTACATATTTAATTTCATAACATTATACATTTGTATCATTAATTTATTTACTCTATATAGCATATAATGTTGTGTTAATCTTTAGTAAACCAATGGAATTTTATGTTACTATAATGAAAAATGTTTTCATTTCCATTACACAAAAATATGATGTTATGATTCCATAAGGATACCATTATATTATTACCTTTATATGGATTAATAGTTATTTTGAAATATCATCTATGTCATTTTGTTAGCTTCCCACACATGAGTAGTGTAAGATTAAGAATTTCATTCAAACTCAAAAAGGAAGAATAAAAATACAAAAAAATAACATTAATAATATCATGAACAAATAAAAATTAATTATAAAATATACGAACTATTTTTTTCAATACTTTTTTTTAAAATATTTTTTTTTGCAATTACTAGAATTTTTTTTATCTGTTTTATATATTTTATTATTTTATAAATAATTAAAAAATGATAATGATGTTGTGTGAAGTTTTATTGAGTTATTTAAATTTGTAATAAATTGATATTTAATATTATAATAAAATATATATTCATATATTTTATACTGATTTGTTTAATTATTTCCATTATTTCAATTCATTCCATGTTGTGCTGATATTTTATAAAAGATACACATTGAGGAATGATCCTTATTATTAACGTGATAATGGTGTTGGATGCTTTTAAAATAAATATTGGTCAAATAAAGTGGTGTCCAAAATGAGAAAAGATAAGCTGAAATTGAGAGGGATATTTGGTTCATCAAATGGTTTTATGTTACTTCCTATGATTTTATGATGTATTTCTTTTTAAATAAGATAAATTTCTATTATTTCTTTATTTACCATAAACCTTGACATTAAATGAATCGTGATATATTATTGATATATTATTATGAAATGTTGTAGGTATATTTTATCCAATAGATTATGGGAAATGAATAAGAGCTACTATATAATTATAAAAATCTATTACAATATAAGAAATTGAATTCAATGATTGTGAATTTTTTAAGAACAAAAATTGTGCATTTTAAAGAATGCATAGAATTTTTTCTAACAGAATAATTTTATATATGCAATGTGTATCTATATTAATTAATTAAATGAATCACTATTGATGAAATATTTTAATTAAATTATTATATAGTATATCTTATAAAATATTTTTACTTTACTTTAATTATTATTATTTTTAATGTACTGAGTACGAATTGTTTACTATGATAAAAAATATATTTTTCTAAATTCAAATTTGTCACATTATTTTAGATTATTATTAAAAAAATTATTACTTATGTGAATTAAATTTCAAAAAAAATATTATATATATGGAAATAAATTTTTTTAATTTTCATTATTTTTTTATCAGTCATGATGTGGAAAAATAATTCATGCATACTTGCATAATATTTTTTCAATACAGATATGTAGTTCATTTTTCATATCTTCATAATATGAATTAGTATAAAATTTTAATTAATAATAGAATACAATACTTACTACATAATCAATTTTATTTAAATATTGAATCCAGGGCCTCTATTTAAGGATATGAACCATCAAACCAAAACTTGACGTGAAATTGGGAGATCTTTCACCATAATGATCATTTTAATTAACTTTTTTTTAATAAAATGATAAAATAAAATTAAAAAGTATTTTAAAAAGTTCTTTTATTTATGAATATATTAAAATAATGTGTTTATAATAAATATATATATTTTTGTATGTTTGAACTTGTGTATTTTAAAATGGGACATGAGTAAAGTGTTTATTTTGCTAGTTAAATTTTTATTTATAATTTTTTATCGTGAATCTACATAAGTGTAATTATATTGAATATATCTACAAAACAATATTTTTTTTACTCCATGTTACTTTTCAATTTTCAATAATAAGATCCATTTTAAAATCTATGGTATATGAAACAATCGAGAATATGTTTTTAAATTGATTTTAACTTATTTCTTCTTTGGTCGAAAAATTGTTTCTTCTGAGCCCATGTTTTTTAAATTATTTAAATAATTTTGTTATATGATCAAATAATGTAATTATAAAATATCCTATAAAATATTTTTAATGATTTTTGGGGACATACTTAAAATTTGATGAATAAGGTACATTATCATTTTTCAAAGAGTTTGAATGTAATGTTTATTTATCTCATAACACATAGAATACCTTTCCCAATGGAAGGAGTATTCATTTATTTGTAAATTATGTTAAAATTATTGATATTTATATTCAAATAAATTATGTTTATAAATATTCCATAAATTATTAGTTTTAAGGATGAAAATAAAAAATTACGGGTTCCTAACTTATCAATGAAATGGTCAAAATATCTTTTAAAGATATTTTTCATCTATGAAAACATATTATAAACTATCATATGGTTTATTATAGGACTAAACTGATGATATATTCCATGTCCATTCCCAATATGTTTATGATTATGTGACTATAAAATTCAAATTAAAAAACTTTTCTTCCACAATTTATCCTTTGATTAATTGATTAATGTTTCCACGATCATGTAGAACTAATATTTATGGTTTTGATTTTGTGATGGTTGGTTCCATCAAAACCCACTAATGATGTGGTATAGATTTATATATCATTATATAATATATACTATAATTGGTATTGAATAGAATTCAATAGGGAACTATATCCCCTATGAAGTACCTATTACAAATGATGTAATGAAATGGGTTGTGAACCCAATATAATATGTGATATTATACCCTATGATAGTCTTGGGAGTTAACATTCACTGATGATGTGATTTTATATACATATAATTATTCCATAATATATATGAAATATTATTATATTTTTGATTTTATGTCATGGATCATGATTTAGTAATGATAATTCAACTACCTTTTTAGTATAGTATTTTTAAATTCCATAGATTCATTCCCGGACATGTGATTGATAATCAATGGATGATTGGATAAAAAAATTATAAGATTAATGACATATGAATATTCATTTATTATGATTTCATATGACAATAAATAGATTTTTAATATTTTTACCCTTACTAAGAATTCTAGATCACCCTTTCTTGTGATTCAATTTTACCTTGATTAGGAACAAATGATTCATGTAATAAATATATAAGAAGGGTTCTATGAGAAATGAAATATTTGAGACATGTAGAATAAAATTTATTAATGAATTTTTTATTTTTTCAAGTCAATAAAGACTCTGAAAATTCCCAATACATGGGTGTTTACTATATTGAAATGTATTTAATATATGAAACAATTTATGAAATACTTATACATGCTATAGTCAAGTCACCATATATGGTATTATATGAATGTTTAGTTTTTTTGTAGATTATGTTATAAATAATTTTATGATAAAAATAAATAGAATGAATAATAAATTGTAATTGAAATAGGGTGAACCGAAAAGGGATATAAGTTCAAAATGATTCATAATTGAGGACATCCAAAGAATTATTTTCATTACTATATGATTTCCCAATATGATTATTATATCATCACACATACTCTATAATTTTCTATTTTAGACCTTATTTAGGAATATGAGGAATCATGTTGTCAATGAATCTGGGGGATAATTTAACCATTTTCTTCTTGAGTAACAGAATGACATGGGATATTAAATGAAAAATATTATTGCTATATTCATAAACCTATTTCAATCTAGGACTCTTATTGAGATTCAAATTGAGAAATATATGTAGTAAGATGTCATTTAATTTTTCATGATAAATTCTAATCCTTTTTTTAGTTTTTCCATTGATAGACTAATTGTTATGTAATGGATCGAAACAATGATAAATATATTTTACTTTATTTATTGATCAGGGTAGATACTTTTTTTCCTAGAAATATATCATTTTCAAGTCAAATAATTAATATGGTTTAATTGTATTAAAAATATTATTCCATATAATGAAATTGAATCGGTGGAATGAGATGGTTTTATGTGGTTATTTTTCAACAAATAAATTCCCTAACACTTATCGTGATAATTATAACGTAATCACCTTAGATTAAGAGTATGTATGATAAATCGATTGGTATATAGGAGGTAAAGTTTAAAATACTGGTGAGGTATGCTTATTGTTTTATTAGAAGTAGTAAAAGCTAACATTTTTAGTTCATCAGGGTCCAAAAAACCATGTTCATAAATAACATTACACAAAAAGGGACATTATATGCCATGAAGAAATCATTTAATGTTATATATATTCATAAATGGGGAGTGTATATTTACATAAGTCTCATGGTTTTGATAATATTATAATGTTACTATCTCTATGAAATTATAACAATAAACAAATAATGAAAAGAAGATTAATTTAACATTCTTCCAAAAGTGTGGAATGATACATGGGGGAAACTGTCTCTATTGGGATAGAGAGAAATATCAGTCTATTATACCACCACCCTCCAATGCTACAACACTATGGATTATATAAGTTATTCTAATTTTTCCTTGAATCCAATATTTAGTAATGAAAAACTATTTCCAAAACATTTTATGTAACAAGATAATGGTAAATATTTGGTCATCACAACTATTAGAAGTAGTGAATAATATTTAAGTGGTAAATTGTACACATATCAACAGATCAAGAACCACATATTTGTTTTTGATTCTAGATATAGCTATATCATTATATTTTTTTATTTTATTAGGGGTATCATATCACCAACCCAATGATTATATACTTCATTATCAGTGAAAATTAATAATTCTACAAAGATTATCTTTAATTTATATAGATAATCTCTTAAAGATGACTTTGGGAATGTGATTTCAGAATATATTTTGAATCTCCATCTTATTTATTTTGATGTTGTGTTTGTCATGGATGGGATTTCATTAAATATACCCATTTCCATTTCCAGGAAACAATATTTTAAATTTTGAATGAACCTACAATAATTTTTTAGTGTAAGGGTTAATATTTACATCCATGGTAAATTAAATCCATTCTTTGTGTCTTATTAATTTATCCTGGTTTTTGTTTATATCATCTAGTTGGTGTGGCACTAAATATTGAAGATAGTCATATTTTTTGGAATATTAGGATGATTTTCCTTGTGAATTTCATATTTTTGCCATCATCTAATGATGTTATTCTTTATATATTACTAATACCTAAAGATAATATTAATTTGAGTACTCAATATAGAGTAATCTATATTGAGTTTCAAAAAATGAAGATAAATCTCTAAGAAACTTATGATAATGGATTAATACTCCCCAATGTAACACCATGGGGTGAAACTCTTATTTTGTTTAATAATAAAAATTTGTCAATTAATCTTTTCATTGATAATTAATAACCTAACATGATTAATATACTGAAAATTTATCCTCTACCCCCTATTTATGGTTTTTTTCAATTGTATCGAGAATAAATCTATTAAAAATTTGATCTTAATTTAGGATATCATCAGTTGGGTGTAAATAAGGATGATATAGCCATTACAACCTCCCATAAAAGGTATTACCATTCTAAATTTATTGTTATATATTTTAGACTAATGAATTATTCTATTAAATTCATGTGATTAAGGATTGGAGTCTTTATACATTATCAGGACAAGTCTGTTGTAGGATCTAAATATTATATTCTTAACAATTAAAATTAGAATGAAATGAATAAGGAAAAATTGAAAATTATATTGAAGGGGATGATAAAGGATATGTTTTGCGAATAATTTAACAGTTGTTAATTCTATAAATATAATTTTTCTTTCATGGGTCATATAACCTCAAAAGAGGTTATATCAGTGGATCCTTAAAAGATAGATGTGATTGATAAATTACCCAAACCAATAATGGTCTCCAAGAGACATATATATCATTATGTGGATAGTTAAAAAAACATTCTTTGAGATATTTATCATTTTATCATCTATTACACATGTTAACATTAATGGTAGAAATGTTCATTTGAATAGGTTAATGTGATGAAAAATATAAGGAATTGAAGAAAAGATTGATTATTAAAAATATTCTCATAATTCTATAAAATGGAGGAAATAGTTTGATATATTATGATACATCAATGATTAAATTGGAGTTCTTCTTCAGGTAGAAATATAAGACGATATCTTATGCCTTACTTGATTTGAGAATTCATCAGAAAATTACACAATTCCTTATTTAGAGTTGGTAGTCGTCATTTTTTAATTATATAAATAGAATCATTATCTTCTTGGTGAAATGTATTATATTTATTTATAGTCAAATATTTATGTTTATATTCACACAGAAAGTGTTAAATATGAACCAAATATGATGGATGGAGTTGATTAATGATTATTATTGGGAAATACATTACTACATGTGAAGGGAAAACAATGTGGTTGATGTGGTGTGTATTATTTATAATGTTAAAATTATATAAACCCCCATTTTGATGTAATAATATATATATTTTTTTAAAATTGACATGCATTGAATTTAATTTATACCCTAAAATATGTTATAGTTCCTATGTAATGGTAGAAGTATTCCACCCACACATAGGTAGGTTTTAAGGATATTTTTAAATGAAAGGAATAGTTTTTATGGACTAAATAATGAAAACACCATTTTAATATGAGATCTCTAAGGGTAAACTAGCCACATCCTACGGGTAAGATAAATTTTCTATTTAGTATGTTAGGGAAAACACTTGTTTTCAATTGTTACATATGGGAAGTCTAGTATCCAAATATATATAGAATGATTTTTCTAGTGGTAAACCCTAAATTATAATGTAATTTTAAATCTAACTCAATACCCTCAGGTGATAATTGTTATAATTATTGTTTTAAAACCATGTTTCCATGTTTAAATTACAGAACACCATTTATTTGGAAGACTTTTTTAAAAACCATGGTCTTCCTTGTCTTCTTTCAGAATGAAGCTGGAATATTGTTTTATAATTTTATATTTATAAAATCATGGAAATAAATTTTTTGGACTTGTTTAATGTTATT
Source organism: Viscum album (assembly GCA_963277665.1). NCBI lineage: Eukaryota > Viridiplantae > Streptophyta > Magnoliopsida > Santalales > Viscaceae > Viscum > Viscum album. Next base: position 1,684,338,749 of record OY728158.1, read on the forward strand.
GAATGATAATATAAAATAATTTAAGCACTCTTCATTTACATAAAGATTCAAGTAAAATTTAAATAATTATTTAATTTTTTGTTTTTTTATACAATGAACCTAAATGATTAATTACCTAATATAAACTATTCAAAATTGGGTTTCCTTTTTTTAACTCTACATGCATCCATGATATCCTAAATCTCAATTACCAAATTTTATAAAGGTTTATTTGATATAACCATGTTCTTTTTATTGTTTATGGGAATGGAGAAACCCTCTACCTATAAACTATTTTTCATATAAGTGTTTCCCAATGGATAAAATTAATGTAATATTTTTCTTTCTCAATATAAAAATAAAATATATTCTTTCCTATGACTTCTCTGAAGAAATGATAGAATTTTATTAAATGACAATAACCTTTAATTATAAAATAATTAAAAAAATAATTATCCTTCTTATTGTAGATTATAAAGGACAGATTAATTTTTATCGAATTCTGATTATAATTATTCTTTATGTATTGATTTAATAGAGAATAGTTTTTCTTCGGTCATTAATTTAAAAATTATATAATTGGGAGAATGTTATTTTTGATGTTTTTATGTTTTTCAATACATTAAAAATAAAATATTTGGATTATTTTTCTGTATTATTTTGTATATTGTTTTAGTAGAACAATATGCATGCACATTTCATATAAAAAATATTGGAAAAACATTTACAATGACACCAATAACCATGAGGTATTAAATTCCATACAATTTACAGATCATGTATACTCTTGTTTTACTTCATATTAACATCCTTTTTGAATATTTGGTGAAAATTCAATCTTTATGACATCATGTGGGTTTATGTTTAGCCTGTGAGGCCAAATTATGATTATTTATGACATGCATATTTCATATTTCTTATTTGAACATGTTTAATGTTGGTCACATGTACATATGTCACTAATTTATAATCCTTATATTACGCTTATCTTTTATTCTTTGTTATATTTTCTTTGATGCCACATCGTTGGAGATATTACTATTTGTTATTGATATAGCGGGGTCATTGTGATATGTTTTTCCATTAAGGTATGGAAAAAAATCAATGGAAGTGATGTTGGACCTATGAACATGCTAGATGTATGAACAAACCTTGATATACTTTATTTCAAGATTCACGTGATTACTAGATGATTCCAAAATCCATTTTACTTGATGTGTAGTAAATATCCAACTTGAACGACCATTATACATAATTCAGTCCATGTTGTATGAAATACATGATTAAATTGGAATATAATGTAGAATTTATACATGATTCTATAACAATATTGAGTGACTAGTTAAATATCTCTTTTGACTCCTTTGGAAATATCATGTATCTCCTCATTTAGCCTTTCAAAATTTATCCAATGCAAGTATGGTCAGGGGTTTTGTGGCGGCCTGGGTAGTATGAGACCACTAATTATATGATTGTCTATTTTTATTGTTTCTTATGATTTTATTATTATCATTTTAAACACCAGTTATACATGTGTAGATTTTTAATGATGAATTGGTGTTGTGTTAATGTGTTTTATTACTCAAACCATGCATGAGAATTTTTATTGACTTTCTAGCTTCATTTATAGCGATCCGAGTAAAGGAAAAGTGATAATTTCTTCTGGATGTGAAAAGGGATTTTGATATAGTGGTGGACTGGGAACAATTATGATGGATTCCAAAATATTTCCTTCTTAATTTTATATTCTTATAATTATAATCTTGTTTGGTTTTAAAATCTAGGTGCCCATTTTATTTACTTGTATTGCACGATTTCCATATTTTAGTTATCTACTTGTTTATTTTATTATTCATTTATAATGTTTTTCATATATTTATCATGTATGGGAATGACATGATAATAAGGGTATGGTATCCCCATTTATTAGTGTTCTTAACCTTGCCACTTTTTGTTAGCCTCTTACTTATGGGGAGGCATGCACAAACCTGGGAGTTTTGGTTGGGTCCTCACACCATGATTCATAGGGGCTATTCTAGTTTTTCTGTGATGATTATTAGATGAGATATAATTCTTTTTCATTTTTATAATATTGTAATAGAAATTATAATCGAGAGAGATCGAACCATTCATTGATGAATATTCAAACAAAAATTCATGTGAGAATTAAAGAGGGATTGAAAATATAAGTGGAATTATAGAAGATTACAATAATTTATGCTAAGTATAACCATGATTGTTATTGAGTGATAATGTTCAATAACTGAGTATGATCTATATCAAATCCATAATTGTATAAGGATCTACTAGTAGATACATATAGTAAATCGTTATGTATTAGTCAAATAAGTATTAAATGCACATTGAAATAATAGAGTATTTCTAATGGGATAATATGAAAATCGATATTATAGATCAGTTATTACAATTCATGGTATGTTGGTAATTTGAGGTTGAGATATAAATTTCTATTTTTATGTTAAAATGATTACCCACACTAGTTTGAATGTGGGAAGTTGTCCCCAAGGATTTCAAAATTAGATTCTGAAAAACATCAAAAATCCCTATTTTTATTTTTCTTTTAGTAGATCACCTTAATATGTTATTTAATTTCATTACAATAATAGAATATTTGAATCATGACTAGTTTTAAATAATATAAATAAAGTAAGTGGTAATGTTTTATGGAGTAACACATTCTATTGCATCTAATCGATATTAATGATTCACCTCAATATTCTAAAGTATAAATTAAACAAGACTGAATAATGAGTTAAATGTTATCACTATATATCATCCTAAAATATATTTTTGGTCTAAGAGTTCCACTAAAACAATTGATTTTATATTGAGATAATTTTATATGGATTTCAAATGTTATTGGGATCAAAAAAATTCTCAGATTGAGTTTTTTAAAATAATAGCCTCCAATCAACCATTTTATGGAACATTATAGAGATCAATTTAGAAGGAAGTGTATACAAAAATGTGTTGTAAATGATTATTAAAATAAATAGTATTTGTACCCCATGTAAATATGGAAATTGAATAAACAATTAGTGTTATTTGACATCAGAATATGGTACATCATAGTTGACAAATAAATTATGCTCGGCATCATCACTAAGATCAAGAATTTCATATTGGTGAAAATGTATTCCTATGGTTATCTAATTGAAATATAGTTATGAGATTTAGAATGGAGTGTATTCTAGGCCTAATAAAATTATGTCCTTTTAAAATTCATGATAATATCAGAACATTTTTGTTATCACTTGTTTCATCCACCAAATGTCTCTCTTGAACAAGAATTGTTCCATTTATCTCACCTGGGGATATGTATACCTAATCCTTCACATGTATTTAACAAGTATTTCATACCAGTGGAATATTATCACCATTTCTATGAATATTAATTGTATATTCCTTATCAAACAGTGTTTTATTTTCAAAATAAAACCACACACATGATCAATGTAATGTGATGAAACAACAGTTTTGTGGAAGCTATATTTAAACTCGAAGATTTTATTAGGAAAAATCATCCTAGACTGTATTAGAAATATGTATTATGGACGAAGAAATTTTACTTATATTATTTAATGTAATAACAAATAATTATATGATTTATATCTCATTAATGAATTTTGATGTATTTGATAGCTTTCCTTATAAAACATCACTGAGTTTAAACATATCGTTATATATTACTGAATGATTATTATTAAATGTGATATATATAACCTTCATGTTAGATTTATGTTTATAAATAAGAATATTCAAATATAAAACAATAACTTTTACACTTTTATAACATGAAATTATTTTATATCAAATAAATAGAAATGAAATTAATTGAATTTGTAATTAAAAAAAATATTTTTTCTGAAAAATTATTTTTATCAATTTAATGTATTTTTATATTAATTATTTAAATTAATAAATATTTAAAAATTATTTTAATAAACTATTTATATTATAAATTAGTTATAAATTTTTAAATCAATTAATTAGATTTTATTGAATGTAATAAGAATGAATTCATTTTTATGCTAAACAATACAATTTTTATAATATATTTCATTGAGACCTCCATGAATATTTTCAAATGGATTTCATCGAGTTTTAGTGCATAAATTTTATGAAATGGTGTCCATATTTGGATTCATAAATTCATAATTAGGTAATTATTTGACATTCATTTATTTTAATATTGAATAGTGACTTATGTAAATAACCATTATAATAATAACTGTTAAAAGGGTTAATAAGGGGTTAAACTATAGAGTAATTGATTAATATGATATAAAAAGACTTAAAAACAAATTTAATGAATATATTTAAATCATATATTATTTTATATTTCATCTTTATCCATTGGGATTTATATTCTCCTATGAATCACATTTTTACATTTTAATTTTCTTCATTATTACTAGTGGGCCACCCCCTAACATATATAACAGAACCTCTTCTGAATTCTTATTATGCCCTTTGAGAAATTTAACTCTTCAAATATTTAAAAAATACCCTCACAATATCCTTATATATTTAAATTTTTTGTTTTCATTCCCAAAAGGCACATTCAATAACGCTTAATGATATTCTCAAAGGAGGAAACCTATAAAAGATGTATATGTTCATACTAATATGTTTCATTTTTTATTCATCTTAAAATACATGAAAATATTATATAACTATCAATAGATTATGATATAAATATATTTATTCTTCTAATATTTTTTTATGTAAATGGTTTATCTATTTTCTATCCCCTTGTAATAGGTTGGAATATAATAACATCACTCATGGGTACTTTTTCACGACCACCTCCTCAAGGAGATGTGATCATTTTTTCCATTACATTATAATTAATGATAATTATTATAGGTCTCTTCAATATATGTTAAAATTATGATAAAATGTTAAATATTTAATGGTGAATTAATATTTATATTTCATTTATTTCAACTATAGAAAATTAGGAATTACACTCGCCATTACATATATAGTATTGTGTGTACATAATTTTATAATTAATTTTTAATCAATAGATTGTATTAATTATTATTAAAGAATAAATAATAATTCATTTTGATACTCTTAAAGTGATAAATATCATATAAAATTTAATCTATGAATAAGTTTCCTATACTGGAAATATTAAATAAAATCAAACATATAAAATGAACATGTTTTCATTTGAAAATTTCAATTAATGAGGATTTAGTAATAAAATAAAATTTATAAATTATAATTTAATGATATATTTAATTTATTGAATTAATTTTTTTGTATTATTTTTATAATAAACATATATTTATTTTATAGCAGAATCCAATTCATAAAATGTGTTAGGGGACTTGAGGTGTGGTTTTCTGTTGCAATCTTGTTTATTGAAGAGAATGTTTACACTTTAATAACTACATTTGGAACTACATGATATTAATATATTAAAATATATATTTTTTTACTCAATTGACCCTATAAAGTTTTATCAATTCCTACCATCCTAATCTATTTGGATCAAAAAATGACCAAGACAATTGTTTCAAGAAATTTCAATATTATTTCCAAAAGTCAATGAGAATTTTCATCCATTTATATATTATTGAGTATAAATTCATTAATGATAATTTATATGATCAAATAATGTCATCTTTGAAATAATTTTAATTCCTCTTCAATTTTTTTAAGGTAATCTTCTTGTGGATTTTGGAATGAGTTACTTCATCACATTTTACTAAAATAATGAATGAAATATTTTTTTATCTGTTACCACAAAAATACCTTTTACCACTATTGAGAACATTATTTCATTGAAGATTGCATTAAATGTTTCAATGGTCATTTTAATGAGAATATTATTCTAAATATTTATGAATATTTTAGTTTCAATGATATAAAATGAAAAATAAATTCTCCGACGTATTCTATAAAATGATCAAATGGAATTTGAAATGTATTTTTAATAAATGTAAAAATACATTATCTATTCTATTTATTCATTGGGTATTTAATGTAATGATTCCATCCCTGTCCATTGTTTTTATAGATTATTAATTTATAATAACAAATGTTAACAAAACTCAATTTTTTTCTAGCAATTATGCTATAATGAGTCGATAAATGTCATTATGTTGATGTAGATTTCTTATGATAATTTTTCGTTATGTGATCCAAGGGTCCATTAAATACTTCCACTTCATTAGGTAATTATTCATATTTAATGAGTTAATATATAACTTAACATAATGTGATATATGGAGACCCAAAAAACATAATATAATTAATACAATATTCTGATGATGAAAATTGTATTTCATAGAAACAATCACATAACCAGAATACCAATAGGATTAGTGTCTTGGTGATTAGACACATAATATTATTATTTTTCTAATATTTTGATAAATTTTCCCTAATTATTATCCACTTGAACATTAATAGAAATCTCTCAGGATATAAACATCCTCATATACAATAGATTGAAACATAAGAAACAGGTATTCTCAAATTATCTGTAACGGGAATTGATTTTGACGAACCCCATGAATTTTAATTTTGGTTAAATAAATAATCAAGATCATGTGGTTTATAGTAAGATTGGTTTATCTTGTTTATCTAAAATATGATCAATGGAATTCATAATTATGATAGATCATGAGCATGATTTAATATCATTATTAATAATGGGATTAAGTTCCATGATGATATAATGTTTTTTAAATATGTTATTGTAATCGAATAAAGAGAGAGTATTTGAGTTTGATTGATTTCTAAATCAGAATTTACATATACTTAATATAATGTCTTAAAATATCCATTTATGCTATATTGCTCTTGAAATGAGGAAAATTACATGTATGATTTTCACGTATACATTTTTAATTTAAGAACATGACATTGAACATTTAATAATATGACTAAATGCATAATGTAGAAAATTTATTGGTTAAATTTATTATAAAATTAGTAAAATGATTTTTTTTCATTATATCATTTCATAAAAATGACATTGTTGATTAGTGATATATTAATGTGTTGACTCACATTAATCGATTTTTTTATGTGAATAAAATATGTTGAAAATTTCTATTGATAAACCTATAGAATATTTCTATATAGATAATTATTCTTCATGTAGCCAATATATATTTTTCACTATGAATGGAGTTTCCTTTCTGTTTGTTTTCAAAATATAAAAATTTGGAGGATAAAAAACACTAAAACTTAAAGAATGGGTTTGAATAATTCCATAATAATAGGAATAAATTTCAAGAAATTATTATATGATTTATCAAGAATCCATTTTCTATTCATAAGGAGTTTTAAATAGTGATTTTTTTAGAAAAATAATAAATTCCTTTTTTGACCCATAATGAAGATGTAGTATTCGTAAGCTATAACATAGTTTTTTTATTAATAATAATAATATATAGATATATGGGCATGATTAATATGGAATAAATGAAGATAAATACTTTAGATCATGGTCCATGTCCCATGTATGATAACAAAAACGTAAATCCTATTGTTTATTGTTGGAAAATTGATAGTTAGATAATAAAATATGGGAATAGAAAAGCTTGAATACAATGTATTATTCTTGAGTGATCAAGATATGATAAAACTTAAATATTTAGAATATTGAATTTGATTCTAAAGATATTTTTTGATTCCATATTAGGAATATAGCATGGGATTACATTATGGAATATCCTCGTGGCTCAAGGTAGTTGATATTAGTTCATTGTTGTTGAAGCAACAAGGTCTTAATAGTGATCTTCTTAATTTTTTAAAAAATATTTAATTCTACATCATGATTTGTTTCTAATCAGAATTTATACTAATATAAGTGGATTTATTTTGAAAATATCTTGTACGATTATTCAACTTGGTGATATAGTGAAAAACATAGCTAGTTTGTATGTAGTGACTAGTCATTGCATATATTGGGATCAAATTGAGAATTAACCTTGTAATATTTTTTATCGTATGTTATTTAATTTTAAGACATTTGGGAATGGATGAGTAATCATAAGAATGAGAATTATCCTAATATGAAAACATATATTCCTTTCAAATGAATGTGATATTTATAAAAATCACCAATTATTTAACCTTCACCCCTCCCTTCCCCAGTGGGGAAACACCTCCCGGGGAACCTCAATTTATAGTAGAAGTAATGTCCCTCTATCACTATCCACTATTTCTAAATAACTAGACCAAATAATCCTGTATAAAATTGTTAATTTATTACTTTTTCAAAAGATGCATGAAATAAAATTTCAAAGCATCCAATCGATTATTAGTATTAGATAAGATGATACAAGCATTGGTTTAATATTATACTAAAAATCATAAATTAAAACATAGTTCTTAAATTTAAATTACTGTTATTAACATTATAAAATCCCTCAATATAAATCATAATATACTTCATGGTATCTTGGTGAAATTATTTATAAAAAAGGTGGAACTCAGATGCTCAGTAAGGGTATTCATAAAACTAATGTTAAATACGAGATGAATAATGTGAAAATAATAAATTATAATCAATTTATAAAAAATATTATCTATTTATATAAAATAAAATAATCACATGGAAATAAATAAATAGTTTTCTAATGATGGAATTCATAATTATGCACATCTAAATCTTTCTATCATTTCCTCGTAGAAGTCAACTAAATGATCCATCAAGGCCTTAATCCATAACATCTATAAAATAGGTTATGTCCTCAACAAAAACCAAATCTATAGGTCTCCTGATAATACAGATGCATCAAGGGGATATAGTGGTCCTCAACTATAACATACTAATTCCAAATCATTCCTTATATGAAATGGGTGTAGCATAATCAAAGTAAACATTCATATTGAAAACTAGCAAATGCAATGTTAATGTTTTCCAAAAATTATAAATCATCTCGAATAATATGGTGACTGGTATCAATTCACTACATCCCATGTCAATCTAGTAATGAAGAATCCATCATTATAATATGGTTGATATAAATTTTACATGTCACTAGTGGTGCATATGTAAAATAAATATTTCTCACAATTATTAATATAAATACCATAAAATTGCATTAAAACATTCGAGATGAAAATACCAATTTTGTAATGAAATTCAATAATTAAAAACATAAATTTAAAAAATAATATGACAAAAATTTTATTAAAAATATTTATGAAATGATATTGATAATGATTAAAGATATTTAATTTTCAAGACATCATTAATTTTTTTATGTTGTATACATCAATGCAATGACTCTTTTCACATTTACTAAAAAATGTTCATCATTCTGAAACTGAATGGAAGATTCAATTTAAAACCTGTTTTTAAAAAAAAATTAATAATTGGTAAAAATAATTTTAATAATGCCTTTATAGTGGTTAGAATATATTTTTGTAAATATTTTCTTATAACTTTGATATGGAGAAAAAGGATATTCAGCCAAAGATAAAAATGAACCATTCAATTAAAAAACATTTTCTAAAAAAAATTATGTATGAATTAGAAGGAAATGGTATTATTATATTAACACATAACAAATATCCATATGATAATAAAATACATAGGGTTAAAGATAAAAATATATAACATTTCCCCTAATGGGGACTTAACCATAACTAATCATCAATAATGTTGATATTGTGATATAATCTCTTACCTCTTTGGTAACATTTGAATCATAATCCCAGTGAACGAATAACTTCAAATGAAAATTTAAATACAATAAATATAATCAGAATCATGATTTAACATTTATATGGAGCTATAAATTTTCCTGATAAATTTGGATAGGTGAATACCATAAAATATATCCCAGAGAAGACATTTTTTATCATAAACACAAACCTTATGTCCGACTTCCTTTTTATGTGTACAAACCTCCTATCCTTTGAAATAAATCTATAAAATCGATTATTAATGGTACTAGGGTTGGTATCTTAGAATTAACATCAAATTTATAATGTCTATAAGTATATGGGGAAGTTATTTTGGTAGGGGTTAGTCAGGGTACAATGCTTATAGTGATATAAGTAAGTGAGGGACTAGGTTCACTTTTATTATTGAGGTGAGGGGAACTTTTAGAGTTTCATAAAATGTTACATTATCATAATGTAATTAATAATAAACATTTATCTAAATGGATATCAACATAGAGCTATGGTATGATATGGTTGATATATCTTCATCCAAAATAAATTTTATAGTTTTCTATGGTGTTTAAAAAAATTTCTTTTCAGTAACTTCTTTTTTAACCAGTTACGATATTCACAGTGGTGCGGAATTTTCACTCTTTAATGTCTATAATTTGATATTGAAGGTGGAAAATGATTCATAAATAACCAAGTAATAATATTTTATAACATAACATATCAAAATTTTGATCTTTTATTAGTTTTATTATTTTTAAATAATTTAATAAAATATTGTTTTCATAAAATATAATTACTATCATTTTTGGCATTATTCATTTAATTTGACTATAAATAGATAAATATAAAGTTCTATTTTGGTATATAATAACTTTTATCATCACAAATGCATACGTTCATCTAAAAAATTCATGTAACTCTTTAAATATGTCGTAATATAACACTTTTAATATGTTCAATATAATTTCATTTAATTTTATATTAATATAATTAATACTATACCAGTGTTGTACAATTATTTAATTTAATTATGTAATCAATATAAATAAAAAATAAATTTTCTTAAATAATATAATATCATTATGTAGAAAATGCACATTTATATTCATTCATAACATTATCTCTTCATTACATGGACACATTAATGTTTATTAAAATTGAGATAGAGGATTTTTGTATTATTATTTTATTTATATAATATAATGGTAAATTTAAGGGACATGTTCCATTAAACATATCCATTTAAATTATAAATTTATATGTTTTCAATTCACTTCTTCCAATAATAATTAGGATTAAATATGGTTACCATATAAATTATTTTTAATAATGATTCCCTTTATTGACTCATTACTGAAGTGATACATTTTACCATGGTTTCTCTTCAAATTGAAAAAATACGAGAGAATTATTTACCAATTTTGATCCTCCAAATTCAAAATATGTAATACATTTTTTTAAATTCAATACCTATATGCATGAAAATTTAATAAAAACATAATTTAAAATGAAATGAAAAGAAGTTTCCCAAACAAGTTCCTATTTATTTATAAAAATAATTGCATACCATATTCAGTCAAAAAATTGATTCCAATAGACATAATTAAAATATTGATAATATAATATAACAAATTCAATTTTTAAATTACATTTAAAAATATATCATTGTAAATTTTTATGATTAAAAATACATTGTTCAATTAGTGTCGTTATTATTAGTTATTCATTGAGAAAACAGTCTCTTTAAAAACATTTGATAATATTACACCGTAGTAATTTTTAAACTCTGATTTTAAAAAGGATATCATTTTATTAATTTGTAATTGAAATAAAATCACGCAATAAAATATAATGTTATCTTACAAATGTAAATAAAAAATAGTTTAGAATAAAACACCTTTCTAAAACATCAAATAACATAATTTTTAGTAACATTTTCTAGTAATTAATCATGTTATTTTTATTTAAAATGTCCATTATATATATCTAGTTTTTCATCTAATATAATTCCTAAAATAAATATCAATTTCTAGTTTATAGTAATATTTCCTAGTTCATTTAAGATCGGTGTGGGGTGTTATCAAAACTAATTTTATTCTTCTAAAATAATTTTTTTTCTAATTTTCCCTCCTTTAATTAATATCATCCTCTATATTTAAACATCATAGTTCAAAATATGAAAATTTATTTTTGGAAATTTCATATCATAAAATGGGTAACAAACTATTACTCTTTAAATTTTAAATACTATATATGAATGTCAACATTAATAATACATAACTAGGGTTCAAAATAGGATAACAAGAATGGGGAGTGAAAATAAGGACAATTAATAGAAAACTATATTCTAAGGATTAATTTTGTTATAGAAAAAATCATCTTGTGATAGTGATCCATCACAAAACAATTAAAATTTGTGATTAAAAATAACACTGATTTATCTGAAATGGGAAAAATATGATAATGTATTTTTTAAATATTGTGGTCATATATTTTAGGAATTTGATATATATATGGTAAAAATGTAAGGAAATGTACATACATGTAACATGGAATTTTATCCTTTAATACATTTTCACCACAATCTAACATGACACTCTACACGATGAGTATTTGAGGTGATTAATTGATACTTGAAGAAGAAAACATAATTTCTATTGAATCAAAAGATCAATAAAATAAAAAAAATACTATTCTTCATATCAATATGTAATTTAAAAATCAGAAATTGTTTTCATAAGTTATTATATACAATAAAGTAGAATCTAAAACGTCAAAAATAGTAGTCAATGCTGAACTCAATCCATTCAATTATTGGTTAACCTAAAGACCCTATAATAATATGGATGTCCAAATTCAAAAACTAAAAAAATGAAAAATATGGTAACTAAATCAACATAATATTAGTCCTCTATATAGAAATAAGTGGCTCTTTTTTACATACCATATATTTGAACAATGTGATCATGTTTTCTCCTGAAACACAATAACAACCATATATATGATAAAACATCCTTGAAATAATACATTTTTTAATGGAATAAATCTATATTCATTCTTTAATTTAACTCAAATATTTTATATTATATTAAATAAATCCAAAAAAATTCCAAGATTCATCAGTGATTATATAATCAAACAATCATTAAATTAGAATTCAGTTACATGATCATCAGTATTGCCCATTTACCATTGGGAATACTCTATTTATCTAAAATAATCACAATTAAAATATTGAGATTTATATTTCCATCATTCATGGGTTATGTTCTATAATATATCAAAAAACCATTATAACACATGTCTCAGTCATCATTGCCATTAAACATCTTCTTACTAATCCTTAATTATGAACCACTGGGGAATAATATATTAATGATTAATTATTCATATAACATGAATATAATTGATATTACACTTATATACCATTATTTATGAAATCCAAATATATTTACACTTAAATCCTTCCACTTTATCTATTTACATGGTATAAGTCATTCATTGTTCAAAAAGATAACACATAAATTCGGGCATTTCCTCTGATAATTCCCACCTTAAAAAAACACTAAATATTGAACACCTTGATATTTATTTCTTTATGAACATCATTTCCCCATATGAATAATCATCCCCAAACTATTACAAAATCCTTAGCGTATTCGATTCAGAATTTCAGACATGATGGAAATTAGGAATTCATTCCAACATGGTCTTCACTACCTGAGATATTAGAAAAAATTATACTTTTCACCATTGGTTATTCCCAGATTTCTTTTAGTTTAATGTTATTAGTCCTATATTGTTATAAATAAAAATATAATTCACTTTTATGATCAACCCATTAGTTTTCCCATAATCACCACACTATCCATCATGTTAAACATTAATAGGTTTTTTTCTTGTTCCACCTACTAATTAAAACCAATATGATGAGTATGATATACTATAATTTTTGTGGGAATGAATTAGATATCCACCATAATAAATCATTATGATATTTTAATAAATCAATCCATTGGGCCATTTTCCTTAATATATGTTATACTAAATCTACTTATGAATGTGCTTACTATAATAATTCTGATACAAACATTAATGACCATGACCTCAGTTTCCCATAACTGGTTGTTTTTTTTTTAAAATTGAACTAGATAAAATAAATCACATCCAAAAGGACTGAAGTGTTTATTAATCATGGAAAAATAGATACATGAATTAGTATCTCATTATATTTGAAGACATAAAATGAAATATAGTATCTTATTTGAGAAAAACATTATCAAAAATAGTATATCTCTTTATATAATGCATAAAACAATAATTGGTATCCTATGGAATTGAATTATATGAAAGGGATGTTCTCAATTTTTCATTAAGGGTACGTGTACAATGAAAGATAAATATGTCACAAATAATATGAAATGAATAAAGATAATAAAACAATAAAGTCAAAATAATTAAATAACCTAAAATCATCTATATAGATATGAAATAATATAATCACATGTACGTCCATACCTAATTTCATAATGATAGAAATCATAATGTCTACTATTTGAAACATATCATTGAGGGCTCATCCAAGAAATATGAAAATTCCATCGATGGCATATTCCATGACTTGCACATAAATGGAAAAGACCTAATCTAAAACCTAATCTATTTTGTCTAATGAGACATATTGATGAATCAAAGGGCTAAAGTGGGCCCTACCAATCACATACTATTTCCAATTTAATCCTCATATTAATGGGATAAAACATAATCAATTTAAACAATCATATTGAAAACTATCTTATAATTTTATAATCTTTTACCACAATCATAAATCGTCAAATTTAATATGGTGAATGGTGTCAACATAGTACAAAAATATATAAATTAATCATAACTCATGTAGAAGAATTATTATGATGATATTATTATAAAAAATTCACATTATAGTTTCCCAAACCATTCTCGGTACCCTAGTTACTCAATAACCATTTCGACACTTAAATATCCACAAGGGACTTCCCTGTCCATATTAGTAAGTGACTAACACATTATATGAAACAAAAAAGAGTGGAAATGATTTTTTCACTTATAATATGGAAGTGTAATAGACCATACAGTATTACAATAAAAGAGACTACATAGGGAAAACAATAATAGATTCCAAGAATGCATAAAATTCAAAAGCTCTATAGAAAAATATGTGACAAAAATTGTCATATTCCAATTTAGTTATGATAGTTTCAAGTTATAGAAAGCTAACACTATGAAATGTAAAATATATTCACACACCCCATTGGAATTATGGATAAAGGGGACTCAAAACAATTTATAAAGGAACAGGAAGTACAAATATCATGTTTCATATTGTTATAAATCGTAATGTTTCATCCAAATAACTATCTACATACCTAAGTGTTTCATGTGCTCATGTATGACACAACAATGTGGAATTTATTTTAAGACTATAGAAAATATTGTTAAATCCCATTGTCCATTTCAAATTTCCCAAATTTCTAACTAAAAACTAATACGATATTTTAATGAATGGAAAACCTTATCAAATATAAGAGACCCTATAAGCTCTATCAAAACCATTTTTATTCCCTTTTAAAAATAGGGATTTGAAATCAATTCACAATTAAATTTGACAATCTCGTTTAACAATAAATTCCAAAATTTTACTTTCAGCGATTTCTATAAACAGACAAAAATTAAATAGAAATTTGTGTCATATAATTTAATTAAAAAAAATCCATTTTTCATAAATACATGAATTCAATGGAATTGAATTTTCCCGAATAAGAAACTTTAATAAATTTAATAAATTCTGAAAAATTAAATATAATTGAAAAAATTTAACATAAAAAATATTTTTTGTGTTAATATAAATTGTTCATCCTAAATGAGTCAGCTTCTTTTCTCAAATAAAAACAATGTTAATAACAAAACTCACCATCGAATACTAAGGTGTATCATATCAGGGATCTCAACTAAGAAACATGGTTGATAAACACATATTTCAGATTTATAAATATGGTGATGATCACAAACCCCCTAGGAGTAAACGAGATTAATATAGAGAGATAGGAAGAACACTAACACCAAAGGTCACACCATAATCGCAACAACGATTAAATGCTGAACAAAAAGACCCGGAGGGGTTGGTAAATCCAAAAATCACGTGGGAAGACCTTTTGGTCGAGATACAGGATGTTTTGAGGAAGAATAAATACATTTTTCATTTAGGATTATTTTTCAATATAATTATAGATGTTTTAAATGATGTGTAAACTAATTACATGTTGTTTAATTTAAAATCCACTTATTCTTGAAAAAATACTTCTCCTTTTTCTAAAAATGAATAATGATCATTGTATTATTTACAAATCATGTAACCATATTATAGAGCACACAAATAAAATTCATATTTTATAAATACTCAATTTTAACCTATTATTAAAAAAATCTCTAATTTCACTAGTATAGGTATCCTGTGAATACATTATTGACCCTACCCAAATAACTAAAATCGAAAAACAAATCAAGGTTAGAAATTTACCTGTGAAATGTGTAATGGGATGTTATAACCTCCCAACCATAAAAACATTTTATCCCCAGAAATAATGTCAAGAATCTTCCTGGTAGAAAAGGTGAGGCCACTGCTCTCTCAGTAGTACCTCATGATCCCATATCTAATGAGAATTGGAACAATGCTTGAATAGCACAAGAACCAAATGTGTCTTCCCCCAATAATGTACCTTGTATTAGGAATCAACTATCCTTACTGGGCATTCAATCACGGATAAATAAGGGTCTACCTCAAGTTCACTCATGATCCAAATATGTGATGGAGGAGATAGATACTTATGGAACTAAGATACATTGAACAAATTGTCTATAGACATTATATGTTATTGATGTGATAAATTTTAATCATCATTTTACACCTTCTCAACAACCAAAAAAGGTCCAACTAAATGAGGATAAATATTCCCCTACCTCCCATTTAGTTGATGACCCATCTACGATGAAACATTCAAGAATAAATGGTCATTAATCAAGTATTAAAATCTTCTATAGTGATGTTTAACATAATACTTATACCTTTATTAATCCTTTATAATTTTATTAATAATTAGAATCTTTGTTGTGGTCTTTTGAACCGAACTCTTTACAATAATGGAACTTTCAACAATCTATGACCGGTACAATAGAAATTTACAATGAAATCTATACAAGGCCTTAAAAGGATCCATTATGATTGAGGAATGGTAAATAATATTTTTGGAAACTCATCCATCCCAAAATGATCATCTCAAGCCCAAAAAAAAGGCGAGGACACTGGTGTGAAGCATATCCTCAAGAGTCAGTGTAACTCTTTTTGTTTGGCCACCCAACTGTAGATTGTATTCCACACATAAAAGGACATGTGATCCCAGTTCCTTCTAAAGGCCTCTCCAAAAACAGGAACTGAACCGAGGATCCATATCAGAGACAACAGTAGTGAGAGCTCTGTAAAAATGAGTAATCCCTTTCATATAGTGATTTACATAATCTTCATCTTTGCTATATCATGAATGGGTACAATGTGTGCCAACTTGGTCCGCCTAACAATCATAACCCATATCTCATTTTTCTTTCTTTGGGGTTGTGGAAACCCAAAAACAAAGTCCATATAGACCACATCCCACATACAATTATGGACTGGAAGTGGTTGAAGAAAACGTGAAGGTTTCTAGTTCTCTTCCTTGACCCTAATGGCATTTGTAACAACATGATTCAAAATAAGAAATGACATGTCTCATAATTGGCCACCAGAATGTTTGTTTCAAGTCATCGAACATTTTTATAGTTCTATGGTGAACTAGACACTTGGATATTTTGAAATCCCACATTATAACATTTCATAATGGATACATTACAATAAAATGGTTATAAAATCATAGAATTCCATATTTTGATAACACATAATCAACAATAGTCTCCCCATCATTAAGATATAAACTAATTATAAGAAATTAATCATAAATCTATTGTTTCGAAGAATCAATTTGAGAATAGTGTATGTCAACTGAACACTGTCCAATGAACCTCAACCCCTGATTCCTAGAATCCAAAACAAAACTATACAATGAGAGACATCAAGTCTCCCTATTCCAATGATTAATTTATTGTATGGGTCATAAGATTAATTTTAAATGTAATAGCAATGAAATTACATTTCCCTAGGTTATAGTCGATGCCTAAATCGAATGAATGCTTTTATTCCATTTAATTAATTAAGTATAAATTTAAATATTTTGGAGATAAGAAATAAATCATGCTCTTGTGGTCAGAATAAATTGTAAACCCTTATATACAAAGGTAGTGCCTCAAACTATTAATGTCAAGCATCAGAGATCTATAGTTGTAGTCATAGGTTGGATAATTCTTCTCATGTGTCCTAAACCTATGAGATCTTTAAGAAACGACGTGATCACCTTGCATAAAAAAAAGAATCCCAATTCTGAAACTAATGCATCATAGAAGAAAAAATTTAAATTCCCAACCTCTAGAGGGGTCAAACATAGTTCATTTGTAAAAATCCATTTCATATCAACAGAATAATTATCAAATTTCTCATCCCAAGAAAACATTACTCCCTTTTGTGTTAGTTCATTCATCGTAGAAACCATATTTGAGATTTCCTATATGAACTGGTGATAATATCCATCCAATACAAAAACATAACTAAATCTAGTTTACAATACGTGGTTTCTCCCATGACATAATACCATTCCCCTTCTTATGGTGAACTTATATTCACTGTTCCAACCCCAAGTTCCTCAATAACATTACAACTTGGATCGAGTAATCACACTAAGAATGTTTGGAATAATGTTAGTTATATTAAAGAAGACTCATAATAATTCTAAAATGATTCACATGATCCACTTTATAATTATATTAAAAAGGATTTCATCCTTAAATACTACCTTGAAGTTATTAAGATACTCATGGAAAAACATATTCATTAAATCCATGAAAACAATAGGAGCATTGGTTAGACCAAAGGGCATTGCAACGTATTTTAAATGACCATACCTACTTCGAAAGGTCATATTATGAATGTCATATTCTTTTATCCTCAACTCATGGTATCCAGAACAATGATCAGTCTCTGAGAACCATTTCCCCCTTTCAACCATTATAAAGGTCATTAATTAGTGGTAATAAATGATTATTCTTTAACGTATCTCGATTAAACCTTCCTGATCAATAAACCGGAGAAGTGAACTATCAACACTCTTATAAAATTGAACTTATGTTCTCAAAGGTGACACAATGAGGTGAATAAAGCATTTATTAGGAAGATATTCAAACTCTGACATCAACACTACCATTTCATCTTGTTCCATATAGAAATATTGGATTGATACTAGTTGATTATTAGTAAATAAGTCCATAGAAAACTCAACCTTTCAAGGATAACACTTTTCTACAAACCAGCCTATGTACCCTAGTAACCTGAAACCCATGCTAGCCCACACACAGCCCGAAGGGCGTTCCCAATCCTCATGGGTCATCAATTAGCACCTAGAAACTTACAAAAAACAAGGGTAATGCTTTCTCCCCAATAAATATAGAATTAAAAGTGATAAAACAATATTTATACAAAACAAAATCTACTAGGTGAAATTTACTAGATGTTAAGGAGTAATAAATTAAAAAATATACTATAGAAAAAGTAACAATGGATGAAAATATAATAAATCCCTATAGGATATAACTCTTCAATTCCACAAATCAATAGTCAGAACCACCTTCATGTTCTATAATAACCCTAATCACACTTGGAAGGAGATAGTCTATAATCACTATAAGGCACACAAAGGGTGTGAGTGAATGCCCAGTTGGATTTCACTAAAAGATTCTATAACAGATTCCAATATCAAATTAATCAGTAAATTTCATTTAATTTAAAACAAACAGGTTTGTCTTATTAAAATAATATAAAAAGAAATAATTATTTACAATTCATTGTTTGTAAATACATTATAAAATCATGATTCACATTTCGAAATAATTGAATATTTCAAAAAAATTAATCTTTTCAAAAATGGATTAAATAAAAACTTTTATATAAAGTAGTTTGTATAAATAATAAGGAATGTAGTTTTTTTAAAAAAAATGGCATATTTATTTTTTAAATAGAATCAACCAAGAAACAAGTTCATAATACAATTAATGAATTATAGTTATAGTAAATAGAGACACTAAACCGTGAAATAGAAAATATGTACACATACCCCTTCAAGACGTTGTCCAATGTGGACTCATTACCATCACATAAGGAATGAAAAGTGCTGATATAATGTTTTAGAATATTTTAAATCATAATGTTTCATCCAAATAACTCACTAACTACCTATGGTATTCATGTGATCAATTAAAAAAAATAGAAAATTTATTTTAAGGCTTCTTAAAATAATATTATATCTCGTTATCAATTTTGAATATTCAAATTTTCCATTTATAAAAATATATGATATTTTATTAAAAAAATTTATTTTTAAAAAGATGAAACCCTAATGTTTCCATCAATACATATTCAGAAATATGTATTTTAAATCAATTGACCATTAAATTTCCCAATCCTATTTCTCAAATATATATGACTATTTAAATTTCACTAATTTCCAAAAACACAGCCCAATTAAATGGAATTGTGGATTCCCTAATATAATGGAAAAAACAAATGTTTTGTAAGAAAACACAATATAATGGAATTTGATTTTATCAAAAAATAAATTGAACTACATTTAGTCAAAAAATGAAATTTTATTTAAATCAAACAAATCAAACAAAAAAAATTAAGGTTAATATAAATTGAGCATCATATCAGAATCACAATCATTTCTCAATGAAACACACATCCCATAATAGGACCCTCTAATGGGAACGAAGGTGTAGCAGACCAAGGAACACAACGTAGAAACCAGTTTTATAAACATGGAGTTTAGAATCATGAATACAAAGATGTTCAAACAACTTCTTGGAGAAAAATTGAAAAATATAGGGAGATGGAGAGAATGATTACTTGGAAGGTCACTCCATGATCGAAATAATGATCAAATATAAAATAAAACGTCATAGATGGGATCGGGGCTCCCAAAATCTCAGAAGAATGGCCTCTAGGCCAAGAGAAGGGAATTATAGAGAAAAAAACATATGATTTTTTCTTCTGTGATACTCAATTAAAAATAAACCATGTTGTTTTAGATGAAATGTATCCCATTTAAAGGTTATGTAATTAAAAGTCCCCATAATCACCTAAAACCACATATCATTTTGAAAAAAAAATATTTATTATTATTTTCTTATTTGCATGTAATGTAACCATGTAACATGGATTGTAAACCCACAAAATGTTTCATAAATAATTAATTTTTATTCTGATAATTTTAAAAATCCAGGACTTCTCCATTTTAGGCATCCTCGCTATTCATTATAGTACTACCTAAAAATGAAAAATAAAAAAAATGACTTTGTTGGAAACATACCTATTAGTATACTAACCATATGACATAATCATAATATTAAAAAATGAGATATTGTTTTTCTGAATAAAAATACCATAATATTTAATTGTTAATATTATTGGGGAAAACTCTCTTTTGACTTTGAAAAACACATTTGAAAACAATAAATATCTACAATAATGTGAGAAACATATAAAATAATATACTAATGAAACGATGTTTAGAATTAATCCAAAAATTTAATATTAATTATGGAAATAAATTCTATTGATTCTGTTTGAAATAAAATAATGTTTCTTTTCACATTTATTTTTATATGAAAAAAAATACTTTTTTGGAGAAATGAAAATGATATTCACTTTAAAACAATTTTTTTAACATTCAAACAAGGGTACAAATTTATTTAATAAATCATTCATAATGTATCAAAAACATTCTTGAAAATATTTTTCAAAAACACATATATGGATGGAAAATAATATTCAACCAAAGAGTGAAGTGATGTAATATTTTAAGATGTATTATTTCCATTATTTTATATACCAAAGAGAGAGAAAATGTACTATTAAATTAAAAGATAATGAATTACAAGAAGATAAGAAAATGGATTTGGTTTGAGATAAAAAAAACATTTCATCGAAGGATACCTAAAAATCAACCATTACATCATTGGAAACATTTGAATCAAAATCCCTAAGGTATAATAACTTGAAATGGATCATTTAAAATCATTAATATAAATAGAATATGTTATAAAATATTTATAGGGTCTGTTTGTAAACTTTTTAAATGTGGAAAGGTAAATAATATAACATATATCCCTTAGAAATAAATGTGATATGATAAACTGATAACCCATGTCTGACCTCCTTTAATGTGTTTGATCCTCCTATCCTAATGAAAAAATCCTTTAAATGTCCATTTAAGGGTCATTGGTTTGGTATTTTGCGATGAAAATCAATTATATAAGGTGTATAGGAATTTTAAAGGTGTTTTGACATGGTTTAGTTTAGCAAGATGACTCAATGTTTTGTAAATAAGTGAGGGAGGTAGTTCCCTTTTATAATTTTGTTGATAGTGGCATTTGGAATTTATAAATTTATTCTGTTATAAATAATCCATAATTAACAAAACAATCATCCAAATGGATCGTTATTCAACCGTATGGAAGGATACTGTAGATTTATCATCATCTAACAAAATTTGGATATGTATGTGTAGTGTTTTAAACATCATAATTTGGGTTCACAGCTTTTGTTATCTTATTTTACCGTTAAATTGGGGTACATGTTTTTCACACATAAAAGTATATATTTTACATGTAAGGATAAAATAGCCAAAAAATGACCATGTTATAAAAACATTTACCATAACCTATCCATATTGTACTATTTCTTATTTTAATTATTTTTAACAAATTTAATGACAGATTATATTGAAAGGTTTTCATTAATTTCATTTTTACTCAATTATTTTAATTCAACTTCATCCACATCACGAAACAGTTGGATCTCAAATAAAAATAATTTTTAAAAAACTAATCTTTCATATTAATCTTAATAATTATATAAAAATATAAATAACTCAAATTATATCTCTATTATTTTTTTTATATATTATTTTTTTATCTATTTAATTGAATAAATATTTTATTAGTGTTGCATATTAATTTAATATAATTACATAATCACATAAATTTATAAATAAACCCTAATTATAATGATATTTTTTATTTCCAAAATTTAAAATCATTTTCATCATAACATTAGTTTTTCAATTTGTGGACACATAATAGATATTTAAAACTAAGAGACTGCCATTTTGGATGTTTCATTGTTTTAAATATTATATTCTAACTTTTCTTTGAATATTTTCTATTAAACATATCATTTTCCAGTATAAGGCGATTTGTTTAAAATTTTCTTCATCCAATAATAATTCATCTGAAAAATTAAAACTTTTTCAGCTCGTTCCAACTTTGAATAACCGTATCTACACATTGTCGAGGTGATAATTTTTACCATGATTGGAATTCATAATGTCAAAAAAGGAGGATATTTAACCAATTTAAATCTCATGATTCTAAATATTGAATCCATCATATTGAATTTAATACTAACATGTTTTGTAATTTATTTTAAAATGAAAATAAAAAATGAAAAAAAAATTGTTTTTTAGAAAATTACATTTTTGTTTAAAAATGATTTTATATAAAATTCAATCATGAAATTACTTATAATAAGTATAAATTAATTATTAATAATATAATAGAAATATTTTTCATAAATACCTAATCTTTTCATACATAAAAATTACATCTTATTAGATAAATATTCATCACATGACATAACAGTCCATGGTATAATCATTTAGGTCCAGTGAATTTAGAAATTTAGACACGTAATAAACTATTACATAAGTGGGCTACACCATTTACACTATTTTCTCAGTAAATAAGAACCTTAAATGGCATATCATACATACTACATTTCTTCATGAACTAGAGAATGTAAAAAATATTAAATGGTGGGTCTATATTTTATGTAATGGTAAATTTGGTAGAAATCAATATATCATGAGCATAAGGGTATGAGAGCATGTGAATATCATTTCAAACCCATACCCTTCCTATCATAGATATTAAAAATTACTCATCATATAAATAATGTAATTTCATATTAAATGTCCCAAAATAGAATATTTTAACATGATCCATGAGTGCAAAAATAGGTTACAGCATAGATTTTGAGAATAAAAATAAGCATATAGAGTCATTTTATTAGTATTTAATGGTTAATTTCCATGACTATCATAATGGAATGATATTACTCCCCAAACTATCATAGTAGTCAAGGTTCACTCTGTATACAATCATTTTTTATAGTATCATTACAGGATTTTTCTCACTCATCATTCCCATCCTATTTATCTGATGAGATATCATTCATTACCCAATGATTTGGATGATGATAAAGGACCCTCCAATCCCATAATGAAAATAATCCATAAGTATATATATGATCATAAATTATTGATTATATCTGATCTCATGAAAGGGAATAAGTCTCAAAAATATTTCAATATAACGTATCCTATGTAAAATAAACATGTTTCTCAATCATTTCAAAATTCAATAAATATAAAACCATGGAAAGAGTATAGGGTTTTGTAGGAAATTTATCATGGTATAACCTATAAAAGTTTAATGGGTATTATAAACGAAATTTCATCATAATCATAACCCATTTTTAGAAATTATAAAAATGGTATACTTGAATAATATCTCTAGTAAGGCATAAGTGGTAAAAATATATTTCATATTATATTGAAAATTATTTTGAAAGGGAAAAAAATGGAAATTTTCTTGATGAAAATAGCAGTTATTTAAAAACACCTTTTTAGAATTAAACATTCATAAAGTAATGTGTAAAACCATGTCATTGAAAATAAACATGAGTAAATTTTAATGTATTATTTGATTAAAATAATGGTAATGATTTCGATAAATTACATCCATGTTTTACATTTTAAAACAAATATTCCTTTGATGTTTTAGATAAAATAAAAAATGAACTTGTTTTGAAGATGATATAAATATTTATATTTTTTGTTAAGACAAAAAAATGTGTAAATTCATTATGAATAATTCGTTTTCAGATATTGAAAAACAAATTGTAATTTTTTCATGAAAACATGGTATTACAAAAAAATTGTCTAAAAGAAAAAATAAATACGGTTTTTAGGAAATAATATTTTTTTCTCTTATGTTCATAATGATAAGAAATGGATGGGAAATTTTTATTAAGTAGAAATGACCAGAGGATAATAAAATAATTTATTTTATCAAGGGATGTTCATAATACTTCATCACTGGATTCTTAATCCTGAGAGATCCTAGTAAACCATGAAATTTTAAAATAAACCATTACCACATTTGTAGCTTTAAATTATAAGATCCATCAAATAAAAATAATAAATGATGGTTAAAGTATCATGTAAATAATTAAACTTTTGATTTCACAATGAAGTGGGATTTTATCTCGACCTAATAATAAAATATATCTTCATAGCATGTCATAAGTCTCAAAGAATGAAAACGGAGTCACATATCCCATATATTAAGTATCAACCCCCTTCATACACACACAAACCTCATGTATATTAAATAAAAACTCATTATAAACAAATTTTAAAACCACACAAACAAATATATATTTATATATATTTATATATTTATATATTTATATATTTATATATTTATATATTTATATATTTATATATTTATATATCATAACAGCAATATTTATTTAACACCTTGTATTACCCATTTACTAATAATTCAATGTTAAAGCCATGTTTTGGCCAATTACTGCTTTGTTTTTCATGCACATTTTGATTTTATATTTTGTGTAATAAATCATTGTTCAATGTTCTATAATATCAATAATTTTTACCATATAATATGTATTCAATATGATTTTATTTTGAGTCATCCATTAAATTTATATATTGAAAACAAAATACACAATGTATGGAAACAGTAGGTTGTAGGTACCCACGAATGTTGTTTCTATTTTCTTAAAGAGTATAAATAAATAAATGAAACTAATATATCAACATTAAATAATAATTATACTATAAAATATATCACATATTTTAAAAAAACACATGTATTACCTTCCATTTAATTTTTGAATGAATCAGAATTCACCGTGAGGTGTTAGTGTGTCCTACACATGAACGACGTTATCATATTCCCACATAATTTAATTAAGAAGGAATATGAGATATACTATTTTTGGAAGGATAATAATATTATAAATTTATTATAAAAACATTTAATACATTATATTATATTTTTTTGATATGTGGGGATGGAAGGAAATATTATCTGTTTGTGAGGTAGTGATTCATCACACACATAAATAATGGATTTGTATCCCATTTGATTTATGTGGAAATGGATGTAGTTCATGACAATTACAAAACTAATAATTATATATAAGATATTGTTGTTATAAAAAAATTAATATGAATTAAATTATAACAGCATAATTTTTTTAAAAATAACACTACATTTGATAGCTTACGTTACACAAAACATTGAACTTAAACAAATGATTACATGTTATTATTTAATTTTGATAGTTATCATATTGAAATTTGAATGGTGGTAAGAAATGAGATTATATAAAATATTAATATATAATTTACACATGTTTATAAAATTAATTCATAGGGTACATTTTAATTTGAAATTAAAATGAAAACAAATTGAACATAAAGGACTTGTTTGGATAAGAAACTATTTTTCCCATAATGGAATTTAATATGAGTAAAAATCCAATCAGTATTAGTTAAAGATATATTATATTCATATTTTATATATTCTATTAAAATATTAAAACATCATCTAATAAATTTTTTAGGTTTATGAAAATAATAAATCGAATTTTAAGCAAAATACACTATATTTTTTTTAGGAAAAAGATATCGGCATTTTAATAGAAAACCCATTTTAAAAATATATTTTAAATCATTAATAAAATTTATTTGAAAACAAACATCATTTTTTAAATTTCAAAACTTATATTTGGTTACAATTATGGTATTTCCACAAAAGATTCATGTTTTAATGAATACTGAAAAAATATGTCATTTTAATTGAAAACTGTTTCATATAATTTTTTTATTAAGGTAAATCATATGTTAAATTTTTCTTATATATAAACAAGTTAAATAATAAATCATTAAATAATTTTTAGTCCATTTTAATCAATCTACCCTTTACATTATATATAAAAATATATCAATATTGTCAACTTTTTCCCTTTATAAACATACTTTTCCATTACATCTATATAAAGAATTTTAAATCTATTGATTATAATAATGTATGTCGAATTAAATAAAATGGATTCTATATTTTGAATAATAATTTAAAAATTTTGTAATATGGTTATTTTTATATTATGTTATTAAATTAATACAATTGTAAGTAGAAATATCCACTATGGTATATATAAAATAATGAAATGGTGTATAGATAAAAGGTATTGGTTTAGGATACCTAAAAATTAAAAATTTTAATTTTTTAATGGAACCTAACCAAAATTTTAACACATTAATTATCAACAAATTCCATTGAAATTAAATCCACCTTAATGTCATTGTATTTATGAATAAAACATAATCATTATATAATCACATAAAACCACCCCTCTTCAAGTATTAAATTCCATATCCACCCCACTCTCCCCACGTACATGTGATGCTAGTCTTCCAAAAATACCCTTTCCATGGACATTAATGTATCCTTCAAGGAGGTAATATTCTATAAGATATTGAATTATGGGAAACTAATGGAAAATTCTGGGTAATAGTTTTTCCAATCACATTTAATTTTTTGAGAAACATTCCTTATTATACACATTTATGTGTGTTTTGTATTCTTACATACCTTCAAATATAATATAATGGATCTAATTATATTTATGGAGTCCAATGTTTCCATTGATAACTATTAAATTTATGGGGAATTTTATTCGGCTGATTACAAGTGGTATATGATTTCATAACTCAATTTTAATTCATTATTTTAAATTTACATTCCATTGTCTATTTAAATTCATGGTTCTTTTTTGACTGAACTATTATTATCATATATTGTATTTCAACTTGTTTTATATTTTTTTTACAAATGATATACATAATTCATTCATTTTTAATATTGCTTAATATTTTTACCATTTTTACATATACTGTTTAAGTTAATTGTTTTTTAAATAATTAGTGATATAACATAAAATCCATATCTTCCACTCAATCATTAAAAAGTAGTAAAATAGTGAACGATTTATTGGTTGTTTATCTAGTCTCAATGAATCAGGATCAATTATGGTCAATAACTCGAAACACTATGGATAAGGTTAAAATAGAAAACATTGAGTTGAAGTACGAATCCAAACTTACAAGGTTCTAAAAGCTTATTCTGGACTATGAATGAATCTAAATAACCATATTGGATGAACATTGGTCCTAAAAAAGTTATTCTAAGTGCCAAGTCTCCCAAAATTTCTCATCATATGATGATATAGTATCTTGAGAAATCAAGATTAACAAAATAATTCTCAAAATATTTTCATTTAAATGGTTATCCTTAAATAAAGATAATGGAGGATCAAGAGTATGATAAAATGATGAAGGGAAACATGGATTTTACAAGGAGTGATACTTGTTGAAGGAATCACCATGTAACATTCATAAAAGGAAAATTAGAATGGTTTATGTTTGTAGAAAAAGGCCACCTTGATTGTTTTTTCATGGAAAAGAATGAATTTTCCAATGTGAAATGATTTTAATCTATGGATATATGGACAAATGGAAAATATTCCCCTAGAGATAATAGAATATACCCTTGAAAAATCAATGAGATCAAGGTCAACATTATCATATTGATAATACCGAAGGTGAATGATTAATATTCTTGTGTTTGGATTCATAAATTATGTTATTTGACATTTTTATAAATATTTTCATGGTAATCTGAATTATGAATTATATAAGTATTATAAAGTAGTAATTTTTCATTAAGGATCTCAAAGCATAATACAAATTATTCTAGTAACTAATATAAGTGATTATGTTTCTATATTATCATTAAGAAATCACATGATTTGGGGATGATAAAACTAAATATATTCCTTATGTTCAGATAATATTAGTAAATATATGTCTATGGGAATCTTTTGGGGACAATAAAATTTTTTAGTAATTTTGTGGTTTATAGAGTTTAAACATGATTTTATTTAAGGAATATAATCAAAAACCTGATATTTTATTTTTTGAATAATGAATGTTTTTGTTATTGTTTTGAAGTGATCAAAGTAATAATATATTAAGATACAAATTATATTGTTTAGAGAATGTAATGTTACGTTTATTTTAAAATTTTGGTAATCTTCCATATAAATTTTGGGCAAAAAATTTGGACAAATTTATTTTGGATGATTCTTAATGTAACTTTTTATAGAATTAATTATGTTTAAATTCTCCTTAAAATTGTAAATTGAATAATATGATAACATTTTTATTTCATTAAATATTTATTGGTAATGTGAAAGGCATGGGGATCTTATTTTTTCATAATGTTGTTTAGGAATAAGAAACTCAACATGAAAATCTATTTCCTAGTGTAAGAGATTAAGTGAAAATAGATCGAAGCACAACCAAATAATAAGATTATGCTTAAGAAGAGGACATAAATCAATTATGTTTATTTTATAAACTATTTAATAGGATATAAAAATAATCCCTACACATTATGAAAAGTATTTATGAAAGAAAAAATATATTCAACTCCTTTTAATACTTAGGAATCTATGGTCTTTTTTACCTTAAAAAATATATACTCTACTGATGGATAACATTTTGATTACCATGTTCTCAATAAATCTCCATCTGAAATTAATTGTCATATTTCTTTTCCCTTTCCATGTATTCAATTCCTTTTATTGTTCCCATATTTTGAAACCTAATTTTTGGTTGACATTCACATTTTCCTTTCTCTCTTTTAAGAGGTTGTTTTTATCCTTCTTACAGCGTCCATTTCTCATAATGGAATCCAAAAATATCAAACTGTATACAATGTGAAATTATAAATCAACATAATGAGATATATTAATGTATATAATTAACTAATTCAAATTATTTTTTAAAAAAGTACTATGTTCAATATCATACATTACAAAAAACATAGACCTCAAAAAATCGATTAAATATAATTATTTAATAGTGATTGTTATCACCATGATATTATAGTATAGGTAATGAAGGAGATTAAATAAAATATTTAATTTAATTTTGAACATTTTTCTTAAAATATTTCAAGGGTTACTAATTAATATGATATAGAAAATGAAAACCAATTGATCATAAATGATGTTTTTTAATAAAAACAATACTTAAGCCCAAAATGTAATTTAATACTAAAAAATCAATATTATTAAAATTTATTTATTAAATTTATAATAAATATATTCAATTAAAATATATTTATATTCATCCAATAGGATATAAATTCTTAGTATAATAATAAATTAAATTTTAGGAATAAAATCTATATTTTTCAAAAATGAAATTTTGTCGCCTTTTAATGGAATACCTCACTTTATTTCTACACATTGATGCATATTAATATTTTATTCAAATAAATGAAAATAATTTTTAAAATAATAATCTAAAAATTATCTTAGGGGGAATGTTTGGTGTATTTTTTGAGAAGTTTTATTTTTCATGAAGAGTGAAAAATGATAAATTTTCATTGAAAATGCATTTTCATCTAATTTTTTATATATTAAAATTATTAATTAAATTGATTTTTATTTATAATTAGTTAAATGTTAAATAAATAAATATATTTCAGTTCATTTTATTTAATTCTACATTGGTATTAGATACAAAAATAATCAATCATTTTAACCTTTTAAATTTAAAAACACTCTTTCCTAGAGCATATACGAGATTAATTTTTATTATAAATTTTCGAACTCTATAATTGAATTTTACTAAAATATATTTCATATTTGGAATTATAAGGGAATAATTATGTGGTAAGGTTATTTAAATTTATAGTCCTAAAATATTTTCAACTGTAAAAATATTGATTTACTGATTTATAAGTAAAATAATTTAAAATATTCTAGTTAAAAGGTAAAAAATAAAAATTTAAAATACAAATTAAAACATTTAATGGATGGTTGATGTTATTATCAACTAAAATAATCCTTCAAAAAGTTTATTATTATCCAAATTCATGGGAATTAATAAAACGTAATTATAGGTTCCTTTAATCATTAAAATAATAATTATTCAGTCACTTTAAATCTCCCCTCCTCAAGTATAAATACCACCCATAACCTCCCCATTTATCATCATAATCCATAAACCATGTGAAATATAAAAACAAATATCTCCTCCCCACTCTCACCATGAAACTTTTGGGATAGTTTTACTCAATTACCATTTAAAATATCATTAGTGGTTCTTTCAAGGATTTGATACCCAACAGGAGGATTAAGTCCGCGAAACTAAATTAAAGTGTATGATAAGGTATCCTTGGTCCACATTTACTTATGTTATATATATATCCATTATTAAGCACATATTTCTTTTGTGTGGTTTGTGTATATGTCCCATTGAAATATCATATCATGAATCTTATTATTTTAATGGTATTCAATATTTATTTTTCTAATTATTAAATTTATGGGTAATACAATTTGATTGATTAAAGTGATAAGGTATTTCTAAACTCAATTACCATTAATTGGGATATGATTTTATTCCATTAATTTATTTATTATAATATCATATTTAAATTAAAATAAATTATATTCTTTTTTATTCATACATGTTTTATGTGTATTTGTAGTTTAACTAATAAATTAAATCAATTTATTATTTCGTAAACTATTTACCCTTTTTACATATAGTGTTTACATTTAATGATACTTGAAAAACTGGTGAGATAATTATAAATATGTATCTTTCACTCAAAAAAGTATATTTTTTTAATAACTAATGTTTTTTAATTAAAATTATTATTCGATATATAGTGAATTCTTTGTACATGCAAGACATGGATTGTGGACGGGCAAAGGAACCCTCACCGATGTTTTGGTTGTCTCATGAGATGAATTATATTACAAAAGAATAATGTTTTCTTCACATATATTTAAATTGGAAATAGGATTGAACATGACAATATCTACGTAGATGATATATATTTATATTTCATAGATCTAACATTAGGCATTCTATACTTATTTTTTCTATGTGATTAATTGATCTATTATATTATCCATGTCCATGTTCCATTATCTTGTGATTATTTATATGGAGATATTCTATCATATTTTATTCCTATGAAATTATGTTCGTGTTACTAATTAATGGATAGTGTTATTTGTTATTGAAATTTACATATTGAATTTTTATATTTATTAATAATAGAATGCTCTATATTTAATCCTTCCTAAGTGTTTGAGATCTACCAATTATTATGTTTTTATTTTTCAACTTGATTCCAATAAGATTATTATGAGTGATATTTATGTAGAATCTATGTTATTAATGGTATTCTAAAATTAATTTCTTTTTTGTGTTTAATATTTTCAATTTTAATGTAATGTTTAAATATGTATATAGTTTTCAGAAATATTAAAAGGTTGGTTCTATTAAGATGTGATACATTTTATATTCTTACAACTTAATAAAGTACATATAAAATCTAGGCTACTTGGGTTGGGTTATTAAGATGAATTTTTTAGAGGAAGAAATGATATATAAACAATATTTAATGAATGTTACCAATTCATTGGAAAATCTCCTTATGCTTTTACCAAGATCCTCATTTTTTAGGTTTTATAACCAAACTAAGGATTTTAGTATTAGAGGAGGGAATGTAGGATTATATTTGGATAGGACAAGGCTAATCCAAATGGTTTTTTAAGTGGGAATGGTAGAAGATAAGGGTTTTCCTTTTATAAGTGGTGTGAGGGACCCACTTGTAAATTTCTTTATATAAAGTAGTGTACCAACATGATTCATATTCCACATGGATCCAAAATATACCATTTTATAGAATTAAACATGATAATGTAGAAATATGTCCATATAATTGGGTTTTTACATGTTTTAGGTAATATTAAACACATATCATTTTAGTTTTAACCTCATTGATCCCATTTTTCATTAACTGTGGTAAATATTTTTTATACTATTTTTATTGTTCATTAGGATAATGAATTAAGTTGACCATATAAATAAAATATATTCTTTTCTGATTCTAAATTTGGAATACAATTTTTACTATTCCATTCACATAATTAAAAATAATAATATATTAAATTAAACATGAATATATGATGGGAAATGTCTTTTTTCAAGAGAAATATTTAAAATATTAAGATTATTTAATACTAAAATTCTATCATAAAGATGTTCCAATGAACATATAATGATTTATTTATATATAAATAAACAAATTTTACATTAGAATCCATTTAACAAAAAAATACTATATAAATTCTTTAAATGAAAATTCAGATTTCAATAAATACCTATATTTTAAACCATTCATTGAATATTTAATCTTCATTGAAAACTCCCAATAATCCAAAATATGATAATTCAGACATGATTATTTCTAATTAATGTATTTTATAAAATAATTTACAAAATAGAGTAAAAAAATAAATATATTATTTTTCAAAAAAGTCATATCTTGTTTTGAAAAAATACTATTTTTGGAACATATAAACACCATACCAAAAAATTATGTGTTTTTATAAACATGTTCTCTGTATATAAAAAGTATTAATATTTTTTAAAATTTTCCTATTGTTATTATTTTTTCCATATTTTACGTCTTTATAATAACAGTATTGTTTAAATGAAAATATTAATATTCTATATTGGTTCCTCAAAATTAACTTCTGTCTGTAATCAATGATATCAAAGAAACTAAATTTATATGAAATAATTATTATTTATAACAAATGGATTCTAACCTTATACATACCTCAAAATTAATATAACCATAAAAATAATGTCACTCTGATACATATAGTTGACGATAACTCTACATCATCCTTTCCTCAAGTTCCCACATAGCTTCATCAAACGACTGGTTTCACTAAAACAATTTATCATGATGAGTGGTCTTATTTCATATAAATTTCCCTTTTAGATAAAAAATGTTCACCTATTGTCACTCACATGAGTGATCCATATTCATTATTTAATCCACTTAATATATTACATGTGAAGGGTGATGCATTTACTTTATCGTGATTGATAAATGAAACACATCATGAATTTGTGAGCTGTTTTCAAGAAGAACCAACTAATAGGATACTATCTCAATATAGTCAATAATCTAAATGGGATCAAATTATCAAGGAATTGGATTTAAATTTTTTACAAAATAATTACCTTATTCCATGTAGAAATTAATAGAATCCCCTTGTTATATATCCTAACTTATCGATCACGTTTGATATTTTATGTTTAACATTTATCCTTAGTCGAAGCTGACTTGATGTGTTGATAAATAGATTTTACCATCCATATAATTTCTTCAAATAATATAAATTCCAATATATTTTTTCAGAAACATTTTTATTTCATGTTGAAGTTCAAAACATTAGTCTATAGAGGGATTCATATGTAGCCATATCAATTACATATTGAAGTCTATTGTTGTATGAAAAATACAATAGACGAAGGTGTTAATACCAACACATATTTAAGTCCAATTAACATTATTTAAAGTGATCCTCCATGTATTTAATTTCTCTCTCTTGAATAAAATATTTTATATTTATATATTTGGTTGATGATCAACTCCATATTAAGTGCTTAATAAATCAATTACTCGATCATTGAGGATAAACATGTCTCCTGATGAGGAAAAAATGGATTGTGGTACTCCATCAAACCATATAAATTCAATTATTTATATCCTAAAATGGGGATCTAGAAAGAAATATTCTCTAATAGAAATGTTATGTGCTATATTTGAATGGATATCGTCTACAGATCCTGATACATTATTCCATTGAGAGATTTCAGGGGGTCTAAAGACTAAATCCATGGTGATGTTTTTTCCATTTCCATTCAAGTATGGGTGAAAGATCTAATATCCTATTAAACTATTATATCACACCCTTGCCTTATTTACATACCAATCATTGAGAAAAAACACTTTTACATCTCTATTCATTCCATCCCACTATAAATACTCATTCAAATCACTATTTGTCAGTTACTTCCACAATGATTAGGGAATGAAGAACTATGTGCTTCATTTAACAACTCATTTTTCAAATATTATATAGATGGTACACATATAGGGTTCCTAGACAATATTTTACCATCATGATTGTGTTTAAACTCATGAATATTTCTAATCATCTACTATCTCACCACATAATTCTTCTGTGGTTATTTAATCATCACACAAGTAGATGGTTGAACATTCTATTGGGAAAATTAATATTTCTTCCACCCCTTTAGAATTTATAGACCCATATATTAAAATATAGAAATGTGATACTCATCATATCTAACATATAATTTTCATTTCGATGAAAATCATCGGCAATATTTATCACATTCCTAGGGTGGTAATGTATTGAAAAATCATAGTATGTAATAAACTAAAACCATCTTCACTCATTAATATTCAATTCCATAAATGTAAATATATACAGTAAAATATTTTTATTGATATATATCTATATATCACACTTTACCATTAATGATAATCCCTATGTGTATTTAATTCAAAATATATTATAGGTGACTCTAAATCATGGGGTCGTTAAATTTTCATTTCAATCCTAAACATTTGATAAGGCATAATCAAAAAACATGTTTGTCTATGTAGGAACACATCCAAATACCTTCAGTAATGTATCACTGATTTATAAAAACATGTATCCACTATAGGGTAATATACGAATTGGTTCACTAATAAATCTTTTATTCAGGTCACTAAAATAATTCACATATTAATATGTCTAGAGGAACTTGGCTCCCTTAGGAGTTAATATGGTGAGTGGATTTGATATCCATAAGAAATTCTCCAAAAATAATTGATAATATCAATCAGAAAAAGAAATCTATAGATAAATTTTACCAGGGTTAGTCTGGACAAACATTATGTAGCCATCTTCTTTGATGGATCTACTAATATACCCTCTCTTGGGATTATATTAAATAAAAATGAAACCTTTTATATCCAAATTTCTTAATTTTAAATTTTTATATATACATTATCCTTTATCAGGGTCTCTAGTAAAAATATAAATTAACCATCATTCTCTTCCTATCATTTTGAATACATAAGAATATAATCAATAATAACTAAAAAACTAATGAAGGTATTCTCTAAAGATACAATTGATTAAATCCTTGAAGATAATTGGGGAGTTAGTAAAACCAGATGAAATCACTATATATATTTTTTGACCATTCCATGTTCTAAATATTGTCTTGGGTAAATCCACTTATTAAACATCAACTAATTATATCTAGGATGAATGTCGAATTTGGAAAAGTATTGATCTCCCAATATTTTATAAAATAAGTCCTTAATATGGGGTAGGGGATACATGGTTTCGATAGTGATATTTTATAGCCAATAATAACTAATACATAGTCAAGTCAATATGTCATTATTATGAAATAATGAATAGGTGTACCCAAATGTGACACGATTGACTGAATGATTCACATTTCATAGTTATCCTATAGTTGCCTCTTCAATACCTTTAACTAAATACACTCAAATCTATATTGATTTTTTGAATTTATTTGTATCACCATTTATGATTTCAATCAAATTAACATCAGTACTATTTCATGGGAGAATGGTAAACAAATCATGTAATAAATCAAAAAAATCCCTCACAATTGGTATATCATTATTGTTGAGTTTCTCTCCAGTAATTTTAGATAAACACACTATATGAGTGAGAATCAAGTCTCGTAAAATGGTTATGGTCATAACTAGATATTTTTACTTATCATAACATTAATATATGAACATTGGTTTTTTATAATATTAAAAATGGTTACCCTTCCTATATAATTTTTTATGTAGATAGTGGATATCCATAACTAAGATAACATCAAATTCACCAGCAAAAAGAATGAAAAGATTAACATGAATCATGTATAGAAAATCATCTACCAGTGATGAATCATATACTTCAGATATGATCATCAGACATTTTTTAGTTGTCACTAAGAATTTCAAATATAGTTATTTGGGTTATACCTTTATACACTTATAAAATTCTTTAGTTACAAAAGTATGTGTATATCCAAAGTCAAATAAAACATTAATCATTCCTTATTTGATGGTATGTGTACCTTTCACAATTTTTTTATCAAACCACTCATAAACAATAGTGACCATATGTGATTTATCATTGTACCTCTGATTATAAGGATGTGGATGTCGACCATCATCATCAACTATCAGATTTGGGAAGTAGTTGGAATGGTTCACATAATACTTATATTTGAAATATTGGAGTGTTGATGATGCATTCATTATAGATTTATCTCTATACATATAATTATATGAATTATTCCCTTGAATTTAAAAATAAATTGTTCTATGTCCTTAATTTGGAAACATAAATTTTTTTATCCCCCTTATTATAATTTCCTCCATTTTCCTTCCACACATCAAACATGATCCAATGATCATATACTTCCTTCCATGGACTTTAGAGTTTATATTGTACTTTATATCCCTTTTCATTTCAAAACCAATATATTAGTATATAAATTGATCATAATTTTCACATAAAGAACACATTAAATGATTTCTTTATAGACACAAAATTCTCTTATAGATAGAAACATTAAAGGACTTGGCTTTAATCCACTAAAGAATCGATCAACCGTACATTAATGTTTGAGAAACAATATCAAGCATATATTGAATTTCATGTGACATCATCTTCATAGGTGCTCATATATTTATCATCCTTTTACATTAGATCATGGAATTCCTTATCCATCTTCTTTTAAATGTAAATGGATTGTACTTGTTGAAATATTTGTTGGTCAACTCATCCAACTCCATGGAATCAGTTTAAAATTTTTCTATTGTATTAATTATTAGATTACACCATTCATATTCTAATACTTTAAAATTATAGACATGTAAAATGACTATTTCATCTTCTTAACACTGAATAATGGGAAATATATTTTTTGTGGTAGTGATAATTTTAACAAACAAAAGAGTATCACTGGATCTACTGAATAAAGGTGGAATTTGCTTCATCAAGGACTAAAATAATACATCATTTTAATATATTTAATATCTTCATAAATGATGGAATATGAATTTTCTACGAGAATTACAGTGATATTTTTTATTCTAACTCCCATATCATTTTTTCTCCAAAGGAATAAAACCTCTGAACTCTTTCTCACTCAATATTATCATGTTTCATTCAAGATCCTTCAATTGAATGAAACCAAAAGTAATAGTGTATGGGACTAAAATCAAAATGTCGAACTATATAATTTCGGAAAAAATATTTTTGGTATTCTAAATTATAAAACATTATTTTTAATCTATTCCACCATAGGTTTATCTTAGTATATTAACATCCATATTATATTGAATTTAATCATTATGAATAGTAAATTATTTTATAATTTACAATTAATATCCCCCAGGAGTGGAAAAAATAGTGTTCAGTAAGGATCATAAATTTTCACTAGGTAATACTCGATTCATGACTGAACAATTGTTTTCAAATTTATTTTCTATTGGTATCACTATTCTAGATTCAAATCTTGTTTTAGTCTTCAAATAGTTGTTCAATTAAATGGAAACATATTTCTATATCATTTTACTAAATTCCATGATGAATACATATAATTTGTTTTTTTATTATACATATACATTAACATGTCATTAGGGGTCTCCCTAAAGTATTATTATCCTTATTTCCACTCCTTTCTCTGATACAAACTATAATCAAAAAAAATTATCATATGTACATATTTCATTTATTAGTTTAACATTCCATAAAAACAATAATAATTCATGCAATAAGCATTTAGGTTCCTTTGGAATCATGAAAACATGAACAATTATACCTTAAATGAGCTATATCATCTGACAGTATGTTCATCGTAACTGAAACCACTCTCATTCATACCATATGTAATAAAATTATTTATATCCTAGGTAATGGAATCATCATAAAGGGATTTCATAGACTCTCGGAATAGGTTATCATGGGAGATATGAATATATCATTATCATAATTGTATGAGAACCTTAGAATGACATTTGAAAGCCATAACCTACATGTCATAGATAATTAACTTTTTTCATCCAATAAATCATGAATGTTGATAATCATGATGGAATAAATGAACACAAACCATTATAGTATAGCATTGATATGAGACATTGATTTATGTCAAGCACATAATCATATAAAATCATTTTAGCAGTAGTTCAAGGGTCACTTCCCTGAATATCCGAGTTGAATTGGTTCACAACCCAAATAATCATATTAATTAAGATCCACTCCTAAGACTATCATAGTGTAAAATTACATATATTGAACAGGTTTAACACTACATAATAGTGAAATATTACTAATCATATATTCTGTTCTACCCAATTAATTAGAGTGAGAGACATATTTCAATAGTCAAACAAAAAAATAATATATAATTATGCAATAAGATCTTAAAACATTCATTATAACATAAAACAAGAAATTAAATTGGTTTCACAAACAATTCTACATAGAATAACTTATACAAAACAAATATGTTTCATACTAATTTCATCATTTAATCAAAGTATATCACCTTCAAAAAGTATTGGTTTTTTATTATAATTTTAGAGTTGTATAACCCCTAGATGATAAAGTCATTAATTAAATATATTATCATCATAATCAAAAACCACTCAAAAAAATATAATAATGGTATAAATCCATCATAACCCTTATAAATACTATGTACAATATTATGATTTCATCTTATATGAAGAATTATTTTAAATGAAAATTCACTTGTAATGTTTCTTGAATAAAATGTAATTTTATCAAAATAACATGTTTAAAATTACACATTCATCAAATATTTCAGTAATCATTTTATTTTGAAATGTACTTAAATATAATATAATGTATACACCAAATGAAACAGTGTTCATGATTTCATGAAATTCCATCCATGTCATAAATGATAAAAAATGATTCCCTTGACATTTTCAATAAAAGCAAAAAACCTATGTTTGGAAAATGACATAATGATTACTTTTAAAAAAGGAAAATATTCTAAAATGGGTATTTATTCATTTAATAAAAAATTCATATGATTTCCAAAAAAATTATTATAATTGTTATAAAACATGGTTTTGGAAAAAAAATGTCTTTAACCAAAGAGAGACATAAATATGATTTTTCATAGAAATATTATTTTAAAATCATCAGTAATTAAGGAAATTAAAAATATGGGGAAAATAAATTCTGTACGAATAAATGAATAAAAATAAAATATATATGTTTCCTTGGATATAGAAAGTAATATTTCATTATTTGAGGCATAATTATGAATAATCCCAATAAACAATGAGATGGTAACATTAAACCATTAATATTTTGGTATCTTTGATGAAAAAACCCCAAAAAATAATGACAATAAATTAATATATAATATCATTATAATAAATAATTTGATGATATTACATTGAAAAGGGGATATACATGGACCTTATAATGGAAAATCAGCACATAAAAAACATGTCTCGATGAACGAAAACTATGATGAAAATGCCCTACCGTATGTCGCATCCTTATTAGCACACATATCAACCTATTATATAATATATATATAAATATTTATTATTAATTTATTATATAACCATAAATATATATATATATACATCATAACATAAACTATTTGATTTCGACGTATTATTTTCATTATTAATAATTCCTAAATAAATTTAGGTTCCTGGCATTAATAACTTTGTTTTTTATGAATGTTTGATTTTATTATTTTTAATGTCCTATTAAACCGATTGTTGTTTTATAATACCAATAATTTCATGAATATAATATATATTGATAATATATTTATTTACAATAATAAAAAAAATATAGTTTTAAAATGAAATACATTTGTGACAAATACCGTATGTTATTTGTATGCAAGAATGTTGCTCAAATTTCCACGAAGGATTGATAGAGAGAATTTAAAATACTTATTTCCCATATTGAACCAGTTTTCATTCTTATATATAACATATATTAATTAAACAAGGCCACATAACATTTTTTATAAAGAATGAATAAATCACATCACTTTGTGTGGTGATATTACTGACATAATTGTATTCCTACATAAAGTAATGTAAAAGGAATACGTGATATAATAATTTCATAAGTATAATAAAATAGAAACAATCATAAAAATTACCTAATCCAAAATTATATCCATTCTTTATATATGGTAAGGGAAAATTAATAACATCAGTTCATGAGTTGGTTGTCCTCCGTACACATGAATGCTAATTTTATATCCCATTTGATGTAATTATTGATGGTTGTATGTCATTATATTAAAGTAAAAACATATTAGTATAGATATTATTATGAGATTATTTTATCATAATGGTTCAATAATATTTTTTTTGGGTGGTATGAAATAAAATAAAAAGGCTCTTTGAATAATGTTACCTCTAATTCGGGTAATAACCTTAGGTTTTCTGCATTCCTAGGATGTATTTCGGAAAAAACACTATGCCTTCTAGGAATAGATGAGGTATTTAGTGAATTTCTATGGGTATTTCATGACTGAAGAAAATTGTTTTAGAACATTGATATGGAGAGGCGAAGAGGTTTCCCTTTATAACTGAGGTGAGTAGAACACATGTTACTTACCCTTGTTTTTAAGATGACACAAGGCCCCAAAATGGACCATACAAGTGACGTAGACCTTATAGGGTAAAAATATTTATATTAAATGGGTTTTTAAAATTTATTCATCTTTTATTGTCAAAATATTATTATTATCACCACACAATTAGTATATTTTTACTTTAAAGAGGGTAAATAATTTTTTACAATTTTAGTGTTAATTTGGGTAAGAAATTATGATAAAATAGTTATATAGTATATATTATTCTGATTCTAAATATATAATCCATTTCAAAATATTTAATTCAAAAAAAGGATAATTTTAATTTTAAACTAAACTCATAGATGAGATGATGATGTCATTTTCCCATAAAAAAATCATCAAACGTTTAAATAGAGTTTTACAAAAAAAATCAAAATTGAAATTATTCTAATGACCTATATTTGTTTAATTGAAATATAGTTGATCAAATTTAACTACAAGAAACTTTTATAATGAAAATTATTCTTATAAACATATTAAATGGGAAGGAATTTTACTATAAAAGACACCAATTTTCACTATTCATCGAAAATTTAGTTTTTTAAAAAAATAAAAAAATCAAACTTGGATTATCTTGACATGATTATATAAAAATATAATTTATATTTTATCAAATTTATTTTATAAAAATCTTTCGATTTCAATTTTTTTAATTTTCACCAGAAATAAATAAAAGCATTTGATTTGAGAAAACATTATTTTTATACATATAATGACTTTATGGAAAATTAAATATTTTTTGTCAACATGTATTATTTATGTAAAACAATTATAGACAGTTATTATTGTTTGGTAATGTATTAATAGATCCTTGTATAATGGCCTGGTATTAAGGTTCTTTTATATATAATAATATAAATAATTTTTTTGTTATGCTAAAAGTCAGGGTTATGTGTAATGCATTATATCACTTAAATTTAATTTATTCAAATAATAATTATATACTAGAAAAATAGTGGTCTTACAATTGAATTTTGAATCAATTTAATACCAATTTGATCTATAAAAATTCCTGAAACATAAATATATATATTAATAATAATCATTATATTTTACTATTAAATGGAAAATTACTATTTAATGGAAAATATGAAATTTCTACATTAAAATAATTTTTATAAGACAGTTGAAAAAAAATATTTCTTATAAATAATAAATTAAATAATTTATAGAAATTAATTATAATATGTTTTATCGATATTCAATATAATCACTTTTGAATTAATTATATTTCTTAAACATAACTTAATTTAGAATTTATTATATAGGACCTTTTTATATATTTAATAATCTAATTAATAATAATCCTAATGTATAATTAAATGGAAGGTTTGTAATAATATTTTTTGGTTTATTTATTCATGGTGTTGCATGATTCCAAATCTTATTATCTTGTTTTAAAATCACATGGTGTTGCACAATGCTCTGAAGATATATATTTGAAATTCAATCAACAACTAAGTCCTCACTACATTTGATTAAAAGAGCAATCATTGTTGGAGGAATATGATGTTTCCATTTCAAAAATATATTGTCCTTGATGTTAGTAAATATGTAGAAGTTGAGATCCTATCTATTTCTAAATATTATTCTATGACGTTTACTGATAATAGAATTTTTTATGTTTATGTAAATGTTCAAAAATTACATTATTAAATATCTTTTACAAAATATTTGGAAAATGATTATTGGGCTCAAATGTTTTATGTAAATTTGGGATAGATTGGAATGAATATATGATGGTAATTTGATCGTCATGGAGTCCTAATAGAAAATTTGGTGAAG
Source organism: Viscum album (assembly GCA_963277665.1). NCBI lineage: Eukaryota > Viridiplantae > Streptophyta > Magnoliopsida > Santalales > Viscaceae > Viscum > Viscum album. The sequence goes on from OY728158.1 coordinate 1,684,382,236, forward strand.
AAAATATTAATATATATAAATATATGAATAAGAAAATGTTTCTGAATAATTCACCAAAGTGGATGAAATTTTCTATAAATTTTGAGGTTTTATAGAAAAAAATATATGAATCAAAAAATGTCAAAAAAATTGTTGTGATATTTTCTTAATAGGTTTGATCTTAATGTTTATTATTTTTAACATAGAGAATATCATAGTCTTTGTTAATTAAATGACACTTTTATATCTTATTAAATATAAAAGATACATTTTTTAAAGAAAAACATAAACTATGTGATGAGGTATGGGGCCCTAAGGAGGCTCAAAATTAGATATACTTAAATTTATAAATATATAGAATATATTACTAATGATAATGATGGATATTATAATAGAATATTTCACATCTAATAAAGAGATTCCATAACATAAAGATTAATTGTTAAAGTAAATTAAAAATATGATGATACAATTGTAATGAAAATTGACTCTATTATATTATTATTTTAAATAATACTTCTCATGAAACTAAAACATTTATAGTAAAACACTAAAAAATAAGTTTGAAAAAAGGAGAAAGGTTTCATCTAAATTTGATGGAAGCACAAATATGATAATTAAAAGTAAAAGAAAAATATTTAGGAGAATAGGTTAATATTCTCATTCCACATCATATATAATATATTAATATGAATCTAATTTCATGGATCATATGGAAGAAGGTATTGACAAATTATGTGGTGAAGATGAAGAATGTGAATTAATAGAGCTAAAGATAATGTTGAAGAAATAATAAGAATATTTTCTTCTGAAAAAAGCGGTAAAACTATAAGTGTATTATTTTGAATGAAAATGATAAGAATAATAATTTAAAGAAATTATATGAAAATAAATATTCTAATTACATAGATTATATTTGGATATTCTATATGACATTACCTGGAATGGAGAAAATGGGTAAAGTATTTAAATAAAAATATTTTATAAAAAACATATTATAAAATTTAATAATATTATCTTAATGCTCAGTATTTTTTGAATGTGATGAGAGAATATTTCCACAATGATTTTTAGATTAATGAAAAATAATTAGAATTTCATGGAATGAGTTTTCAAGATATGTAGGTTTATTGATCACCAAATTATTTTCAAAATTAACCAGTTATATATAATAATGAAGGTTTGTAATTTAATTCAAAAGTTACATGTACCATTAATACTAGTGATAAATCCAATTCTAGATCATTAAATGTAATGGGTTTATAAAATAGATCATTTCCACTTAAGAATTTATAGACATGTTATATTGAAATAAATAATAACCAATATTCAACACACAACTATTATTTGTAATGAAGATTAAGGTTTAGATGATATCTCTAGTGTTTTGGTGTGTTTGGGAACACAACCAAATAAAATTTTTATAACATTCATCGATAAGTGATGATAACAAAACCAAGGGTTATCCATTCTAAGAAAAGGAAAAAATCAACACATGATATTAATGATCGAGAATTCAAACATCCTTTTCACAGAAAAAAATTATTACAATGATGAAATATATAGGGAAAGTGATTAGGAGGGACATCAGGAAAAAAATTCCATGACCTGTCAACCAGGAAACATTCCCTACATTTAGGGAGGAAATGGAACTTAGAGTGTGAATGATAATAATCATGATTCTTTGAAATATCCTTGAATTATATCAAGAAAAGCAATCCTTGTATTATTAAGAGTGGTTGTTCTTCAATCATGACTAGTGACAGAAACATTATGAGAAATAGAGGGGATCATAAAGGTCTATGGTTAATATATGAGGGTGATTTGTTGATAATATTATAGGAATTGTCCCAACTAAGGTTGGGGTCCATAATATTCCATCTAAGGATGTATTATTTTGTTGAAGTGTTGAATATTATTAACCAATTACCAGTTAACACTATGATGGTGGACATGAGGCTCATTTAAAGAATGAGACAAGTAGTGTCCAAATAATATGGAATGGAATGATCTTTCCAAAATGGAGAAGATACATTGGAAGTATATTTCAAATTATAGATCCTATTTATTAATGTTCCCTGTGATCTATAGTTGAAAAATATATATGGGAAAAAGGCATGGTCAATTTATAAAAATCATTATGTAGGAAATTATGAATCATAATGTTGTGAGTGGTATTCTCATTCTGTAATGTGATAGTGATAAAATATGTTAAACAAATTAAAATGAGAAAATGAAGCAATGTTCTCATAGTAGTATGGAAATTCTATCATTCAGATCAATTGAGGTCATTCATACTTATTTAGGTGGTCTAATGATAAAAAATTAAACCAATGGTAATAAGTATTTATTCACATTTAATAGTGATTCTATATAATTAGATAATTTCATGTTGGTAAAATGCATATTAGGGTCAATAAAAATGTTTAAAATCAACATATGGAAATTTGTGGAGGAATTGGGTCATTTTATTAGAAATTTATATCATAGAATGATAATAAGTTTACATGTGATGTTATTTAATCCTATGTTCATAAAAATAGCATCATGCAACATAATTGAAAAACTATATACACAAAAATAATGTTTGATTGGTCAAACAATGAATAGAGTCATAATTGTTCGAGGAATTACTATAAGACCTGAACTCAACAACTCAATATATTTTCAGTTAGAGGTTTTATTTACTTCCAAACACATATTATACATGCATTTTTAAGGACTAGAAACCCAAATGAAACCTTATGAAATGCATTATATGATAAATCTAACTGTTAAATAATTTATATTATAAGTTCATTGCTTTATTCAAATCAATTACTGAAATCATGTATAATTTAAAGTTAAAGCTAATGAAATAATTTCAAGGGCCTAACTATCGAATAATTGTTTTTATATATTTTGGAACAAATGGATTGATATGATAGCTTACTCTAAGGATGTAATGATTTTAAAAAACAATAAAAAATATATTATTGGTATTCAAAATCTCCATGATTCAGAAGAAAATAAAATGAATATGTTAGAAGATAAGAGTGATATCTTTACAAAGAATGATTAAATCAATGCTGACATTGATTCTAAAAATTTAGGTGATGTAAATATTACTTGGAATGAGAGAAATGTTACAATAAAATTGGAGAGACATGCTCAAATTGAAAATATTAATGAAAATAAATGGGATCCAAATAAAAATAAAAGAATATTTATATTGTAATATCAAACATGTATAATTTCTAAAATTAAATATCATACAGTGGATATAGTTGTTGTGCATGAAAATTGGATACTATCTATGAATAAAGAAATTGACCGGATTTAGAAGAACATCACATGGAAAATTATTATAAGACCTCAAATTAGATATCATATTAAAACCAAGTTATTTTTCAAAGATAATCTAAATTTGAAATGTGAGGTGTCAAAGAACTATTCTAGGACTATGTATAAAGGGTATTTTCGAAATGAAGATAATGGAATTGAAGAAAAAAATTCACTATAAAAATATCTATAAACTATTAAAATTTTATTGGTACTGTCAGATCTATAACATTATAATATTATCTAACAGATGTGAAATCTTTTTCTATGTACGTTGTTCTTGAGGAATAATTCCATATTGAAAAACTGGATAGTTTTATCTTATACAAGGATGGTAACATTTTATAAAGATTGAAGAAATCTTTATATGGTTATAAATAGGTCCCTAGATCCTGAAATTCTTATTTTAATGGTTTTATGTGAATTTATGTTTAAAAAATGTAATTTTGATGATACATTTTATATGTAAGAAATGAATACATGAAGTCTCATTATAATAGTCTATTTGGATGAAATAATATTTTTCGGTGACAATTCATTTCTCTTTGAAGAGTTTTCTAAGAATATGAAGATGTATTTTTAGATTCCTATTCTTGGTCGTATAAAATACTATCTGAGATTATAGATTAAGTATAATTTGAAATACATCATTATTTCATAAGAAATGTAGGTATGAATTTTTAAAAAATATATAATGGAAAATGAAAAATAATTTACAACAATAATTTTTTTGAACCAAAATTTCCAAGGATAAAGCTTGAAGAACTATTATAAAATATTACGGATGATTAATTGGAATCTTCCTTCATCTGAAAATATATATCTAATTGTAACTTATGTAGTACTAAATGTGGAAGATCTCATACTGATACTACAAATTATCTCATGTTGTCTTGTTAAATAATACTAAGATATTTCAATTTAAAATTGAACTATGGGATACTATATAGACCAAATATTGATTTCTAATTTTTTTAATTTACAAATACATATTAGTCTATTGACAGTATATACAAGAGTTAAATTCATGTGGAACTTTTATTATGGAAGATCATTGTATTTATTGGTATATCCTGATTTAAAATTCAGTAACACTGGAAATAGATAACAAATAATATATATAATCTATTTGTATGATTAAAAACACTATTTGAATGCAAGAACAGTTACTGGTTTTTAATATTGAAACTAAGAGGCTACTACTAATTTCATTTGATAACTAATATTTTATAGGTATTATGAAATATTAGTACTCAATAATGGATCCAATAATATTGATATATTCCCTCAATAAATTAATGAAAAGTTTATGGGAGGATATAAAAAGGTAAAATACATTATCACAAAATTTCAAATTGTGGATACTTGCCTCATGGATGTTCCAGGAGTTTGATTTGTGGAATTAAGGACGAATATTCATATTCTCATATCTCTTCTCAATAAATGTTTTATAGGTGAAATTTTCAAGGATAAATGATTCCTTGTTAGTTAAAGATCACATGAATCCATTTGGATTCATTTTCCAATGGGGATAAAAATCCATGTTGAAAGGGTAGTTTAAAATTAGACAATGCCAAAATGGGACACGTCATTTATGTGTATCACATTGTGTAATGATAAAAATGGGATTTAATTAAAAATCCATGATTCTAGGTGTATATTTAAATAAAATGGTCTCATAACATGTAAAAGATCAAACTACATTTAATAACCCATGTTTCATCTTTTTGGGTGTTGTATGGGTTTTTGAGGGTTTATTATCATTTAGAGTCATATCCTCTTAGCCTGAGCGCTTACCCTAGGGATTATTGGGTGACTCATTTATATTCAAATCGTTTCATTTGGTGATTGATCAACATGGATTGAATATTCATCTCTTCTAGTAATCAATTCTTCTTGGAATCTCTATTTTTATGGTTTCAATAATATTTACGATAGGGATTGATAATAATAAAGTCTTTTTTAACCATCCATATCAACCTTTTCAAACTCCTTATATTCTGACGGTAATTATAGTGTTTTCATATCCCCATGGTACAAGTCTTCTAGGTTGACTATTTTATTGAGGTAGGTAAATCTGTCGAAGTCTTAAAATATCTTGAATTTTATACTCCCTTATTATTTTCTTGATATTTGAAATGGAATATTATGTGTCGAAAAGGATAATGGAATGGGTTTTCATTTAAAATAATAGTTTTAATTTAAAAATGGAATTTCTATTATTTTAAATGGAAAATATACTTTTGAATCCTGAAACATATTGTATATTCTATAAAATGGTTTTCTTTAAATACATTCATATTTTTTTAAAAATGAAATTAACATATTGCATTGTGGGAACCATGGGTGCATCGAGAAAGAGACACATATATCCTTAGTGTGTGTGAAATCACTAGGATGTAACATATTTTATGTCGATGGTCAATGGTTGTCCTTAATGTTAGTTGGATCCAAATATATGAATTATTAATTTTGTGACTTTCTACTGTGTATTGTCCCATAGGATAGGGATTTATGGGTTTTTGTATTGTATTTTGGGTAGTTTATTACATGATAGATTATTTCTGGGATGTTGGATCCCTTTTTCTATTTATATTGGGTATCATTACCTTATTTTTATGGATTTGGAAAATATTTCATTAAATTTTTGAACAATCAAGTATTATTACAAAAATGTTTCCAAAATTATATACATGTCATTATTATTAAACTATTTTTTTCTAGCATGTACTAGTGAGTTATTGTAAATAGAATGTGTGAACATTATTTGGTTATATCTTGCTTGGTTCTATATCTCAAACCCCACATATACCATTCGGTTAGATGTAGTCCTTCTTTCCCATGATTTATGTAAAGTGTGGGGGTTGTATAACATGTTGTGTTTTTATTTCATCATTGTTCCTATATAATAATGGCTTAGTGGTGATGATTGGTCACCTGGAGACATATTTTCTAGACTTGTTTTACATTTTGGTTTAGAATTATTGGATCCGATGGATATATCTTTTTTCTACTTTTATTCTTTTTATGTCTTGTTATCCTTATAAAATAGAATTTTGTATCATTCGTTTACAACACCCCATTATGTGATAAATTGTTTGACTAGCCTGGCTGGCCCAAGTAGGTCTATTACAATTTTTTATTAGAGATTTCGCACAACCTAATGTGTGTTAGAACTGCTTGGGTTAGTTTTGTATCATGAGTATAAAAGAGAAGGATTATCAAAATTCAGATAGGATGTGAAAAAAAGGGGACTAGCCAACTCACTTCCGTGACTAAATCTGAGTCTCCATGGCTGGTTGGAATATTGTTAACAAGTAAAAGACTGAGTATCTTGGTTCATTTGAATATATTGTGTCAAAAATAAGTTTAAATTTACCAGTAAAAATTGTTTGTATAATTTTTTATGTATGTTCATTTGAATAAACTAAGTGGGGTTTTTATTTAGATGGACAGGTCACATTATAAAGGGTTTTCCCTTTTATTGAAGATTTCATAACTACATTAAATTCATATAAGTTTAAATAATTGTTAGTATTTATTTTTTTGGTTCAATTGTATGGAATTTCTATTTACCAATGGGATTTCTATATTTTTTTAACAACCAATGTCTCCTGAAATATATCTTCCAAACACAATAAGGGATGTTGTGAGGTAGGTTACGAAGATAGGTCCTCCAGTGGATGCTTCATTGGATTCAATAATGATCCATACCATTCACACTATCGGGTTAGTAGGCATAGTGAACCTTGAATGAGTTGTGGATCATGGATCAAATTTTAACATGAAGCATACACACTTATTTTGTGGTGACAAGGGACCAATTGATTCAGGGGAGTATCTTTAATGGATTTAATGTATCTGCAACATTTTTAATACTACTTAAGATTCTCTGATGGGTTTTTTAACATATACCCTTGAGGGAAAAGTAATATGATTGTGGGAAATATTAGTACATGCTATGTTTAACGATGGTCTTAACTGGATTTCATCCAACAATATCATTAATCATAAATTTTTTCATGATACTTCTTATATGGAAGATGTATTTCAGATTATGACATTGGATGAAGGGTAGTAAACCATCCTTGTGTACTCTACATGCATTTCATAGTTGGTACACCTGGCACCAAATCATGTCACCAATGATTACGTAATGTCATAGATATTCAATATAGAGATGGGGTCCGATTTTGGGTCAATTATAGTGCTTTTGTTACATGAAAACATTTTATAGGTAGTGGATGAAACATATTTAGCTGGGAAAAACATAGAATGAATGACATGTTGTAGGAACCAAATAATTATCTTGATGCTCAATTAAAAAGGGGGTGAATTGTGTGTTTAAAAAATTAATTTTTAACCTTAAAGAAAACTGTGGTTATTAAATTTAAACAAGGTAAATTCACAATTCCTCTTTTAGTTATACTACAGAAACTTGCATGGAGTCAGAAATATAATTCCAGAAATGATACTAATGGAATGTTTACAGTGAAAAGATTTTACCTTAACGAATATAGGATTTTACTTATCAGAGTACATGGAAGAATAAAAAAGTATAAGAAGGTTATACTTTATTACTTTATCAAAATATAGTGTAAATTAACTTAAAAAAATAAGTAACAAGTATGAGATATTTTAAACCAATTAGTAGAGTATCCAATAACCTCATATACAGATCCCTTGATTTATTCATTCAAGAAAGTATGTCTTACCCACACAAAGGTAAGCACTCGATGGGAATATCAATATCAGTCTTGCTATCCCTGCACAACCTTGAACTTTAAGTTAGTCGACACCTCCATCTGCCTATCCCTGGAAGTACTAGAACTTTATGGTAGTCAGAACCTCTTTCTTCTTCTACCAGGAATCCCTCGACTGAACTCATCAACAATCAGAGTCGCAGGAAGCAAGCTGAACAAGATGTTCAGAATGAAAATGGCATAAGAGTCTCTATTTCTCTATAAATCACTTCAGAAACATGAAATATCTAGAGTTATCAATGGATAATTCGGTATCATGATCTCCTTTAAATAAGCTTCTATTTATAGGCACTTCTCTAAGTGTCATCTCCCTCCACCAATGGTCATATTTTTCCTTGAATCATGAAGATGCATATACAAGTGACACCCAAAAAAGGTTTGTTAGAAACATATTTTAAGACATTGTTTCATAACCAGTATAAGGATAATGAAATTTATTAACCAAATATATGTTTCAGTGTTTAAGGAAAAATGGAATTCAGAATCTAACCAAATAAACATTCGAATTTTATAAGACATGGATACTCAGATTCTGTTTTTCAAAGACTTTCCGATCTAAATTATTTATATTTTGGATTTTTAAGTCCAATGAATTTGGAATATGATATCTAAGGAATTCTGAGATTGAATTTTTATTAATTCAAAGTCTAAATTCTATGGAATTTGGAGTTTGATTTCTAAGGAATTAAATGTATGAATTTTGAAAACATTTCTTTCTGAATTCACTGGAATTCAGAGTCTAAATTATATGGACTTCAGAGTCTGAATTCTTTGGAAATCGGAGTCTAAATTTTAGAGAATTTGGACTATGAATTTCAGTGAAGTCAGAACCTGAATTTTAGATAATTCAGAGTCTAAATTCTGAGTAATTCTGATTCTAAATTCTATGTAATTTGGATTTTGAATTCTAAAAAATTAGGAGTCTGAATTTCAAATAATTCTAATATGAAATTTCAATGAATTCAGAGTATATATTTTAGAGAATTTTGAGTCTTAATTTCTGAGATTTAAAAGTCTGAATTTTGAGTAATTTGGATTCTAAATTCTGAATAATTAGGAGTCTGAATTTAGTATAATTCAATGAAAAAATTTCATAGATTTTGGAACATGAAAATAGAATATCTTGTATCCATGTATTTATAGGATTCAGTGGTTTTAGATGTGAAAATAATTACCTTAGTAATAAAATGAGTTAGATTTAAAGATACTATATGTTAAACATTGAAAACATATATAAGGATAAACATTCCCTTAGAGAAGGGGAATATTACATATAAAAATAATATTTATGAGAAAATTTATGTTTCCATATGATAATGTTTTTATGATTTTCAAAACATATTGAAATGAAAAATTCATAAGGAAACCTTATTGACTCAAAAATCTCCCCATTTTAGGAAATCACAAACATCCTTGAAAAAAATAAAATAAGGACTTAGAATATTTCTTTATGAACATAGAATAAAAACATATCTCCCTTTACAGGTGGATCATGGTGAATATGACTAACTCCCCCTTAGGTGATGGATAATATTCATGACTTCCTTAAAAATATTTGTTTTCTAGTATAAGGAAATCATCTTTGATAAAACTCACTATTAGATAGACTCCACCTTATATAAAGAACTATATTCTTTACGTTGCATTCTCGTTATAATTCCTTTCATCCCCCTTTGTGATTTTCAAAAAGGAATTGAAATAATATGAAAAAATGGTAACTAAAATATTAGTACTATGCCAAAAAACACATGAAGTACAACCAAAATTTTCCTTATGATTAAAAATTTGTATAAGAAAGGTAATTCAACCAAATATCATAGTTAAGGAAAAAATAATATTTCTTTTATTCTTTATAATAATCGTCTTGAAAATGGTATTCAACATTTTATTATCCTTATGATCTTCATCATAATATTTGAGCAGCGGATCCAGATCATCATTTTTCTTTTCCAAATCTTTTATTTTTTTCTTTCTGAACCATAAGAATTTATTCCTAAGTCCTTAAAAGTTATTCTGGATTAATGAGCTTTTCTTTGAACTTGGTTTTGAGATCTCTTTCCCTTTTCAGGTTCAATGGAACTGAATAAATTTTACCATTTAGATCCTTGGCTTCCTACTTCTAAACTATTTGTTCAAGATTGATCTTCTCATTGGAACTTGTATAAAGGTCTTTGGTCTTTACATCATCAGTATAAAAAGCATCCATTACAAAGTCTTGAAAGTCATCAAATATTATTAGCTCTTCATTTGTCTTCTTGGAACACTTAGTAATTTCCTTAAAAGATCTCATGTGTGCATCATACCCGATATATAAGGATTTAAAATTGGCCACATTCCTGATGAATTTGTCCATCAACATGAAAATAGAATCCCATTTCTGAATAAATGAATATTGAAGAATCTGATACCTTAATCCAATAATCAGAAAAAATGGAATTGTATCAACCAATTTCTTTTGGGATTGAACCACAAATTTATGTCCCATAGAAGATGAATCAGAATTTGATTCTCTTATTGGTGAGGATTCTATCTATTCCTCAATGTCCTTTCATTGAGATGATACACCAACATCATTCATAGCCACCTCGACCTTATTATGTGTATAAACTAATTCATATTTTCCTTTATCAGCTCTCGGAATGATCTTTGTAGACTTTGGTGATTCATGTTCACTATCTGATAGTTGGACTATCTTGTCTTCCTCAGGATTTTCCTTTTCAACATCTTCCACCAGGTCCTCTAGTTGAATAAAATCATGACCACAGCTCCCTTTTTTTATGGTTTGTATATTTTTTCATAACCTGCATCACCTTTCATGTGGTATCATGATTAGAAGATTCATCCTAGGAGGTCCAAATTAATAATTTTTTAAAAGGACTCTCCTTATCATGATAATCTTCAACATTCCTTGTCATATCATTTGTATCATCACTTCAATACTCTTCTTCTACTTCCACTTCCTCTTCAGGTAGAATTCATTTATCTTTATCAGATTCCAATATAAACATCTTCTTTCATGGAATGAATACTTTTATTGATTCATTGATAAAAAAAAATTTACCTGATTCTACTCAAAATTATTCTTAGTGGACCTGAGAAGAGATTGACCAATCTCAGCATCAGACATTTTCTTCCATTGCTTCTCCCTTTTTCATACTTCTCAAATTATTCATCATCCTAAATCCTAAATGAATTCCCCTCAACAGGATCCAAGAAAAAGCTAGACTCTCCATTCTTCTTGTAACGCCCCGACCCAAGCTACCCAGAGTCGGTGAATTACTTCATATCATTGGCATGATTGCAAAAGATCAAGTCTCGAAAGACCGATTAGTTTAGTAGCTTTGGAAACACTAGATACATTCGTAAACGTTACATTACATCATAACATGAAAAACTAAAATAACAATGTCTCCATAGTCCACACTCATATCCTCTTCTGACAATCCCTGCAGGTCATTCATAAAATACTTCTTCACATCCTGTAAAATATTAAAACATTGAAAGGGGTGAGCTCAGATGCTCAGTAAGGATAACAATATTTCGGAAGCTTTCATAAATAAACATTAACATTTAAGGCAATGTATAACTAAAACAAAATCCTTTCTAAACTTGACATTCAGCATAATATGGCAAAAATAAAATTTAATAATTCCATTTAATTACTCATATGGATATTCTACTTGTCGAATAATCACATGCAATATCAATAACCACTTTCATAATGAGGGAATGTATAATGCCAGACATTCTGAAACATTTTGTCAAGGCCTCGGCCAAGACGTCTAAAATGATTAAGGCCTCGGCCAAAACCATAAATCAAATTGGGAAAGGGCCTCGGCCAATTCCACGTCTAGTTGTCTCATGAGATCTACCGATGCATCGAGGAGCTATAGCGGACTCCACCAGTCACTTATTAAGTCCAATAAATTCCTCATATGAATAGGTTTAAACATATCATAAACCATAACATAATCGTATCACATAAAACATGCACAAAGGAAACATAAAATTTCCACATTTCAATCACAAGATATCAATACAACACATTGATATAATAAAAATGCTTTCAAAACCATTTTCAATACAAAAATAAAAGAAAGTTAAAACTTTGTATTTATTTTTCATTAAAAAAATGATGGCTTGTAGAGGAATCCGAAACTCAAATAATGGTCACGACAGCGGAGAAGTCGTTGTCGCCGCATAAGTACGGAGAGAAAAACATTCCATTTTTGTCGTTTAGTAAAATGATTCGTATAAAAAAGGTTCCTTTTGAATAAACGTAAAAGTCAAAGGGGTTTATACACCGTATAAAAGAAAGTTGTGTATAAAACCAAATATGCCTCAATGAAAGGAGATTGAGACGAAGTCCCATACAAAGATCATTTTTAAAAATAAAATAGATATATTATGTGTATCCACTATAAGTACACATAAATAAAGTACAAATAAAAGATATGACATAATAATAAAATGACATAATTTGAAAGTAGGAGATTAACCCAAAGAATGGAAATTGGGTTAAGAAATTCCCTTACCTCGTGTCTGACTTGACTCAACCGTTCTTTAACCTCCTAAATAATAAACTAGAGTTAATATATACCTTATTATGAACCATTTTTAATTTCATTATCCTTTTTATATCACTTATTAAAATGTTATGAACATTATGTAATTATTTACGTTAATAACAGTCGTTTTGTCGATCTTTGGTACTTGAGTCAACAATGAAATTCTTATAATTACAAGTTGTTTTATGTGGTAGAATATCCATTATCTCCAGAATTATATTCATTATTTAGATGTCATATATATCATATATATCCAGTATATACATTAATTTATAATATTACGTATCATTTAGAGGTAAGAAATGAAATGCACCGTTCATAGAGACGGTAAGCCGTACGTACGCATGAACGCTACTTTCATTTCTATTTTGTATTTAATGGAATGAAATCATAATGATATAAATGTATAATATAATTCCAGTATAATATAGTGTATAATACCATTTACTCCATCCTTTATACATCCCACATATGGCATTAACGATTCAAATCACTTTGAGGGGGCGGTAGTCCACACTTCCAAAAATGAAATTATCGTGTTTTACCCATAATGGAAATCATAAAGTATGCCATAAATGAGAAATACAGAAGCATAAGTAAAACATAAACATATTATATATCATATATAAATATAGTGACATCTTAATGGCCACCTTTGAAGGTGTTATATGAGTGTTGAACAATCATCGTTTCGTGAGGTAGAAATTCTCCATCCACAGAAACTGTATGTTCTTTAACCATTAGATGTAGGTGTGTGTAAGTGTAGCTCGAATACTTCTTATAAAAACATCCTAGTATATTGAGGATACTGGTTATGTTAAAAAATAAATGAATAAAAAGTGTTTATGGGGTTGGAGAAGAAAAATAAAACAAAAAAAACATTAGAAAAGACATCACCTCAAAATCGGGTAACTCTTTTTGATTTGAGCCAAAGTCTTCCTTGGGAAGAGTTCTGCTCAAAGTGAGGCTTCTAGGAGTAATAGGGGGAAGTTGGTAGAGTATTTTTGCAGATGTTGGCCGAGCCAAAAGGCTTTGAAAGTGTGAGTAAGGTGGTAGAGGTGAGGGGCCTTTTATAAGAGGATAAGAGGGGAACTCTTGGAAAGTAAGGAATGTTTACATTATTATACAATGATTTTTGGATTATAAAGGTCCCACACTTATATAATTCGAGTATAAGGTGATAAGGGTTCGAAATATACCCATCCAATAGTCTTTGGACAAGTGTAATCCTTGGATTGTACATTATCTTTTCATTTTATTAAAATCATTAAATAACGAGGTCATCGCTGCATCATATTGATGTCATAAATAATTTAATTTATTTAATGTCTAAAAATTATTAAAAATATACTATGATGTCGGAAATATTTTTAGATTTATAATGAATATTTATAGTAAAAATTTGGACTTGTGTAACCCCACTTAAAAACTGTTTTAGTAGAACAACTCAAGTTTGTGTCAATTTAATTTTAACATTAAATAAATATATATTAATGTCATTTTCCAACCAAAGTGGCTCCATGGGGTCCCCAAGTTGACCCATTGGTTGTCTTGGTCGGCCATGACTAATACAATAGGATTAAGACAAGTGTCAAGATCATCTCATATTATTAAAACATTATTTTTACCTTAAACTACACTAATTACCTCTAATCGCGATTAAGAACTTAAAAGTTACTATTCACCAAAAAATTATTTTAATCTCATTGAACCACATTTTAATTCTTAATGAAAACCATGTATGTCGGATTTTTTAAAATCAAATCACAGAAGTGGTAATATTTCATTTAAACGAAAAATCAGTTATTTAACTACCACTTAGTGGTTTCACTATTCATAAAAAATTGATGTTTTTTAGAACAATGCCAAACTTTCACCCTGAGCTATAATTGATATTCCGAATTCAAAAATGATTTCTATTTTACAAAATTCCAAACATATAAGTTTCATTAATTAATTTTATAATTAATTCCCGCTGTTGCAACAAATAGCATGTTTTTAAGAAACAATTTATATTAAAAGATTGGCAATTGTTTATGTCCAATTTCAATGTTAAATTAATTCTAATGACCACCATTGGATAAAAAGGTAAAAATATATTCTAATTATACTTTAAAACCACTAAATAGTATAGTTTATCACAATAAATTATTTTGATTAAAAAATTTGTTTTAAGTATTTTTCACTATTCATAAAAAATCTGAAGTTCTCAGAAAGTTAAAAAAAATCAACTTAGGATAAATACAAATACAAAAATGAAGTCCATTTTAAAATAAAAAAATTTCTATAATTTTAAAAAGTGGTTATTACTATTCATAACAGCTACTTTGATTAGTCGCGATGTTTTAGAACTCGAAGTTGCGTACAATGCAAGCTATTGCATTATTGAATGAGAAGCGTATCGTGGAAGATCGGGGTGTTACATTCTCCCCTCCTTCAATAAATTGCGTCCTCGCAATTTGAAATTTTTCTTTGAAAATAAACGGTTGAAAAGAGAAAATACCTTTGAGGAAAACCCACATCGGAAATATGATTAATAAAATTTAGCCTTAATAAGAGGGAAAGGGAAATGAAAAAGACACCACCCAATTATGATCTAGATTAGGAGAACATTGGTGGAAATTAGAGACATATAATTGGAGGAAAAATATAAAAATTTGTAAGGAGTGATTGAGGTCATCAATCACAATCAACTGTCAAATGGAGGGCCTCAAAGCCTTCAATCTATGTTGATTTAAAATATCATTATTTCAACAAGACATAAGGTATTAGGATAACACATTTTTTTGTTTTAATATACCTTTTCTAAAGTTTAAGAATTAAATAATTCATTGAATAAGAGATAAGTATGTATATATTTATGCTTGACAATTAGAGTTTCAACAATCAACTCATCTTTCACTTAAAAAGATAATAGAACACAAAAATAATCTATTTATCCTAATTGTATAAGGTTCCAAATGTTAACACATACCATTTAGATTAGTAAAATTATTTTGTAAAAACCAGGTACTTCCTGTAGGCTATTGGTAGGAAATAAAGGCCGGTCGCACTATGATTGTGGGTTCGATTCTTGCAGCTTTGTCCGACGCGACGGGTTATGCCCCACCCTGCAGGTTGTCCTTTTCCTAAAACTATAGTATTATAATATTCAAAAATAATCTTCATAAATTTTTTAACCTTAAAAAATACTATACAAAGATCAACTTAATCCACTCCAACCTTTATAGTTATCCAAGATACCTCTGTCCAGACTTTCTCTAAAAGGTCTCTTAATTCCAAAATCAATTTATCAGATTCCCCAAAAAAAGTAAAGTTTCTCTTATTGTCACATACTAAAAATATAATTACCTTCATCATATTAAAACCTTACTAAAATCAACAAGTACTGCAGTACAATCCTTATATATATATATCACATTATTCTAATAACCAGAATATAATCCATGAGTCCAAAATCACCAATACATTAGTTATTCTGCTTCAACTGTAGTAACAACATAAGATTGTCCTTGATCCCTTGGCCTTTTCTGAGGTACGTTTCCCTGACGCTTAGGACATTCATTTGCATAATGCCCCATTTCCCTACAATTGTAGCATTCAACATTGATAGCCTCTTTCTTTCTCTTGCAATCACGCGCCTGGTGACCTTTTCCCCCACATTTATAACAAACTCCCATTCCTTTTAGGCAAGTACCATGGTGATTCTTCCCACAATTATCACATAATGGAAAATCCTTCTTTCCCTTTTTCCCTTTATCTGTCTCTTGTTCCACCATTCTCTTCTTCTCTTGCTTTACTTTGTTGTCATAAGACTTAGAAAATTCCTTTTCTGTCTTGATAGCACATGAGACAATATCTTCATATGTTGAGAAAGATTGTGATACTAATGCTCGACGGAGAAATGGTTTTAACCCATCAAAGAAACGATCAATATTACTTCTTGGGTTACGTATATAATCTACAGCATACCTCGCTAACCTTGTAAAGTTCGCCTCATACTTTGCGACATTCTCATCCTCCTTTTGTCTCAGACTCAAAAATTGTCTTTCCATGTCTGCTTGATGGTCACGAGGATAGTATTTTTCTAGGAAAAACTCTTTGAACTCCCCCCATTCCATATTCGATACGTCATCATCTTCCATTGAATTTTGAATCAATGGCCACCATTGATCGGCATCTCCAGTAAGGCGGTAAACTGCCATGACAACCTTCTCCCTTTCGCTACTCCCCAAGGCATGGATTATTTTCTCTAAGGAGTTTATCCATTGCTCTGCTACTAATGGATTTGTACCCCCATTAACTGTTGGTGGTTGTTTCCTCATGAAGCGGTCTAACATTGATCCTCCACGTTGCGGATCAGGGTGCTCCATACGAGTAAGGTTATTATTCATAACCTGAGTGAGTTGTCCCAGTATGGTAATAAGTTGATCAGCACCAGTTGTATCTCCAGCTCCACAATAATTATCATGAGAAGGAGGGCAATCCCTACACGGAGTTCGTGCATTGATACAGTTTCCATTCCTTCCACTAGGCGCCATTTCTATACAATGGCATAAACTAGATTAGTTTAAGAATCAAAAATACATAATTCCATACTTGTAAAATACTTAACATAAGTTGAACTATTTATGGATATAATCCATAATCATAAAAAGGTTTTATTTGAGGAAGTATATTCTCATAACCGTTCATAGTGGTTTGTAAAGAAAATGAGAATTATTCTAAGCATATCCCCCGGGAGTGTCGTAACCAAGAGTGCAGCAAGGCCCGTTGTCGTGCACCAGTTCCCGTTCGAGTCTAGCTCAAAGTGGTGTTTTCAGGTTTTACGCCTAGGTACATCTGTGCCAGAGCCGCCTCTACCTGCTCGTATCCAGACAGGGATGTATTTCTCAGAAAACTCACAAAATCTATACAATAACAAAATTCTAGAAATTTATTCTATGCTAATCCTCAAAGACTATCTTTGGGCTATGTGCTCTAATCAGAGTTTATCTAAATCTAGCTTCCAAGGTTAGTACTAAACTACCTCTGATACCAACTGTAACGCCCCGACCCCAGCTACCCAGAGTCGGTGCATTACTTCGTAACATTGTCATGATCACAAAAGATCAAGTGTCGAAAGACCGATTAGTTTAGTAGCCTTGGAAACACTACATACATTTGTAAACGTTACATTACAACATAAAGTGAAAAACTACAATAACAATGTCTCCATAGTCCACATTCATATCCTCTTCGGACAATCCCTGCAGGTCATTCATAAAATACTTCTTCACATCCTGGAAAATATTAAAACATTGAAAGGGGTGAGCTCAGATGCTCAGTAAGGATAACAATATTGTGGAAGCTTTCATAAATAAACATTAACATTTAAGGCAATGTATAACTAAAACAAAATCCTTTTTAAACTTGAACTTCAGTATAATATGGAAAAAATAAAATTTAATAATGCCATTTACTTACTCATATGGATATTCTACTAGTCGAATAATCACATGAAATATCAATAACCACTTTCATAATGAGGGAATGTAGAATGCCAGACATTCTGAAACATTTTGTCAAGGCCTCATCCAAGACGTCTAAAATGATTAAGGCCTCGTCCAAAACCATAAATCAAATTGGGAAAGGGCCTCGGCCAATTCCACGTCTAGTTGTCTCATGAGACCTACCGATGAATCGAGGAGCTATAGCGGGCTCCACCCATCACTTATTAAGTCCAATACATTCCTCATATGAATAGGTTTAAACATATCATAAACCATAACATAATCGTATCACATAAAACATGCACAAAGGAAACATAACATTTCCACATTTCAATCACAAGATATCAATACAACACATTGATATAATAAAAATGCTTTCAAAACCATTTTAAATACCAAAATAAAAGAAAGTTAAAACTTTGTATTTATTTTTCATTAAAAAAATGATGGCTTGTAGAGGAAGCCGAAACTCAAATAATGGTCACGACGGCGGAGAAGTCATTGTCGCCGCATAAGTATGGAGAGAAAAACATTCCCTTTTTGTCGTTTAGTAAAACTCTTCGTATAAAAAAGGTTCCTTTTTAATAAACGTAAAATTCAAAGGGGTTTATACACCGTATAAAAGAAAGTTGTGTATAAAACCAAATATGCCTCAATGAAAGGAGATTCAGACGAAGTCCCATACAAAGATCATTTTTAAAAATAAAATAGATATATTATGTGTATCCACTATAAGTACACACAAATAAAGTACAAATACAAGATATGACATAATAATAAAATGACATAATTTGAATGTAGGAGATTAACCCAAACAATGGAAATTGGGTTAAGAAATTCCCTTACCTCGTGTCTGACTTGACTCAGCCGTTCTTTAACCTCCTAAATAATAAACTAGAGTTAATATATACCTTATTAAGAACCATTTTTAATTTCATTATCCTTTTTATATCACTTATTAAAATTTTATGAACATTATGTAATTATTTAAGTTAATAACGGTCGTTTTGTCGATCTTTGGTACTTGAGTCAACACTGAAACTCTTATAATTACAAGTTGTTTTATGTGGTAGAATATCCAATATCTCCAGAATTATATTCATGATTTAGATGTCATATATATCATATATATCCAGTATATACATTCATTTATAAAATTACGTATCATTTAGAGGTAAGAAATGAAATGCACCGTTCATGGAGACGGTAAGCCGTACGTACGCATGAACGCTACTTTAATTTCTATTTCGTATTTAATGGAATGAAATCATAATTATATAAATTTATAATATAATTCCAGTATAATATAGTGTATAATACCATTTACTCCATCCTTTATACATCCCACATATGGCATTAACGATTCAAATCACTTTGAGGGGGCGGTAGTCCACACTTCCTAAAATGAAATTATCGTGTTTTACCCATAATGGAAATCATAATGTATGACATAAATGAGAAATACAGAAGAATAAGTAAAACATAAATATATTATATATCATATATAAAAATAGTGACATCATAATGGACACCTTTTAAGGTGTTATATGAGTGTTGAACAATCATCGTTTCGTGAGGCAGAAATTCGCCATCCACAGAAACCGTATGTTCTTTAACCATTAGATGTAGGTGTGTGTAAGTGTAGCTAGAATCCTTCTTATAACAACATACTAGTATATTGAGGATACTGGTGTTGTTACAAAAGAAATTAATAAAAAGAGTTTAGGGGGTTGGAGAAGAAAAATAAAACAAAACAACATTAGAAAAGACATCACCTCAAAATCGGGTAACTCTTTTTGATTTGAGCCAAAGTCTTCCTTGGGAAGAGTTCTTCTCAACGTTAGGCTTCTAGGAGTAAGAGGGGGATGTTGGGAGAGTATTTTGGCAGAGTTTGGCCGAGCCAAAAGGCTTTGAAAGTGTGAGTAAGGTGGTAGAGGTGGGGGGATTTCATAAGAGGAGAGGAGGGGCACTCTTGGAAAGTAAGGAAAGTTTACATTATTATACAATGCTTTTTGGATTATAAAGGTCCCACACTTATATAAGTCGAGGATAAGGTGATAAAGGTTCTAAATCTACCAATCCAATAGTCTTTGGACAAGTTTAATCCTTGGATTGTACATTATCTTTTCATTTTATTAAAATCGTTAAATAACGAGGTCATCGCTGCATCATAATGATGTCATAAATAATTTACTTTATTTAATGTCTAAAAATTTTAAAAAATATACTATGATGTAGGAAATCTTTTTAGATTTTTAATGAATATTTATAGTAAAAATTTGGACTTGTGTAACCCCACTTAAAAACTGTTTTAGTAGAACAACTCATGTTTGTGTCAATTTAATTTTAACATTAAATAAATATATATTAATGTCATTTTCCAACCAAAGTGGCTCCATGGGGTCCCCAAGTTGACCCATGGGTTGTCTTGGTCGGCCATGACTCATCCAATAGGATTAGGACATGTTTCAAGCTCATCTCATATTATTAAAACATTATTTATACCTTAAACTACACTAATTACCTCTAATTGCGATTAAGAACTTAAAAGTTACTATTCAACAATCATTGAACAACATTTTACTTCTTAATGAAAACCATGTATGTCGGATTTTTGAAAATCAAATCACAGAATTGGTAATGTTTTATTTAAACGAAAAATCAGTTATTTAACTACCACTTAGTGGTTTCACTATTCATCAAAAATTGAAGTTTTTTAGAACAATGCCAAAATTTCACCCTAAGCTATAATTGATATTTCGAATTTAACAATGATTTCTATTTTACAAAATTACAAACATATAAGTTTCATTAATTAATTTTATAATTAATTCCTGCTGTTGCAACAAATAGCGTGTTTTTAAGAAACAATTTATATTAAAAGATTGGCAATTGTTTATGTCCAATTTCATTGTTAAATTAATTCTAATGACCACCATTGGATAAAATGGTAAAAATATATTCTAATTATACTTTAAAACCACTAAATAGTATAGTTTATCACAATAAATTATTTTGATTAAAAAAGTTGTTTTAAGTATTTTTCACTATTCATAAAAAATTGGAAGTTCTCAGAAAGTTAGAAAAAAATCAACATAGGATAAATACAAATACAAAAATGAAGTCCATTTTAAAATATAAAATTTATATAATTTTAAAAAGTGGTTATTACTGTTCATAACATCTACTTTGATTAGTCGCGATGTTTTAGAACTAGAATTTGCGTACAATGCAAGCTATTGCATTATTGAATGAGAAGTGTATCGTGGAAGCTCGGGGTGTTACACTTCTTTTTATTCTTATAATCTCTCCACTTAGTTAGAAATTTTTCCAGATAGGTCTTTTGCTTCATTAATTTTGGAGGTGTTGATTGGGTTTCCTATATTGTAGATGTTTTTTCCAGGACTTTTGGTTCCTTCATCTTTCCCTTCTACCCACCCTTCTTGGAAGTCTCAGATACATCTGGTTTTTTGGATAAGGATTTAGTCTCACATTCAGAGAAGCAGTAAAATTCATCAGATTTTACATCGAAACCATCCTCCATCCTCCAAAAAGTAACATCACTAAGAAACATGACTTTTTAGGGGTTGAGCATTCAACTAGAATGGATTTTGAATTCTTCTAGGAATAAGACAACGATTTTGGATAGGATTGTTGGATAAATAATGATCTGTGATTTGAGGTTTTATTTTTGAAATTTTAATTCCAAATCATAGGTTTCACTTTTTTAAGTACTACTTGTCTCCCTTTATAGGAATAAAAAATCCGAGAAACCATAAATCTAAAATTTTGATGTTATTAGAGATATCTTTAATCTTCGTAGTTTTCAATACTTTGAGTCTAAGGAACTCTATAGATTTTTCATTATCAAAACATCTTGCCTGATCTGGTAGTTTTTTGGTACAGGAAATGGCTTCTCCTGAGTATGGTATTCCAATGATACTATCTTCCATCCTATTGGAAATAGAATATTTTTTCCATAAATTTTTAATGAGAACATATCTCTCCCTCTTTTATTAAAATAACATAGATATTTCTAGAGCTCGGAATGAAACTATAGATAAACCAGATCTTTTCCTTTCAGTTTTTCTACGTAGAAGCTTTCCCAACCATTTAACTTGATATATATTGAAATGATAGAATCATAATTTTTGATGAACCTATAATAAAATAACCATTATATGTAGATTTTTTGTTCAAACATTTCCTTAGTTGACAAAATATTCTTCTGTGGGGATTCTTCCAAAGACATTTTGATTTGAGCTGATCAAAAATACGGAACGACGCTTAAGTAGAGAGGGAGTGCATCGGCTTGTTAGGCTTCAAATATGATGTGGGAAAACCATTAAGGGGGTTATTATATAGATATTGAGGAAATGGTTCAAATTCATTGATTGATCCAACATTTGAAACTGGATTGATATGATTTGACAATTGAGATGAAATCCGAAGAATGATTTGGATGATTCTGATCTTTTGAGGTTTTAAGATAAAACATTGTATTTAAGGAAAGTGAATCTAAAATATTTTCATAAATCCAGAGAAAAATACCCACATGTAAAATTTGATTACAAAAATTTATGTAAGGAAACTTAACTACCGGTTTTCTAGATAAATTATCAGTAATAAGAAAAAAAAATTCTTGAATAACTTTAGAATACAGAAAATTTTATTAAAGAAATAATATTTTTGAAATTGAGAAATTTTAGATTATGATGATTTTTTATTAAGAATAATTTTTAAGTACAGAAAAAATTTGACTATGAATAATTTAATTAAGAAAACTTTTTAACTACAAATATTTTAAACTACGCACAATTTTAAACTACGAAAACTTTTAACTACTACAAATTTTAACTACCAAGAAAATGTACTCCCCTATTGAAAATGAGTTTCTTAATGTAAGGGGATATGTTTAAAAATATTAATATGGAATATTACCATATGTTTATCATTAATAATATTTGTCTAATGTATTCAAACATATCATATGTCAATGGTTTGGGGAATATATCAGTATGTTGTTCTTTCATTTCGATAAATTAAAGAATGTTATCTACTTTTTGTGAGTGATCCTTAAGAATTTAATTCCTAATATCTATTTGTTTTAAATGAGAGTGATGTGAAATGTTTTTTCTTAGGGTAATTGCACATGTGTTATCACAAAATATCAATGTTTTGGTAAAACTCATGACATAGTTTGTGAGTGTGTTTTCCATCCACAATACTTGAGCACAACAACATATAGCTACAACATATTCAACTTTAGTATTAAAAAATGCTACTGAGTGTTTCTTTTTTGCATATTAAAGAATATAATGAATCTATTACAAAATAATAAGTTCTAGATGTACTTTTCTTATACATTCTAAATTCATCAAAATCAGTATCTGAAAATCTTTTTAAAACTATATCATTTCTAAAAGTATAAAAGAGTCCTAAATCCATGGTTCCATTTAATAGATAAAAAACGTTTTTACTATTTTTAAATAATATTCCATAGGATTGGTTTGAAATCTAGCACATAATTATATTAAAACATTAAATCTGTATGAATGTATTTCATGTATATTAAACATCCTATCATTCCTATAAATTATGGTTGAGCTACAGGTTTCTCAGCTTAATCAACATCAAGAGAATTTGAGGTACCGATTAGAGTACTTATACTTTTAGTGTTTTCTTATCCATAAATTTTAATAATATATTTAATATAATTATGTTGATATATATAAGTTCCTTCTGTTTTTTGAGAAATTTAAAAACCTAGGAAAAATGTTAACTCACCCATCATACTTATTACAAACTCAGATTTCATTAGATTTGAACACAAATTAGTTAAAGATTGATGAGTTGAATGAAATATAATGTCATGATCAAAACATTTAACAATAAAAAAAGCTCATATATTTCTTTCTAAAAAGGGTTGGATCAAAAATTCCCTTAACATAATTGTTTTTCATAAAAATTATTAGAAGTCTATCATACTAGGACCTAGGGGCTTGTTTAATTCCATATAAAGCACTGTTAACTTTGAAAACAAATGCATGATGTTTCATGAATTCAAAACCATGAGGTTGTTCATAAAAACATCATATTGAACATATCCATTAAGGAAAGCACATTTTAAATCGATTTGAAAATGTTAGAAATTAAAGAATGCTGCAAAGGCAAGTAAAATATGAATAGATTCAAGTCTAGAAACTAAGGCAAAAGATTCTTCGTAGTCTATTACTTTTTATTGATGATTTCCTTTAGCAACTAATCTA
Source organism: Viscum album (assembly GCA_963277665.1). NCBI lineage: Eukaryota > Viridiplantae > Streptophyta > Magnoliopsida > Santalales > Viscaceae > Viscum > Viscum album. The sequence continues at coordinate 1,684,406,628 of OY728158.1, forward strand.
GAATTATTTTGTAATTGTGATTCCTTTTTCATCAGTGTTATTTCTGAAGACCCATTATACTCCAATAATAGAAATTTCTTTAGGTCTTCCAAAAAAGGTCTAGAATTTGTTCCTTTAGAATTCATTTATCTCATCTTGTATGGCCTTTATCCAATCATCACGACCTATAGATTCATCAATGATTTTTTGTTCTAATTGGGAAATAAATGCTATATGTTCTAATTCATTTCATTAGGATGTTCTTGTCATTATAGTTTGATTTACAACACCAATGACACTATCACTAGGATGATTTCTAAGAAACAACTGATTTCAGTATTATAAGACATGTTAATCAACATATGGTAGGAAATCATCTGAGGTAAATGCTTATGAAATTTTTTCTTGAACATTTTCCTTATCATAAGGGTCTTTTATCAATGGTTGATAATAAATTTTATGAAAGTACTTCTAAGTATGTAGTTTTAGGTTGTTTACGAATAAAAGTATATGTTCATTTAAATTTTACACGCACTATTTCTTCAATCATACTATTATTTTTATTATATACTCTATAATCCTTTGAAGTTTCTGAGTAGCATAGTAAAATTCCTTCAATAGATTTTCTGGAAAATTTATGTAAATTATCTTTACTATTCATAATGAATATTTTGTAACCAAATACCTTGAAGTATGAATGTCATGATTTTCTACCATTCCACAATTTGTAAGGGGTTTTGTAATAAAAATGTCAAATAAAAACATTATTTATAGTATAAAAAGTATTACATATATCATTAACCCAAAAGTGTTTATCTATATAATATTAACTCAACATGGTTCTAGTTATCTCATGAAGAAACCAATTTTTTCTTTCAACACCACCATTCTATTGAGGAGTTCTTCGAGCTAAGAAGTTATGAGTAATGCATTTTTTACTATAGAATGTTTCAAAATATGAATTTTGAAATTATCCTCCATGATTACTATGAATAGTTATGAATGGATGTTTTTTCTCACTTTTAACTTGGGATATAAAAATTTTAAAATAAGAAAAAGTTTCATACTTCGTTGTTTGAAAATAGACCCATATAAATGTAGTGTAATCAGCAAGTAAGACAAATACATAATATTTTCTTTCAATATGTCTTGTTTTTGTTGGAACCAAAAGATCCATATGCACTAACTATAATACATTAGAAGTTGATACTTAAACAATTTCTTTAAAACATTATTTATGTTTCTTTCCAAATTAACAAGAATCACAAACTTTTGATGAATCGAATCTATGATTCGGTAGATCCTTAACTAGTCTTTTTTTATATTTTACAAATTTTCCTAAGGTTACAGTGTCCTATACTATTATGTGATAACCCAGATTGTTCTTCCATTGCACTAAGGCTTGGTTGATCTGGGAATCTAAGATCATCTTTGTTTAGTGTATATACATTCACTTGACTTTAGTCTTAATGAATAAATTCTTCCTTGGAATTGTGTACTGAGAATTTATTATTACAAAAATTCTTAAGGTAACCTTCATCACATAATTGAAATTTGTTAATGAGGTTGTTCTTTGGACAATTAATATATAAAGCCTTTGAAATTATAGTTTTTTCAAGAAGAATAATGTTACCTATAGCAGTAATTTCTCCCTTATAATTATCTCCGAAAGTTACTTTTCCTCCAATCATCTTAATAATTTTTTCAAATAAATTTTTGTCACTGGTCATGTGTCGATAACATCCACTATCCATGTATAATGTCTTTCTGTTGGTAAATTGTTTGTTTTATTGAAAATAAAAGTGTTAGACTTTCATAATCCAAACATTCATGGATCCAAAATTTTATGAATGAAAAATTTTAGGTATCTATATTTTCATAGAAAAATAAGATTTATGAAAACCTAAAGATTAATAATTTTTTAATGAAAAATTTTTCTCTCAATTTCCACCACATTATCATTTAGTAAAAAATTGATCACTTTGGGTAACAATGTAGTTATTACTAAAAACTAGTTTTGAATGTGTATTACCCAATCTAGAACTATTTTTTAATAGTCGAATTTTTTAGTACGTCTTTTCAAAAGTTTTCATACCTAGGGTAAAATTTGATATGCATTTCCCTATGGAAAATAATATTGACTTTATTGTAAGAACTAGACTTTTATCCACAAAAACATTAGTTTTAGCACTATATATAGCTTTTAAATTATTATTCTTTTAAATTAAAATTTTATGATCCTTAGAATGTTTATCATTTTCAGAATTTACTTCCTCAAGATTTTTGGAAGTACTATTAAAATCAAGATATTTCTTATCAATATCTTTAGAAAGATCTGATACTTCTTTTCTTAAAATAGAAAATCTATAATTTTCTTTATCAATGTTATTCATTAGTTTATAATCTTCATTCTCATGATTTTTTAAAAACCAAGGCACTAATTCATAAGTAGGTAATGTATTATCTTCTGATGAGGAGGACTCTTTATATAAAGATTCAAAGTATTTATCAACAATATGTATTTTCTTCCAAGATAAATTAGTAATAGATTCAGGATTGTGTACCATGGATATTAGATATTGATTTTCAATGGGTAGTTTGGCTAGTAGATCATGATTCTTCTGTTCAAAAGATGTATACTCTGAGGTACATCAGATGAGTCACTGCCACTAGCACTCCAGGTGTCATTAGCATTCAAAAATTTCATAACATTAGTGTTTTATTACTTCTTTATATTCCACATATAATGATTTTCCTTTCAATCCCTTTTCTTAAGCATTGGAAAATCTGGCCTTTAATGCCCTGCTATTTTTCATTCATAACAACTGAGTTCCATGTATTTCTTGCATTTATTTCTTACTTCTTATATATATATTGAAAGTCGTTATTTCCAACTATTATGTTCATCCTTTGAGCATTATTAGCAAGCTCATTCTATGAATGGTCACTTTCACTGGATTCAGATAGAACAATGACTTTCTTAGACATTGATGTTGTAATTGATTCAAGAGTCTTGTATTTTGTAGTAGTAATGGATATACATCCTTTACCATTCATCTTGTTATTCATATCAACATCTCTTTTCATTCTTGTCTCATTTGATGAATATTTCCAAAAATCTCATCAAGATTAATTTGAGATATATTCTTATTATCATTAGTATTTTTTATTTTGGATTCCCACCCATTAGGAATAATATCAATTATCATTTCTACAATATAATCATCATAAAAACCTTTCTCTCCCATAGATTATAAACTATGGAAAATGGTCATAAATCTTTGTTTCACATTTCAAACGGGTTCCCCATAAAGAAAAATAAATCCATTATATTCTACTCTAGGCATAGCTCTTCTAGTATCTATAATTTATCATGTCCCAAAATGTGTAACATCCAATTTTATCTTGATATAATAATTAGCTTCATAATAATAAAATTGACTCTATATATTCCTATTCATAGAACACAACACAGTATTGTGTACCTTATAATTTAGTTGCTATTCTGACCTATCTTTGTTGGTGAATTTTTTGACATCCTTGTAATGAATTTCTTAATCCCTAGTAAGCATTAAAATATTTTAAATGCCATTATTAATATCAAATGTCTTCATATGATCTCTCTAGTAGTCATAATCATTACCATAAAAATTTGGTTGTATCGTAGGATTTATATTGTCAATACATCCTACATTTTTCCATCCATTCAATATGAAAAATACCTTTCCAGAAAACAAGTTAATAGGAGGAAAATTTAAACGAAGAAAAAAAATTTCTAAGAAAACCTTTTGCATGAAATGTTATGAATGAAAATTTTGAACAAAGAAAACTTGAGCTATTAATCATATATGTGAATATAAATATTTCACATTCCTCCTATGATACCAATCGTAGGATTTAAATAATGACGTAGAAGCTCAATTACATGAGAGGGTTAAATGTATGTTTAAAAATGTTCTTTTTTAACCATAAGGAAAACTGTGTTTAACAATGACGAACTCTATAAATTCAAAAAAAAACTCTTATAGTTCTGCTATACAAACATGCATTGTTCTGTAAATATTATTCTAGATATATGTCTTAAGGAAAGATACAAGGAAAATATTCTACTTTAAACCATATATGATCTATCTTATCAGAGTATATAAAAGTATATGAAAGCATAAGAATGTTATAAATTCATCCTTTATCAACATACAATCGAAATAAACTTGAAACAAAACATGTATCAAGTATGAAATCTTTTAACACAAAGAGTAGGGTATCCAACAACCTTGGAAAAATGGTACCTAGATTTATACTTTCAAGAATGTATTTCTTACCCGTATCAGGGTAATCCCTCAATAAGAATATCGAAACATAACTTTCTATCCTTACAAGACCCCAATCTTTAATGTAGTCTGCACCTCTCCCTTCTTATGCCCAGAAGTCCTTGAACTGTAAGGTAGTCTGCACCTGTGTCTTCCTATCCCCGGAAGCCCTCAATTTTACTCAACAACAATTGAAGTCTCATGAAGTATGTGAAAAAAGATTATCAGTACGCACAAGGAATGAGAGAATATCTCTTTAGAAATCACTTTAGAAGTATGAAATCTCTAGAGTGATCAACAGATAATTTTATATCATGATCTCATTCATATGAACTCATAGTTATATAGACTTCTACAATGTTTATCTCTCTCTTACAATTGACATATTTTTTATTGAATCTCAGAGGGACCTATACATGTGTCACTCAAATAATGGTAAATTAAAAACAGATTGTGTGACATAGTTTCATTACAAGAAAAATGAAAAATTAATTACTTAAGAAAATATCTTTTTCAGGGTCTATGGAAAATTGGTATTCAGAATCTAACCAAATAAACAATCAATTTTTATAAGACAAAGATAATAGAAATCTATTTTACAAAGATTTCGGAATCTGAATACAATTGATTTCAGAGTTAGAATTCCAATGAATTCAGAATCTAAATTCTGAGGAATTCATAGACTGAATTATAAGGAATATGAATTCTGAATTCTGATGAATTCAAAGTCTGAATTTTGATAAATTAGGAGTCTGAATTTTAGAAAATTTGGTGTCTGGATTTCAATGAATTCAGAACCTAAATTTTAGATAATTATGAATTTAAATTCTGAGAAATTTGGAGACTCAATTATGAGGAATTCAGAGTTTGAATTTCAGAGATTTCAGAATCTCAATTTTAGATAATTATGAGTTCATATTTCAGAGAATTCGGAAGCTGAATTTCAGAGATTTCAAGGTCTGAATTCTATGTAATTTAGAGTTTGAATTCTGAGAAATTTGGAGTCTCTATTCTAAGGAATTAATAGTATTAATATCATAGAATTCAGAATATGAAAATAGAATAATCTATATACAAGGATTTATAGGATTCCGCGGTTTTATATGTGAAACCAAAATTTTTTCCATAGTAATTAAATGAGTTATATTTAGAGAGACTGTAAAATGAAAATGAATTCATTGGTAAGGATAAAAATTTCCTTAGAAAATGGAAAAGATTCCTTATGATAATAATCCTTATGTAAAATATAATTTTCATTAAGGTAAAGTGTTAGTGATTTTAAAAACACAGAGATATGTAAAATTCTTAAAGAATCTTTATTGATTCGACACATGTTTGGGTCGAGTGTTAATAGGTGCAGGGGTCAGAGAGGGTTCTATTTTTAGTCATCAAAGGCTATGTGTAATATCCCAAGTAAAGAATGAATAATAGATATTTTATCTATGTCTATTATTGAATTATATTGTGTTTTAGAGGCTTAAAATGAAAATAAATCCAATCTTAAGCATGATATACACTAATATTTTTAAATGATTGTTTTACTACCTTTGATGGAAAAACATTTTTGAATCTAACTTTTTACAATTTTATAAACTATGTTTGTCAAAATAAACTTATTCTTAATTATTGGGACATCAAAATTTACTTTGTGTGAATTTTTGGTATTTTTCTGACAATGATCATTTTTTAATGAATAGTGAAAAATACTGCATGTTACATCAAAACTACATTTTAATCTAATTTATTTATATGATTATATTATCATTGGAATTGGTTTTGAAGTTAAATTAGAATATTTTTTTACTATTTAATCCAATGGTGGTCATTGGAATCAATTTCACTTTGAAATTGGACTTAAAATGGTGTCAATCTTTTGATACTTATTGTTTCATAAAAACACGCTATTAGTCATAACAGCGGGAATTAATTATTAAATAAATTAATGTGACATATATGTTTTGAATTTTTTAAAATACACTTCATTTTTAAATTCGGAATATCAAATATAGCTTAGGGTGAATTTTTGGTAATTTTCTGAAAAACTTCAATTTTTGATGAATAGTGAAACCACTAGGTGGTAGGTAAAGAAACTGATTTTTCGTTTAAATGAAACATTGCCACTTTTGTGTTCTGAATTTCAAAAAACGGACATACATGGTTGTCATTAAGAAGTAATATGTGGTTCAATGATATTAAAATAATTTTTTGGTGAATAGTAACTTATTAAGTTTTTAATCGCGATTAGTGGTAATTAGGGTAGTTTAAGGTAAAAATAATGCTTTAATAATATGAAATGACCTAGACACATGTCCTAACCTTATTGGATGTGTCATGGCCGACCAAGAAAAGCCATGGATCAACTTGGGGACCCCATTGAGCCACTTTGGTTGGGAAATGACATAAATAACTTTATATTTAATGTTAAAGTAAAAATGAAACAAACATGAGTTTTTTTACGAAAACAATTTTTATATGGGGTTATACAAGTCAGATTTTTGAATATAAATATTCATTGGGAATATAACAGTATTTCATACATCATATTAGTTTTTTTATAATTTTTTGACATTAAATAAATAAATGTATTTATGACATCATGATGATGCAACGATGACCTCAATATTTAACGATTTAAATAAAATGGAATGATAATGTAAAATCTATGACCTACACATGAAAAAAACCTATTGGATGAGTGGATTTAGAACCCTTATCACCTTATCCTCTAATTATGTCAATGTGGGACCGTTTGAATCCGAAACTCATTTTAAAATAAAGTAACTTATATTTACTTTCCAAGAGTGCCCCTCCTCTCCTCTTATAAAAGGCCCCCACCTCTACCTAATTTCACACACTCGTCAAGCCTTTTGCTCGGCCATACCCTACCCATTTACTCTCTCCACATCCCTTTCCTCATCCTAGAGGATTCCCTTTGGGCATAATCCTTTTAAAGGAAGCCTTTAGGCTCAAATCAAAAGTAGTTACACTTTTAAAGGTAATTCATTCTCTCATGTTCATTTGTTTTATTTTGCTTCTCCAACCCCCCAAACTCTTTTTATTTACTTCTTCTGTAACAACACCAGTATCTTCAATATACTAGGATGTTGTTATAAGATTTATTCGAGCTACACTCTCACACAACTACATCAAATGGTTAAAGAACATACGGTTTCTGTGGATGGCAAAATTCTGCCTCCCAAAACGATGATTGTTCAATACTCATTTAACGCCTTCAAAGGTGGCCATTATGATGTCACTATTTTTATATATGATATATAATATGTTTATTCTTTCCTTAAGCTTATATATTTTTCCTTTATGGCATACCATTATTGTTTCCATTATGGGTAAACACGATATCTTCATTTTAGGAAGTGCGGACTACCGCCCCCTGAAAGTGATTTGATTCATTAATACCATATGTGGGATGTGTAAAGGATAAAGTTAATGATATTATATATGTTATTCTACTTTAATTATAATATACTCTTATATAATTATGATTCCATTCCAGAAAATACGAAATAGAAATGGAAGTAGCGTTCATGCGTACGTACGGCTTACCGTCTCCATGAACGGTGCATTTCATTTCTTACCTCTAAATGTGATGTAATATTATAAATACATGTATAAGCTGAATATATATGATATATATGTAATCCAAATCATTAATATCATTCTGGATATAACTATCCTTTGACCAAATTAACAACATGTATGTGTAAGAAGTCTATTTTTGACTTAAGAACCAAATACCGACAAAATGAACATTAATAACTTAAATGATTACATGATGTTCATAACATGGTATAAATGGAATAATGAAATTGAAAAAGGTTCTTAAGAAAGTAGAGATTAACTCAAGTTTATTATTCAGGATATTAAAGAATGGTCGGGTCAAGTCGTAAACGATGTATGGGACTTCGTCTGAATCTCCTTTTATTGAGGCATATTTTATTTTATACAAATCATTATTTTATACGGTGTATAAACCCCTTTGAATTTTACGTTTATCCAAAAGGAATCTTTTTTTATACGAAGCGTTTTACAAAATGACAAAAGGCAATGTTTTTGTCGTACGTATGCGGCGACAATGACTTCTTCGCCGCCGTGATCATTATTTGGGTTTCGGCTTCCTCTACAAGCCATACCTTCTTTTTAAAAGAAAAATAAATACCATGTTTTACCTTTCGTTTATTTTGTTATTGAAGATGGTTTTCATAATATTTTTATATCAATGTGTGGTATTGATATCTTGTGATTTAATGGTGGAAATTGTATCATTCCTTTATGCATGTTTTATGGGATACGATTATGTTGAGGTTCTTGGGCATTATTATGAAGACGGGTGGTTCTGTGATAAACTAAGGGCGGGTGAGCCCGATATATCTCTCCAATGCATTGGGTAACGCGAAGGAGTGAAACGTTAAGGTTTCTCCGAACAGATTTAGGGAATATACTGTGATGGGTATTCCAAACGTAACCAAGAGGGTTACTCCCTATGTAAGAATGTTATGAATGCCTCAAGTTACCTTTATGTCTTATGATTTCTATGATTTATTCATGATTTGATGAGGTATGTTAAAGTGATTATGTTTTATGGGTAAAGTGTGATTTCATTCTTATGTATATATGTACCCATGTTTCCTTTCCATATTTTTAAATCCATTACTGAGATTTTTATGATCATCCCAAGTTTTTTTAAATGTTTTTCACAGGTTAAGGGAAAGGTACATGATATGATGATAGTGTCAAGGAAGTGTCAAGAAAGAATCCATGTTTTATTTTAAATATGTTTCCTTTAATGGGAATGATGAATACTATCTTTATGTATCCACTTTGTTTATATGTGGAATGTAATGCATGTTTTATGATCTAATTCTCTAAAACTCTAAACCCGAAAAGATCCTCAATGTGTAATCTTGTAATAACTCAAGATTAAGTAAGGTTTAACGCATGGGGCCTTATAGTTGGTATCAAAGTTTGGTTTAGATAACTTTATGAGTTAGAATTTTATTAAATGATTATCCAAAAATATTTTTTTATGGTCAAATTGAAGTGATATAGTATTTGAAGATTACCATGTGGCTTCATCTAAGACATGTTTGTTCAGAATGGTTTTCCGCAGAGGGAACAAGGAAGCAGTTCTAGGAAGGCATACATAAGGAAATAACCTTCCGAATCAGCATCCCGAGATGGTCGGAATTGGAACTGAATAGTTTGTTGCAGTGATGGAATGGTTGACATAGGCTATAAATGGTGGTGGTATCCATGCACGAGATCATCCAGATCAACCGCAGAGGAACATGTCAGTGGTGGAACATTTCATGAGGCAACATCCCCCATCATTCAGAGGATCATCTGACCCTGTGTTAGCTATAGGGTGGATTAAATCACTGTAGAAGATTTTCGATGTCATGGGGTGTTCATACAATCAAAAGGTTAGTCTTGCTATTTATCGTTTGGAGGGTGAAGCAGATCAGTGGTGGTCGATGGTTAAAAATATCAGGGACGCTGATGAGATTGATGCTCTCGACTGGGATGAATTCAAAGGTATGTTTCTTGAGAAGTATTTTCCTAAGGCTGTTCGACTTAGGATGGAAAAGTAATTCTTGGAATTGAGGCAAGAGGAAGACTCAGTGGCTACCTATGAAGAAAGGTTCACTCGATTGGAAAGGTATGCTCTAAATTTTATCCGAGACCTTGATAGTAAAATCAATCATTTTTACTCAGGATTAAAGCCAAAATATCGAAGGGCATTAGCTTCTCGTGATTTTAAAAGTTATGAAAAGCTTGTTTGATGTGCTGAGAAGGTGGAAATGGAGTTTTTCGATGACCAACTGTTATATAACAACCAACAGAAGAAGAGACCGAGGTGGTAAGAGAAAGGTAAGAATTCTTCAAAAATGTCTGATGGTAAGAAAACTATGTTTCCAGTTTTTGATAAAGGTGGAAAAAGGCATGCTGGGGAATATCTTCTGAATTTTGGAAAGTGCTACCGATGTGGTAAGATGGGACATAAGGATCGTGATTGCACTAAAAAGGATCAAGGTGAAGGTAAAACCAAATTTTATTTATAGTTAGTGAAATGTTATAAGTGCAATGAGATGGGTCAATATGCAAACGAGTGTCCGACAAAGAGCTTGAGTTATGGGAAGCAGTTAGACTACAAGCAGAAAGGGGTGGTGAAATCTTTTTCAACTACTTCGGCAGACGTCGGGACATCAAATGAAGTTGTATCAGGTACTTTGTTTGTTTTTTCAGATTATGCCAGTGTGTTGTTTGATTCGGGGTCTACACATTCTTTCATCCATGAAAACTTTTATAGTAAAATGGGAATACCATCTCAAGAAATGAATCCTGAACTTGTGGTAAAAACACATGGGGGAAATGTTGAGGAAAAAAGAATTTATAAGAATCTTCTTATCCTTATCTGTGGAAAGAACCTACTTGCAAACCTTATTGTTCTACCTCTAGTAGAGTTTGATGTTATCCTGGGTATGGATTGTCTCTCTATTTACCATGATAAGATTGACTGTAGAGCTAAAGAAGTTTCTTTTAAGAAAGACTTTCAGTTTTTGTACAAGAATGAACCCTTACTGTTGATAACTTATCAAGAGGCCGAGAAACTTGTAAAAGATGGAAATGATTGTTACCTTGCACACATCGTTGAAAATAAAGGAACTGTTTAGATTAATGATGTGCCAGTGGTAAATGAGTATCCTTATGTTTTTCCTGATGAGTTTCCTGGAATAATACTAGATCGGGAAGTTGAGTTTACTTTTGACTTAGTTCTTGATGCTAAGCCAATTTCAAAACCTCCTTATCGAATGGCTCAAATTGAACTTTTAGGGTTGAAGATGAAATTGAAAGATTTATTAGAGAAAGGTTTCATTCGACCTAGCACATCACCATGGGGTGCTCCTGTTTTATTTGTTAAAAAGAAAGATTGTTCTATGAGACTTTGCATTGATCATAGAGCCTTGAATAATATCACTTTTATGAACAAATATCCTTTGCCTCATATCGATGATTTGTTTGATCAGGTCCAATGAGCTCAGTTTTTTACAAAGATTGACTTGAGATCGGGGTACCATCAGTTGAAGGTAAAGGAGGCAGATATTCCGAAGACCGCGTTCCGTATGAGATATGTCCATTATGAACTTGTAGTAATGCCTTTTGGGCTAACCAATTCACCTGCTGTATTCATGGACTTAATGAATAGAATTTTCCATGAGTTCATGGATAAGTTTGTGGTGGTTTTAATTGATGATATTTTGTTGTTTTCTAAAATTAAAGAGGATCATTAAAGACATTTAAGGATTATCTTGCAAACCTTAAAAGAAAATAAACTGTATGGAAAATTCAGCAAGTGTGAGTTTTGGTTTCAAAAAATTTCTTTCCTTGGTCATATTGTTTCTAAAGATGGAATAACTGTTGATCCTGCAAAAACAAAAGTTGTGGAAGAATGGTCAAGACCCACAAATGTAACCGAGATTCGTAGCTTCCATGGTTTGGCAGTCTATTAACGAAGGTTTGTTAGAAATTTTTCACGATTATCTATTCCAATGACTAAGCTAACTCGGAAGGGTGTTAAGTTTATCTGGACAAAAGAATGTGATGATTGTTTTCAGGAATTGAAAAGAAGATTGGTGAATGATCCAGTATTGGCACTACCTTCCAGGAATGGTGAGTTTGTTATATACAGTGATGCTTCATTGAAAGGACTTGGTTGCATCCTAATACAGAATGATCAGGTAATTGCTTATGCTTCACGACAGTTGAATACTCATGAGGTAAATTACCCTACACATGATTTGGATTTTAGCTGTTGTTGTTTTTTCTTTAAAAATTTGGAGGCATCATTTGTATGGAGTAAAGTGTGAAATATATACCGATCACAAAAGTTTAAATTATATATTCACTCAGAAAGATTTAATCATGAGATAGAGGAGATGGCTGTAATTAATCAAGGATTATGATTGTACAATTCATTACCATCCGGGAAAAGAAAATAAAGTGGCTGATGCTTTGAGTCGAAAAAGTAATGCTTTATTAGCAATGTTGCGTTTGGAATGTGATCCTTTGGTTAAGGATTTGATGAACTTTGGCATAGAAGTTGTTGGTGCAATAATTCCTTCTATTTTGTTTCAGGTATCAGTGAGATCTTCTCTATCAGGCAGAATCAAGCAAGCACAGAAGCAAGACAGTGAGTTGCAGAAAAAGGGAGAGCTTGTTCAGAAAGGTAAGTTGCCCGAATTCAAAATTGATAATGATAGTGTTTTGAGATTTGGGAAGAGATTGTGTGTGCCTTGTGATTCAAAGTTGAAGAGATATTTGTTATGTGAAGCTCATAGTTCTACGTTTTCAGTTCATCCGGGCAGTACTAAGATGTATAGAGATCTGCGGGAGTATTACTGGTTGGATGGAATGAAAAGAGATATTGCTGATTTTACTGTGAAGTGTTTGACTTGTCAACAGGTTAAAGCAGAGTGGCAGTTACCAAAAGGGATGCTTCGACCTTTTCCAGTGCCCTAGTGGAAATGGGAGAATATATCCATGGACTTTTTTGTGGGATTACCGAAAACATCTCGAGGTAATAATGCAATCTGGGTTATCGTTGATCGCTTGACCAAATCTGCTCATTTCCTTGCTATACGAGACACTTTCTCTCTTGATCAACTTTACTATTTTTATCTTAAAGAGATAGTTAGGTTACTTGGAGTTCCTCTCTCCATTGTATTGGATCGTGATCCCAGGTTTACTTCTAACTTTTTGAAAGGGCTTCAGAATTCGTTGGGTACTGAATAAAATTTTAGTACTGCTTTTCATCCTCAATCAGATGCGCAGTCAGAACGAACAATTCATACCTTGGAGGATATTCTATGAGCTTGTTTGATGGATTGTCAGGGAAGTTGGGACCAACATCTTTCTTTGGTTGAATTTTCATATAATAACAGTTTTCATTCCAGTATACAGATGGCACCATTTCAGGCATTATATGGGAAGCGGTGTCGAACTCCATCTTTCTGGGATGAAGTGGGTGAAAAGAAGTTTATGGGACCAGAATTGGTAGAAGAGTTGGCAGAAAAAGTTCAGCTGATACAGAAGCACATGAGAACAGCTTAGAGCAGGCAGAAGAGTTATGCGGATAACCGGAGGAAGGATCTATCTTTCGAGGTAGGTGATCATGTTTTTCTCAAGGTTTCTCCTTGGAAAAGTGTGATGAGATTTGGTAGGAAAGGAAAGATTAGTCCAAGGTTCATTGGACCATATAAAATTCTGGAGAGAGTTGGATCAGTTGCTTACCAATTTTCTTTACCTCCGAGTTTATCTCAGGTACACAATGTTTTTCACGTTTCGATGTTGAGAAATTATATGCCAAATCCATCTCATGTTTCGATGTTGAAAAAGTATATGCCAAATCCATCACATGGAGAAAGTGTTACGGAATAAGGTGATTAATCAGGTAAAGGTTTTGTGGAAAAACCACATGATGGAAGAGGCATCATGGGAATCTGAAAATGCAATGAGGGATAAGTACCCCCATTCATTCGATAAGTAAATAAATTGCAGGGACGCAATTTTCTAAAGGGGGGAAGGATGTAACATCCCAATTAAGTAATGAATAATAGATATTTTATCTATTTCTATTAATGAATTAGATTATTTTTTAGAGGCTTAAAATGAAAATAAATCCAATCTTAAGCATGAAATACACTAATATTTTTAAAAGATTGTTTTACTGCCTTTGATGGAAAAACATTTTTGAATCTATATTTTGAAAATTTTATAAACTATGTTTGACAAAATAAACTTATTCTTTATGATTGGGACACAAAATTTACTTTGTGTGGATTTTTGGTATTTTTCTGACAATGTTCATTTCTTAAGGAATAGTGAAAAATACTGCATTTTACATCAAAACTGCTTTTTAATCTAATTTATTTATATGATTAGATTATCATTTGAATTGGTTTTGAAGTGAAATTAGAATATATTTTTACCATTTAATCCAATTGTGGTCATTGGAATCAATTTCACTTTGAAATTGGACTTAAACTGGTGTCAATATTTTGATACTTATTGTTTCATAAAAACACGCTATTTTTCATAACAGCGGGAATTAATTATTAAATTAATTAATGTGACTTATATGGTTTGAATTTTTTAAAATAGACTTCATTTCTGAATTCGGAATATCAAATATAGCTTAGGGTGAATTTTTGGTAATTCTCTGAAAAACTTCAATTTTTGATGAATAGTGAAACCACTAAGTGGTAGTTAAAGAAACTGATTTTTCATTTAAATGAAACTTTGCCACTTTTGTGTTCTGAATTTCAAAAATCCAACATATATGGTTGTCATTAAGAAGTAAAATGTGGTTCAATGAGATTAAAATAATTTTTTGGTGAATAGTAACTTATTAAGTTTTTAATCGCGATTAGTGGTAATTAGGGTAGTTTAAGGTAAAATATAATGCTTTAATAATATTAAATGACCTAGACACATGTCCTAACCTTATTTTATGTGTCATGGACGACCCAGAAAAGCCATGGGTCAACTTGGGGACCCCATGGAGCCACTTTGGTTGGGAAATGACATAAATAACTTTTTATTTAATGTTAAAGTAAAAATGACACAAACATGAGTTATTTTACAAAAACAATTTTTATATGGGGTTATACAAGTAAGATTTTTGACTATAAATATTCATTGGTAAGATAAAAATATTTCCTACATCATAGTAGTTTTTTTATAATTTTTTGACATTAAATAAATAAATTTATTTATGACATCATGATGATGCAGCGATGACCTCATTATTTAACGATTTAAATAAAATGGAATGATAATGTAAAATCTATGACCTACCCATGTCCAAAACCTATTGGATGAGTGGATTAATAAACCTTATCACCTTATCCTATAATTATG
Organism: Viscum album; assembly: GCA_963277665.1. Lineage (NCBI taxonomy): Eukaryota > Viridiplantae > Streptophyta > Magnoliopsida > Santalales > Viscaceae > Viscum > Viscum album. The sequence goes on from OY728158.1 coordinate 1,684,421,855, forward strand.
TCAATTTGGGACCTTTTGAATCCGAAACGCATTTTAAAATAAAGTAACTTATATTTACTTTCCAAGAGTGCCCCTCCTCTCCTCTTATAAAAGGCCCCCACCTCTACCTCATTTCACACACTCCTCAAGCCTTTGTCTAGGCCATCCCCTTCCCATTTACTCTCTCCACATCCCTCTCCTCATCCTAGAGGATTCCTTTTGGGTATAATCCTTTCAAAGGAAGCCTTTAGGCTCAAATCAAAAGGAGTTACACTTTTAAAGGTAATTCATTCTCTCATGTTCATTTGTTTTATTTTGCTTCTCCAACCCCCTAAACTCTTTTTATTTATTTCTTTTGTAACAACACCAGTATATTCAATATACTAAGATGTTGTTATAAGATTTATTCGAGCTACACTCTCACACAACTAAATCAAATGGTTAAAGAACATACGGTTTCCGTGGATGGCGAAATTCTGCCTCCCGAAACGATGATTGTTCAATACTCATTTAACACCTTCAAAGGTGGCCATTATGATGTCACTATTTTTATATATGATATATAATATGTTTATTATTTCCTTAATCTTCTGTATTTTTCATTTATGGCATACCATTATTGATTCCATTATGGGTAAACACGATATCTTCATTTTAGGAAGTGCGGACTACCGCCCCCTGAAAGTGATTTGATTTGTTAATACCATATGTGGGATGTGTAATGGATAAAGTTAATGATATTATATATGTTATTATACTTGAATTATAATATACTCTTATATCATTATGATTCCATTCCCGAAAATATGAAATAGATATGGAAGTAGCGTTCATGCCTACGTACAGCTTACCGTCTCCATGAACGGTGCATTTCATTTCTTACCTCTAAATGTGATGTAATATTATAAATAAATGTATATTCTGAATATATATGATATATATTTATTCCAAATCATTAATATCATTCTGGATATAACGAACCTTTGACCAAATTAACAACATGTAAGTGTAAGAAGTCTATTTTTGACTTAAGAACCAAATACCGACAAAATGAACATTATTATCTTAAATGAATACATGATGTTCATAACATGGTATAAAATGAATAATGAACATGAAAAAGGTTCTTAAGCAAGTAGAGATTAAATCAAGTTTATTATTCAGGAGATTAAAGAACGGTCGGGTCAAGTCGGATATGAGGTATGGGACTTCGTCTCAATCTCCTTTTATTGAGGCATATTTTATTTTATACACAACTTTCTTTTATACGGTGTATAAACCCATTTGACTTTTACATTAATCCAAAAGGAATCTTTTTTTATACGAAGCATTTTACAAAACGAAAAAAGGGATTGTTTTTTCCGTACGTATGCGGCAACAACAACTTCTCTGCCGCCGTGACCATTATTTGGGTTTCGGCTTCCTCTACAAGCCATACCTTCTTTTAAAAAGAAAAATAAATACAATGTTTTACTTTTATTTTATTTTGGTATTGAAGATGGTTTTCATAATATTTTTATATCAATGTGTGTTATTGATATCATGTGATTGAATGGTGGAAATTGTATGTTTCCTTTATGCATGTTTTATGGGATACGATTATGTTGAGGTTCTTGGGCATTATTATGAAGATGGGTGGTTCTATGATAAAATAAGGGCGGGTGAGCCCGATATAGCTCTCCAATGCATTGGGTAACGTGAAGGAGTGAAACGTTAAGGTTTCCCCGAAGAGATTTAGGGAATATACTGTGATGGGTATTCCAAACATAACCAAGAGGGTTACTCCCTACATAAGAATGTTATGAATGCCTCAAGTTACCTTTATGTCTTATGATTTCTATGATTTATTCATGATTTGATGAGGTATGTTAATGTGATTATGTTTTATGGGTAAAGTATGATTTTATTCTTATGTATATATGTACCCATGTTTCCTTTCAAATTTTTATATCCCTTAGTGAGCTTTTTATGCTTATCCCATGTTTTTTTGAAATGTTTTTCACAGTTCAAGGGAAAGGTACATGATATGATGATAGTGTCAAGGAAGTGTCAAGAAAGAATCCATGTTTTATTTTAAATATGTTTCCTTTGATGGGTATGAAGAATACTATCTTTATGTATCCACATTGTTTATATGTGGATTTTAATGCAAGTTTTATGATCTAATTCTCTAAAACTCTAAACGCGAAAAGATCTTCAATGTGTAATCTTGTAATAACTCAAGATTAAGTAAGGTTTAAGGTGTGGGGCCTTATACTATGTTTGTGTAGTGAGTTTTTTTGGGTAAATATTAAGGTTTTAATCCAGGAATAAATATGTTTTTTATACCTATTTGGGATTCATAGTTATACAAGGACTTAGTGTATAGACAATCCTTGAACATATAATCATTATGGGAAGTCATTCCATCTGAAATGTTATTATGATAATATTTCCCGTGAGAAAAGTACGATCCAAATTCACCAATGGGTCTGAGGTTCCTATTTATTCATCCAGGGGGGATGGATCTCACCCTCGGGATAAGGTAGATGTCCAATTGGTTATGTCTATATGAATTTATGAATAAGATTGTGTGTTATAATAATCTAAAGAAATTAGACCTACTATTATAGGAATGTTGTTTATATAACCATCAGTGTTTCTATATTTGTTTGATTCATGTGTTACTCATTTTTTTATATCATCAAACATAGTTGAAATATCATCCTAACATTTGAATTTTAGGTCATTCTTGTTGGTTCATTCCATACCATTGGGAAGGACTTATAAATAGGGCTTTAGGTTCCCCATGTGTCGGGGGTTGATAGGTGACTTTTATATTGTTTGGGACTAAATAGTTTTTTATCATGACATATTTCACATTATTATCGTCATGGATATGATGACTATCGTGAAAGAAGATATTCGATATTATCATATTTGGTTACAGTTATTTGCTTCTTCTGGGTTCAACCATGTTTTCTTAAGAATGTGGGACTCTATATCAACAAGATAAGGGGATGTTTTCCTTGTTTCTATATAATATCGTTCTATTTATCTGAAATGTTTCAGGATGTAGTAGACCCTTTCTTATGTGGTCAACTACCCTCTTTTTTGGGCCGGTAGCCTGAGGTATTCCAAGATGATTTCTCTAGTTTACTAACACAATCATAGGTTGATTATAATATTTGCATTCTCCCTAGAATGATATAAATCTCAATTCCAACATATATAATGGAACATTCATTGTTGATGGAACTTAAGGTCTATATTGAGGTCCTTTGGTGAAATGATTTAATCTTCCAAGCATGTAATCTTTATTTTCTCATGTAATTGATGACATGAAGTTAGATGGGAGCCATATAAATTTTATTGACTCTCAAATGTTTAATCATGTGATCCTTAAGAACAATTATCCATTATCAAGAATTTATGGCCTCTATGATTATCTTAGAGGGGATTGTTTGTTTTATCAGGTTGACTTATGGCCAGGTACTACAATTTTGAGTCTGAGAAGAGGACATACAAATAACATCATTTAGGATCCGACATATAAATTTTGATTTTTCGGTTATCCCATTCAGTTTCACTAATGCCCCTAATATATTTATGGTTATGATGTAATGAATCATTCATCACTTCTTAAACTCATTTTTTGTAGTCATAAATGATATCATATTGTACTCCAGGTCAAGGAATGACCACAATGACAATTTGGATATCATTCATCAAAAAATGAGTGAACATTATCTATATTGCATGTTATCCAAGTGTCGTTATTGGATTATATAAGTGAGGTTTTTGTGGAAAGTGATATCTGAGAGGGGTATCTCAGTAGATCCCAAGAAGGTACTATCATTTATGTCTTGGGAGAAACCTAGAAACATGTTTGATATATTATGATTCTTGGTTCTGGAAGGTTTCTATATCCAGGATGTTTAGAACTTGTCTATTCTCACATATTCAATTATATATTTAATCAATAATGGTGTAATGTTTGAAAAGAAGGTCTTCTGTTAGTGATCTTTTGCGGAGATAAAGATGAGGTTTACATTAGCACCGGTTCTCAAGCATCCAAATCAAGGATCTTGTTATTATTACATATCTAATGCTTATGGTATAGGGTTGAGTTTTGTATTGATAGAGGGAAATTAGGTTGTTTGTTATGGATATCTCAAGAAACACCATCATTAGATGAACTTCCCTCCACATGATATCTAGTTTTTAGCTATTATGATTTCATTAAAAACATGGTGGAACTATGTCATTGAGGAGTGATTTATAATTTATTAAGATTATAAAATATTTAATATCGTTTAACTCTAATAGATCTGAACATGTGATAAATATGTTGGGTTGTGTATATTCAAACCTTTCTTTTTGATTCCATATATACCCCATTGAAATGACATGTGTTTTCAGATGTGTTAATCAAAAATGTTCTATCAAAATTCCTGAATGAATATATTGATTAGTTGTCTCTGATGGATCGTTTTTATGAAATGAGTCTAGGAGTAATGAAGGATGGTGGATAAGTGTTCTTATATTCGATAAAGGTTAAATCAAATATTGATGAGTGAGTATGATTTTATAAGATGATAGACATAAAAATTCAACACTTGGGAGGAATCCTAAATAGTTGAGAAACCATAAGTGTGTAGTCCCTATATCCAATTGGATATTTGTGATTTTAGAGAAGGTTGGTTTATCCATCTTCCTTGAGATTGTAGTTTATAGATAGTGGACACATATCATGTTGGTTCATGACCATAGGCCTACAATGATATACTATTATTTGAAAAATCTTTTTTTGGTGGATGAGGATGATATAGTTTGTTGCAGACATTGTATCTTATTTTCTCACATATCAAATAGTTGTGGTGGAACACAAGGGAACTAAATGTTTTCTTAAACCTTTAACCATTCCCAGTATGGATGCATTATGAGTTTCATATTTATTTTATCAATGGATTACCAAAAAATCTAGGGGGAAGGATACAATTTGTTTTATTATCGGTAGACTTCCTAAAGAATCACATTTTTTACTAATAATGAATATAATAAAAGTATATTATCTCAAGGACTAATATATATGATAGGTTGTGATAGATTTTTTCCAAATTATATAGTTTCTAATATGGACTCATGTATCACATATATAATCTTGAATGGTTTTCATATGAAAATGGGTTCCTATTTGATATGGATCATTTCTTAACATCCCTATATGTATGAACAAACAGAGGGTTTTGTCCATGTTCTTAAGTATATCCCCATGTATTTTGTTTTTTATTTCGATGAATATTAGGCATTGATTTTTCCTTGGATTGGGTATTCCTACTATAATACTTATAAGGAATTGATCAGTATGGATCCTTTTAAGGAATTTTATGGGTTCCCTAGTCAATCTCCCTTGTGATAGGAAAAGTTGGGAGACCAGTCCTTGATTGGGGTGAGTTTTTATAAGGATAATACATAGTTGGTGAAATTGATGTCAAGTAATTTCATAATAGAAACATGTCATTAAAAATATTATGCGAATCGTTGTAGCTAGACACTAGATTTTGATTTTGGTGATTAGGAATTTCTCATAGTTTCACCATATTTGGAAAATAATCTATTTAATATGGATGTAATATTTCACCATGGATAATGTGCTCCTTTTATATTTTTAGTGACTTGTTTGGATGACCAACCGGTTTCTTTTAATATACTGATTAACATCAATATAAAACATGTTTCATGTTTTCCAATTATGTATGAATATACCAGATCCTTCCCATATGATTATATGCGAATATGTTGAACGTTAGCCCAATAACACTTTGGTTGATTAGTTAGTTAATATTGTGTATTATCAGGATAAGTTACAGGGTGGTATAACACTCCCCCGTGATCAGGGACTATGGCGGTGTAGATAGGATCTCTATGAGACATGGGGGAAGGACTCATTTATGAGAATGTAGGTTCCTACTCTTTTATCAGATCAAGGATCGTGAACTCATTCCATATAAAATATGTTTCTAGAGTGGGGATACTTTAATTAATACCATTTCCATTCTGTTGGGTATGTTTAGTTTTTTCTATTGGTATTATTTTTCATTAGTCGTGTTTTTGTGGACTGTGAGTTGGGGGATACCTATAATGGTGATGTTGGAGTTGTTTTTTTTTAAATTTTCAGTATAAAGCTACAATTTTTATTCTATTAATAGTCATTAAATGTCATGTAATTGTATTAAACAATGAGTAATAACTTCTAGTATGATCCTATAAGTTCATTATATAGAATTAAAATGATAAACATTATTTAAGGGTTTCATGTTTTGGAATGTGAAAAATCACGATTTAATTAAAATGTTGATGTTCTTTTTGTGTAATATAAAATGAAAGGGCTTAAAAATGATTAAAATATAGAATTTATTTATTACCCTGAGTTTCAACTATGATGGTGTCATTTTGTTGTTTCCGGCTCCATTCTATTTTTAATTCCAATACTCTTGGATAAATCTCTTACCCTAGGTGTTTTTGGTGATTTCATTCCATCTAAAATGATTCATTCTGATATTTACCCGCATGTATATTACCTTAATCTATTTGTTAAATCCTATCACCTTGGTTTAGCTCTTATTGTGGTTGTGAAAACATTTAAGGTATTCAATGGTCATTAGAATTTTATTTCCATCAATACTTTTCAATCATTGGTAATGAATTTTTTTTGACATTAAATATTATGTTTTCCATTCCCAATAGTCAAAGGAAGATATTTTTTCTATATCCATGATATGGGTGAATCTATCCATATGTTTTAATCTATTAAATTTATTTTTGTCTTATTGCATCCGTGAAATATGAAATGGAATTTTTTTGTGTTGAAATTGAAAAGTTCTTGTGTTCATGTTTGAAAAAGTATATTTTCATTAAAAATAGAATTTAATTTATTTTAAATGGGAAATCAATTTTAAAACCATAAATTATATATTTTTATACTTGAAATGGGTTTATAAAATGTGAACATGGTTTTTAAATAAAATAATTGACAAACAATTCGATGAAGGAAACATGGGAGCTTCCCGAAAGAGACACAATTATCTTTAGTGTATTTGAAACAACTAGGAGGTAACCTCTGGAATGTTAATTCTCTATGGTGGGCCTCGATGTTTTTTCGACACAAAATTTTTTATTTGTTAGTATTATGATTATAGAGTATATTTTGTCCCGTATGATACAACCTAATGTGTAAGTGCACTATTTCGTCTATTTATTTATTACATGATATATTATTTCAGGGATTTTAGCTCACCAATTTAATTATATTACCTATAATTTATGAATTTATTATGGATTTGAAAAATATGAAATTCAATTTTGGAAAACAAAAGATTTTTTTGAAATAGTTTTTTAACAAAAATTATATATAAATTCATGAAAATATATTTAATTTTATATCCTGAACATGTATATTCATTTTATAAGAAATTATATAGATTATTTGGTGGTACCCTTCTAAAACTTATTTCTCACACCCCACTTCTAACACAAGGTCATATTATGACCGTATTCTATAGGATTTAGGTAACAAGAAGGGTATTTCATAGCATGCATGCATTTTTTTAAATAATTTTTTGGTTTGTTGTTGTTTTTGAGGTGATGGCTAGTCACATGGAGACTTAATATTTTGACTGGTCATAATTTTGTGTATTTACATTTTGTATTAGTTGTATCTCTATAGTTTCTACTTTCTATAGTTTTTTATATCTTTTTTCCTTATATACATTTCATTTTTTGTTATTTTTTAGTTATTCCCCAAACTAATGGGTTGACGTGGGTGATTAGTCTTATTGACCCAGATTTGTCTATTAGTATCCTAAAATGGTTTTCAATATTTTTTAGTTAAATGTTTTATTCAGTTATTTAAATCAATGGGGTTTAAAAATGATTTGAAACAAATATAAACGGGGATTTTTGATACTCCCATGTTTTTTTTCACTTTTATTGTGAAATCTTGAACATCTGATGGTTCATTGTGAGTTTTTGTTATTTTATTTAATGATAGTATAGTCTATTGAACTAAATAATTTAACTATGAATGCTCTATTTTTAATTATGTATAATCATTGAAATATGTTCCATGAAGATAGAAAGATTTTTTGATAACACATGGATATTTTTTAAAGTGATATTACTTATTTCTGAGTGATTTCTAAATCCAAATGCAGATTTAGAATAGGGAAAATTCACTTATTCAATCATGGTATGTATCCAATTTGATGTATATAAATTCATGATATAAATTCGCATAGATTTTTCTATTATATTGATAGATCATTTACATGATTCATATAGATAACATAATGTGTTGATTAATTATCAAAATAGATGAGTTTTTGAATCACTTGTCCATTTTCAGTAATATGGTCTTTTTTCTAAGAATAATGTAGTAAATTTGTGATATAGCCAAATGAGGATTCACATGGATGAATCACGTAGGTGAATAGACTATGCTGATGTTTTATATTGTAAACCACATTGATGATATCTATGTACTTGATTATTCATCAAGTTTCCATTTTATATTTCTATATATATATATATATATATATTTCACTTGTTTTCATAATTGAAATGTTCTAAAAATAATTAATTTTATTGATGCATGAATGGTTTTGAAATATTTTTTAATCAAGGGTTTCATTTTTTAAGCCATGATTCTTTCAATTCATGGAAGGTCGTGTATTGGTTCATAGAGAGTTTTAATTGGTTATTTTAATTAGAAATTAATCCATTTTGATTAATGATTCATATAGGGAAATTGTTAGCTTTAACAGAGATCATGAGGTATTAAAAAATCATTTAGTGTGATCTCTGTGGAATAATTTAAAATTTATAATAGAGAAAATTTGGGGTTTCCCTTAATTTTAACTTAATTATAAATAATTTTAATGAAAATTAGATATCTGATCATGAGAGAGACAAAAAATATGGAACAGTAATGTCTATACCTGAGTGTTTTTCTAGGGTGACAAACATTAGATGAAAATCACTTCATTAGAAGAATAAATTTTATTATTATTATACATTATGCATTTATTTTCAAATTTAAATGTTGAAAATAAATTCATACATAGTAAAGAGCCTCATGTAGTTGGATCTTCATTCTTTGTTTAGGGCGAAACCTTGTACTACTAGTTAACTTCTACATTTTCTATAACAATCATTTGTTCTGTAACATGAAGCTATAATTTTTTCATTGAAACATAATATGTGTTTTTTGGATTCTCCATTCATTCGTATAGGTTATTGAAGATACATCGATAAGAATATATGATTGGATAGAGTAACCATCCATGACCGAAATTATTTTCACATTATTACTTAACGTTGTAAAAATATTGTGTTCCTGTTCTATTTACATTAATTGAATTCAAGAATGTTTAAGTAAATATATTAGTGGATAAAATCCTAATTGTTACAAAAAGGAAATTTCGAAACGAATTTTTTAATAAAATCACAGTTAATTAACCCCCCCAGCCACCCATCATTTTTCCTCACCTCATTGAGAACCTAACATATCATAATGTATTAGAAAATTAACATGAAGAATATTATGAGTATAAAATTATTTAATTTAACAAAAATTTAAAATAAAATGAATGATAATCATTAAACGTGATGGGAAAAAATATGATCATAAAAATATCATTAAAGAATCCTATGATATATGACCTGGATCCCAAAAAATCAGTAGCCATATAACATGTATGCATTATATTAAAATGGGGAATTCATTAAAAATGGTTAAATAATGAAAATAGTGAATGAAATATAAATTAAATGACACATGAAAAATCTGAAGAATGTGAAAAACGTTTTTTTTGTGTAGAAATAATATATTCATATAGAAATGTGATATAACATGTATGATATTCCTACGTGGGGGATCTATTTTGGATTGGATTAGTTCTATCTTTTTTTATTTTAGTGATTTCTTCATTCATAGTGATTCCCTTATTGAATAATATTTTTACATTATTAGCGTCTTCTAAATATGAATCTCTTGTTTTTCATAAAAACCAGGTTATAATATATTTCCATATTCTACTCTGGTACATTCATAATGGAATATATATATACATGGGTTTTTTATTAGTTCTATTTGTAGATGAATAGGTTTTTTAGTAGCCACAATGATCTCACCTAAACATATATGGAGGTAAACTCTATCACTGTCATCATTACAGCCCTGGCCTCTCTATATACCCCATTCACTATCATTACTAGCATAACATCCATTACCAATGAGTTTATTAGTTTACTAAATGTCAATTCCCTTATGCCGCCGTACTTTATTACACTTTAATATTTTTCCCTTGTTCCACAATCTTAATTTAAAAATTATTAATGTTTGATGGATGGAAATTATAGGATAGTGAACTAATAATATTAAAATACTTCATTTTTACCAATAAAATAAACCATGATTCAATTTTTAAAAACAAAATTTCATGTTTCTCTTTAAAAAAATAAATAATTCATGCTTCATGTTGTGATAAAACAAATAATGTGAATCTTGTTTGGAATAATCAAAATTCTCATGCTTACTATTTTTTTCCCGTATAATTGAAATCCTTAACCAATATGTTAGAGGATTATATATAATCCCTACTATTCATTGAGCATACATTTGAGTGATATACAAAAATCAAACATTAATAAAATTATAAAAAACCAAGGTAAAATGGATTTCATAAAACATTCACACAAAAATATCAAAACATAAACATAATATATTAAATAAAATAAAAAATATAATTTTAAAAAAGAAATAATCTAAAAATAATATGTAAACATGGATTAAAACTACACTTCCTGAAAGACAATCATTTTAGGATAAATATTAACAAAAATAAAATGTTTTCATATAATCATTTGAAAAATTCAATTTAAAATTACATTCGTAAAGAAGTTTTTGTGATGTCAAACATGATAATTATGATAACCATATTATATATATTTTTAAAATAAAATATACATTAAATGAAATAAATGGTGCAAAATGAGGAAGTTAAAATTATTTTAAAACATTTACTTTTAAAATAAACATTAATAATAGTGGAAAGAAAAAGATATAATACTATAAAAGGGGGGATTTCAATTACATTTCAAATATATAATCTCTAATATAACAATTAATAATAGAACCAAGAAATAGGAATAGTATGTTCAAAATGGAGAATGAGAAATACATTGGAAACATTTACATTTAATAAGTTCCTTTCATAATTGATCCTAAAAAAAGAAAATATTGTTTAAAAAAAGGTGAAGTGAAAATACCATGACAACTATAATTAATTAAATGAATATTCAATAATTTAATCTCGAATATATAAAAAACAATTTATAATAATTATAAATGCAATGGATCATATGGAATTTTATTTTTAAAGGATGGGAAATCCTATTAAATATTTTGAAAAAAAAATTTTAAAAACCAATTTCATTAAAAGCTTCAAAACATTTTTTTAAAATAAGTAAAAATGATTATATGGTTCATTGGATGAAACAAATATATTTAACACTCTAGAAAAAAGAATGTATCATGGATATAAAAACATTAAAACATAAAAGTAATCCATTCAAAGAAATGGGAAGTAGCCTTAAAAAATCGTTTTAATGAAACAAATGAATCATAAAACAGTAATACCATAGTGTGAAACATGATTTTAATATAATATAATGTGTAAATAAATAATATAATTATCCTATTTGAGGATATATCAATCATTAATAATAATATATAATATGATTGGTTATCACTAACAAAAAAACATTAGTAAAAACCCTTTATGGCCATCGATACTTTTCAATAAAACCCCATGATAAAGAATAATTGAAATTAGAAATTTGATATCATTATAAATAAGGAAATAATGAAAAAAAATTACAATGGGGTGTATAGAGAACCATTTAAATGTAAAAAGATCATATAATAGAAACATATCTCAATTCAAGTTAATTGTGATGGAAACCCTTACATTTTTTCCTTTTTTAGTTTATCACTTTATAACCTCCTTTAAAAAGATAATTTAAGAACACATTAAAAACCTATACTACTAAATATTACACTTTTATAACCCTAATAATAAAATTTATCATGAATAAATTAATTAATTGTAGGGTATTATAAGCAATATCTTTCAATAACATTTTAAATTTTGGTTATGGTTAACGATTTTTAAATCCTTTCCATTAAGTTGATATTGTAACATATTAACCATCCAAGCCATGAACCTGGTCATCTTACCACATGTGTATGATTTAATATCTTTGGTTCATTCCAATCACCATATACTATTACCAATGTAGTCACATTACAATATAATTATTGTCCCCAAAAACCAACACATGTTATTTCAGTGTTATTTTCCCTCACTTGCAAAAATCATTGGAAACATTGCATGGTTTACCCATCATGACACAACTCCATGATAGGAATACATAAAATTGGATGTCTAAATTGTTATACAATCAAAATTATATGTTCTCTATATTGATAGGGTTAGTAAAACTTCGTCTTTTAAGTCTGACTTTTTTAGGTGGTCAGAAACTACCATATTTTTAGAAGTAAACCATCATTTTGTACCCCACACAACAAACTCATGTAGGGCCAGGTTACTTCTTTCTAGATATTAGTGGTGATATAATTTTTCATTTCCCAAAACTGATCATATCTAGAATCTATAGATGTGGTTTCTAGATATAAGTGACCGAGAACATTATGGTATGAGATGACTATTATAAGGACTCTACCTTAAACATTGCATAATATAGATATTTAAACATGATTTAACATCTCTACATTCCCAAATATATTTTTGTATCATAGTATTATAATGACTGGACAGAAATCAAACATATCAACCCCCATGAATATAATGTGGTTACAATTAAAATAGTATCCATTTCTTAAAAAACATAATATTTTTAACACAAAACAACAACATGATTTCCTAGAAAAAACTATATAAAATTTAACGTGACTTCCTTAATCATCATATAAAACCTTATAACATATGAAAAAACATTTAGAAACATGGGATGACAATAAAAAACTCAGTAAGGGATATAAAAAGAAGAAAAGAAACCATTAGTCCTTGAATACTTATACTCATATGAAATCATATTAAAAGACATACTTCTCACCCATATATACGTACTTTTTGAAACTTGATATTTACATGACATTTACAGAAAGCATAAATAACATAAATAGAACCCTAAATTTACCTTGGGGAATTAATTACATATTCTTGTAACCCTCCCTTCTTAATAGCTACCTTATAATATAACCCTCATGGCTACCTCATTCTACCACCATCACATTTACACATGGAGAAACCATATGGAAGACCTCCCACATACACAAAAACAATGAATTGGAAGGAGATATTGTTCCCATATTACATCATAAAATATTCCCAGGATCCAAAACATAATCACAACACATGAATAATTTCAGAGAAACATTTCTTTTGAAATTTGTAAAATAGAAATTTAGAAAAAATATTTTAAAATAAAATCTCCTTAAAAATCATATAATTGAAGTGAGACATAATATCATGGATAGAACATATATATACACTATAAAAGCACATAATTAAATATAATATAAATAAAATTCATCACACAGAAAATTTTAATACCACCTAATTAATGATGTATAATGTTAACCCAATGTAAGGAATTTGGCTAAAAATTCTTTTACCTTAGATTCAAATTAAATAATACATTTATAGAAATCCCATATTATGGTTAAAATAGTGTAATTAATATACAAAAGAATCATAGTTATGTTTATAAAATCTTATATTATTATTTCATAACGTCATCTCACCCTTTAATCATTGGTATGTTTTTTCTTTCTTTGTTTGGGGTGCGTTCTTTACATGATTTCCATGGCCAATTTGTATTTTATTTTCTTGTGTATGGATTTGAAATTCCATACGTAGAATGAAATTGTATATATATGTTTCTATAATAATAAATTACCCAATAAATAATTTTGGTTATATGTTATGAGGATGGATACTTTGAAAAATCTGTAGTGATATTTGTTTAGATCATTATAGCAGTTCTTTGATAATCACAACCAAGTTTCATTATATAACATAATATTATGTATATATGTTTACTCAAGAACATTAAAGAAGGTATATAATATAATGTAAAATATATTTCAAACATTAAAATGGTTTTATACCCAGCATCAGATAAAGTAAGAGAAATTGAAGACACATCATCCACAATGTTGGTAAATCGACAAATTATGGTCGGTGTTTTATTTTTAGAATACGAAAAAGAGAATACAAATAATGATGTCGAATTTTTCCTTAAACATGATAAAAAATAGATTATATATCAAATAAAGTATATTTCATGCCTCTGGGATAATGGGAGGAGAATAGTGTATAAGAAAAAATGTAATTGACACGAAGACAAATGAAATTGAAAGAGGATCTTTACTTCTCAGTCTCTTCCCCGTATGATCCAACTTAAGGCCAATGGTTTTGGTATTTTGATGAGACCATAAGGTATTTGACATGGGGTAGGGGCATTTAATGTTTCTTAGGTAGAACATATACGACGATCAATGCTAGTTTTATGTGAGAGGACGAGGGTGTGGTGGTATTTATTGGAGGGGAAGAGGTGTTTTACATTATTTTAATCATTAGATTAATATTTTTGATAAAGTTTATGAATAGTTTTGATTCATGGGACCCAAAACTATAATAACTGCATGTGATTTAGAAAAAAATGCCTATTTACATTATCAATCACTCAAGCATGATGCAGAAATTCATTTATTTACTATATATTGTTAATTAACATATTTCACTATTTATAAAAAATCATGTATTTTAGAAAAATCCAAAAAAATTACCCTCACCCTTTTTTGACATGTAGAATTCAAAAATGATCTGTATTTTTTAAAAATATTTTTTAAATATTATTAATTTAATTTTTAAATAAAATTATAATTTATTCAAAAAAACAATTTTAAAACATTAACTAATTTCATATCACCATGAATATTTAATTAAGATATCCTTATCTAATGTCCATCTGACAAAAAAAATTAAATTGATTTACTATTCATAAGGTTCCTATTACTATTCATAAGGGTGTGTCACTATTCACCAAAAAACATGTCGGCTCTATCAGACTCCAAATAACATATTGATCACAACCGTAGATGTTCATTTTTTGAAGTTCAAATCATAGAAGTAGAAAAATTATGTTTAATTGCTAGTATATAACTATCTCGTTTAAGAAACTCCACTATAAAGTGACTTAGGGTTTCATTCACATTATTAAATTTATTTGTAAAACCATGGGGTGTTACATTCTCACCAACCTCCGGAAATTGCATCCTCACAATTTTATTATTTACCTATTTAACATTTGAGGGTACCTTTACCTCATAGAATTTTCAGATTCCCATGTTACTTATTCAACCATGTGGTTTCTCTACAAAAACATTACATGTTGGATTACATTATTATGTAATACTTGTTCTCTTTGATGAAGAATATAATTATGTATATATTCATAAGAAGGGTTCTGTTTTAGCTGAACTACTTCTGGGATCAAAACTTGTGATGAATCTGGAACATACATTCTCAACATCAAAAAAAGAAAAAAACTATCTACCTAAGATAAATATGATATAAAATCTACATGTTAAGTGACTGGTATATCTTTCACTAGGATTTTATATGTTATAATGAATGGTGGACTTGTATTTCCTTTCACACTAAAAAACATAACAGTTTTCCAATTTGAAATTGAATGAAAAGCATAATCACCTACCACAAAAGAAACTTTTTTCTAGTTTTCTAAATAACTTTTTTGCCTACTCTGAGATTTCCTCGTGTGTTGGTGGACTATCTTCTCTTTCATAGTGACATTATCCACTAATTATGTTCCCATATACTACATTCCCCTAACTTCATACCAAAATTGTGGAGTTCAATACTATTTCCCATATAATTCCTCAAAACATTACATCTTTATACTGGAATTAAAAATTTTATTAAATAAAAAATAGGCTAAATAAATATTATGATACTAATATTCATAGTAATCTATTGAACAAGATCAAAGAATATACTACAAATTCTGATTCATCCATTCTGATTGCCTATCTGATTAAGGTTGAAAAGCTGTACTAAATTTAATATTTTTTCCCAATGACTATTGTAGGGCATTGAAATAAATAAAATATATCTTGGGTTCACGGTTAGATATAATGGAAAGAGTAAATCCATGTATCCAAAGACTCTCTTTGAGGAAAGTTTAATAAAGTTGATCCCATGACATATTACCATGAATTGGAATGAAATGTGTTGATTTAATCAATTGATCAATAATAAACCATATGGCTTTATTACCTCAATAATTTTTTGGTATTCCCACAAAAAGGTACATGGAAATATTTTCTAATTTCCACACAATCACTAGTAAAGGCTGAAGAATCCTTTTCGGTAACATCCACTCTACTTTAACCAACTGTCATCTCAATAATATTATTGTAAAATATAAAAAATCTATTTTTATTCCATACCACTATTAATACTCTTCAGGTTCTCTGTTCATCTTAGTACTACCACAATGAAATGAAAATGGGGAACTATGAGCTTCACAATATAAATCTATCTTCAAATGGGAATCACTAAGCACACAAAACCATTCATAAAATATTAAAACACAATATTTGTCAAGGTTAAATTATAGAAACATACTCATTTTAACTATTTTTACCTGTTTTTCTATAGCTTAAGGTGTTCCTTCTATGTTTTCTTAATTCTATCTGATAACGATGGTTGTCGAGTATCTTAAAACCAAACAGTGGTATTTCCTACACCATCAACTTCTAAACCATAATTCATCAAATCATTAATCATGGAATCATTTTCCAAAAATAACATGGTTAATGATTCAAGATTTTTTTGACTCCTAGAATCTTCCAGTTTGTTTTTCATCAAGATAATAATTTATTGTGGAATCAAATTTTTTTATCAATTAATTCCATCTTCTCAACCACATATTTAATTCGTTTAGATTGAATATATTATTTTGAATTTTTTGGTAAGTATAAATTTCAAATTTTGTTTTGTATAAATGATGCCTCTAAATTTTCAAAGAAAAACCACATCTTCTAATTAAAAATCATGTATGGGATAATGTAACTCATTTTCTTTTGGTTTTAATTTAGCATTGAAAATTAACAAATAATTATGCATCAGAACAAACCCAAGTCCCGACAATAAAGCATCTCTATAGATGAACAAATCACTATATATGTAAGGAAAATCCAAAACTTGAGCATTCGAAAAGATAATTTCCAATTCCTAAAAACACACATCTCATTCATATGCCCAATTAAATTTAACCTCTTTTAATGTTAATATAGTCAGTGGGATGTATAACTTTGAATCTTTTTTAACAAAATATGAGTAAAAACCATCTAATCCATGAAAACAATGAATTTTTGTAACATCTGTAACTCTTTTCCATTAATCAAACACTTTTTTGGCAGGAGAAACTCTTATTCCATCCTTATTTACAACCTTCCAATGAAAATAAATTGGTTTCCACTTAAAATCAAACATGATGGATTTTCAATAAAGTTTTCTTCATTTATGTTTTTCACAACAAACCATTGATATTTTTCATTCTCCTCATTAATATTAGAAAATAACTAAATTTCATCAACAAACACAGCTACAAAGTAATCTAAGAACTCTTAAAATATAATTTTAATTAGATTCGTGAATAGATCAGGTGTATTTGTTAACACAAATTGATAAAAAAAAATTAACTTTTCCCATATCTAGTATGGAACGCGATCTTCTGGGGGTCCAATTCCTTTATTTTCAACTGATAGTACCTCAACCTCAGGTCAAACTTTGGAAAATTAAGTTCTCCCTATAACTGATTAGACAATTCATCAATATGAGGAAAAAGATCCTTTTTTAAATTTTGATTATATTCAAGGCTCAATAATCATTCAAATGTCTCATGGAATCATCTTTCATTTTTTATGAAAAAATAGGATCAACCATGGCGAAGTTCATGGATGAATGAAGCCTTTTTCAGGTAAATCCTACAACATATTTTTTAATTCAATAGGATTTCTTTTAGCCATTAGAAAATGGGGTTTTAAATTTTTCATAGAATCATGAACCGTGTCAATTATGGCTTCAACTTCTCAATCATGTATAACACTATGTAACTCATAAATAAAAACATCAAGAAATTCATTTACCATTATCACATCATTAATCTGAATAGTTCCCTTTTTTCAACAATATGAGCAAGACATATTTCATTTACATTTTTCAAAAGTTTCTTAGATTCATAATATTTTATTATGTATATGGGTTTATTCTAGAAAATGAACAAAAAATATTCCAAAAAACAGCTTCTTTTTCCCTATAATAAATCTTAGTATGATAAATTGAAATCCAATCCATACCCAGAATGAAATCGAACATTAATAGTTGAAATCAACAAGGTTTACAGGTAATTTATATCTACATACCACAACAAAAATATTATTATAATTCCACATCACAGTAATATTTCCTTATTGGGTTTTAACTATATGTTTTGGTTTCATTTGTTGAGGTGATATTTCTAATTTACCAGAACAATTCTTAGAAATAATGGAATATATAGACCTCGTATCAAACAAAACATTTAAAAACTCTGAGTAAACAAATAAGGAACCTCATATAACATCTTTGGATGGATCGATATCTACTAAGGTAGTCAAAAATTATCTCACTATCCCTTACTACTTATAGACTGGTTTCTTGGTAACATTCATATCTCACTTTGGGTATGCATTTTCATAATGACCCATCTCACAACATTTAAAACAAATTATAATTTTCTTATCTAGAGTAGTCTTAGGATCATTTTCATTACAATATTCGGCCATATATCCAATCTTACCTCATCGAAAACACATTTGGTTTTGCTAAGGAATCCCCCCAGGTTCTTTTTTTGACATGTTTCACAAATATGAAATTGGACATTCTTACCACTAGAAATATTTAATTGATTCTTACCCATCACATTCCATCTGGATGTACTCTTCTCCTTGTTTTTAATGTGAATGAGATCATAAAAAACTCAATTCCATCCCTCTCAGCACAACTTACATGTTTTTCATAACGTTTTATTTCATGGGACTCCAATTCCCTTCAATAACTTGGTATCAATCCTCTGTAAAAACGGCTGACATTACTATCAAGATCTAGAATAAGCTTTGGAGCATACCTCACCTGTCGAGTGAAGTTTTCTTCATAAACATCAAAATAATAATCCTCTTATTTCATCAATTGAAGGAATATATAATTCATCTTATGTCAAACCACTTTAGGAAAAAAAATTCTGAGGAAAAAACAGTTAAATTTATCCCACTCAAAGTCATCATTCTCCTCTCTATCCTTGATATTCTTGACCATTGACCACCAATTATCAGCTTAACCTTCAAAAAATAATGGAAAATACTTCACTTTTATTTAACTCAACATACCATAACATTGAATAACCTTTTATGGATTTAATCCATCATTTAAATACTACTCGGTCAGAAGATCCAAGGATAACAGTAGCGTGTTGCCTAAAAATATGTTCCACTATTTTTATGTTCATTTATGGTAGCTCTAGTTGTCATCATTCATGGATTACTCCGACATTTATTTTCTTTTTCATTATTACATTAATTTCACATACATTCCATTTCCAATTCTGACCATTTTCAATTATGGATTTTCAAAGATATTAGAATATTGGTTCCTTAGAATTTCAGCTTTCCAGATTCTTTTGTGAAAAACCAATCTGAATAGACATATCATAGATGAAGAAACATGACAATCATTAAATTATATAACCTTTCAATATAAATATTATGTAAAAATAATTTTTGGTATTTTGTTATCATCATATTATCTCCTAATGTAATCTAAATCATGCTCGGAATCCAATAATAAGGATTCAGCCTTAAACATTACATAATACATTTATTTCAACTATATTACAAAACATATAATCACAATGATATTTTTGGTTTAGAGTTTTATAATTTAATACAAAACTCATACATATCAACCTAGAAGAATAGAAATTGGTTACCATTAAAATAGTATCCATTTCTTCCAAAACTGAAATTTTTTAACACAACCTTGACAAAAACATCATAACACTTATCTTGATTGCCATATTATTTTTACAAAAAACTTTTTACTTTTGGAAAACATTTAAAAACATATGATTATTCTAAAAATCTCATTATGGTATATAATAATTTGGAAGGAGATGATTAGTCTATGTATACTTATAAACATATTTAATCATTTCAAAAAAACATACTTGTCACCCATATATACATACTTTGTGAAACTTGAGACTTTGAGGAGATTTCTAAAAAACATTAAGAACATACATATAACCGTAAATGTATCTTTGTTAATTACATACATTTTCATGTAACCCTCTTATATACCTTTTTATTTGTAACCCCCCCTTCCATCTTACAATATAACTCTCACAACTACCATATTGTGTAAACATCACGGTTACACATGGGGTAACCCTATGAACGACCTCAAACATACACATAACCAATAAATTTGTGGGAGATATGGGTCCTTACCTTCAACATAAACAATACCAAAGACAAATAACATAATCATAATACATGATAATTTCATAAAAACATTGATTTTAAATTTAGTGAACTAGAATTATGAAAAGTGATTTTAAAATAAAATCTCCTTAATAATATAATATAATGAAATTGAGACTCATATTTCAATATAATATCAAAAAATTCATAATAAAAAAAATTAATAAAAAATAATTAATGCAGTATAAGGTTAAACCTAAAAATAGAAATTGGGTTAAGATTTCAATGACTCACGTTCATATTACTTCAAACGTGGTTAGACCTCCTATATAATGGTTACAAGAATAATATTAATATCTTAAAAAACATACTAATATTTATAAAAACTTATATGATCATTTCATTACTTCATTTTAACCTTTAAACATTATTGTTTTTTTCTTTCATTGTTTCAGGTGGGTTCATTACATGAGTTCCATGGATGGGTTGTATTTGATTTTATTGTCCATTGGAAATGGAATTAAAAAAGTTGAATGAAAATTTTATTCATATTTTTTTATACTATTAAAATATTTTATCAATAATTTGGGTTATATCATATGAGGATTACTCATTAGGAAAATCTGTAGGGAAAGTTGTTTAGACCTTTTTGGTGGTTCTCTGATAATCACAGACTAGTTTCATTATATAACATAATATTATTTATATATTATAAATTCATAACATGAAAGAGGATATATAATACACTTTAGAATATTTTTCAACCATTAAATTTGACTTATTACCATATTTCAAAGAAGAAAATGAAATTGAAGAGACATCATCAATGATATTGGTAAATTGACATACCAAGGATGATGTTTTTATTTATAAAATAATAGAAAGGGAAGAGGAAGAATGATTTTGAATTTTTCCATAAATAGGATTACAATCTAGCATATATATGATTCATTTTATTTCATGCTAATGGGATATAGTGAGAAGAATATAGTATAATAATAGAAAATAATTGAAAACAAACCACATGAAAATGAATGAGGATCATTACCTCTTGATCTCTTATCCTTGAGATCCTTCTTAAGGCCCTCGGTTGTGGCCTTTTGGTGATACTAGTAGTTATTGGACATGGGGGAGGGCTGGGGAATAGTATTTTACCTAACATATACTATGTTCAAGCCATGAGTGGTTTTAGAGGATGATGGGTGGGGTGGTATATATACTCAATGGGAGGTGGGGTTTAATATTATTTTAAAAATTAGTTTATTATTTTTTTTTTAAAAATTGATGAATATTTTTGATTCATGTGACAAAAATTGTAATATATGCTTGTGACTTCGAACAAACTATCATTTACATCATAATTGACGTAATCATGATGAAAAATTAATTTATTTAGAATATTTTTTTAATTACATTATTTTACTATTATTAAAAAATTCATGTACTTCCGAAATATCCAAAAAAAATCACGCTATCCACTTTTCAACATTCAAATTTCAAAAATAAACTCTATTTTTTAAAAATAAGTTTAGAAATATTACTAATTTTAATTTCAAACAAAATCATTATTTATTAGAATAATAAAAAAATTAAACTATACAAAATTTTATATCTCCTTGAAATATTAATCAGGATCTATTTATCTTATAATAATAATATAAAAAATAATAATATACACTATTCATAAGGGTCATATAAATATTTATATTACTATTCATAATGGTATGACACTTTTCACCAAAACCTATTTGTCTCTATCAAACTTTAAAAAACATAATATTCAATACTGTTGAATCCCATTTTTCAAAATTCACATCATAGAAAAGAAAACATTATATTTAACGGTTAGTTTAGAAATTTTATCCATATGAAGTTCCACTAAGAATACAATCAGTGTTTCAGGTATTTCATTAAATTTATTTGCAAAATACTGGGGTGTTACAATTCTACCCTCAGTATCGGGTGAACATATGATTATATAAACAATGAAATACAAATAATCAATAAATAACAAATAAAAAATAATAATCATATTGGAAAAATATACAAATATAACCCAAGATGTAGTGATATCTAATTCTAGATAAAAATCCAAAAACTAATAAAAACGATACAAGTATGGTAAGATAGGCAAATAGATGAATCATCTTCATGAATTTGGTTCAAACTCTTTTTATAAAAATTTGTATTATCCTACATAACGTCCCTATCATCGAACATTGGGAAATTTTCATTCACAAAATTCTTGGTTTTGTATCTATAACTCCATATCACTACCCAAAAACTAATAAAAATGATCCCAGTAAGTAGAGCTGTTATTTAAGGTCCAAAGGACTTCGCCTATGACCCTTAACAAAAGATCATAACATAAGAATGTGAATTCCATTAACATAAATAGGGTATATATATCAAAACAATAGTAAATTCTAAATCATATGTTAGGACCTTAAATACATGCACTACTTACATCATCTATATTACATAAGGAATTCCATTTTTCTACCTGAAACACCCCCCTATAGAAAGGGTTTTTTTTCAAAAATAGATGGAACCTACCTTCTTCATGGGACAGTTCAATGAAAACCAAAATCATGCCGAACTCATCCCACTTTGTGGATTGGTCAATTGGCTCAACCTGAATGCATAGATATTGAAAATAGAACAACAACATGTATGATGTATGATAAAAATAAAAATCAAATATATCATCATTTCAAGAAGTATCACAATTTTAATAATCTATATGAATGAAACCCATTAATATGTGATGTATAAAACCACATAACAAAAGTGATTAATAATTAGATATTGTTTTCTATGGGCTATACACATAAAAATAATCATTCCAATAAAATTTAGAAGACTTGTGATAATTTCTAGGGGTTTATGAATCAGGTGAAACAATGATGATCAGGGATTTTTTCCCATCCATATCAAAAAACATTACCATATCTATGAAAAATTCATAGGATTAAATATTTAGAACACTATAATTAGGGTATATGAGTAAAAACTCAAAAATTCCAGGATATTAATAATTCATTGATGAATATGGATAATAGTCATTGATGATGAATTTTGTGGATCAAAAATACATTAATACGGATATAAATACTATCAATGATCATCCAAGAATATTTAGATCATCCCAAAATCCATTGATGTGATCAAAATGTCAAGGGTCTAATTGATTTTGAGAAACGATAAGAGGATAGAATAGATCACAAAAAAACTCACATATAAGACTGGATTGAAATTATTGAACATGAATTTGAGAATCCAATAGAGGTGTTAAAATTGGATATAATATCCCAAGAACACCTGGATAGAGCCAAGGATTTAGAGGAGCGTGAATGGTGATAGATGATGAAATAATAGGGAATTGTTTCATTAAAAATTCTTGAATCGATGACATCTATGATGTGAATTAAGGATTCATGTCCTCAAATATTGGGATGCATGATACACCAAAATATGTATCACAATAACTAAAAATACATTAGACCACTTATATAATAAAATTACCATTAATTACTTGAATCTATTTCACATCCAAAATATATATTAATGGATTCAACTCAAAACTGATTCTCATTGTGAATATACATTCATGGTGTGGAACACTCATGTATCCAGAATTTCCAACTATTATGCCATTTTTCTCTTAACACCCCTATCAATCCTCAAATAATTTAATCATACCATCAATAGGTGAGAAAAAATAAAATAAATTTGAAATTGATATTGATTATGTCACAAATCATTCACACAAATTACTAATCATTATTGGGAAGTGGCCTTAGATGTCTTCTCTTATGATTTGGGACAGTGCACCAATTTATCTTCCTCTAAATACTATATCTATTCATGAAAACATTTGTGAAACAACAATACCGTAAAAAGATGATTTTTTCTTTGGAAAATATTTTCATTTAATTCCACTATATTAATATGTGGTTCTACATATGATTCAACATCCATTAGCTAAACATATCTATAATCAATCACTTTGTTAGGATTGGACTTGCACTTCTAATATGGTGACACATGGAATGACTTTTTCATAACTAGATAAATCAGAGGAAGTTACAACTAATATTCCTTCTTCCATATACATTTGACAATGTTGAAAACCCCAAAAAATTAGAGATCATGCTTCCCTTGAATCCCTATACACTTATTCCCCAACCAGGGAGACACCAATAAGAAAACCATGTATCCCACTATAAAAATCAATGTCCATCTCCATTGGCCGGCATAATAATGCTTCATATTGAGATTCATAAATATTATCTATAAATATATCAAACCCACTCTAAGGTTTATAATACCATATATATCACAACACTGATGATACACCTTTCCCATGATAGCATATTGGTGAGTGATATGGATGCCCATAGATAGCCACAAATAGATTCATTTGAATTTATTTATATAAGATCTTATTGTACATGAACTCCACCAAATCAATTTGATTTTACTAATAACCATAAAAAATCGTTAATAAAAAATTAACTCTAATACTCTTAATTCAATATCATTATTTTTTAATAACCTCTAATTTAAGGATGAAAGTATTTACTAAATTTCAATAGGGTACACATCACCTTCTGAAAACATTATAAAAATTATTGGGTGATCTAGGATTCTATTCCAAATAGAACACTACATACCACATTGTGATGATATAATCTCCTTCAAACAAAGATATTTTCTATCTCATATAATAAATTAATCTCGTTGACCAGTATGAAATTATCATCCTTAGTCAACCAATCAATTTCCACCCATACTACGTCCTTGACTCTCAGTGTCCTGGGAAAGCCACCCAAAATGTCCATGATTACCTCATCTCACATCCATGAATGCACTAGATATTTCTAGTGGAATCCACTATGTCATTGATTTATATCCAGGCTCTCTATCAAATAGGACAATTGGATAAAAATTATTACATATCTTGCTAAATGTGATCCCATCAGAACTATTACGGAACATCATGATACAAATTGTTCGACCCATAGTGCAATACCATGTAGGATGATTTTTAGACCCTCTTGAGGTGTTCTCTTATATAAAATGTAACCATCACCCCATCATCAACTATGATATCCTATTTCATTCCAATACCTAACTTGAAACAAAACTACAACCTTCCAAAATATTATTCATCAATCTACACTTCAGATCAAATCCATATCTGACCTTCAATCCTTCCATCAAGGATGATGTGATCATTAACGGTGAAAAATAAAAAAAATTCCATCCTTAGATATTCCCATTTTCTTGTCACCCATTAAATAATTGAGCTTCATTAGACATATGACATCGGTTCACCCACTCCCTTTGATTCTCTACTCATCTCATCTGCAAATATATATCATTTATCATGAGAATGTTCCTTATCAATGTCAAATGCCTAAAAATACTCAACCCAACACCTCTTAATAATATTCACGTCATATTGGGATAATATATACCACATACTCTTGTGGTCGATATATATCAAAAATATCTAATCAAATATGTAATTTCAACAATATTTTAGTGTATTAACCATCAATATTAACTATAATTCAAGAGTAAATTTATTTAAATGATGGGGTCTCATATGAAATGACTCTTAGGTGACTACCCTGTCATCCAGCACAAGAACCACTCCATTAAAAATTCTAGACTCATGGAAATACACAAAATAGAATAATCCAATCCCAAGAAGAAGTATGATTTATAATGATGAATGAAATGTTTTTTACACTAAGAAGAATTTATCATTATGATAATTCTATCTAAAATTTACCCCCATCATGGAGAGTACGGTCATGTGAAATACTATGAGGGTGAACACTGAAATTAATTACCTATTATACACATCAAATATAATAAAACTCATAGTATTGAATTTATTAATTCACCATTATGAATACATAATGTCATAAAACGTCTCTATAAAATTTGATATCCCTTCTCCTCAAACCACATTCCAATTAAATTACACCTTAGTTATCCAAAAGTGAAAAATTGATTACATGGTAAGAATATGATTTTCCTAAAGATTACTCAACATGATATCCATAAATCTTGTAAGTGATTTTGATGTCTTATAATATGTAGTAATTTATTCTACAAGAATTATGATTACGGATTCCAAGTACAAGTGAAAAATATTGTTCATGATATCCATTATTAACATTATATAATTCTTTTTAACAAATGGCCTAATTAGATAATCATAAAACACTTAAATAATAATAATAATTTTCATTAGGAATTATTCATTTCCAAATAAGATATATTGGTTTATACAACATTAATAAAACATTGAAACCTTATGGGATCTCATCATATGATAAAGCAATTCATCAATTATTGGCATGGTGAAATTGTTTTCCACTACAATCTGATAAAAAAATAAATTTATCCCCATAAATAAAAATAATATGTTCCAAATTTTTGTAGAAACAAAATAGATCACCCCCAAGAGAACTCTATAGTCACAAGAATAGTTTTTTTCTATAACATCCATCTACCTCTTGATCAATTATAACTGAAGTTGTATCATGTGATGTAGTGGAACTCATATGGGTGGCACTCCATATATTATATAGATATATAATTAAAATCCCCATTATGGAGGAAATTCTGAGATGTAATTTTGAATGACATCTAATTCAGGTCTACGACTGGAGAGTAATATGTGGGTGTCACTTCCTGGTCCACTAGGGGGATTATATCTACAACCTTCACTGAAAGGAATTCTCTATGATGCAGTTCCAGTGCCACTATGTGGACCTAAATGTACCATTTCTTAGTAAATATAATATTTTCCCAATTAGGTGATTGTAGGATTACTCAAATTTTAAAAAAAAATTATGTGTGCTTTGAAATTAGTCAACCAGTCTATTCTATGGATCATGTTGAAACCAGTAGGCTCTATTTTTATCATGTCATGCTAGTCAACCCTTCCACACTTTTCCATGGGAACTATTTCTATTTGTTATCTTATACTACTATATTATGAGTTATTGTTTTCTATTAGATCACATATAACATATTTTGACATAAAATTTTCATATTGAATTCCATATATTTTGTGTTTATGTAATGTGAAAACCAAATCAATAATAACTTATTTCAGTGATTTTAGTTAACGAAAATGATAATATAATAATAAATTACTTAATTAATATAATATATATATATATATTACCATACACCAATCATGAATTTATTATTATATTATTATTATATTATATTTAAATGGACCATTTTCATCCACAACCATATTTAAAAGAATCATTCAGGTAGGTTATTTAACCAACCCAAACCTGAACACAATTTAATATAATTAGTCAGCCTGTTTAAGGATGTGGTTATTTTAACATTATATCATTTTAATATAATAATAGTGATTTGAAATTTATTTTATAGTAATTTGTTTATTTTTTTTGATAACTAATGAAATCCCCAAACAAAAAGGGATAAGTAATTCTTCATATATGGGATAGTCCACACACATACAAGATTCATTATCATTTATTATTTTCATGTGGATTCAAATTACTAAAAATAGGATGTACTATTAACATAAAAACTTATAATTATACTTATAATAATAAATTAATCATATTATTGTGGTGATAATATATTTTTTGGGTAATATTACAAAAAAATGTAACAAAGAGAAACTATTTACATCAATGATTTGATTTTTCTATGGAAGATCCCATGAAATTGAATGTATTTTGATTAGTCTAACCGAAATATTTTAATATTTTTATTGATAGGATTATCTGTGGTTTAAAATTTTAAATTTTTAAGCACTAATTCTTAATAGTGGTATGTGTTTCAATGTGTGTAAGTTATCTACAATTATATAGGAGGAAGAGAGAAACATTGGAATCAACCTTTATATTTTCAAAATACCATGACCCATTTATTTTGTAAATCACATTAATGTGTTGATATTATGTATTTTGGTCAATATTTATGTAGATAAATTCGAAAAAACATGCTTCATAGGATTTTTTAAACATGTTTTAGGGGGTTTACAATTTTGTTTTTACATTTTAGTATTTTACATTTAAATAAGATTGCTAGTTTTTAAAAAAGTTATTTAATGTTTAATTATACATATGAAATAAATAATATAAAAATATTTTGGTGTTATAGAAATATATTTAACTTAAATTCAATCCAATTATTTTACAAAAAATTACAAGTTATATTTTAACTTGATATCGAAATTTCATAGAAATACAATTTTAGCATAAAAATGAATTTTACCATTATGAATTCTTACACTAATTTAATATTGATTACTAAATAAATGATTATTTATATTTTTATTTATGTTTTTATAAATTATATTATATTAATTATTTAAAGGAGTTCTGTTTAATTTATTCAATATATATTCCTTTATAATAATAAATCTATTATTTTAAAATATTTATTCCACTATAATATTATTAATTAAAATAAATCCTGATAATTTTAACATTATAACTAATGATAAAATTATTCATATTACTTTTTATGAAAATTATTTTCTCAAATAAAAGAATCATTTTATCAAATTAACATTCTAGGTGTGGGGAAACTAATATTACACAATGTGCATGTATCACATAAAAAACAATTTTTTTATTTTTATGAAAAATGTGTTATGACTTCGATATAATAATCAATTATTTTGATAATAATGGATTTCAATTAATTATAATAATATTATAATATATTATTTAATAATAAATTATATCAAAAACATGATTCTACTATGCTATAATTAACAAACCAAAATGTCAAAAAACATGTTTTATAAAATTTTTAAATAATTTTTTAAAATATTGATCACATGTTTATAAATTAATTATATTATTTAAAAAATATTAATATATAGTATATAATTATATTTTTTTTGGTTTTCAAAAGACTCAATTTATACACTTATTAAAATCAATGATAGTGATAAAATATGTATTCTCACTATTCATGTGAAAATATTTCATTTCTAAAAATACAAAAAACAACATGTTAAGCTACATTCAGTTCAACACATTGTCGAATTTAAATTAATATTTTTTTAAATGAATATAATTTAATGAAAATACATAATTTAGAAAAATACATTAATGAAAATCAACTTTTCCAATTTAACTCATAATAATAATTTACTTTATAACATTAATAATTATTATTTGATATAATCCTTCTGTTTATTATATCATTACTAATTATCTTATATTAATATTTCATGGTTTTTTACATTCATTTTTGTATGTGACACAAGTTGTAGAAGGAAACATTTATTTTAAAGGATCCAAATTCTAGGGTCATTTGATTCCTCACCCCCTAAAAAAATTGAATCCATTTAATATTAAATTTCATTTCATAAATGGAAGATGATAATGGATCCAAGAGAAACCTAGATTATATATTCTTCTAAGATATTCATGGTATTTCCCTTGGTGATACATAAGAACTATATATCCAAGATATGATTTTTATGAGTTCTTAATGACACAACATTCAAATACAAATATATGTGATATTAATTCAACCAAATAATGAAACCAAAATGGTTTTTAAAATATTAAAAAATTAAAATTTTGTGAATATTAATTTTCAATCATGATATATCTAATTGAATTACTCCTTTATTTCAATATATTATTCCTTCATTACATATTGGTAAATCATGGTTAATATAATAACTCTCTTGGTTCTATAGAGGTTACTTTATGTTGTGATATCATACAATTATCATTCTAATTTTTTTATGCTTCAAGTAAATAAAAACATAATTATATTTGGAATATATCATAAGATCAAATAAAGAATATACCCAGGGAGTTCCAAAATGGTGTTCACTCTTTGGCCCACCCAACGTGTATTAGAGTGATGATCGAGTCAAATATAAAATAATCCTTTTTGAGGTGATTTTCCATAAGTGAATTTATGTCTTTTATATACTATCTTATAGTACCCAGATAGTGATATATTTATATAGACAACAATAATATTTAATAAACAAAAATAGTTTTTGGAAATCATTCTATTCTTATATTTATAAACGATCTGAGTTACCTGGATACCACAATACCTGAGCTATCTATGACAAAGTCCGATGTGTGTTCCTAATCCTAAAGTGTTAGAGACTATAAAATTGTATCAAATTTGATCAAGGAGGGGATGAATTTACCTCAAAATAATTGAAAACAAAAGTAAAATTTAGTATGCCCAACAAACCATATAGGTGAAATTTCGAGAAACAAATAGGTAAAAACTACCTAACTAGAATACAAACAACATAATCGAAACATTGTCATAATATAACAACATAAACCAAGATAAAGGTCCTAAATATTATGTGTAGAAGTGTAATATTACTAAACATATCATAATCACCGATAAATAGTTTAAAGGATCTATAAAAGACACCACTACTATGTGAATCTGTCTTTTACTCGTATCTATCATAATTAGGACATCAAATTATTAGAGGAGAAGTTAGGGTGTAAGTTATAGCATCCACAGTTTTAGGTTCATGCCCACTTTTTTTATTTATTTTAATTATAATTAATGCTCAGGTAATGTTTTAGGAGGTTCATGGGTCTTTTTCCATAAATGTTTGGGTATTTAAGAGGTTCATGATTTGTGAACAGATATTAGAAATAGGTAAACGCCCTCCAGAAAAAATTTGAAATGAAACAATGGGCACTTGGTAGGCTCAAGGTTTGCGAAAATTGTACATCATCCCAATAGTAACAATGATATTTTTCATAGTGGGATATATAATGGTAGGTGAATGGATGGTATAACTATGTGATCCAATCATGTTTTTAGTTTTTTGAGGTTATGTAAAATGCACATTTAGTGCATTCTATTACAAATAGTGCATCCAAAAAATGAAACATTAAAATTTATATTTGGATTTTTTAGATCTAATATTATTTACTCCCTAAGACACTTTTTATTCCCATAACCAAGTCAAAATCCAGATTAATTATCCTTGAAAAGGTTGTGGAGACATTTAAATTCAATCTAAGAGTGATATATAAGTGATTTGATGGCCGTTTCAGATCAGAATAACCCTCTATGTTCATGTTCTTGGTGTTTTCTTGATATTTATTATTCACCCTTATGTTTGATTGAAGGATCCTGTCTTCTGGGTATAAAATTATGTTTTATAATAACAACAATTATTATATATTATTTTATTGGAATAAGGGAAACAAATATAAGGATGTTTTTCATGGTTTCATGATATGTTCATGAAGATGTTTTTTGGGGTTTCAAGATATGTTCATGAAGATGTTTTACTTACTTTTTTTCACCTATGTTTGATAGGTGAGTGTCTCCTACATCGAATTCACCTATTAAAACATTAATGTATTTATTAAAATTAATTTAATTTTATGAATTGAATTGTATGATTTATTTTTGATTTTATGGAAAACCACTTTAGTGATGGTTTGGTAAAATATTGGAAATGTGATGGTTTGTTAAAAGTGCGACATTTTTATAATTTTAAAATGGTTATTTTAAAATAAGATTTTTTTCTATAATTAAAAATGTATTCTGGAAATTGATTTAATAAAAGTATTGTTTTATTGAAATTCCGTTGCATGATTTGTTTCAAATGGTATTTTTTAATCATGGTTGGTGTGTGTTCATTTTCATTAATGTGTACTTATGGAAGGGGTGTGTTCTATTGGGGAACATATTAATGGTTATATTTTGATGAACATGTAGATTGATAAGTGACTCCTCATGAGTATGGACCTGTCATATGGGTATGCATGAGTGGATATGTGGATGTGTGGAAAGGGTATGGTAAATTTATTTATGAAAAAGGTTTTATAGTTGTGAAATGGTTTTAATTAGAATGGGTTTTGTTTTTTTATAAACTATTCAAATGAATTTAAATTGTTTTATATTATTTTTTTAATAAAAATGTTCTAACATGTTCTATTCTAGTGGAATGAGTGGGGATGTCATTGGGGAGGTCCTACTGAGGATTTCTCTCACCCCATTAATGTCCACATTGCTTCCTTTAAAATGTGATACATTGATACATAGGTGAACTCATGGAATCCCAATTCATTAGTGACGAATTATGATAAAATAATATTTGTATATGGATTTAGATCCTAGAAAATGTCAAGGCTTTCAGATTTTTTTCTTCATTTTATTTTGTTATTTGTTTTATTAGTTTTCATATTATACTATAATAACGTTTTTTTTTCTTTGGTTTATATTTAGGTGTATCATTTTTACTCATTCATCATATTTTGGGGGTTTGTATTTTTTCTCTTTTTTTCTCTATTTTAAAAGGCAATATCATCCTTCAATTTTTATGAATCCCATTGAATTTATTACTAGACATTGGTGTCTCTGAGATGTTAATTAAATCCTAGTATGACACGTATCACTAATTATGATAATGGGGATGGAATGTGTTTCACTAATGGCATTATTATAGGCTAATATTTCATTCATTTCAGTAAAAATGCTAACATATTGACTAATACATTATAATGGATTAGTTTCAATCTATATATTTGGATGTAATGAAGGAGTAGGACCATGATATTTGAAATTTAGAGAATTAAAAGACATAACTAACCAATTTATGATGAACATCATATTACCAAGGTGTTTGGGTAAATTAGAGTTTTCAATCACTTCTAGGTGATTTATCCTAATTGGCATGGGTCTAAATAATGAGTTGGGAATTGAATACATTACATGTACAATACACCCAAAATGATATCATAATTCATTTTGGGAAATAAATTTTGGTAAAAAGTGTTGATTTTTATTAAATTAATCGATGTGGAAAATTTTTTAAAAAACATGGTGGTAAATTTTAAAAAAAAATTTCAAAGAGGAAGGTATTTAATTTTTAAAATCCTTTTTTTGATATGTGTTTTGTGATAAATTTGAAATTTTTATGTTTTTGATTTCTACATAGTGTTACTAATTGGTGTTTTTCTTTAGCTATCATGAATAGCCCAATATAGGCATCATATAAACCAATCTAAAGAGGCTGCTAATAATGTGGATTCACTTTAGTCATAGGTGAACCAAATGTTGGTTTAGAGTATTTTCGAGGATTTTAAATACATGGATAAATGAAAAATAAGGTATGAACCGAGGAAAGTAGATAATTTAGTTTAGTTCCAAGTATTGAATACACACATCATTCGATGTGATTCATACCCAAAAAAAATTAGAGCAATGGAAAAATAAAATTAGTCAAATGTTCAATTTCCTTATAACAATAGAAAAGAGTAATGTGACTATATCAATGTAAATGATGAAATATATTTCACTCCAATGGTGGGATTCAGTAATTTAATAAGAAATCCGATTAAGAAAGGATATGGAAGGATTCAAAAGAATTTATTAACAAAAAATATATCCTCATACATTCCATGTTGCAATAATAATAGAATTATTCATTTAGAAGGTAGAGAATCACACGATAATAGATTATATAGAACAATTTTCTAATTTATTCCACTTCACACTAGTGGTTTTTTGAAGTGTATCTTTGAAGGCACGCGTTTTTGAATTTGGGTTGATTCCATAGATTCACTCAATTATTTTTATTAATTTTAAATCAAATTATATAGATATTCTAATTAGATAAATGGTGTAAGAAAGTTACATATTATGAAAATAAGCTTGTCGAATAATTTTAGTACCTATGGGAAATGGTTTAAACTATTGGGATAAGACTAAGTGAAGTAGGGACACTAATTCAAAACATGGTGGTCTGACACTGAATTAGATGGTGGGATCAATGAGCATTCCCCCTAAAGACAGGAGTAATACTGTATGTTTTCAATGTTTTCATTTTGATAACATGAAGATATTGTTTATTATAACACATAGATCATAACATAATTACAATCAAATGTGATATATTAAGGGTTGTTGTAACATTTCTCCATTTTTGAGTTATTGGGACATGTATCATTATTTCAAGAAGTAATATACTTTGATTGGGTGAGTGCATCAGCATAGAACTAATAAAAAACATATGAGACCTTGGTGATTATTGGAATTCCATTACTCCACAATGAGTATAATCTCAACACGGTAATAAAGATAAATGTAAAACAAATAAGCAATTGTATTGATTTGATAAGGTGATCACAAATGATCAATCAAGACCTTCGATGGTGTGAGGTTTGATTATTTTTAATTGTAACATTATGTAATATATGTTTGATATTTGTGAATCACAGTAGTTTATTTCTTCTCATTAAATTGATCTTCTGTGTTTTGATGTTGAGATGATTCCATCTATTTTGAATCATCAAACCCCTCTCGTCCAATGGGAATATCAAATAATTATGTGAAAAGTATATGCTACAACTATATATGGGGAAGAATTGATTTGGTACTTCTCTGTGATTTAGATGGTTGTCCATGATGTAATCACATGTATTGGTAGGTTGATAATATTCAAATATCAAATCAACTATTATACAAGATTGGTTAGGTTTACAACAATTAATGGAATGAAAAATTTCATTAGATAATATCGAAATGTAATGAAAGGGGGAATAGTATTTTTTATACAACCAGTTGGAACTATCTCATAATATTCAGATTCCTTGACCTTGAAATTTATGGATTGGATCAAGAATGATGAGTTTCCATCATTTTTAGATTAGTTTCCTGATAGTTTTCATGAAAATTTATATTTGATTCAACGAACAGGTGAATTTGAATTCAAGACCGGTCTCTTACCGTAGACCGGTCCAATATAAATTCCATATTAGCGGATTACAAAAAAGTAATTAATGGTAAATAATGTATAGATAGAAGATCCAATAAAGAAAATTGATTATTTTTACTAGTATGTCTTAATGGGAAGCACCATTTTCTTTGATGAAAAATCCAAATAAAACTCTTTATATTTTTGTATATTTTCATAATATTAATCAAATTAAAATAATGAATCAGTATCCCCTTCCACATATTTGAGATTTTTTTACCAATTTAGGGGATTCCATTGGTTCCTTAAAATTGACTTTTGTTCTATATATTAAAAACTACAGGTTCGGAAGAAGGATATTCTGATGATGGATTTCAGGAGTATATATTCCTCTTATGATTAAGTGGTTATTTCCTTAGATCTTTTTAATTCCCAAGATTATATTATTGTATTGATGAATCTTATATTTAAATGGAATATAGATTATTTTTTGGTGTTATTTATGGATGAAAAAATGGTGTATTGATGGTCAATGGATGATTTTGATAAACACTTGTAAATACTATTTGGTATTATGTTGGATCATTATATGCATGAAAGAAAATTAATGTCTAAGATGTTGATATAATACATGTGTTTCTAGATGCATGTAATATCTAAAACCGTATTTTTGTGGATCTATTAAAAATAAGGTGTGAGATATCTTAGAAACAACTAAATAATATCATTTTGATACACTTTTTCCTTGTCCAAATAGCTTATTACCACCACATTTGATCTAACGAATAGAAAATGTATGGATATCTTCAGATTTTCTACTTTGAATTCTTGTACACATCATGTAATGTAATATAATTGGTAGATGAATTAAGAATAAATTCATATATTCAATTGGGGAAACATGTTCCAGATCAATGTTAATTGTCGTTAGTTATATATGAAATTTCATTGGTTTGTGAAGACGATTGTTGTTTTGTAATTTTGTTCAATTTATTTTTTTACGATTTGGTTGAGAAGGATAAATAAGAGAAAAAAATGATTATGAATGTGTTTTTATTAGGTCAAAACTCAATGGTTTGGATACCATTGATGGATGGAATATTTATTGAATATTAGTTTTCCGATAGTGAGATAATATGAACATACATATGTATTGTCTAAAATAACTCCTTCATCTCTACCACCATTTGATTTTGGTTGTTCATCCTTGAGTAAAAATGTCGCATAAGTCCTTAAAATAAGAAAATATGGTTTACCATGAAAATTAATGTGTACACATTCAATACTAGATGACTCACATATCATTAGGTTAGATAAAAACACCAAATACTTGAATTTATGCTTCATTTTTTATCGATTACCATGTTAATTTAGAGTAGAGAGCTACAGTAATTATAGAAAGATTACCAACGATGCTTCTGAAAATAAATTTCATAAGGGTTATGGTTTTTATCCTCAGATTTATTTCCCATTTCATCCATATTTTTAAATCTCATATGGTGGAGAAAAATAGAAAATCAATAACTGATTTGTGGTAAAATAGAATGGTGTGTTATTTTTTATAGTATCAGACCAAGATCCAAGATTTACATCTCATTCTTGTAAATCATTATATAATGACTTTTGGATTTTGTGGACTATCATAACATAATATCATCCCCACATAGAGGGACAATTAAAAAGGATGATACAAACATTAGAAGATATTATTAGGTCTTTTTAATGGATTGTGATGACTCATTGGAAGAGAGAATACAATTAGTAGAGTTTTTCTACAATATCAATATTATGCCTAAAAATATGGATTATTTTTTAATATTTTAAGTCATTCATTTCCATTCTCGACATTGTTGGGTGGAAATATATGAGACATCACTCGTTGGATAGAGCCTTATACAACAGAAAATATAAATGTATTAGTCAATTAGAAAGATATTGGGGACAACATAGAGTCATCAATAATCATATTAGGATCATCATCGATGGATTTTTTCATTCAAGGTGAGCGATTATGGAATATTTTTAATCTATTCAATAGATGGGGATCATAAATTTCAAATGTATGTGGAGTAATATCCTTGATACATATTCCCTTTTTAGATATGTGGACGGGTTAGAGAGGTCGAATATAGGATTTAATTTCCATAAATGTTCTTTTCAATTAATAATTTAATTCATAAATCTCAATTTAAAAGTATCAACCTAATCCTGATCATGTGATTCGATGGGATATGGTTGAATGAGATCCAGTTGCTAGGTTGCTTCATTTTCTAGTATGATTTGTGGATATGAAAGAGAAATTTATGCATGTAAAATCATTATTCTAGTGTGGGTTTCTTGCACATGGTCAGATTAAAGAATAAACAATGGATTGTGAGAAGGAAAATGGTTGAGTAAATTCCCAAATTCCTTTCAGAAAATGGTGGGTTTCAACATCATGATGAATGAAATATGAATGGGGGGGGGGAAATGTTGCAACATAGGATTCATGTTTCTAACCATTTTTTATGTATTATATATAGATAATGTTTTGGATAAGTATTGGAACATTTCAATGAGTTTTATAATATATTAGTTTTTTTGGAGGTTCATATCTTAAGAAAGGTTCATAAAATCCCTGAAATACCCTTTAAGAAACCATGATACTCAAATAGTGTACAATGGGTTGGCACATGGAAATGTTAATAATTTGGGGAAAGCATGCGGCCACATATGATAAAATGTGTGATGTTGGAAAATGGGCTATAAAAAATGGTGTATTGTTTTTATAACCATGTGATCCATCCATGTGAGGTGTTTTAAAGGAATATGCTTGTGCATGGTTAAAAGTCTATTTTCATAGAAATTCCCCCTTACCATAAACCATTAAAATTTATAACCCTATTATTTAGATCTAATATGATTTACCCCATAAGTAAATTTTTCCCCTAATAAGGACATACCACAATTTCTCTCTATCCCAGGTTTGTGGAGACCTTTTAATTCTATACAAGAGTCATCTATAAGTGATCTCACATCTTTTGAAGGTCAATATTCCTCATTATATGCTCATTCATGAATTTTTTTCTCTTGATTTATTATTTATCCCTCTCCCAGATTCATGTATCATGGGTTTTAGAGATAAATGCATGTTTTATGTTTTCTATAATTATGTTATATTATTGTTTTTGTGGAATGGTAAAAATATAATGCAATTTTTAGGGTATTATATACATGCTATTGCAGACATTGGGTGGTTCTTCATTTTTGTCCTATGTAAAAGAGGTATGTGGATTCTATCTCAACAACACTTTTTAGAACATTAAAGATAGTTTCTGAAAAAATTTATTTTATTTAATTGAATTTTGACATTGATGTTTGATTTAATATAACACCTATTTCATGATGGTTGGCTAAAATTATAAAAATTTGTGGGCTTGTGTAAATTTAAATGTTTCAGGTTTTCAGAATAATTATTTTAAAATATGTGTTTGTTTTGATTCATTGAAAAATATTTCAGGGGTTTTTCGATAATTTTTTTTAAAAAAAAGATCGATATAAATGTTTTGGATTGATATTTAGCATACATGTTTGGAATCTATTTATTTTAATTGATGTGACTCTTTCAAATGGTCGTGTTTTATAGTGGCACTTGGTAATGGTTACCTTTTGATGACTTGCTAGATTGAAAAGAGTCCACACCTATGTATGGTAATGCCACCTGGGCATGCATTGGTGGATTTTTTTATGTGTGGAATTTGTTTTTAAAATGGATTTAGGAAAATCATTTTATGGTTGTGAAATAGTTTTCCATCGATCTATTTTCCTTTTCATAAAATATATTGAAATGAATTTAATATGTTTTATAATGTTGTATTATATAAATTTGTTATCATATCCTACCATAGTGGTCTGATTTGGGAAGTATTTGGGGATATCATATACTTTTTTATACTCATCACTTTATAGGGGACCTTGGTGGGTATTCAAATGTCATATATATATAGAAAAATTCAATTTTATGGTATCCTAATTCAGTTGTGATTTATCTTGATACCATTGGCTATGCAATTGTAGTTGTAGTATTGGGACATTTTGGGGTAATTGTGTTGTTTTCTTCTGTGTATTTTGGTTTTTTGGTCATTGTTACCACATTTTACTATAATATACTATTCTTTGGATTGTGTTGTATTGAATTGTATCTATTTTTTCTCATTAATTATATAGTGGTGTTTGTTTTGTTTAGGTTTTTTGGTTGTTTCATTTTCAATGTGGGAGTCATTTCTCAATGGTTTCTAAAGCCCTTTGAATTTTTTACCATCCTTTTTTTCATCGGGATGTCACATAATTTCAAGTATAACATCCATAAATTCTAAATCCAATGAGAAGGGGTGGTATGTTACATGAACTATAAATCCCAATAGGGACTCACCTAGTGTTCCCTAATAAATTCCATAATAATTCGCCATTTGTTATATCAATTTAAATTAAAAAGGCATGAAATTACATTTTAATATTTTAAACCAAAACTTTATTTAACTCAAATAGATGGATGATATGTGAAAAACACATTGACATATTCTTTAATAATCATTTTATATAAATAATTTTATATAAATTAGTTTTCATGAATAAAAAATTTCACTGGCAACAACAAGCATATCAAATCAAATAAGTCATTATAATATGGTTATACACCCTGTAGAGTGTTAGTTTCAAGATATAGTGTCCTCACTCATCTAATCAATGATCGGAACTCACAAATAGTGTTTACGAAAAATCAATACCACAATAGGGTAACCCATTATGTGAAATTCTTCCACAACCCAATAGTAGAATTCACGATGAGCTTCCTAATAATACAAGTTTTAGTTACTGTTTTCCACATAAATCCAATGATTGGAGATTGTGATCCAAGTCTTCTTGTCCCAAACACTCACTCACTCCCTAGTCTCCCATGTAAATAAATTAATGAAATCTTAAATAAGTCATTTCAAATTATTTCAAAATATAATTTCCCAATCATAATTTTCAACAAATCCATCTCATTTCCAAAAAAAACATTGGTTTTCATAATTTCATTGTATTTCAAAACACTTCTAAATTTAATCCATTTTCTAAATGTCAACATAAAATCATTTCATCAAAATTATTTCAAAGTCATTACATCATTGACTATAAATTCATACAAAATATATCAACTCCATTGAATTTTTTTCTCAAATCTATTTTCTATATCAAATACAAGATCAAAACATCAAAAATCCATGGTTGGGATCAATTAAACATTCATTTATATTTAAAAAATAATGTAATTATAGATGATTGGTAAATGATTGACGAGACCACCTACTGTTAAATAAATAATCGAAAATCAACACCAACAATAATAATTTCTAATGATGATGGAATGATTCATAAATTAATAAAAAAAAATATAACAATGATCCCATGTAACATAGTTTTAATATATCCATAAATTGAGAATATATCAAGATCTATAGAAAATTTAATGATATATCAGAATATCCCAAATTATAGGATATCAAACAACGCAAATGGGAAATCGAACGAGATCAACATCACTTTGATCCATAAAGAAAAGTGTTTGGAGGGAATCAAATGACCTCTTGGGAGCCTAAAATGATGAATAATAAATATTAGGGTCTTTTTATATTATAATATTAAACTATTGGTTTATTTTTTTTAATATAATATATGGAAAAATTAAAAAACTTGTGCACAGTTTTATGCAGTTAAGTGTATGGTTAAAAAATCATTCTGTTCTAACTATACACACATACAATACTTGTAGATTAGGTTCATATATTGGATGAATTATTTGATTAATTGTGGGCCACCCATGAATACACTCATTGATGAAATAATCATGGTTGGTAGGGTTTTTCTGAAATGTTAGAAAAATTATTCCCCCCAACCAGTGGTTTACAATATGGAATGCTATTTGTTCATCCAAACTACATAGTTTTCCCAGATTGTTTTCCATCCATGACAACCCAAATAGATTCCAAATTTTTATAAATGTCTCTCAAAAGACCTAGAAAAATGTCTAAACCAAAATTTTATCAAAAAAAATTGATTAAATATAATAAGGTAATGATATGTTCCAACCTCCCCATTATTAAAAAATCCCCAAAAATTATTTTCATAAAGTTTCCATTTCAAAAAGAAATTTGTCACTATTATTCCATTACTACATCATCCTCTGAATTATCATGAATATCATAACCATCATACCATATCACATAGGCCTGCGTTATCATCCTCCCAAAAATTATCATATTCTCAATGTCCAAAATCCTAGTTGTATGCTTATTCATAGATAAATTTGGCTTAACATCAAGATCCACCCACCTCATGGAATGGGTTGGGTAAGAAATATACATTAACTGATACAATATATGGAAGAAAAAATATATCTATGTTAACTATGATATATGTTCTAAATTTTAAGCCACATTCACTACCCTATCAACAACCTCAAAAAATCCCTCTAAAAAAGGTAAAATCCACCTCTTTTTCTTTATCATTCAAAGACCCAAATGGGGTGGAACTCTAAAAAAACATGGTCACCAAAAAATATCTCAAAAGATCCCCTATGAAGGTCTCATGATATTTTATCATCTTGTTTTCTTCAACATTACTTGATATACAAACTAGAGCTTTATCAATATTTATTCGACCAATCATTTCCCAACTAAATTGATTTCCTTATTAATTGATAAACAAAATTTAGATTTATAATGATAACCATAGAAGTAATCAAAATTATCCATATGAATTGATAATTGATTAATATAATTATTAGAAAGATCAACACGTCAAACTAGACATACCAAGATCCACCAAAAATGGGAATCCATTGATGAGACATGTTCTCAATAACATATAGTTATCATTCTAATTGGAAATCCATATGTAGATGACATATCCTACTCAAACAAGACATAAATAATACAGGGTATTGTATGTATATTAAAAATAAATAACTAATTAGAGTATCCATATAATATACTATAGTAGATAGGACACCATGAAATCTAACAATCTCTTACACATAAAGGTATCACATGTCCTAAAATTTGGTTTTATCATGACTATCTGAGAGGTGAGCTAATTTTTTCATTTGAAGGACTAAAACCTATATCACATTCTTCTTTTAATGTGTATGTTTCATCCAAATCACACATTCCCTATAAATATCATCAGACATCCATATTGGTAGTGGAAGCAGCTAAAGGAAATTTGGTGTTCTATAGTGTTTCCCTCTAACCTGCTAACAGGTATATAAATGAGAAACAAATGTTAGGGATATATCATCTCAAAACTGGAAACCATAATCAATTCCACATCTCGTATATCATTTTTTTTCTATGGTTCACATACCAAATAGAATTTTTTCTATCCCCTAATACAACATTACTTATGGATAAAGGTACCAAAACCCAATTTTGAAAACATTTCATATCCTTATAAGTGTCCACTAATGTACGTTTTATGCACCATAAAAAGATTCTGTAATGAAATATAATTTTTTAAGATTCTTCTTGAAGAGAATCATCTTAAAATGAGAGTAGATCTAGTGCACATTTTCCACAATATTCTTAGCCTCTTTATCAGATACTCTTAAATGCATTTATTAAAAAAGTGAAATCAAGATCCACTCTTCTAGTTATTATTTCATAACCTATACTAGTAGTTTCGTGATCAATGAATCATCCATGGAATTTGACATTGTTGGGGTGTGGGAAATTTATATTTCAAAATAATATAGGTAATGCACATAACAACTCTAAAATATGTTCAAATAAATTTTAGGGATTATATAACTCCATCTATTATGTTTGAAAAAATTAGTAAATATTTCTATGAAGAGATAATTTCACCAACTCCAATGATAATTAATCAAAACATTAATTTTGGTGCCATAGGTTAGAAAATTCTTCTTATGTGTCCTAACCATTCCAAATCCATTAGCTACCATATGATTAACCTGCATAAGAATATAGGCCAAAACCTAAACCTAAATCATCACTAAACAGAACATAATCCTACCCACTATTTGGAATATTTAATAGTAATATAGAAGTAAGAAAGGATTCAAATCAACAAAATAACTCTGGAAATTATAATTCCATATGAACTTCACTTTTATCCAACTGAGGGAGCTCATTAGAGAAGTTATCCTCAAGAAATCTTCCATAACCCTTTTGGTTGTAAAATTTCATGCCTATGAAGTTTTATATTTACAAGAAACATTACATTGTTTATCCCATTCAATAATATATTTCACATTATCTTGATGAATAAAAATACCATATTTAGGTGTAAAATTTCCCATTAGCATCCCTTCCAAAATCCATAAACTATACCTTGAATGATTCGAGTATAAAATTTGATCTTCCAAGATCTCTAGAACTGTTCTCATATGATTAAAACATTCCTCTTCAGAATTAGATAAAAAAAAAATTTCATCCATTAATAATATAATAAATGAGTTAAGGTACTCATGGGAAATATTATTCATTAAATCCAAAAAATATAGGATCATTGGTTTGACAGAATTTCATTACAAGATACACATAATGGCCATACCTATTCATAAATGATATATTTTGTATTTTAGATCCATTAATTACTAACCAAATAAAATATCAACCATTGAGAACCAATATTCTCCCTTAAAATGGTTAAACTGACCCTCAATTCATGGTAATGGATACATGTTAGTTATATGGATCAATTGACTTTTTAGTAGTCAATTCATAGGTGAAGTGTTCTATCATATTTTATAAAATGTGAATAGATTCCACCATGTGTGACAAAGTGGGGATTATATATCCTTTCTCTAAAAAATAATGAAACTGATGCTTAAACTATTACATTTCTTATGGTTTCGTATGTTCAGAATTAAAAACATTTAGTTTTTTTATGTGTAAATACATCAATATAAAACTCTACCTATCTTAGTGATAAAAAACCATATAAAATAGTGTGAAAAAATTTTGGAAACCCAAAAAAAATGGATGTATATCATCAAA
Organism: Viscum album; assembly: GCA_963277665.1. Classification (NCBI taxonomy): domain Eukaryota; kingdom Viridiplantae; phylum Streptophyta; class Magnoliopsida; order Santalales; family Viscaceae; genus Viscum; species Viscum album. The sequence continues at coordinate 1,684,466,289 of OY728158.1, forward strand.
CTAATATTATCACTCAATATAAAAATAAAATTGTGATATTGCATTCACTAACTACATATCATGTTGTCTATTTATAATTAAGATCAGGTTCTATTAACTATGAAAGACACGACACACCCCATCATGTAGATAAATTGTGACCCATTAATGATAAAATTCAGTCTATTTGGTGTTATAAATCTTCTAATCCATCCCCTGGATTATTTTATGAGGATTCATTTATAGAACAAAAAAAAATTACAATATCAATCTATGGTATATAGAATACATAAGAAGGAAAATTGAGACCCTTCCCTCTCTAAATTTGGAGGGGTATAATAATATCTCTCATATAAAAAAAATACTCATATGATGTTTTACTAGGTTCCCAATATATGTCGTTATAAAATAGTGAAATTCACTCTTACCATATAATGAACACACTAAAAAGAATATATTGTGATGGTACCACTCACAGTAAATGGACCTATTTTAGATTCCCAAGGAAACTATTTTAATATATTAAGAAGCCTCATATAGGATGTATTCTTCTAGAACCCCTTAGATATAGTCATATTTTATTTTACTGTATAGCTTTTAGGTGCTGATGATCCCATGAAACTGTTTGGATACGAAAAGAAATCAATGAATTTTTATAGGATTATTGAGTGACCAGAATACCTATAGATCATGGTCACAACAAAATAAATATGTCTCGAAGGACCAAAATTTCCACACTAGAGAAAAATACATGGGAATATTATGGGGACTTCATAAGGCCTAAAAAATTCATTCTATTAGGAATCACCATGGGACTCATTAAACGTCTTGGTTTCCTTAATGGAACACATGTAACTACCTTGGGAGAAAAAATAAATCCCATCCACCCGAACATACCATTCAATTCATTCTCAACTAGAAAAGACCTATCTAGTTTTTCCATGTATGATGTGATATTCAGTAGGAATAAATTTTAGTAGATATAAACACAAAGGACTATCTTGAACTTTTGATCCTTTATCTTCCATTCATTATAGTCTCTTGTGAAAACTGCCCATGCTTGGAAAATATGTTCGCATACTACATCACGATCATGTCAGCCTACTATAGGGTGAAAAACACTATTATCTTAGCTATTATAAAGGATTATAGATAGAAAATATTACTGAAAACGTCTATAAATTCATTTCACCAAAACCTTTATTATTGAACACATTTACAATAGATTCCCACCATGTTTTTATTGTACATTATATCATAAAGGAAGTGTAGTTCAAATTAATTACTTCAGGAATTACTATGTAATCAATAATGAACACTATAATTTTCATCAATCAACCAACATTTTGAAGATTTTTATTTCCTTTTAATTAATATTGATTATGTTGTTGAAATTCTTGATAATTATTTTGATATTAACCCCTTTTTGGTTTCACAACTATATCCTAAATGGTAATGGGTGCAGGTTACTTGGCCATAGAATGGATAACACACATACCAATATCATCAATATTCTATCCCACAAGGGGAATGAATGACATCAATTCACTAGTGGATTCAACCTAGGTCTTATTCACACTTTATATCAATGGTTTGATGCAACTTAAAATCAAAAGACAATATTAAATAATTATAATATTAATCAGATCAATAAATCAAACTAAATAAATGGGAATTACAATCCCATCAGATACAATATAAAGATTTTTATTTCAACATTCCAAAAACTAAATCATGAAAAACTGTATATGGTTAAACTAATTCCTATATTCTCCATTACTAAAACATCATATTTTTTTATGGATCTTTATGATATGATTTTTTAAAGAATTCACCTCAGTATACCTCTTAAATATTGACAATTCTACCTTACATATACTAGGAAAACCCAAATTACATAATAACATTAGAGAAAGATTCATAAACTACACCTTTGATATGAATTTTTCACGATCCATCCTAGATACAATGTTGTACTAATACCTATGGAGGATCTGACACAACCCATGGGGAATTCATTTTCCCTATGGGTTACTAACTAGCACTATGAATCAGACAAGATCATTCAGGGAACCAATTTTCAATAAAAAATAGTAAAATAAATATTATAGGTCATTATGGTCAACACTCTAAAATTATCAATTCATAGAAACAAAAAAAGATAAACCAATACCCATAAAAAATAAAAAACATACCAAAGGAACAATATCCCCCTGATGAAAAAATAATCTACAAAAAATGTCTCAAATAACATTTGAATCAAGTAGACTCTAAAACCACTAGTTATAGTCACCATTCTATATTCAAAAACATCTAGAACAAACACTACATACATATAGAAATTTTCTTTTTCCTCAAACCTGGAATAATAATTTCAATATGTGCATATAATGAAATGGTATGGTTTAATATATGGATCCCATTATGGCCTCACCAAGTGTTCTATAATCAATTCCAAAACATTTTACCAATAATGATATCAACATAAAAAAATTAGGAATGTAATTAAATTTTAATATATTAAACCAAAACACAATTTCATTCAAATAAATATATGTCATGTCAATGAAATTTTAAAGTATTATTAAATGAATATTTGTAAAAAAGAAATTTATATCTATTTTTTGGAATAAATAAAATAGTTCACAATTAGCGGCATGGATATAAAATCAAATATCATGTTACATCATGTTAAATTCCTTTTGTTACATTAGTTAACAGATATTGGTTCCTCACGCTTCTCTTCAGTTATCATGGATCATAAGTACTGTGTATACAAAATCCACTCCCCAATATAGGAACCCATTACTAGATAACTATTTACACCCTAATAGGTGAACTCATTATGAAAATATTCAGAAGATAGGGTTTCATTAGTTTTCTCATTATAAATATTTTTCTAGGGATCCTTATCCTAAAATTTTGGTCCTGACCACTTACAAACTACCAAAATTTCCATGTTCTACAATCATTGAATGTATCAATCTATCAAATTAGAAATAATTATTTTAAAATCATTTAAAAATATATTTGGAAAATTTAATTGTTTGGATTGCCTTCACATTTCAAAACCAAATTATATTTTTTCCTAATTAAATTAAATTTCAAAAAAAATTCATATTTTAGAAATTTTCTAAAGAACAACATCAAATAATTTCATAAAAATTTACCAAATCCAGAATTCTAGGTTTATAAATTATCAAAATAGTTTCAGTTATATTTAAATTGGGGTTTTTTCAATTCTCATACATATTTAAAATCAGAGATTAATCATAGATCGTTGTTTTAAAATCAATTAAAAACTCTTTTTAACTTATTCATGAAATTCATGATTACAATCATATGGAAAATAATTAAATAACCACATAAATTTAAATAAAATATCTAGATATCAACACGCATAAATATATTCACTAATAAAATATGAAGGCATCATAGGTCAAGATATTAATCATAGAATCAAGGTCAAAGAAAACATAGTTTACATCCATCCATTACATTATGTCCTATCATATACTAATGATTAATGAAAAATATATTATATGAGTCCACATTAGATGAGGTCCACATGCACTGCTAGAAATAAAACAAGATAAACATGGAGTCGATCTGCAAAGAAAACTGCTTGTAGGGGAAAAATCACCACTTGTGTTCCTCCAAGGATGACAAAAAAGTATTACTGATATGTAGGGTAGTTAAAAACCTAAATGAAGTGGATGGATTATTTAATTAGTTTTATGAGTAACTAAATCCTATGAAAATTATTTTGGGTGGTCACATGGTTAATAAATTTATGTTCCCTAACTGTATAGCCCTATAGGACTCTGGGATAGAAATAATGGTTTCCCCATGGTTTGATTAACCTTGAACCAACTATGAAAAACCTCACTATTTGAGGGTACTCGGTATAGAGGTTTTAGCGGCATGGTTAGACAAAGCATGGCAACACCCACCCCACCCCTATAGTAGATTACTATACGATGAATTGTTTTGACGGCCAAACCACACGGTTTTTCCTAACCATATTCCGACCATGCACATAAAATATTTGATAAAAAAATTAAATATCTTTACCTTAGAACACATTGAATATTACCCCAAAATAATGGGATCAAAATAAGGTAAATTGAATTCCTAAATGAAGGTGAAATGATGTTACTGGTAGACACGTATTTATGATTTTACTCATTATCTCAAACCCAAACACGAAAGTTAGGTAATATAATCACTGAAAAAAAACTATTCTAATGTATAAAATAAATAAACAATCCTCTAATACAAACTATATAAGTACAATATATACCTTAAATAAATAATACATTAATCACATTATTGAGATTATACTTCTCCCGCATAGTAGCAAAACCCATTTCTCAAGAGGTTTAGTATCTTCAAGATTAGAAACATAATACTTTTACATTACATTACTAGAGAAAATTTATCAATAATTTTTCTTTATTAGACATTGTATTGATATGTCTCATTATATAATAGTATTCATAACCTAGAGATTTGAAATATAAGAATGGGGTGAGCTGAAATGATCATTATGGGAAAGAAAAATCATAAAGTAATAGATCCTAAACATGATGAATAATATGAAGGGGAAAATTTTTGATAGGACGAGAACAAAATACCATGTGTGTTAATAATAGATCATTATTGAGGAAAATAAGATCATGAAAAATCTTTAATGAATCATAATAGGTATGACCTAGCTCAAAAACATGTATCAATAGTCCAATAAAATGTTCATCAGATTTAATACTAGGGAATACATCCAAAATAAAACATTCATAATCATAAAAACACATTATTTTATAGAAATTAAATGCATCTTGATATTTTGGATTTACCCGATAAACATCCTTAAAATATGTTTCCATCGTAAGCCTATAAAAATATGTCTTCTCATATAAATTTTAATTACAACTCTAACATAAATATATAATTATTATTATACTTTAAACAAGATAAATGATCACACATTCTGTTTGGAATAAAAAATACCTATTCCTTATGTAGTGAAAATAAAATACCCATGCTTCATGTTGATAAAAACTAGTCCCTTGTTTCATGTTCTGACCAAACCCAATTCACATACCTCATGTGGGGAAAAACCAAATTCAGATATTTAAAATACATTTCATAGGACATATAAATTCTTATCCAATTAATTAGACAATAATAAAGGACCCCAAACATAATTTTTCATTCATAAGTGATCAACAAGAACATAATTAATTCATCAGTGCATAAAGAACCCATGGAAAAAGGGTGATGTTCCTCAGATGATAAAATACAACACATTACATAATCTTAAGATATCATAGAATAGAAAACCAGATTTTTCAATAGAATATCATATCATAATAACATTTAAAAGGTGATTAAAACATCAACTCATGAATGATAATCATGGGAGGGTCAATATAAGTAAAAAAATTGTCTTCACAAATCCTTTTAAATCATTGAGGTGAAAATTTCATTCAAAAATACACTTTTTGAAGTAAAAGAGGATAATAAATAATTAATATAATAGTTCAAACTAAATAATGGACCCTTAAAATTTAATACTTGATTCAAAATGAAAATGTTAAAATTATTTCAATACTTTTACATCTAAAAAAATCTTTAGTAATGGATATTTGTGTAAGGACCTATATTTTATGGCACTAAATGTTTACTAGAAGTTTGAATTTTTTTCTTTTTTATTCTTGAATTAGTTAAAATGGTCATTTTACCATAGAATATGACTTCATTTAATTTTTATAACCACATTCTTGGTTTAGAAATAGAGTGTTTATCCTAATACAAGAGTTTGATAAAATTTGAAGATGTTCAAATTGGGTGGAATAATAAATAATTATTTAATGAATAAAAATATAATAATTTATTCATTCTATTTTATTCAAGTAAATATTTTTAATGGTAGTTTGTATTTATTTTATGTCTTTTCCATTGATTCTATAATATGTTGGTTTTCCTATGTGAGGTAAAAACTCATGTGGGGTGCCAGGGGAGGGCATGGGACACTCTTTCTTTTTAATTTTCCTTGAATTGGTTCCTTTCTTCTCCTTCCCTATATTGTCATGTACACCAACATTGGGATCTACATCATAGTAACCCTAAATTATAAAGGTGCATTTATAGAGATAAACGTGGGAATATTAGATATCTACTTCTTTTGTTCTTGGGAGGAGCTGGATTCGCGTGTTGAAACTATAGACCATGGATATGGGAGAATCTATAGAAAATTTCTACAAAAGGTAGTTCCTTTTTATGATTATTATGTATATGTTTATTTATCTATGACATATTTCTTTAATACCCAATTCTTACTACATAGGACATTTTGTGCATGATCTATATACATTGACCAAAAAAATACAGTTTATGGATTCCATGAGAGGTTTTGCAGTCATAAATCCCCATTACCCCACACATAGTTCATAAAAACATACCAATATTTCTTAAAATTCATTAAATATTAACTTTTCATTAGTACACATTTTTTAATGGGTGTACAAGTCTTGTAATATTACTCAACCATGTAGATGAGTACCTGACCAGACACACCATGTAGGGGCACTGGGTCGTATAAGGTATGGGACCATTACCTAGGTGTTGTAGACACCATATAACAGTATATTCCTGGAAATAATAAAGAGACTTCTACCCCAAGTAGCATATATGTAAATTCCCCATGTGGCTTACAATCTATGTAGAGGTACATAACCTAGTAATGACTGAAGGCCATGACATGAGGGGTACAAGAGAACATACCCAATGTGGGGTAAACACCATATAACTGATATACACATTATGTATGTGGTTATTACACAGCAATTATGTCTTGAGTGTACACCCAAGTGGAGATTCTAGGGTACACACAATACACTGGGTTATACATATCATGTACTCTTTTATATGACATTTTTATGGTTTTTTATATCTTCAAAACTCCAGGTTGGAATTGGACACATGATTTTCCATTGAACGCATTTTATATCATATTTTAGGATGGTGGAACCCTTGGGGTTTTTTATTTTTTTAATAAATGGTATATTGGGTGGACATGATATAATGGAGAGGTTCTTCCACTAATATTTTGTGCCAGTTGTATTATTAGAGTGATATTGATTTGTTGGGAGTTCTAACTGACATATACTAAGACCCAAAATCATATATATTCTATAACCCATCTGTCTAGTATTTTTTTTACTTAATCATCTATTTATTAAAAGAGACTATATTTCCATTTATCCTAGAGGATCATGTTTAGGAGCCTTGTACCTTTTTATAATTGTTTAGGGTAACCTGTATGATGCCTACACTTACATGTTGATATTTGGAATCCTTTGTTGGATCACTCTACCTATTTAATCATCACGAGGATCCCATATTGGATTCCTTTTCTAGTGTATTTTACTATGAGGATCCTGTTTAGTGTAAATCATCTTATATTTGACCTACTTGATACTATGTAGGATGCCTATATCTACATTCTTATTTTGATGATCCCATGGTGGAATCCTCTGGTTTCTCATTGAATCATAGATTCCCTAAAGGGATGAATTTTCGTATGTATGGACATTGTGGATCCCAATAATGATTCATTTCTATTGTTTATCATGGGAAACCTACTGTGTGACTGAGTCATTCATTGAACATGAATGTTTTAATTGTGGGTGTGGTTAATGATGATAGCAGGTTTCACCATAGAATCCATACCAAAATCATAACACCAAGGAGATGTGATAGAGGTGGCTTGTTTTGGTATTATGTCACCCTCACTATTTTAATTATACATTAACAAGGTTATTCATGATGTATCTTTGATTATTAAAGGTGATTCCTAGTTCTCGGTTGTAGATCCTTGAATGATTCAAAATTTCATTTGGGATTTCTAGACATACATCATGTGATCTATCCTATGTAATTATTCATTTCATGGGATTACCAGACCTACTTCCTACAGTCTTGATTATAATACTTTTTGTTTTTGGTATTACTGGAATAACCATGTGTACATCATGGGATCCATCTATTGAATATGTATGTTTGACTATTAAATTATTGGGAATCACATACATACATCTTGGGATCCAAATTTTAGACCTTGTGATTAAGATACTTGAACATGGATTCCATGTTGATTATGATACTCATAATTCATGTCCTATATAATATTAAAATGTGACCATGGAATCACTTATGACTATGATACTAGGAAATGGAATCCTTATTAATTATGATACTCATTCATGTAGTCACCTTGGATTATGATACTTGGTAATGTCATCCATTGTCATTATGATACATTGTCATGGTGTCCCTTATGATTATGAAACCTTTTTATGGAATCAATATTATTTATGATAATTATTCATATATTCCATTTTAAAAAGGATACATGTCCATGGTATCCATTATGATTATGATAATTGGGTATGTCATTCTATTATTGACACTTTCGTCGGGCCGCAAACATCTTTCTGTGAGGACGCAGAGCTGTTTCCCCACATTCCCACTTTCCAAAGGTAGGAAACATCCATTCTTTTTTTAGGGATATTTAATCCTTGATTGAAATGCGGTGATGGGATTTCAGTTCTTCCTTATATTGATTCCCTCTCAAAACACATCATCGAGTCCGGGTCTCCCTAATATATTTAAGACGTGGTTCGTGAATCTCATTCTTGGTGTCAATTCATTGAGGACACTGGTTAATTACACTACATCTATCAGGACATTCCATGGGGTCTTGACTTGGTAGTAACCTTCAGTCGAAATAGATGACAACATCAGGCTTGTCGGTGAATCTCTGGATGTGTGGACTTTGGGGAAACTATATTCTTCTTTATTAGAGGGAATATCAAGGTTTGAAAACCTGAGGCATCCCATGTCGAATGCGGGGAATCATATGCCATTGGCATGTGTCTGTGGTTTTCATTAGCTTCCCATGTTCAACACAGGGTATGTCGCATGTTTAACATCTAGCAGAGATGGTTACCCTAAAGGTGTGTCATCCAAGGTTTTCATCTGGTATCTCATGTTCATCACGAGGAAGGCAGTGTGTTTAACATCTTGTAGAGATGGAATGAAGTTGATCAGAATGACCCATGTAGACAGATCAGATTGGTACAACCATAGGAGGGAACAACTGGAAGGTTTACCAAGTGCATGAATCAGAACACTCTATAAGAGCTGACCAAAGATGGTGTGTCACATAAAGGGAATATGTCACACCGTGAAGGCTAATATGGACAAAAATGAGGGCAGATCAGGGAGTGTACACCCCAGAATGGGGAAACACCAAGGTTAACCATTGACTGGGATTGAACCTCATGGAGGTTTCCTATTTACCCTGTGTAGATGGAAGGGTTTAAAACCCATGAGTTTGAAGGGGTGATGAATCAAGGTGTATACAAAGGACAACGAGCCGTAGACATGTTGGGGATTAGGCATTAATTGCCGCCCAAGTACTGCTACGAGTAGCGAGGAGGTGGTTGACATGATCCCACCAGGATGTGGCTGGCCGAGTGAGAACCAGAATGGATGATGTACAGTTGAATTGATTGGAGGAGGAATGAGATGGGACCATCATGAAGGTGACAGTAGTGTTGGAATTGAGCCTCAAAAAGACATCCTACGTATCCACATGGCAGGGAATCATAATCTGCATAGTTCTGTGAAGATGGGACGCTTGAGTAGGCAACCTATGAGAATGGATTAATGGATGGAACCCGAAATAATTAGAACCTCTGGGATGGGTAATGATCTTCTCGTAACACATGGGATCGACGGATTGATCATGATGAGACATGGGTGCTGGGGTAGAACCTCATGGAGGCTCCCTATGTATCCATGTGGCAGGGAATCAATGTCTGTGAAGTTCATCTGATGGTGGGGCGAGAACCGATGTGAAGGTGGTAGCAACCAATGAGGGTGTTGGGCGTGAACCTCCATGAGGCTTCATACATAAATCACCTTGGCAAGGATCAAAGTCCACATAGTTCATGTGGTGGGAACTGACGTGAAATTCATTGGAACCAATAGGTGTTTGGCATGAACCTCAGGGTGGAATCCAACGTACCACGCCATGGAAAGTATCAAAGTCCGCGTAGTTCAGATTGTGTGTGGGGTATACACTCTAGGATACTTGAGGTATTAGTGAACCAATGTGAATATGGTCGGAACTACTGAGTATTGAGCTAGAACCTCAGGGAGGCTTCCTACATACCTTGCCTTTGTAAGGATCAAAGCCCACGTAGTTCAGGTATGGGTAGATGGACGAAATGACCAGGTATTGGGCTTGAACCTCAGGGAGGCTTCCTACGTACCATTCCTTAGCAAGGATCAAAGACCACGTAGTTCAGGTTGGGGTGGGGCTTACACTCTAGGATGCCCGAGGTGTTGGTGAACCAATGTGGAGATGGTAGGAACGACCGGGTTGGTGGGATTGAAGCTCATGGAGGCTAGAAATTCACCCTACCTTGGAAAGGATCAAATACATCATAGTTCTGGTGGTGTTTGGGGCTTAAACTATAGGCTACCTTGGGTGTTGGTGAATCGACATGAAGATGTTCAGAATGACCATGGTGCTAGGCTTGAACCTTGTGGGGGCTTCCTATGTACCATGCCTTCACAAGGATCAAAGACCTCTTAGTTCAGGTGGTGTTTGTGGATTACACTCTAGGATTTCTAGGGTGTTGGTGAACCGGCCTAAAGATGGTTGGAATGACTGGGTGCTGGTCTTGACCTCATAGAGGCTTCCTACGTGTCTTGCCTTGGAAAGGATCATATAACATGTAGTTCAGGTATGGGAAGATGGTTGGAATGACCGGGTATGGGGCTTGAACCTTAGAGAGGCTTCCTACATACATTTCCTTGGTAAAAATAAAATATCACATAGTTTAGGATGGGTCTTGGGCGTACACTCTAGGCTACCCGAGGATTTGGTGAACCGACTTGAAGATGGTCGGAATGACAGGGGTGGTGGGCTTGAACCACATCAAGGCTTCCAACGTACCATGCCTTGGAAAGAATCAAAGACCTCATAGTTCAGGTGGTGTTTGGGGCATACACTCTAGGCTTCCTAGGGTGTTGGTGAACTGATGTGAAGATGGTCGGAACTACTGGGGTGGTGGGCTTGAACCTCGTAGAGACCTCCTACGTAACCTTCCCTAGAAATGATCAAAGACCTTGTAGTTTATGTGGTGTTTGGGGCATACAATCTAGGCTACTGAGGGTGTTGGTGAACAGACATGAAGATGGTTGGAAGGACCGAGTGTTAGTCTTGAACCTCAGGGTGGCTTCCTAAGTACCTTCTCTTTTCAAGGATCCATGATCATGTAGTTCAGGTGGAGTTTGAGTCTTACACACTAGGCTCCATGACCTGTTAGTGAAATGGCGTGAAGATGGTCGGAATGACCAGGTGTTGGGATTGAACCTTAGGGAGGATTCCTATGTACCATGATTTGGCAAGGATCAAAGACCACATTGTTCAGGATGGGTTTGGTGAACCAGCGTGAAGGTAGTTGGGACCAATGGTTAGAGGGCTTGAACCTTAGTGAGGCTTCCTACGTGCATTTCCTTGGAAAGGATCAAAGTCCATGAAGTTCAGGTGATGTTTGGCGAACCGATGTGAAGATAGTCGGGACAAATGTGTGGTGGGCTTGAACTTCAGACAGGCTTCCTACATACCCTGCCTTGGAAAGGATCAAGGGCCTCTTAGTTCATGTGGGGTGTGTGGATTACACTCTAGGATTCCCAAGGTGTTGGTGAACAGACGTGAAGATGGTCGAAACGGCCGTGGTGGTAGACATGAACCTCATGGAGGCTTCCTATGTTCCGTACCTTGGTAAGAGTCAAAGACATAGTATTTTAGGTGGTGATTGGGGCTTAAACTCTAGACTACATAGAGTGTTGGTGAACCAACATGAAGATGGTTGGAATTACCGGGTGGTGGGCTTGAACCATAGGGAGGATTCATACGTACCTTGCCTTGGGAAGGATCAAATACCATGTAGTTCATGTATGGGAAGATGGTCCGAACGACTGGTTATTGGTCTTGAACCTCAGGGAGGCATCCTATGTTCCTTTCTTTGGCAAGGATCAATGGCCATGTAGTTCAGGTTGGGTGTGGGTCTTACACTCTAGGCTACCCGAGGTGTTTGTGGATAGACGTAAAGATGGTCTGAATGACTGGGGTGGTGGGTTTGAACCTCATGGAGACTTTCGGCATACCGTAACATAGAAAGGATCAAAGACCTCATAGTTTAGGTGGTTGTTTGGGGCATACACTCTAGGTTTCCCAGGTTGTTGGTGAATGGACATGAAGATGGTCAGAACGACCGGGGTTTTGGGCTTGAACTTTATAGGGGCTTTCTACACACCGTTCCTTGGCAAGGATCAATGTCCTAATAGTTTAGGTGGTGTTTGGGGCTTATATTCTTGGCTTCCCAGGGTGTTAGTGAACCATCATGAAGATGGTTGGAACGACCGGGTGTTGGGATTGTTCCTCATGAAGGCTTCCTATGTACCTTTCCTCGGTAGGGATCAAAGACCACGTAGTTTTGGTGGAGTTTGGGGCTTACACTCTAGGCTGCAAGAGATGTTGGTGAACCGATGTGTAGACAGTCAAAATGACCAGATTTTGGGCATGATCCTCAGGGAGTCATCCTACGCACCGTGCCTTGGGAAGGTTCAAAGACCACATAGTTCATGTTCGGTATGGTGAATTGACGGGAAGGTAGTCTGGACCAATGGTTGGAGGGATTGAACCTTAGGGAGGCTTCCTATGTACCTCACCTTGGCAGGTATAAAACTCCACATAGTTCAGGTGGTGTTTGGGGAACCAATGTGAAGATGGTCGGGACCAACAGGTGGTGGGTGTTAACCTCATGGAGGCTTTCTACGTACCACACCTTGGCAAGGATCAAAGACCTCGTAGATAAGAATGGTGTTTTGAGGATTACACTCTAGGGTGTCTGGAGAGGATGTCATGGTTGATGGTTACACTAAGCCGGTGTGAGCCGTACACAGTGTGAGATACAAGAGGTAGCAAGGACCTAACGATCACGGCGCAACGATGCATCCATTAAGGTTGATGAATAGTGCTTACACATGGATGAATCTTGGGTTCCATAATGGAGAAAAAATTGTTCATGGGGCTTACACAAGGAAGCTACCCGAGTGTTGTTATGGAGTGTCAATGTTGAATGGGTCTTATGCAAGGATATTTCCCAGGTGCCGCTATGGAACGTAAATTTGGACTGGTTCTTACGCAATGAAACTACCTGCGTGCCGCTATAGAGCGGAAATGGTAACTGATGCTTACGCAAATAAGTTACACGGGTGCTTCTATGGAGCGGCAATGGTGAATGGGGCATACACAAGGAAGCTTCCCAGGTGCCACTGTGGAGCGGCAATAGTGGATGGGGCTTACGCAAGGAAACTGCTCAGGTGCATTAATGGAGTGGCAATTGTGCATGGGTATTACACATGGAAGCTTCATTTGTACCGCTATAGAGTGACAATGGTGAATGGGGATTATAAAAGGGAGCTACTCTGGTGCCGCTATGGATTGGAAATGGTGTATGGGGCTTATGTAGGGAAGCTTCCCAGGTACCACTATAGAGCGGTAATGGTGAATGTGGCTTACGCAAGGATATTTCCTATAATGTCTTCCTCGTGTCTGGCCATGAGGGCATCCCAACTCACTGGTGGGTTGAGAAATATAATTGGGTCCAACACCTATGCACAAGTGAACCAATGGGATAACACCAAGGGGTGTTGGAATCAGTCCGAACAAAGGGAGATTATATGATTTAATTAAATGGAAGACATTCACAACATAATGAGGGTGGCGTGATGATTGAGGATAACCATTTATCATGTTTGAAACATAGAATCCATATAGCGTTCGCCTGAAATGGGGACAAAAAAATGTGGGTCGACTTCTGACCGTTTTTGAAACATAGGACCTGACTCAAAGTGTTGTCCAAAGTCTTATGGGGCATTGGCCCAAGACGGTAGCTGAGACAATGCGGCAGGGGACTAGGCCATTAGGGGGTCCCTTCAGACATGGATGATAATTATGATCCAAATGAAGGACACAAAAACCGTGAGGTGGTGTGATGGAATGTTTTAATAGATTCCAATGCTCTTTGAGTTATGCCATTGTGATCATGGCATAATGCAACATATGATTGGTACATAAGGCATCTTTGATTTGGAATAAGATGCATCCTATTATTGAATGATAGGGCATGCTACAGTTTATAGTCATGTAGAGAAGACTATTGGAATCATATACTTCTTGCATAAGGCATCTCTAAATTGGAGCAAGAGATATCATATATATGTCGCATAAGGAATACTACAGTTTATAGTCATGTAGAAAGGATTGTTGGAATCGTATGCTTGGAGCATAATAAATCTCTTGTTTTGATCAAGATGAATCCTATATTTGTCCCATAGGGAATACTACAGTTTATAGTATTGTAGAGATAAGTATTGGCATCTCATGCATGGCTCATGAGGAATCTCTTATATTGAGGAAGAGGCATCCTATGATTGGAACATAGGGAGTAGTACGGTTTATAGTCGTGTAGAGAGGACTGTTGGAATCTTATGCTTGGAGTATAAGGTATCTATTTTTTGGATCAAGAGGCATCCTATATTTGTCAAATAGGGAATACTACATTTTATAGTCATGTAGATAGGATTGTTGGAATCTTATGCTTTGAACTTAAGGTATCTCTCGTTTATATAAAGTGGAATCCTATGTTTGGAACATTGGCTGCACTACTGTTTATCGTCATGTAGATATGACTATTGGCATCTCATGCTTGGAGCCTGAGGCATCTCTTACACTGAAGAAAAGGAATCCTATGTTTGGAACATATGGAGTACTAGAGTTTATAGTCTTGTTGAGAGGACTGTTGGAAACTTATGCATGGAGAATAAGGCTTCTCTATTTTGGAGCAAGAGGCGTCCTATAATTGTCACATAGGTAATACTATAGTCTATAGTCATGAAGAGAGGATTGTTGGAATATTATGCTTTGAGTATAAGGAATCTCTCGTTTAGAGAAAGAGGCATCTTATGTTTAGAACAGAGCCTGCACTAATGTTTATAGTCATGTAGATAAGACTATGAGTATCTCATTCTTGGAGCATGATGCATCTCTTATATTGAAGAAGGGGAATCCTATGTTTGGAACATAGGGAGTACTATTGTTTATAGTCATGTAGAGAGGACTTTTGGAATTTTATACCTGGTGCATAAGGCATATCTTGTTTGGAGCAAGTGGCAACCTATATTTGTCACATAGGGTATACTACAGTTTATAGTCATGGATAGAGGATTGTTGGAATCTTATTCGTTGAGCATAAGGCATCTCTCGTTTAGAGAAAGAGGCATCCTATGATTGGAATGTAGCATGCACTACTATTTACAGTCATGTAGATAGGTCTATTGGAATCTCATGCATAGAGCATGAGGAATCTCTTGTATTGGGGAAGGGGAATCCTCTGTTTTGAACATTGGGAGTACTATAGATTATTTTCGTGTAGAGAGGATGGTTGGAATCTTATACATGGAGTATAAGGAATCTCTTATTTGGAGCAAGAGGAATCCTATATTTTTCACATAGAAAATAATACATTTTATAGTCATGAAGAGAGGATTGTTGGCATCTTATGCTTTGATTATAAGGCATATCTAATTTATTGAATGAGGTATCCTAGGTTTGAATCATAGCCTGCACTACTGTTTATAGTAATGTAGATAAGACTATTGGAATCTCATACTTGGATCATGAGGCATTTCTTATATTGAGGAAGAGACATCCTATGTTTTGAACATTGGTAGTACTACATTTTATAGTCGTGTTGATAGGACTGTTGGCATTTTATGATTGGAGCAAAAGGCATCCTATATTTTTTACATAAAGAATACTATAGTTTATAGTCATGTAGAGAGGATTTTTGGGCATAAGGTAGATAGAAATGGTTGGTTTTGGGACTTACGCAAGGGCATTCCTTTCTTGTTCAACTTATCATATGAGGCAAGTGATGGGGTTTGGATGAGTTACTTGTTAAATGGTTCAACTCAAGGTACTCAAGGAATTGATGATGAGAATATCAACTGACGACGTGGGAAATGAACCAAGTGGAAAATGTTGACTGAAGGTGTTTCCTAGTGTGCGGAAGAGTATATCAAATCATGGTATTCCACAGGTGGAAGGTGGGTACGCATAACGGCGCAATGGAAAATCCCAACTTCCTGGGCCAAAAGGTTCGTGGGGAAACTGCCAATTTTTTATGGGGATTAGTAACGGTAGCAGAGGGACCGGGCCGATGGGCTAACACCGCAGGCCGGCATTGACCCCATGGGGGGGTGAGGGGGCACATGCTCCGTTGTATGGACCGGCGGCCGTGAAAAGGTCTTCGCAAAGTAGCTTCACAAAGCAAAGGGGCTCGTGGGAAATGTGGTATCGCGTAGCATGGAATCACGGAGCATGGAATCGTGGAGATTCATCACGAAGGGAGATTCTCATGGAGCATAGACTCGCACAGAAGCTTCACGAAGGAAGCTACCCACAGAGCATGGAATCATAGAGCCACTTCGCGAAAGAAAGCGGAGCTCCGTGAACTGGGAGATCGGCCACACAAGGGGCAGAGTGAGACCATCTGGTGAAGGGGGTGATCTAGGTTTTTATGGTGGAGAGGTTTCGTGATTCAAAACTCTCTTGGCATGAAGAATTAGCTTTCTCTGTGGAGGATTGTGAACATCATAGGGGTTTGCGGAGCATCCCTCCTCTTTTCTATGCAGCGGATCGCGAACATCAAACGCGTTCATGGAGCATCCCACCTGCTTGCTTCGAAGTAGATCATGAATGTAAAAGGGGTTCGTGGAGCATCCTTCCTTCTTTATATGTAGCGGTTTCATGAACGTCCAAGGGTTTCGTGAAGCATCTCGCCTACTTGATTCACGATGGCGCTCCGCAATCGTGGAGGGGTCTTCATGAATGGGCTTCACGAACCAGTTTTCCAGCCCAACATCAAATGTCCATAATTCATAATCTGTAACTCCATTAAGGCCCTATGACCTACCAAATCGACGTATGAGAAATAGGTTACGATCTTGGATCATGTATATAAGCTTCTGGAAAATATTGGGGACTCATTTTCTAGGGTCAACATATCCATGTTGATTATTATAATTTTGAATTTCAAACCTTGTCATTTTGATACTCTTGCATGGTGCCCCATATGATTATAATACTCCAGAATGATATACCTTATGATTATGACACTAAATCATGGAAACACTATTTAATATGATACTCAGGTATAAAATCTCTGATGACTATGATTAAATATCATGAAAACACTTATGGTTATGATACTAAGGGATGGAGTCCATATTGATTAGAGTTTTCTGTCATGGAGTCCCTCATCATGCAATAAGACCCCTATGAGAATGCATGGATACATAATATATTCCTAAATTATATGATGGTATTGTTATATATATTGATATAAATATTTAAATAAAATTCTAACACATATATATACACATATATCTCCATACATGGCTTTTTTGTTATTACATATATCATAATTCCTTTTGCGTTGGATATCCAGACGATCTAGGTCAGACACCCGTGTATCGATAATTGTTGGTTTAGGATATCATTCACCTTACTCATATGTATAAATATATGTATATAAATGGGAATATATATTTATATATATATTATTTCACCTTATTTGATGACACAATGGCTTAGGTTGAGGAAGGTGCTATCGATTTGGATCATGGACCCAATGATCGACTCTGGTTTTATTTAATTAGGTATTTCTAGTTGACTATCATTTTGGTGGAGCATATTTCATGGGAACAGACTTATGAAATAATATTTATACATTCATAACTATTATGGACAACTAGGATTATTATTCACCCCTGTACATGTACCAATATTTTTTAAAGAACTTACGTATTATATTCAGTTTGTGCATATATTCCAGAGGGTTATGGCTGAGGCTCAGGTTTTTATAATCGAGGGGAGTATGTCATGAAGTTTCTATTTATTGGGATTGAGGATCTCAATAGTGTATTGGATACTGGGTATGTTTTTTATCTTATTGATAATATTAGATATATTTACATTTTTTAGGATTGTTTATGTACTTCTCGATCTGTGATCATCCAAGTGGGTTATCAGTGGTGCATGAATGACAAGGTTATTAAAGTATTTAATTTATTCTATTTTATTAATATATATTTAACTATATTTTTTCAACTGCCTTGTTATTTTTTAGTACATTGGAAGGTACTTTCTTATTTTTTTCTATTTCATACTCTAATTTCAATGAATATTCTCTCCATTTACACACCATAGACCCACACTAATAGTCTGAATCCTCTAGAATATGGAGTGGTTTCAATGAGAGCTTTTTGTGAATGGGAATAGGGTATTGATTTGGTGGTGTATGGGATGGTACATTACAAAATGTATCAAAGGAGTTCATTTCATATTGTATCACTTTTTAGGATATGTAACGCAAGAGTATTAAAAATGCTTTCGAATATGTGATGGATATCAAATTGGGTATTTGAAAACCCATGTTCTGGTTGAAATAAATGGTTATCATGAATATGGGATTAGTATTATTGATATGTGATGCTATAGGTAGTTATGAATTTCACATTGAGTGACAGACAATCTATGTAGAGTGATGATTAATTAAATATTTATGTCTCTCTAACCATTGAAAACATGTCAATTATTGGTTTTGACCCCTGTTTAACAATGTAAATAGGTGTCTCATAAATCATATTTTGTAATTAAAATTCCCATGTTATATGAATTTGAGTGTGTTATTATTTCTGATGATAGAGAAAAAAATTAATGTTTTTTCAAAATCCTAAATGGTGGTTTCCCATATAGCATATTGGTATAATTCTACTCAATTGAGTAAGCATATAAACTAATTTTCTTAAAATGGGTCATTATATGGGCCTATAGTGATATTTGTTATGGAAATAAAGATGACACATTCCACCTTTATTAGAGTTGTAGTGACTTTGGTAGGTTGATGGGGTATACAGTACCTAGTGCTAGACACCTTGTAGGGTTTTATTATATAGATTCGATTATATAACGTGTAAGTAACAACCGTTACTATGTCATCCATCATATCTTATAAACTAATCCTACATATCATATCCATGATAGAGATCTATAATATGGATCATTAAGATGATGTTGTGCACATCTGGTTGGACATTGTATATCAACCTTGGTAGTTGATAAATTCATTTTAGATGATATATTTTTGACTCTTTTTATAATGTTAGAAGACACCTAAAACATTATAGTAAACTATATATCAAGGGAATGTTAGTGTATTAGGATACTCTATGTGTGTTAGATAATTACAAAATGTTTTTTCTATATCACTACATAATTATAGATAATTTCCCAAGATATGATATTTTCCAAACATTCTATTTGATCTAACTTAAAGACACTAAAATATTCATTGTAAAAAAAACTAGACAAAAAACATGTCCTCTATAACAGAAAATCCATAAATTGGTAGGACTTTAGAGGTATTGGAAAATTATTTTAACATCTTTTAAATGTGATTCCATTGATTTTTATTGAAAATTAATACACATATACACACTAAACAAAATATCTTGTTTGATAAGAATTAAATAAATTGAGCCCCATATCATTCCTTTATAAGTGGTTTAAAAAACTTTTTTATAGGTGTTACTCATTGATGTATCAATTCATTTTGACTTTTCCAAGAAAAAAAATTTACATGATAATTAATTTACTTATATTTATATAAAATATTTCTTTTATTATTTTTAATGACTTTAAAATAAAGAAATATGTTTTGTTCACAAATCAAATGTAATTTAATTGATTTTTAAAAAAATTAAAATATGTATCACAAACAATATTTTGAAGATCAATAAATAATTTCATAAAAGTGTATTGTAACTACTAAAACATATTTTTCAATTCATTTAATAAAAATGTAGGATCATCAATGATTTTTGAGAAACCATTTAGAAAAAGAAAATTGATATGCATATCAAAACCAATCTCTAGGATCTTGTTTTAAACCATAACAATTTGAGTTAATTTAAAAAAAATTGTAACATGAGGTTTGGAAAAGGTATTTATTATTCCAAAAAACTCATCTTCAATAATATTACCAATTATAAGTACAGTATTAACAACAGTTAGATATATTTTTAAATTTGGATGTGATGTACAATCAAGAAATATGCTGATAAATTCATGTATAGTTACTGATACAATCTTTTCATCATATTTGATCCCATATTATTGACTACTACCTTGGAAACTAATCTACATTAATTTATAATTATTATTCCATGCTCATTAATCATGTTCAAGTATACTCATTTGATGTCAATTGTTTGTTATTATTTGGTTCTATTTACTAACTCCTATAATTGTTTTCAATAAAATTCATTCAATTATTCTTGTATAAATATTCCACAATGATAACCATATATTTATTCATTGATGTTATTAGTTTAGCTTTGTGATAAAAAGTATTTATATTGAACTAGTTTTCTCTGTGACTCCTGAGTCTATGTACCTTTATCTAATTCACTTACAAAGGTAACCAACTGATGGTTTCAGATGGTTATAATGGTTCTATGAACTAGGTAAATTGATTATTACAAGACTTATTTTAGAATATAAAGTATTTAAAAATCACTACTATAATAACTATTATGTATATAAGAACAATGGTTAAAAGCATTACAAGTATTATTGATATTCATATTT
Organism: Viscum album; assembly: GCA_963277665.1. NCBI lineage: Eukaryota > Viridiplantae > Streptophyta > Magnoliopsida > Santalales > Viscaceae > Viscum > Viscum album. The sequence goes on from OY728158.1 coordinate 1,684,487,128, forward strand.
AAAATATCATGCTCAAGACATTCTATAGCAGGATTATGTTCATGTGGATCTATCTCATAAAAAGTAACATTAATAGTTTCTTCCACAAATTAATATTAATTATTAGACTCTATAATATTTTCAAGTTGTTTAGTAACCACTAAAAATTCATTTTTATCTTTTTATGAAAATGTGTCCATAGTCACTTTTATATTTAGAATGTATACTTTGAATCCAAAAAATAAAAAGTAATGTAGTTATTGTTTTCTACAATTATATAGCTGTTATAGAGTATTATTAAATATAGTTATAATAATAACTATACTAATTATATAAAATCTTTTGATAATAGCTTCATACCAAATATATACTAGTATGTAATATTTACTTAATATATTCTGATAAAACATAGGATGATTCTTAGTTATCCTTTCAACAATCTCATTCCATTGAGGAGTTCAATGTGCATTGAAATTGTATGTATATCCATATTTTTAGAGCATCGATTTGCATAATTGATTCTCAAAATCACACCCACAATAACTTATCAATTTTTTTATAGTGAGTCCACTATGGTTTTCTAAAGACTTTTCATATTTTTTAAAACATGAAAGCGATTCACTTTTAGGAGCATGGAAACCCCCCCCCACTAAATATCTTGTATAATCACCAACGTAAACAAAGGTATATTGTTTTACACCTAAACTAGAAACTCTATATGGAATAAATAGATCTATATGAACATTATCAACTGGTTTAGAGAGTGAATCCTTTTTTTTGATTGAATGAAATTTTGTGTTCCATCCCATTTTGACTAGGGTTGAACGCCTTTTCTTTAGGTAATTCATTATTAGAAACTTCCTTGACTAAAAAAATTATTTATCATTGTATGTGAGAATATATTTTAGTGGGATAGTATTATATTCTACATCCAATGATCAACATGAAAAGAAATCAAATAATATACATTTTTAGATAATAAGTAATCTAAATTTACAACAATATCATTATAATTTCATAATATAGTAATATACTAAAGCATGCTTGGAATCATAAATCATACATGTTTTTTTTATAATTTTTTATTTATACTACCATAGAAAAATATTATATAATATGAAAATTATATTTTAAAAAATCATAAAAATAAACCATATAAATAAGGGTAGATACAGAGTTACCATTTTTTCTATGTCTGATAATATTCATTATTGTGTTGTCAACGATGGTGACATGTAAACCATATAGTTTTATATGATTCATAATTCTTGAAAAGACTTTATTTATATGTCCAAAACATACACTATCCAAATACCATAATTATTTTTATATATAATGACATTTTTTCAAAGACTATCAAATAAGAAATTATTTTGGTACCCAAAATTTCTTGGGTCCAGAGAAGTTAGAAAATGAATCCTTAGGTGTTACAAATTTTGTATAGGATCATATTCAAATAGAAATATATATTTGGACCAAAAATAATTTTATGTATAATATTGTATGTGTTATTAACAAAAAATTTAGTTTTTATGTAAATCATTGTTTTTTATAATTGGGAACTAAATATTTTTCATACATTTTCCATTATTGACCAGATTAATAGAAAAATAAAAATATGTATTTTAGATCATTTTGTTCAACTAGAATGATATTTATTGTTTATTTAATGTTAAAAAAAATTATAATATATTTTTAGTTTATTCATTTACCAACATAATAATAGTATTTTACATATTCATATTTTCATGGTTTTACTTTTCTTTAATAAACAATAATTTGTCTATGGCACATAAAACATTAACTATTGTCATATATTTTATTTATATTTAAGTTAATTCATTATTTCAACTAACAACTAAAATTATTCATATAATTCATAATTATTAATTTTATAATAATTTCAAATATGATTAGAATATGTACATGGTACCACATGAGTAGTATCAATAATGCATATATTTGTTTTTTCATTTTTATTTCCTTGTCTTGAATCCGAGTCACTGGAGTTATCCTCATATGAAAAAAATGAACATAATATCCTTATTTGGTCATTTGACTTTATCTTAAAATATTTTTTATATTTCTGATTTAAAACATTTTCATTTATATGTTCTTTTCTTCTAAATTCATTGTAGGTGATATTTTTTAGACGAATCTTCTCCTTTACAATCATTCCTCCAATTTCCTCATTTCTTATATTTCCCTTTGTAATTTTTTAATGAAATAACTTATTAATTTTTTGAAACCTCTGATATATTATGGCTAACTAGCCCATTTCATAGCCAATGACTACATCATATCCACATCCACTTGAGACATTTGGTGTTATCACTTCATTAGATTTAGATTGTTTTGTTTTAAATTATTATTATTTTCTTTTCAGTTTATACTCTTTATTGTTTATCATGATAACTTATTCATATATCATAATATTTTTGATTAATTTCCTGACTGATAATTTTATCATGTTATAGAATTATTAAATAGAGATTTTAGTACCTATTCATCGATCTGAATGAAATCTCAAAATCATTAGCACTTATGATATTTCATTCATCTATTATCCAAGTGTAATAATTGTATTTATTATCTCATTGCATCTATGATACATGTTAGAGAAGGATTTACAATGTTTAATTTTTAAAGTATATTACCTAATATTATTTTTATTTAATATTATTTTTTAAAATTATATGGCCCTTCATGAGATATAGAAAGGGAATAAAAAATTTCACAAATATTTACATAGGAATATTTCAAATTAAAATAATCCTCCCTTAAACCCTAAAATAAATTATTCATATCTTAAGTGTTTTAATACGAATAATAATTGGTAGAATAATACTTTTTATTTCAATTTTTGAATTGGTTTTCAATGATGTGTCAATATATGTTTAGTGACATTAAAATTAAGTAGTGATTCTTAGAGAATTACTATGAATTCATTTCAAGGAATTGGATGTCATGATTGGAAAATTATCCTTTTTAAAATTAAAAAATGTTTGAATTTATCTTAGAGATAAAGAAATATTTTTAAGGAAAATTTGTTTAAAAATTTGTTTGAATATGAATATGAATTAATATACGGTAATGAAAAAGAGAAAAAATATTTCTATAATTAGTATAAAAAACTGAAGATGGTTTTTATGTTTCTTATTATTTGGTATTGAGTATCATATTGGATGGGCATAATATTTGTGTAACTATTTTAAGAAAGTTCATTAAATTATTTTTCATCCTCATATCCATTCAATGGGACATGAATCAACCATTTAAGTTCATATTTCGACCAACAACCTACGTAGGATCAGGATGTAGGATACATAGCTCTCATATGGACTGCATGAGGGATCACAACAGAATATTGGATCGTATAGGGCATGTATGAATGTGAATGAGTTAGAATGCTATTGTGGGATTGCGGGACAATGTATTTGAGGTTGTTCTAATGAATCCAAATTATGTGAACTATTGCAGATCCAAACCCCTCTTTCATGTCGAGGTTTCTATAGAACATATAAGTATGAATGGGATACATAAAAGGATCAAAACACTGATGTGGGATATATAATGCATAAAATAAATAAAAAATATTTAAAATATATGGATAAAATACCATAAATACTATATAGATGATATATGCCATCCATTCATCTACCTAATCATCTTCAACCTAAAACTTCCCCTTGATCTTCTATACAGCTGGAATATTATAGAATTCATACTCAGATTAAATCAAATATCAACTGAATGAAGAAAATACCACATTGAATTACTAATATCCTAGTATCATACAAATTAAATATACATGAATTTTCAATTGAATGAATATAACCTCAATATGTAAAGTTAATAATTTGATGAATAGTGAGCTATGAAACTAGTGCATGTGAGAATCATGAAATCATCATGAAATGATGAGGCATCTAGATGATCTAATTCTTGTGTGAAGAAAAAATAAGGTGAGTGGTATATGTGAACATCATAAATAGTACCTCTAACCTTCAGGTATTTTGTGGAGATACATAAAATATTTTTTACCATGTGATAAGTAATGAAAAACCCTAAAGGAAACCCGATTATTTTGGGAAATAAAAATAAATGCCCAACATGATGAGATTTACCTACCCATGGGTAAGGATTCTAACCAATTGATAGAGAGAAATTCCTGGACTCAGGCGGGACTCCTTCAATCAGAATGCGGTGCTAGAATTGGTTAAGGACCCTGGTTCTGGTTATTTATATTCATTGTGGTTCTTTGTAGTACCTCTCCTTTTTTCATTCAATAAAGAGGCCTTTTCACCTCAACCCTTCTTAAAAAAAATAGATGAAATAATTTCAACCTACAGTAAGACTAATATATGGGGAATGGTAATTTATTTTAAGGAAAAAAATTAGATTTTTGGTTTTATAAATTAATAATTTGGTTTCCCATGGAATAATACATACACCTAATGAGATTTTAGGCTACACTATGGAATATATGGTCAAGATGTAATAACTATTCATTGATAAATGGAATATAATAACCCAATATCCAAAAGGTGTTCACATTTATATGAGGAATATTTATTCATGAAATGATTAATTTTGAAAAATAAATAATGGTTTTTGAAAAGTAATAAATGATTTAATATCATATAAAAAATAATTGATTACGTGTGAATAAATGTTTACATGATGGTGATGAAAAATGTTGAGACCAAACTGTAGGATACTTTTATAAAACACTACTTCATTATTTTTTTATAGTTTCATGATTAAAAATAGTTTTTCGTACATTTAATATGTTTTATATGTGAAGACCTACTAATCTATCTTCTCGTGATGAGGTATTACCGTCAAGAGGATCAAATATCACAAGGATATTACTTGAAATATTCCATTATTGGATCATTATTTATGAATTATTTTTGTTACATCCATTTTTTTTGTGAGAAATGAGGTTTTTTTGGATTTTTTGTTATAGTATTTGTGTTAAAGGAAGTGAATAATCAATGTTGGTGTGAATAACTAACATGGAATGGAGTATCACATTTAGTCGAACCACATCAATATTATGTGATTCTCCCTTTATATTTTGCAGCATATGAAGTGATGTTATGAATTATCTATTATTAGATTAATAACATTAACAATGTTTAATATGTCAAATGAAAAGATAATTTATAAAATAATGGTAATAATGATTCAACACCATTTAGTGTCACCTAATTGGTCCTTATTTTCTATAATTTTAACGAAATATATGTTCTCTATGTGGATCCATTAACGTAATTGATAATGGATAACATAATTATTTTCATCGACTAATGAGATCCGATCATAAATGACACAAATAACAGCATCTAAATGAACTGGATCCTACCTTATAATGATTCATATGACCTTGAAGTTCGATATACTAATATAGTGGGCTTTAAAATCACTCTTGAGTATACCCCTATGATTCATGGTGATAAGAGGAATATGTATATTGATAGAAAGGAAACCCCTATGACTCATGGAGACAAGAGGAATATGGATACGGATATAAGGGCATGAAATTATTTTGTTATGAATTTATCGGAAAAAATTGCAATAAAGTTATGTTTCTTAAAACAAAAGCATAAATCTAGGAGAAAATTAATAGAAGTTATGAAGGAAACATCAAATATAAGGAAGAAAATACACAGGTATAGAGATGAATATTTTAAGACACAAAAATATTTAATGACGAAAATGTTGAAGTATATTTCACCAGATTCAATGAGGTAATTAGAAACACATGGGGTTTCATGCGATGATTGATGATTCATGTATTGTTAAATAGATATTGGGGGATTTTATAGATCATTTTGATCCAAAAATTTCGTTCCTAGTAGATAGAGAAGATTTAATTTGTAATAGATACATAATATACTCAATGTATATGAAATAAGAAAAACTCCCACCTTCAATTACAATGAGAAATATGAGATGGAATTTATAGTATTGAGGAAATGAAAAGTAAAATAAAAGGAATAGGTTATTGAATCACACCACGCTAATTAGGATTAAGATACACTCAACATGATTATGAATTTTCTCTCAAAACGGTCCAGGAATGGAAAATAGAAGGAAAAGGTAATAAAGAATTAATTTTATAATTTTGACAATATTGGAAATATTGTGAAATATTTTCCAAATAAATTGAATAAAGAATATGAATCATGTATAAAGATACCTTTAAGGATGAAAGGGGATAAGAAAATAATTAATCCACCAAAATGAGAAGTTTTAGAAAAAATATGAGAACAATAATTGTTTTTTTAATTTAGTTAACTAATCCTCTCTCTTTTCCCATGTTGAGAAAGGTAATTCATCATGACTAAATTATGAAAGATATGAAATTAAGGGAAACGAATGAGAACATAAAGTTGAAATTGAATATTTTATAGTTAATATTAAAAACATGAAAAACAATATGATCAATGAAAATTTTAAATTATCTTCTTAAAGAAATTATTTGGAAAATGTTCATTTTGAGAAAGAAAAGTATAAGGTGATCAAAAGGGAACTAGATTAAAATAAATATATTAAGAATCAAAATTTAAATTTTGATGAAATAAATAACATGATATATAATCTTGAAGATAAATTTAATAACATTGAAAAATATTTTTTGGATACATAATAAATATGTTTCATACCTGAGTTTGAGTAGAATAATGTTATAGTAGTTTCTAATAAGTCTATTAAGATTATAGGAAAATATTCTCAAGCTAGAGATAATAATGAAATAAGAATACCTAATATTTTTGAAAATATATCTCTTATTTATAATGGTGTAGGTTAATATATGGATGTGAAGATTAATATTCCATCATTCAAACGAATGCAAGAAAGGAATGTTTCATGGATACCATATTATCCATAGAAAAATTATATTTATTCTTTATGAGTAGACAAAAAATAAAATCATGGAAATCATGGAATCATAATAAAAGAGTATAGTTTAGAGGTTATTTTTGGTTTTGTTGAGGGTATGGTTACAAATAATATTCTTTTTGGTATAATTTGACATTACTAAGAAAGTTTAAAGAGTTAAGAGGAAGAATTGGTTAAAAATGAAATAAAAAATTCAAAAGGTATGTTAAATATGTGAGAACAATGGGCCTGACATAGACCATTCAATGAATATTATACCAGACTAAGAGGAATTCAGTTCAAAGGAGAACCAAGTATCTAAGGAGAAAATTATCTTGGTCTATAAGGAAAATAAATAAAAATTATACAAGGATGATTCTGGAATGAATAATAAGGAATGGTTGAGAAGAAACACTCAATATGAGTGTTTTATCTTGAAGTACACTGGGGTTACTCCTTGTTACATAATATTTAATGATATTTGATCTATCATGAATTAAATTTAAGGATATCTCTGATTTAGTCACTTCATGAAAATAATAATGATATGGGAATCCCTTAAGGGAGATATTTTCTGAGAAATAAAGTATTCTAATAAAATTCTATACCCCTAAATAAATTCTATCATTAAGGGTGATTTTTGGTTGACAAAAATATGCGACAAGAGGGAATATTTTAATTTCATATGCACCTATACTTTTTAGTGTTTTTTAAGAGTGTGCATTATAAGGTATTTATCATATTAATAGATACTAAATTTATAATTTATAATTTATAAGCTTTGAATAACATGTGAGTATTTCTATGAAGATATTAAATAACCTTATTATATATAATTTTTTTAAAATAGAGTTAGCCCATGTGGAATAATAGGTTATTAAAAAATTTATTTGACAAGTATCTTGTTATATCATTCATTTCATTAAAAAATAATGCATTATGTTATTTTATTAGATGGATGACATGAGAAGACACTATTTATCAATTTATTTTTATTTTAAATAACATGGTTTAATTTTGGTAGATACATAATTATTTTTATGATGTGAAGTGATATTTTTATCAAATTATAAAAAGGGTATTATTGATCCCTTACTTTTTTTTATATTAAATTTTTATTTATATGTTCTTGATGAATTTATGATGAAGTAGTAATGTTTTTAGAATCTTTAAGGATTTATTTTATGGAATTATATTCTATTTGTAGACAACTATCCTTGTTTAAAATTGATTATTTGTTTATTTCATGTTAATGATAAATACTTGTTTCAATGATGACACATTGATTAGATAATTTTCCGAGAATATAAAAAATTATTAGAAATACACACAAAAATGAAAATAAATTTATATATATAGAATGTGTAATTTGAATAATGTGATTAAGATGATTAGAATTTGGTGGTGAGTATCATATGGGATAGAAATTATATTTGGAAAAATCATTTAATGTATGTTAATTAAATAAATTGGTCAACCACCAGTCTAGATAAAGGATCCCACATCCACTACTTTGGTGGGAAATCCAACCTAAAACATACTAGGGAACAATTAAGGGGACACATTGCATCCACAAGGAGTTCAAAAAGTTAAACATGATTATATTGGGATACATATGAAATTTATGGATGTTTGTGGGTAATCATCCTTGAGAAGATTGGAGGGACATCATAGGATAGGCGTGACCCAAAAATCATGAGAGTGTGAAGTATTGTGGGTGTCAAACACAACTACTGGCTTGAGGATTCCCTAGAATGATTAAGTATAAAAGTGAGATGAAGAAAGAAAACAAACATCAATGTGGTATGTGGAATACATTTTTCACTATTCATATATATTTAAAAGATATTGATAATGTATGTTCATATTATCCAATGGATTTATTCATTCTATTTTATTATGTGATCACATTCATACACAACCTCCATTGAGAGACTCTATACAATGATAATTATGTTGGGTGTATCCTCTTCTGGAACCAAAGCTCATCCATATTTAAATAATATTATGGTGAACTCCTGAGATCTAGGTATGATAGAAAATGGATATACATGTTGCTCTAATTTCATTTGTATACACTAAATATGGAAATTTATGAATGAAACTTCTAGAGAGAAATCATTGTGATACTGATGAATGTGAGATTCAAAAATGATGCATGAAATGCTGAAGTTGAATGATGCTTGAATATCCACATGAATAAAATAAATAGATTGTGATCTATGTATGTGAATAAAATTATGTGTTCCCATAATATAAATGGATTTTATGGAGATAAATGTAATATTTGATTACCTCCTGATAAATTATGAATAATAATGAAGGAAAACCGATTCCTTGGTGTATTAAAAATAAAATCCATGTGTGATGATATGTATACACTATAGTGTTACATTTAATAATAGAGGAGTAATAATTAATAGGAGTCATAAAATTGAAATATGGTTGTTCTATGTTGTACTACATTGTATTAAATTTCATGAAAATGGATGAGATTTTTGATTCAGGAAATTTAATGTTTCACAAACTATTGAAGAATACATACACGTCGAGGTATAATTTGATGCATAGTTGAAGATATGGCTAATTTTTAGTATCAACATAATGATAAATTATGAAATACTTTCACAAAAAAATAGTCTATATTGACATTTAAATATGGGAGAATAAATTTGATATTAAGAACACATTTAATTGAGAAAATTGATAAAGTCTTTTTGTAATGTAATTAATGAATTATCATAACATATATAATAATTAATTTTTTTGAAAAAATTTAGGCATGCATATAGTTATGAATGTTGAAAATAAATTTTGAGTTAATTTTTGAGAACATTATATTATGACTGATTGAGAGCATCAAAATCAACGGGAAGCTATGAATGATCTCAAAGAATGTGTGCACATGTGGACCCTCTAATCCATCTTCTCGTAAAGAGGGGTTTACTTCAATAGATTCAAATATTAATAGGAGGATACTTGGATTATTTCATTATTATATCCTCGTTGTTGTTGTGTTGTAGTAACATCTAGTGGACTCTGAAATAAGATAGGTAATATTAGATTTTGTGTTGAATAAATTATACTAAGGATAGTAGAGAATAAATGTTGGGGAGAAAACCCAACATGTCAAGGGTTAGGTCTTTCAGTAAAATAATGTAAATATTATGCACTGATCTCTTTATATTATTCATCATATTTAGTGAGGTTGTGACTTGTCTATAAGTGTATCCCTAACTCTAGAAATTTAATGATGTTAAATTAAAATAGAATCATTAAAATTTCTATAACCATAATTCATCCCTCATCAGTTTAATTTAACCAATACTTGGTTTTAACACATCCCACTTATTTTCTAGTAGTTTATGTGTTTTTATATTCATATTAAAATTTCCAAATGTATCAAAAATAATTCTTTCAAGATGTATTTTTAATTTTGTTTTCAATCAGACATAATTTTTTCCATTCAAATAAGGTTGTATATCAGTAGTAAAACCATTCGGCATTGCTTCTATAATTATAAATTAAACAATAAACATAAAAAATTAGATCTTATGAAAAAATTTATCAACGAAATATGTAACTGGATAAAGGATATTCTCTCATAAATTAATTTATATTTTCCTATGAGGAAAACTAAATAGGTGGATTTATTTTCTATGAAAATTTATATTAAAAAACTATTTTAAAGATAATCTCTTAGATTGAAATATATCCCATTTTATCAATATTGTAGTAATATTTAATTTAATACTTTTAACAATACTCTCAAATTTTTAATCAAATGTCATATTGTAAAATCTTCTGACCCTCCAAATATTTTTATATTAATCTACACACACTAAAAATTTCAACTATCACTAATAAATACAAACTAAAAAAATTTAGTTTTTAAAAATATAATTTTGAGAACACTTTTAAAATAGAGGAAAAATAGATTAAATTACACATAGGAATTAAAAATGATATGTAAAATCTCAAGATGAGACCTAATCCCATCCACCTAGTAGTCATTCTATAACACTTTGAGATTTTGTGAAATTATTTTCTTTGATTTAATTTAATCCTTTCGATATTTTTCATTTTGAACAAAACGGAATATAGAAATCATTATATGAGAAACACTATGTTTAGATTGCATTATACACTACACCAAGTCAAGGTTGTGCTACATGAAACACTAATATCATCTTATTATATATGCAACACTATTTTTGCCTTGTGTAAAACACAATGTCAAGATTTTTCGACAGCTTGCGTGACATGCAAGACTATGTTTTACTGAATAAAAATATATTTGTAAAATATTATTATTTAAAATAATAATATATTACATTTCCGATATATTATAATTTTGTGATTTTATTAACTATAAATTAAAATATATGATTTTTAATATTAACTCATTGGTTACCAATTAATTATAAATGAAAATATTTACAAATTGATTTTAAAGAACATTGTTTTATTAAATGATCACAAAATAATTTCATGTTAATAAATTAAATTAAGTCATATTAGGGAATAAAAATAATGAAATATATATTTTATATATTAAATATATATTTTTCATATTCATCGAATATATTTTACAGGCATAAGATAAGATCAAACTGAATATTGTGTATAAAAACTCAATTTTTCAAATGGGTATGTTTATCCCTTTTAATGGCTACCCCATTTTAAATATAAATTTTGAAACATTTAGAATGTTTTTGGAAAAAATAAAATTCTTATTTAAAATAGTTATATATAATTTTAATTTATTTCAATTTTGGGTTTTTTTTTCAGAAACGTTATTTTTGGTTGAATAGTGAAAATATTGCATTTTATTTCAAAGTAAATTTTCATTAGATTTTTTTATATGGATAAATAATATTTTAATTAGTATTACAAGTAAATTAATATAATTTTTTTACCAATTAATCTAATTTTGTACATTGTATTAAATTTTACATATAAATTAGATATAAAAACATTTTGAACTTTTGAACTTTTTGTTGTACCTCTCGTACCCCTCGTGGTTTAATTTTCATGATCACAATCACTCTCTTATTTATCTAATCTTGTTTTAAGTGTTTTTGGATGATAGGAATGATTTCAGGTTGCCAAAGAATTGGGCCAAGAAAGCCAGAAGGCAAAAAGTGGACTGATTTCAGTACACCGGCCAACCGGTGGATGACCACCGGCCAGCCGGTGGAATCTTGACAGAAGGCATCCCCTCTGTCCAAACCACCGGCCAACCGGTGTCCCATCACCAGACACCGGTGGAACCCAGACAGAAGGGACACCTACAGCCTTAGCAACGGCCAACCGGTGGCCTCCTCACCGGCCAGCCGGTGGTGCTTGGGCAGAAGGCCTCTCCTTTTTCCAAGCACCGGCCAACCGGTGGCCAAGCACCGGTCAGCCGGTGGAGCCAGCCAAACTAGCCGTTGGGCTTTGACCAGACTTGTCCACTTGACTACCAACGGCTCCGAAGGCCTCTCCAACGGCTCCGAAGACCCCCAAAGGCAATTTGAGGGTTCCCCCTCTATAAATAAAGGACTAGGAAGCCCCGGAAACGTAAGGAAACCCACGAGAACTTTTTTCATCATTTGGTGAACCTCCGGCGCATTCTTTCAAGGAACCTCAATTGCTCCATCCCATTTCCACATCCAAGGAGCATCACCATAGAAGCTTGGGAGCAGTCTTCATCAACTCCAATCAATCCATTGGCGCCCAAGACTTCTCCATCATACTGTTTTTCTTGTTTTATCATTTTGAGCATCAATTTGGGTTTGTTCCTACAAACCCTTCTTTCTCTCATCCTCTCTTTGTTTTGGTTTTCACACCACCTTCAAGGTGTGAAGAGGTTAGTCAAGCCTTCCCTTTAAAAGGCTTAATTCGTAGGTGAGATAGCCTTCACCTGTAAAAAGGCTAGTGGGTTCTTTCTCAACCATTAAAAGCAAGCTGTAATAGGTTCTAGACTACCTTAAAGTCTAGTGGGTTTCTTGCTAAAACCATTAAAAAGCAAGCGGTAGTTAATCTCTCAACGGTTGAGTTGGGAGCGGAGACGTAGGCTTTAGTTTAAGTCGAACTCCATTATCAAGTTTTGTGTCTTGCCTCTTTTATTTCCGCTGCACCTTTAAATTTGCTTTAAATTGTTAATTATTTTTTAAAAGTCAATTCACCCCCCCCCCCCCCCTCTTGTCATCACTCTCCGCCCAACAATTGGTATCAGAGGAAAAATTTGAGTAATACCCTAACCGGTTTCAAATTCAAGATCCTTTGTGATGGCTTCAACTTCTTTCGCCCCCGAAGGCTATTCTTTGGGTCGTGCTCCATTCTTTGATGGAACCGACTATACTTATTGGAAAACCCGCATTACCACTTTTCTTAGAAGTATAGGTTATCCTATTTATAAAATTGTCATGCATTGTTATTCTCTTTCTTCTCCCGATGAATCCAAATGGACTCAAGCCGATATTAAAAATTTCGAGCTTGATGGCAAAGCCATGAACGCTCTTCATTGCGGCCTTGATTGTAATGAATTCAATCGAGTTTCCACATGCACTACATCTCATGAAATCTGGAAACTATTGGAGGTTACCCATGAGGGGACCAACAAAGTTAAGGATACTCGATTGGACATGTATCGCCAAGACTTTGAATGTTTCACGATGCACCCACACGAATCTATTACGGAAATGTTTACTCGCTTTACTGACGTTTGCAATGGAAGAAAATCTCTTGGAGATGATGTTTCTGCAGAGATGATGGTCAAGAAGATCCTTTAGATCTTACCAAGCTCATGGGATCCAAAAGTCACGGCAATTCAAGAAGAAATAGACATCAAGAACATGCCGGTCGAAGAGCTCATCGGATCCCTCATGACCTAGGAGATCACCATGAGGAGGCAAGCTGAAAAGGAAGGAAAACCGATCAAAGTTCCAAAGAACGTCGCCTTCAAAGTTCAAAAAGAAGAAAGCTCCTCTTCCTTATCTTCTTCCTCTTTAAGCGGCGATTCAGAAATGGAGAATCTTGCCCGCAAGATGCACAAATTCATGAAGAAGAACAAAAAGAAGAAATCCTGCAAGGATCAACCCAACGAAAAATCCGAGCCCGAGGTAACATGTTACGGGTGTGGCAAGAAAGGCCATTACAAGCCCGATTGTCCACTCAACAAGAAAAAGGCCAAGAAAAAGGAAAAGAAGAAGGAATTCAAGGCCACATGGAGTGATAGCTCCACATCATCCTCCTCCTCCTCCTCAAGTGACATTGGTAAAAAATGCCTAATGGCATTTCATGAGGTATCCTCTTCCGACTCCTCATCCTCTAGTTCTTCAAATTCTTTCAATCATTTATCTTACAAGGATCTCCAACATGCGAGAGATCAATTGGAGGAAGGTTTTCACGAACTTTCTTCCAAATTTATTGCTTTAAAAAAGAATTTCAAAAAACTTTCTTCCGAAAAGGAACAACTTCTTAAAGAGAAGAAAGAGTTTTCCCTCAAGATCCAAAACCTTCCCGATGTTTATTCTATGGAATCAATAATCAAGGATTTAAAGGAATCCCTTGCCAAATTCACCCAAGGTGAACAAAATTTAACCAAGCTCCTTGGTTCCCAATGCGTATCTAGAACCACCCAAGGGCTTGTCTATTCCAAGAAAGATTCCTCTTCCCATGCTCCTACTATTTTTGTAAGGGGGAGGTCCCAATATAAATTTTGCAACTATTGTAAAAAACCCGGGCACTTAATTTATGAGTGCAATTGCAAAAATGCCCGGTATGGAAGGCCCAAAACCATTTCCTTTTATGATGAATTTCATAGGAGAAGACCCTCCACTAGACAAGTATGGATTGAAAAATCCCTTTTAGCGAGTCTCACCGGACCAAAATTTGTCTCGGTTCTAAAATCCTCTCCCCGGTGATTTGTTGTTTTTATTTAGGGGGAGTTAGGATCGTTTAAGCCTTTTTGCTTTATATTCAAAACTTTCAATTCAAAACCTTCAATTCAAAACATTCAATTCAAAACTTTCATTTCCAATCTCAAAAATTTCAATTGGTTTAAAAACTCTATCTTGTTTTTCAACCTTTCCCTCGATCAAGTTTTATGCCCCGTGCTATTTTGATAATCACAAAGGGGGAGAAATTCTTGGTTGATTGGGGGACAAATCATTCTTTCATGCTTTTCTTTACTTTGCTTTATTCTTTAAAGCATGCCTTTCATTTCAAGTCTTTTACATTGCTTGTTTTGGTGATTATGATCATCAAAATAGGGGGAGATTGTTGTACCTCTTGTACCCCTCGTGGTTTAATTTTCATGATCACAATCACTCTCTTATTTATCTAATATTGTTTTAAGTGTTTTTGGATGATAGGAATGATTTAAGGTTGCCAAGGAATTGGGCCAAGAAATCCAGAAGGCAAAAAGTGGACTGATTTCAGTACACAGGCCAACCGGTGGATGACCACCGGCCAGCCGGTGGAATCTTGATAGAAGGCATCCCCTCTATCCAAACCACTGGCCAACCGGTGTCCCATCACCGGCCAGCCGGTGGAACCAAGACAGAAGGGACACCTACTGTCTCAGCACCGGCCAACCGGTGGCCTCCTCACCGGCTAGCCGGTGGTGCATGGGCAGAAGGCCTCTCCTTTTTCCAAGCACCGGCCAACCGGTGGCCAAGCACCGGTCAGCCGGTGGAGCCAGTCAAACTAGCCGTTGGGCTTTGACCAGACTTGTCCACTTGACTCCCAACGGCTCCGAAGGCCTCTCCAACGGCTCCGAAGACCCCCAAAGGCCATTTGAGGGTTCCCCCTCTATAAATAAAGGACTAGGAAGCCCTGGAAACGTAAGGAATCCCACGGGAACATTTTTCATCATTTGGCGAACCTCCGGCGCATTCCTTCAAGGAACCTCAATTGCTCCATCCCATTTCCACATCCAAGGAGCATCACCATAAAAGCTTGGGAGCGCTCTTCATCAACTCCAATCAATCCATTGGCGCCCAAGACTTCTCCATCTTATGGTTTTTCTTGTTTTATCATTTTGAGCATCAATTTGGGTTTGTCCTTACAAACCCCTCTTTCTCTCATCTTCCTTTTTGTTTGGGTTTTCACACCACCTTCAAGATGTGAAAAGGTTAGTCAAGCCTTCCCTTTAAAAGGATTGAGTCATAGATGAGCTAGCCTTCACCTGTAAGAAGGCTAGTGGGTTCTTGCTCAACCATTAAAAGAAAGCTTTAATAGGTTCCAGACCACCTTAAAGTCTAGTGGGTTTCTTGCTAAAACCATTAAAAAGCAAGCGGTAGTAAATCTTTCATCGGTTGAGTTGGGAGCGGAGACGTAGGCTTTGGTTTAAGCCGAAAACCGTTATCAAGTTTTGTGTCTTGCCTCTTTTATTTCTGCTGCACTTTTAACTTTGATTTTAAATTGATAATTATTTTTTAAAAGGAAATTCACCCCACCCCTTGCCATCACTTCTCCGTCCAACACTTTTCACTTTAAAAGCTCTCCTCTTCATTGTGTCTATAGGATTAATTTTATATCTAATTTTTCTAATTATACAAATTTAATTGTGAAAAATGGATTCCTTATTTTGAATCATAATTTCCGAATTATTTTATAAGTTCAATTTCAATTTTTGAAATAAAATAAGATACCATGGTAAAACAAATAATCTATCACAAACTTGGTAAAAAATTAAACATGATAATGTTTAAATTGGTAAGGGATTAGAATAACTAAAAACTAATACATTTAAAGGTTTTTTAAGGTTTTTATAGACCCCATATATCCATCGAAAGATTAATTTCCTACCAATGTCATTTAATTTAATTCCACATAAAAATGGTTGGCTTAAAATAAAAAATATTTATTATTTAATCACATAAACCCACCTCTACAAATGTATAAATATTGTACCTCACCCCCCCCCCCATTAAGATCTACCAAGACTTTTAACTCCTCCAATATCCCCCCCAAGACTCTCCTCCTCACTCTACCCATGTCAATGGGCTTCTGGTCTCACCAAAAGGAAAAATTTAAGGTTCTCAATTGTCTTTAAATTAGGTGATATTCAAGAGGAAATTTTCCTAAAGTACCTCTCTTAATTTATTTTCCTTTCCTACTCTCTTCTCACCTCCATCCCCCAATAACTTCATTATAACTCTATGATAATTTATATTATTTATTTTTATTTTTATAATGTATTATTTAATATCCATTACATTTTTGGTCTCCTCTTATTCAAATACTTGAAATTATTGTCCCAGTTATGTTGTTTAATCGCCTATATGAATAATGTTTTTGTTATTTTTTTACAACCATTATGGCTCTAATTAAAACCATTTTTTCGTTGAATAATGTTATAATATATTTATTATAACCTATTTCATATTTTATAATGATTATATACTAATAATAGTAAATAAAATGAAACTAGATTATGGTGTTTGGAAAAACCCACCAACATAAACTAAACATTTATCATTAAGGTTTTCTCTAATAAATCATACTCGTGAAATAAATAAAACTGATATATTAGACCATTTATAAATATGTAGGTAAATTTATACTATTTCATTACACTTCTCGAGTTTTAATCTAATTTTCCTATAACATCAACAATTTTACAAAAATGAATCGACCATGAAACCATGAAACAAACGCACATGAAACAATGAAAATAAAAAATATTATTAATGAATGATTTGTAATATTTTATAAAATGGTCATATAAGGTATTATAAATGTGAATATTTTTATTTAATAATTCAATAACATTTTTTAAACCATTATATAGTAGTTTGAATAATTCTACACTAAAGGGAATCATGATGTAAGGGGTTTATTAACACAATTTCCACTAATTAGGTTTTATACATACTTCATTGATTATATTTTTCAAAATTATGTATAGAATAAATAAATATTTATTTATTTTATATGTTAAAATTACCTTCAGGTGGATATAAAATTAATATAAATAATCACTCTATTGATAAATTCTTACATCATTGATTTAAACATTATAAGGAAATTTTATCCAAATTTTTATTTCTGTTACATACATGCCTTATTCACCACTCATTTCTTTTGTGCGGTGTACATAATGACCAAGAATGTTTTATATGAATTTTATACTTTAATTTATGGGTATTTACGTATCCATTTTTTGAAATATATTCCTTGGTGATTTATGGTTGAAAAGTTACCAATTAAGTAAGCTTATTGTGTCTCAATTCCGTTTCATTGAGACAAATTTTTTGTTATGAAACTATGTTCCTTTACAAAGGGTATATACTGTCATTTATCACCTTATTTAGGGAATATACAAATTTTAATGACATTATAATCTTCATTTAATGTTATTATTTCATGGGTGTTTTTATTCAAACATTTCAAAAATATATAGCACTCTAGAAATGTTTGAATATCATTTTCCTCAAGAAATGTTTTTAAAATATATATTTATATCATTTTAAAGAAAAATGTTCTCAAAAATGTTTTATTTTTTGAAAAAAAATTACAAAGAAAAGGGTTTAATTTCACAATCTCGTTACTGTTTGATATTATTTATACATTAGTATTTACTGGGATGTTTCATAAAATTCTTTCCTAGAACATTTATATTATCCATATAAAATTGTTTTAATCTATTTTTAACCATGTATGCATATATATTAAATGGATTAAAAATAATCCTTCATCATTTTCCAATAATGTATATTTTAACATTTTTGTAAAATCTATGAGAAAAATTATTTTCCTAACATATACTGAGATGATAGATATTTACGGTTTCATGATGCCTTATTTCTTAAAATATCTCCTCACATGCATATGATGTTATTTTCAAAGAAATTTATTTCTTTTAATGATTCACATCATTTCAACTAAATAAAATGTTTTCAATGAAAAAAGTGTATTTTCGAAAATAATGTTTTTCAAGAGTTCTCTAAAAACAATGTTCTATCTATGATATTATTGTTTGATTTTACTTATGTTTCATTTGGGATACTATTCAATGTTTAGACACTTATTGTTTCAATGTATGGTTATGTTTCTGATGAAATGGTATTCATGGAACCCATTTATTTTTCATGGGTTATGTTATGATTTTAGGATGTTTATGAAACCCATTTTATTCTATGGGGTTTGATATAATAAATTATTTATTTTCATATAAAACACATATGTATGATTTTATTTTGTGATGGGTTGGACCTATATCTCACTCAAATGCATTAGTTAAATATTTATATATCATGAGATACACATAAAGGACCTTGTTAATAAAGATGGTTATGGGAGTGAGCCATTACTACCAAGTTGGTTATGGGATTGAACCATAATTACCATGATGGTATGGGAGTGCACCCACACCAATAAGATTTACATCGCATTTATTCCAATCTAAATAATTTTTATGTGCTAATTTTTTTTGCCAAAAATTCTATTTCGTATTATTATATAATGATTTCAAGGATTATGTTCTCTATTTCTCTATGATTTATGTCTTATGAAATTATAATATTTATTCCATAAATGATGCTTATGATCTTTTGATATCCATGGAAAGATCATAAAATTTTATGCTTATTTTTAATACAATTACGCTCATGATTAACCTTACATGTATCAGTTTAATACCCTTACTGAGCATATGAGATCCCCATTTTCTTATGTTTACTTTAATCTATTTATAGGGAAAAGGATTAATTATGAGTACTAATTGGATTGATCTTAGTCGGAAATGTTAAAGATCTTACACCAGACTAGACGTTTATAATCCATGTTTCTAGTGACACTAAAATTGTAAAATAATTGGGTGTGTATTTTTTGTAATGTATTTAGTATTCCACAAATGTGATTTAATTTACTTGTAAGAAAACCCTTGTTCATTGTAGTTGGAGTCATAGATATGTTTTAGTCAACATTTGTAAACATGAATGTGAATTCCTTAGTGAGAATCTGAAGGACATGTAAAAGGATAATTATGAGGATAAATAAATGTATAGGAAAATGTGACAGAGATTTGGAATAGCATAGAGAAACTGGTTTCCTAGTAGGACTTTCATGGATAGATACTATATGTGAGTGTGGCACCAGAATAGATATACCTAGGGGTAATAATTATGATATGGTCTATTGGTCCTGACACGATTGTAACCTTGTACATGACCAAAACATTACTACGAACTTGGTTTAGGACTCCTGAGGAATATACTTAGGGAATACACAAAATATTCATGAAAAATCCTGAAATATTTAAATATTAGTTGGCTATTAAAACATATAACAAAACATATATTTCATATATTAAGTAATGTTTCATAATTTAAACATCTTATAAGTGGTTTTTTATTATACAATTCCACAATATGATTTTTTACTATTAGAATAGGATTTATGGTTATAGTCAATTGAGGGAACTATAAAAAACATTATTAATGTGGAACAGGACAGAAACTTTTCATAATGAGAATTCAAATGGGATGTCCCATTGTGTGATGCTTTTTTTGAGCAGGCCTAGTTAGTTTTCAACAAAAAATTATTAACAATTTGTACTAGAAACAACTCCCAGACTAACCAATGAATATATGGAAGGGTTTATCTAAGAGGTTGGGTAATATTGACCATGGAAGAAAGAATATTAGGTTTACATTATGTCATTAATGTGGAATGAATAGCCTAATTAAATGTATTAAAGGAACAAGAAGATATTTTCACTATAGAAAAGAAGGATACACAAAATGTAAGTGTAAATAAAAATTGAATGGTTCATTTATAGAAATTTATGGGAATATTGGTCTATCTCAGACATCATCGGATGTAAATTCATTATGTTTTTAATGAATTTCCATAATGAAAATTGATGTTCTATGTGAAATCTCCCAATGATAATTAGAAATGTGGTACGAGTAATGGTAATATTTCTAACTAAAATTAGACTACAGATGAAATTTGAATGGAAATAGGTACTGAGTAGTAATATGATGTATCCATCACATATATTAAGGGAGAAGTAGAATAATAAAAAAATTTATGTGTTTGGATTCATGAATTATGAATGACGAAATATACAAGTTTTATTTAGTTTATGTTATTTACCCATAATTTACAGAATTATGTTGATTTTTTTTAATATATTGGTAGAGTAATTTATTGTCAAGGTGACTTTTTTACTAAGTTATTATAACCCTTAATATTTACATTATGCTAATATAATTTTGTCTGGATAATGATATTTTGGATATGAATAAGTAAATTGGTCGGTATTGAATACCATGTAACTAATATTAGACTTTTTGAAAACTTCTTATGTTAACATTGATGTAGTTTACAGTATTTTCTATTTTATGAAATATATCCAATATACTTTGGAATAAATATAAATTATTATTTTCAATAAGTAAGTGTTGTAATTATGGTCATTACCCTGATTCAAGTGAATACATGATTAAGGTATTCACATGTTTGTAAGGTGAAAACAAAGAGCTACAATATGATATAAGAGAGATAAATCCTAAGCTTATATAGTGCACTTCTTTCTTATGATTTGGATTATCAGCTTTTGGATGGATTATAAGGATAGACATTTATGGAATAGATTATAATAAACAACATATTATGTCTTCAAGAATAAAATATTATACTTCCATATGTTTATTTATGAGTATTAGATAACTTCAAATAACCTTTTTATTGTGATAAATTTAGAAAAAATAGACTATTATTCTATTTAAGGATCTCATGATCTATTAATGATACAATAATGAGAAATTAAATATTATTTACTAGAATAAGAGATGAAGTGGAAATTGATAATGGAATAGAAAAGGGTGGTGTTGTATTGAAATCAAGTATGTATATATTCTCATGAAAACACTTCAACACTAGGAAAAGTATATTGAAACAAAAAAATGTTATCCTTGTTCCTTTTTTCAAATAAATCTAATGGTACCTTATATAATCAAAGATTTACACCTATGTGACTGTTAACTTTCTCTTAAATGTTTTCTTCATATCTCTCCATCAAAATATGATATTATGATTTCTCATCCATGTCAATGTTTTCACTTTCCACCTATGTTCTATTAATTGGAAACACAATTATGAGTAATTGTGGATAACTGTTGGATTTTCATCCTTCCTTCTTAAAAATAGAGTTTAACTATTCATTTTTACAATGTGTGTTTGTTTGAAAGAAACTATCAAGTATTAGTCATTTAATAAACCAAATAAATTTCCAAAGTGAAAATAATTTTAAGGGGGTATAATTTAACACTCCATGATTTTCTAAAATAATTTTTTTCAAGTTGATTTAATCTTTTCTATATTTTCTATTTCACTCAATACTGAATATAACTTTTGTTATATAAAATAAAATATGTTTGGATTGTGTAATATGGAATTCAAAATCAAGGTTGCGCTATAGATAACACGTAGATTTTCTGGCAGAATACACAACATTTTTCTTGTCTTATATTATAAATTATTTTGAGTTCTTTCGATATCTTCGGTTACACATAAGACTATGTTTCGCTGAACAATAATATATTATTAAAATATCATTATTTAATATAATAAGTTAAAAACTAGATATTATATTACAATTTATTAATATTATTAACTGTCGAATGAAAATATTTTGATTATAATATCAATTCATTGGTTACTAATTAATTAGAAATAAAAATATATACCAATTTCTTATAAAGGAAATATTTGTGTTTTTATGCTCCCAGATTCATTTTGTCATAATAAATTTAATTAATTAAAATTATTTAATTATATTATTGAAATATATATTTTATTTATTCAATAAAAATATTTGATGTTGACCCAAAATATTTTATAGGCATAAGATATGATCCTACCCAATCTTATGCATAAAATAACTAATTTTTTCAAAAGGGTAGTTTTATTTACTTTTAATGGAAAAAATTTTAAATATAAATTTTGAAAAAATTATAATTTTTTTATAATAAAATAACCTTCTAATTTGAAGGAATGATATAAAAATTTACATTAGATTGACTTTTGGTATTTTTCTGAGAAATATCATTTTTGGATGAATAGTGAAAAATACTGCATTTTAGTTCAAAACATTATTTTCATCTACATTACATATATTGTTTTTAAAATATATTTAGATCCTTTATTATCAATTAATCCAATATAAGACATTTAAAACAATTTTACATTGTAATTGGATATAAAGGTTGTGTCAACTTTGGATCTTTTCACATTGAAAACATGATTTTTCACTGTGTCTATGAGATTAATTTGATATATATTTTTTACAATTATATAAATTTTATAAGGCCCCAGCCTTAAACCTTACTTAATATTTAATTAAATGAATAATTCACATTTAGGATCTTTTCAGGTTTAGAGTTTTAGAGAATTAGATCATAAACATGCATTACATTCCACAATTAAACAAAGTGGTTACATAAAAGATAGTATTCATTTTTTCCCATCAACAGAAACATATTTAAAATAAAACATGGATTCATTCTTGAAACTTCTGTGACAGTATCATCATATCATGTACCTTTCTATTGACCTGTGAAAAACATTTCAAAAACTTGGGATGTGCATAAAAAGCTCAGTAAGGGATATTTAAATATATGTAAAGGAAACATGAGTACATGTACACATAAGAATCAATGAAATCATACATTACTCATAAAACATAAGCACTTTAACATACCTCATCAAATCATAAATAAATAATAGAAATCATAAGACCTAAAGGTAACTTGAGGCATTCATAACATTCTTACGTAGGGAGTAACCCTCAAGGTTACATTTGGAATACCCACCACAGTATATTCCTTAAATCTCTATGGTGAAAACTTAACATTTCACTCCTTAGCATTACCCAATGCATTGGAGAGCTATATCGGGCTCACCCGCCCTTAGTTTATCACAGAACCACACATCTTCATAACAATGCCCAAGAACCACAACATAATCGTATCACATAAAACATGCATAAAGAAAGCATAACATTTCCACCTTTCAATCACAAGATATCAATACAACACATTGATGTAAAAACATTATGAAAACCATTTTCAATACCAAAATTAAAGAAAAGAAAAACATGGTATTTATTTTTCTTTTAAAAAGAAGGTATGGCTTGTAGAGGAAGCTGAAACTCAAATAATGGTCACGGCGGTGGAGAAGTCGTTGTCGCCGCATACATATGACAAAAACATTCCCTTTTTTCATTTAGTAAATGCTTCGTATAAAAATATTCCTTTTGAATAAATGTAAAAGTCAAAGGGGTTTATACATTGTATAAAAGAAAGTTGTGTATAAAACAAAATATGCCTCAATTAATGGAGATTGAGACGAAGTCCCATACAAAGACGGTATCCTTGGATTAAGGACAAATCAATTACATAATTATGTGTGACAAATGAATATACGAAATATAAGTGGATATTAAGTGTAAAACAATCAGATTTTATTTACACATATTCATAGAATGACATATTCAGGGAGTACAAGTTTATCCCAAATAATCAAATTTGGGTTAAGAAGTTCCTTGCAAAAAATTGACAGCCTAACGGCGTCACTACAAAATTCAGAAAATGAGTTTATGAGAGATAAAAAGGGTATCTCATCACATGGAAATAAAATTTAAATCAATAAGGATATAGAAGAAAATATCCCAACATAATAGTGTGTGAATTAAAAGACATAAAAAAATAAGTCTTTTAAAAAGAGGAGGGTGAAAGGTTCCCTTACCGACATGGGTATCATTCGAGACATGCACCCCGTGAAAGAAGGACAATACAACCTTGATTTAAATACTCATAAATGAAAGTATATAACACAATGAGTAAAATAATGGGCAGTACATACACCAATAATAGGAAATTGTGGAAATTGTAGCATAAATCTCACGGGAATAAAAGTGAGATGAAAAATCCCTTACGAAACCTCGGCAGCCTAACGGTGCCACTTAAAACTTTTAAAATGGTTTGATGAGAGAAAATAGGGTCTCTCATCATATAAACATAAAGTTTACAGAAATAGTAATATAAAATAACATCCCCAATATAACAAAGAGCAGATTAAAATAAGTTACATAAAGGAGAGTACTTAAAATGAAAGAGAGAGGTTGGATCTCTTACGAAAATTTGGCAGCCTAACGGTGCCACTCAAAACATCCAAAATGGATTGATGAGAGAGAATAGGGTCTCTCATCATATTAACATAAAAATTATAGTAATAGTAATATAAAAGAACATCCCAATAACAAGAAATATGAGCTTTAAAAGGAATCACATAAAAGTGTGTACTTAAAAAGAAAGAGAGATGTTGGATCCCTTACCTCAAGTCCAACTTGTCCTGTTCGTTTCTTTATATTCCTGAATAATAAACATTGGTCAATTTATAATTTCTTAAGGACCTCCTATAAATATTATTATTCTGTTCATTTCACATATTTTAATGTTATAATAATTGGTTAATAATATGAGTTCATATCAGACGTTTTTGTCGATGTTTGGTACATGAGTCAAAAATGAACTTGTTTGAAAAATGATTTTCAATGTAGTTATAAGTAAATATTTTCCAGAATATTATTAATGATTAAAATATCATATATATCCAGTACATATTCATTTTATACTATTCAATATAATTTGGAGATAAAAAATGAAAAGCACCGTTCATGGAGACGGTAGGCCGTACGTACGCATGAACACTACTTTCATTTTTTCTTTTTCATATTAATCGAATTAAAAATAAATGATATATATATATATATATATATATATTATAATTACAGTATAATATATATGTTATATAGTTCACATATGTTCATTAATTTCATTCTTTATACATTCCATGTATTGCATGTACGAGTCATATCACTTGAGGGGGCGGTAGTCCACACTTCCTCATATGAAATTATTGCATTTACACAACATGAAAAGAATAAATGTATGGTTTAAATATAAAATAAAGAAGAATATAGTAAACATAAATACCATATATATCATATATAAAATATATTGGCATCATAATGGCCACCTTTAAAGGTGTTAAAAGAATATTGAACAATCATCGTTTCGTGAGGCAGAAAATCACCAACCACAGAAACAGTATGTTCTTTAACCTTTAGTCGAAGGTGTGTGTAAGTGTAGCTCTAATCCATATTATAACAACATCATAGTATATTTAAGATACTGTATTGGTTACAAAATAAATGAATAAAAAGAGTTTAGGGGGTTGTATAAGCAAAATAAAACAAAAGGACACAAGTGAAGACATTACCTTAAAATCGGGTAACTCCCTTTGGTTTGAGCTCAAAGGCTTCCTTGGGAAGACTTCTGACCGAAGGGAGGCTTCATGGAGTGATATAGGGATTTGTAGAGACAAAATGTTCAGGGTGTCGCCGAGCCAAAGTCTTTGGAAGTGTGGGTAAGGAGGTAGAGGTGGGGGCCTTTTATAAGAGGAGAGGAGGGGCACTCTTGGAAAGTAAAGAAATGTTACTTTATTTTAGAATACGTTTCGGATTTTAATGGTCCCACATTGATGTGTTTCTAGGATAAGTTGATAAGGGTTATAACTCCACCCATCCAATAGGTTTTTGACATGTTTAGGTCTTAGAGTTTACATTATCTTTCCATTTTATTTAAATCGTTAAATAATGAGGTCAATGGTGCATCATCATTATGTCATAAATAATTAAATTTATTTAATGTCTAAAAATTATAAAAAAAAATACAATGATGTAGGAAATATAATTAGATTTCCAATTACTATTTATAGTCAAAAATCTGACTTGTATAACCCCATGTAAAAATTGTTTTAGTAAAATATCACATGTTTGTGTCATTTTTACTTTAACATTAAATAAAAAGGTATTTATGTCATTTTCCAACCAATGTGGCTCCATGGGGTCCCCAAATTGACCCATGGATTTTATTGGTCGGCCATGACACATCCAATGAGGGTAGTACATGTTTCTAGGTAATTTCATTTTATTAAAACATTATTCTTATGTTAAACTATATTAATTACCTCTAATGACGATTAAAAACTTAATAAGTTACTATTCACCAAAAAAATTATTCAAAGCCCATTTAATGACATTTTTCTTCTTAATGACAACCATGTATGTCGAATTTTTGAAATTAAAAACACAATGATGGAAAAAGTTCATTTAAACGGAAAATCAGTTTTTATAAGTACCACTTAGTGGTTTCACTATTCATCAAAAATTGATGTTTTTCGGAAAAATACCAAAAATTCACGTGAAGATATATTTGATATTCCGAATTCCAAAATGATGTCTATTTAAAAAAATTGAAAACATATAAGTTTCATTAATTAATTTAATAATTAATTCCCACTTTCAAAACAAATAGTGTGTTTTTATGTAACAAAATGTTTCAAAAGATTGACACTAGTTTAAGTCCGATTTCAAAGTGAAATTAATTAAAATGACCACTATTGGATTAAATGGTAAAAATATAATCTAATTTCACTTTAAAACCAATTAAAAAGATAATATAATAATATAAATAAATTAGATTAAAACGAGTTTTTGAATTAAAATACTACATTTTTCACTATTCATTATAAATTGATCTTTTTCAGAAAAATACAAAAAAAAATTACACAAAGTAAATTTTGATTTCACAATTCTAAAGAAGAATTTTATTTTGTCAAATATAACACATAAAATTGTCAAAAAGTGGATTTAAAAGAGGTTCACCATCAAAAGGGAGTTAATCGACCTTTTAAAGAATATTAGAATGTTTACACAAAAAATTGGATTCATTCGCATTTTTAATCCTCTAACATTTATTGTAAAACGTAAAAATATTTGACAAACATATATAATAATTTTGTAGTTAGTTCTGTTCATTTCCTCCATTACAACGGCTAGGCGTTAACTACTATTGAAAATAATATTATTTTATTATTAGAGTACAATGTAAGATTCCCAAGAAACTCGTTTTGCGTGTTGGGTACGCCATCGAGTATAGCATCCCCTTTAAAGTTATATAAATATTTTATTCACAAATATGGATAAATGTGAAAATTTCATACTACTTATTTACCTGGGGTGTTAAATCCTTCCCCCCTTTTGGGAATTTCATCCTCACAATTTTAAAATTGAGCTTGGAAACATCCTTGAAAGTCCCACATCGGAACAAGAGTCGGTAAAACAATCACTTTAAAATAAAGGAAGATAAGTATAGAGGTCACCCGAGTTAACCCATACTAGGATTCCATGTAGGAAAACATGGAAATGGAGGAGAAAACATAGGGTCATGTTCTGATGGAGAGTGATAGAAAACATGTTTAGGAGAAAGTTAACCACAAGAAAATCACAAACTTGTGATGGGTTAAACGGTATTCGATTCCCCAGTAGGAAAAGTTTATAGACAACATTTTTATTTTAAGTTACTTTTTATTGAAGAATTTATTCACAAGGAAACATAATCACTTATCATGTTGACTTTCAACTTTTATTATATTCCTTACACAAACTCATATTTTCTCCAAAAGACGAGTATTTAGGAAGACTTGTTCACATTAATAGTACAATAATCAACTTATAGAGAATCACCTAATCCAAAAAATAGAACTATATACTTCCCATGTATTTAGACTTTAACCAAAAACAAAACCAAAAAGGTTAGTACAGATCAGATAATCTAGAAAATGATAACCCTTTATAAAAAGAAAATCTATTCTTAATCTCTAAAATTTGTCCAACAAAACCCAAAGTTCAACGAGGACCATTCGATAAAAAATTTGTCCATTAAATTCTTCAAAGTAAACTAAACTAAGATTGAAACCCAAATATTTGAAGGATTTAGTCACATAGTCATCCAAGGTACAAATTAACTTTTACCTCCAAATAACATCAGTTTCTCTTAAATTCACATATTGAAAAGTAATTAACCTAATCACATATCCTCGATGATAGGTTAAACATTTCCATTGATAACCCAAAATAAACTTACCCTTGATTCCTAAAATCATCATACTAAAAATAATTAGTCAAACTAATTAGGGACTTCATGTAGTCCAGTGGTATGCGATAAATACCAGTCAAACTTTGGTTGTGGGTTTGATTCTCGCAGGTTTGTCCAACACGACAGGTTGTCACACGGACTGCGTGTTGTCATTTTTCCAAAACTATATAATTCTTAAAACATCCCCCAAAACGAGATAAAATCTTCAAAAATAATCATAACATATTTTATCCTCAAGTTTATCTCATGCCTTTAATTTTCCATCATAACATATAATACCCCATAATTACCTCAAAAGTAAGGATCATATAAACCCTAATGGTTACCTTTATAATTATTACCTGAACTTCCACATCGATTGGTCATCTCATACATGATGCATTACAGAACATACCAAGGTTCAATTGGATGATCATGACTCATTGATAGATGGTTTTGAATAGCCATGAGTTTCCTCATTGAATCCCCCATTTCATCTAGTCTCTTAAACAGAGATCCACGACAGTTTCCTTCAAACCTGTTGTCTCTTTGGTGCCTGCTAGATCCATCGATTCACTAAAAACAGAAATTTTAGTGTGAGTATATCAACAAAACCATCACGTACTAATTTGGAAGATATACTTACTCATTCACTTTATCTAAAAACTACGACTCTTTCTAAAATCCTAACCATTATGGTAATGTCACTTATTCTTAGAGAATACCCTAACCTCTAAAGTTATCTAAACCGAACTTTGATACCAACTATAAGGCCCCAGACTTAAACCTTACTTAATATTGAATTAAATGAATAATTCACATTGATGATCTTTTCAGGTTTATAGTTTTAGAGAATTAGATCATGAACATGCATTACATTACACATTTAAACAAAGTTGTTACATAAAATATAGTATTCATTTTATCCCTTCAACGGAAACATATTTAAAATAAATCATGGATTTTTATTGAAACATCATTGACACTATCATCATATCATGTACCTTTCCCTTGACCTGTGAAAAACATTTCAAAAACTTGGGATGAGCATAAAAAGCTCAGTAAGGGATATAAAAATATATGGAAAGGAAACATGATTACATGTACACATAAGAATCAATGAAATCATACTTTACTCATAAAACATAAGCACTTTAACATACCTCCTCAAATCATGAATAAATCATATAAATCAAAAGACATAAAGGTAACTTGAGGCATTCATAACATTCTTACGTAGGGAGTAACCCTCTTGGTTGCGTTTGGAATACCCACCACAGTATATTCCCTAAATATCTTCGGAGAAACCTTAACATTTCACTCCTTCGCGTTACATAATGCATTGGAGAGCTATATCGGGCTCACCTACCCTTAGTTTATCACGTAACCACCCATCTTCATAAAAATTCCCAAGAACCACAACATAATCAGATCACATAAAACATGCATGAAGGAAACATTACAATTCCACCATTCAATCACAAGATATCAATACAACACTTTAATATAAAAACATTATGAAAACCATTTTCAATACCAAAATAAAAGAAAAGTAAAACATGGTATTTATTTTTCTTTTAAAAAGAAGGTATGGATTGTAGAGGAAGCTGAAACTCTAATAATAGTCACGGCGGTGGAGAAGTCATTGTCGCCGCATATGTATGACAAAAACATTCCCTTTTGTCGTTTAGTAAATGCTTCGTATAAAAAAGATTTCTTTGGAATAAATGTAAAATTCAAAGGGGTTTATATACCGTATAAAAAAAGATTTGTATAAAACAAAATATGCCTCAATGAATGGAGATTGAGATGAAGTCCCATACAAAGACGATATCCTTGGATTAAGGATAAATCAATTACATAATTATGTGTGACAAATGAATACACGAAATATAAGTGGATATTATGTGTAAAACAGTCAGTGGTTATTCAAACATATTCATAGAACAACATATTCAAGGAGTACAAGTTTATCCCAAATAATCAAATTTGTGTTAAGATGTTCCCTTGAAGTAATTTGACAGCCTAACGGCGTCACTACAAAATTCAGAAAATGAGTTGATGAGAGATAAAAAGGGTATCTCATAACATGGACATAAAATTTAAATCAATAAGGATATATAAGATCATATACAAACATAATAGTATGTGAATTAAAAGACATAACAAAATAAGTCTTTTAAAAAGAGGAGGGTGAAAGGTTCCCTTACCGACATGGGTATCTTTCGAGACATGCACCCTGTGAAAGAAGGACAATACAAAATTGACGTAAATAATCATAAAAGAAATTATATTACACAATGAGTAATATAATGTGAAGTACATACACCACTCAAAGGAAATTTTGGCAAATGAATCATAAATCTCACGGGAATAAAAGTGAGATGAAAAATCCCTTACGAAAACTCGGCAGCCTAACAGCGCCACATAAAACTTCCAAAATGGATTAATGAGAGAAAATAGGGTCTCTCATCATATTAAAATAAATTTTACAGAAATAGGAATATAAGATAACATCCCCCAATATAACAAATTGGATCTTAAAAGAAGTGACATAAAGGAGAGTACTTAAAAAGAAAGAGAAAGGTTGGATCTCTTATGAAAATTCGGCAGCCTAATGGCGCCACTCAAAATTTCCAAAATGGATTGATGAGAGAGAATAGGGTCTCTCATCATATTAACATAAAAATTACAGTAATATTAATATAGAATAACAGCCCAATAATAAGAAATATGGGATTTTAAAGGAATGACATAAAAGTATGTACTTAAAAAGAAAGAGAGAGGTGGGAT
Source organism: Viscum album (assembly GCA_963277665.1). Classification (NCBI taxonomy): domain Eukaryota; kingdom Viridiplantae; phylum Streptophyta; class Magnoliopsida; order Santalales; family Viscaceae; genus Viscum; species Viscum album. Next base: position 1,684,518,774 of record OY728158.1, read on the forward strand.
CCCTTACCTCAACTCCAACTTGTCCTGTTCGTTTCTTTATATTCCTTATTAATAAACTTTGGAAAATTTAAAATTGCTTAAGGACCTCCTATAAAGATTATTATTCAGTTCATATCACATATTTTATTGTTATAATAATTGGTTAATAATATGAGTTGATATCAGACGTTTTTGTCGATGTTTGGTACATGAGTCAAAAATGAACTTGTTTGAAAAATGATTTTCCATGTAGTTATAAGTAAATATTTTCCAGAATATTATTAATGATTAAAATATCATATATATCCAGTACATATTCATTTTATACAATTCCATATCATTTGGAGATAAAAAAATAAAAGCATCGTTCATTGAGAGGGTAGGCCGTACGTACGCATCAACGCTACTTTAATTTTTTCTTTGTCATATTAATGGAATTAAAAATAAATTATATATATATATATTATAATTCAGTATAATATATATGTTATATAGGTCACATATTTTCATTAATTTCATTATTTATACATTCCATGTATTGCATGTACGATTCACATCACTTGAGGGGGCGGTAGTCCACAATTCCACATATGAAATTATCGTATTTACACAACATGAAAAGAATAAAGGTATGGTTTAAATATAAAATAAAAAGCATATAGTAAAAATAAATACCATATATATCATATATAAAATATAGTGTCATCATAATGGCCACCTTTAAAGGTGTTAAAAGAATATTTAACAATCATCGTTTCGAGAGGCAGAAAATCCCCAACCACAAAAACAGTATGTTCTTTAACCATTAGACGAAGGTGTGTGAAAGTGTAGCTCGAATCTGTTTTATAACAACATCCTAGTATATATAAGATACTTTAGTTGTTACAAAAGAAATTAATAAAAAGAGTTTAGGGGGTTTTAGAAGCAAAATAAAACAAAAGGACACAAGTGAAGACATTACCTTAAAATCGGGTAACTCCCTTTGGTTTGAGATCAAAGGCTTCCTTGTGAAGACTTATTCCCAAAGGGAGGCTTTAAGGAGTTAGATAGGGATGTGGAGAGACAAAATGGGTAGGTATTGGCCGAGCCAAAGGTTTTGTAAGTGTGGGTAAGGAGGTAGATGTGGGGGCCTTTTATAAGAGGAGAGGAGGGGCACTCTTGGAAAGTAAAGAAATGTTACTTTATTTTAGAATGAGTTTCGGATTTTAATTGTCCCACATTGATGTGTTTGGAGGATAAGGTGATAAGGGTTAGAAATACACCCATCCAATAGGTTTTTTACAGGTGTAGGTCTTAGAGTTTACATTATCATTACATTTTTTTAAGTCGTTAAATAATGAGCTCATCGCTGCAGCATCATGATGTCATAAATAATTTAATTTATTTAATGTTTAAAAATTATCAAAAAACTAATATGTTGTAGGAAATCGTTTTATCTTTTCAATGAATATTTATAGTCAAATATCTGACTTGTATAACCTCATGTAAATTTTTTTTTAGTAAAACATCTCATGTTTGTGTCATTTTTACTTTAACATTAAATAAAAAGGTATTTATGTCATTTTCCAACCAATGTGGCTCCATGGGGTCCCCAAGATGACCCATGGATTTTATTGGTCTTCCATGACACATCCAATGAGGGTAGGACATGTGTCTTGGTCATTTAATTTTATTAGAATATTATTCTTACCTTAAACTATACTAATTACCTCTAATCACGATTAAAAACTGAATAAGTTACTATTAACCAAAAAAAATTCTAATTCCATTGAACCACATTTTAATTCATAATTACAACCATGTATGTTGTATTTTTGAAATTATAAACACAATGATGGAAAATTTTCATTTAAATGGAAAATCAGTTTTTATAAGTACCACTTAGTGGTTTCACTATTCATCAAAAATTGATGTTTTTCATAAAATTACCAAAAATTCACCATAAGATATATTTGATATTCCGAATTCAAAAATGATTTCTATTTTACAAAATTCAAAACATATAAGTTGAATTAATTAATTTAATAATTAATTCCCACTATCAAAACAAATAGCGTGTTCTTAATAAACAAAATGTATCAAAAGATTAGCACTAGTCTAAGTCCGATTTCAAAGTGAAATTAATTACAACGACCACTATTGTATTAAATGGTAAAAATATATTCAAATTTTACATTAAAACCAATTCAAAATATAACCTATTCATATAAATAAATTAGATTAAAAAGAGGTTTTGAATTAAAATACAACATTTTTCACTATTCATTAAAAATGATCATTTTCGGAAAAATACCAAAAATTTACACAAAGTAAATTTTGATTTCCCGAATCTAAAGAAGAATTTTATTTTGTCAAATATAACACATAAAATTGTCAAAAAGTGGATTTAAAAGAGGTTCACCATCAAAAGGCGGGTAATCGACCTTTTAAAGAATATTAGAATGTTTACGCTTAAAATTGGATTCATTCGCATTTTTAATCCTCTAAAATTTATTGTAAAAAGTAAAAATAATTGACAAACATATATAATAATTTTGTAGTTAGTTCTGTTCATTCATGCCATTACAACGTCAAGGCATTAACTACTATTTAAAATAATATTATTTTATTATTAGAGTGCAATGTAAAATTCCAAAGAAACTCGTTGTTGCGTGTTGGGTACGACATCGAGCATAGCGTCCCCATTAAAGTTATATAAAGATTTAATTCACAAATATGCATAAATTTGAAAATGTCATACTCTTTATTTACCAGGGGTGTTACAAATTTAATTCATTAAAATGGATTACATATTTCAAATGATATTTTTTATATTAGTTTGTAATGTCAATTTCATTTTTCTGTACAAAAAAAATTACCAGGGTAATAAAATTATTTCATGAGTTATAGGTAAAAATGAATCATGTAAATGTTAAAATGGGTAAATGCATAAAATACATAAAACAATGAAATTTAAATATTATTTTACAATGTATATACCCAATAATTCCTCCAAAATATTAATTTCCATCCATATTCTTTGAATTTAATTCCTCCCCAAATTGATGTCATTAAATATATAATATTCATTATTTAATTACTTAATCCTACCTCTCCTTCAGTATAAATACCACCCTCAGCCCCCCATTTCAACCAAAAAGGTATTCAAATTTTTTAAATTTCATTCAAATAGTATCATACCCACTCTACCCACTTCCCTGTGCTATTTTTCTAATCAAAATACTAAATCCAAGGTCTATAAGATTCTCTCGAGGAGGTGATGTTTACGAGGTAATTTTACCAAAACACATCTCTTAATTTCAATTCTATTTCTACTATCCCCTCACATACATCATCAATAAATTAATTATTACTACATAATCATGTATATACTAAAAAAATTTCTAATGGAATATATTGTATCCATTTTATTTCTCATCTCCTCATATTTAATGAAATGAAATTATTATCCATGCAATGCCTATTAATCGACTCTGTGAATAATGTTTTTGTATTTGTTATTACCACCTTCATGGACAGTCTTAAAAGAAATTATGGTTAAATAATATTTTAATATTAATATCAAAACCATTTTCATACACAATAAATAATATATACTCTTAATAGAAAATAAATGGAAACTAGTTCATGGTGTTGGGAAAAACCCACCCAAATAAACTAAACATTTATCATTATTGTTTTATATAACTATTCATAATATTAAAAGAAATAAAAGTGATATATAATACAATTTATTCTATTGGAATTACATTAATACTATTTTATTACAATTTTGAGTTTTAATATCATTTTATAATGACATCTATAATTTTACACAAATGAACCGATCAAGAAATCATGAATTCAACGAACCCAAAACAATGCAAATAATAAAATATTATTAATAAATAGGATAAAAGATATTATAAAAAGTAATATATGTTATAATAAATTTTAATATATTATTTTAAGAAATCAATACAATTATTTAAACCAATATACAAGAAATTAAAAAATGAAATACTAATGGGAAGTGTGTGGTAAGTTGTTTCTTAACTCAATTTCCCCTCATTTGGTTTTATACATACTTCATTGATTATATTAAGCCAATATTATGTGTGGAATAATTTTTAAATTAATTATCTTTTAATTTCCACTTCCCTTTGTTTGGATATACTATTGTTACACATAATCACCCAAATTATAAATTCTTATGTAATTGATGTGAACATTGTACCAGAATTTCATCTAATTTTATATTTCACTGACATATAAGCCTTATTCACCACTCGTAGATTTTTTTGTGTACACAATGATCATTAATGTATTATATGACTTTTGTACATTAATTTATTAATAATTACATATAAATTTTATGATCTCTATCACATGATGTTTTACAGTTCTAATGTTACCAAAAGAGTAAGGTAGTTTTGTCTCAATTTTCCTTCTTGGAGACAAATGTTTTTTTATGAACCCATATTATTTTATTATGTGTATATAATTCCACTTGAAATATTATATCAGGAATATCTTTTTTTAAATCATATTTTAGTATTTTTTTAATATTATTATTTTTTGTATATTATGATTCAAATGTTGTAATGTTTTAAGTGACACTTTAAAAATTTAAATATATTTTCTCCAAGAAATGATTTTAAAAGCTCTCTTAATCCCATTTTCTATAATTGAATTCAAAAATGTTTCATGTTCTGATGAGTTTTTTCTAAGGAAAGATGTTAATTTCATAATCTTGTTACTTTTAGAGATTGTTTATATTTATGTATTTACTGAGGTATATTTATCATCCCTATTTGTGATTATAAATAGATATTATAATATTTTATCAATTATTATATAATTTTTGGAAGATATTTTTAACCATGTATGATTTTATTTAAAATGGTTTGAAATTAATCCTTTATTATTTTTTTCATGAGTTACTTTTTGTATTTTTTAGAAAAATTATGAGATAAATGTTTTTTCTTACTTATTTGAAATGAATAAATATTTATGCTTTCTTGATTATTTATTTCCATGAACCATCCATTAAAATATTATAAGGTTATTTTCAAAGAAAATATTTTCATTGAAAATGGGTTTGAATTTCAATTAATGAAATTTTTTTCTATTCATAAAGGTTGTTCTACTCAATAATTGTTTTCAATGGATCTCTCAAATTTATTTTCTATCTAAGATAAAAAAATTTGATGTTACTTATGTTTTATTGGGGATATGGGTCATTTTTTTATTACTATTCATTCTATGTATGATTATTTTTTTATGGTATTATATTCATAAAACCCATAAATTTTTCAATTTATTATGTTATGATTGAAAGATTTTTTTGAAAACAATTTCATTCCATGTGTTCTAATTTGATATATGATTTATGTTCTTATGACACAAATATGTATGATTTAATTTTGAGATGGGTGGGACCTATATCCCCCTAAAAGTTATTGGATAATGATTTATATCTCATGATATGGATATAAAAAAACTTTTCTACAAGATGGTTGAGTGAGTGAACCGTGACTACCATGATGGTTATGGGAGTGAACCATGACTACCAAGATTGTATGAGAGCGAACCCATATTAAGAATATGGACTTGGAAATGATTCCTTGAATACGATAGAAATAATTTTTATATAGTTATGTGTCTGCCAAAAATTTCATGTCCTAGTCTTATGTTATGATTTCATAGATTATGTTAATTATTTCTTTATGATTCATGTCTTATGAACTAAAAATATTTATGCCATGAGACATTCAGAATAACTTTTGATATATAGGATAGGATATTCAAATGTTTTTCTTATTCTTTCATACCCTTATGATCATGATTGTGCATACACGTATCCCTTGTTTACCATTGTTGGGCATATGAGGTCACCCTTTTCATATATTTTCTTTACCTTGGTTATATGTAATGGTTATTTGTAGTAGTACTAAATTGATATATCTTGATGGGAAACATTGAAGATCTTCCACCAGACTAGATTTTTGTGTTCCCTGCTTCCAAAGAAACTAAACTGATATGGTCTTTGGGTGTGTTTATGTGTAATGAATTATGTATTATTCAAATGTGATGTAATTTCCATGTACGAAAATCCCAGGTCATTATTATCCCACTTTAATTCATATTCATTAGTAAATAAATAAAATCCCAACAATGATTTGGTTTTATAAACAAAAACACATGGGTCTTTCTAGTCTAACAACATCCACATACATAGTTTCTATTGGATTATAGATATGCATAAATAAATTAAAGATTATCTCATACTCTCCAATACAGTTCTTGAGTAAGTGGTAATTAATAAACAACATTATGCAACCACAACTCAAAAGTAATGAAACATCAAGATGGTGTAGAAGAACTAATTCTATGGAGAAGATAATTTTAGTTCTGCTGTTTCCTAGATGTTTCCTCTGTTCTAGATGTTTTTTACTAGGTTTGGAATTGATATGAAAATATATGATGATAGACTATGATCTTGGGATAAATAATTAAAAAAAATTCCCAGGTAGTTCAATTTTTTTAATTTCTAAAAAATCTCTATGTCACGCACATGTTTCCATTTTCATTCCATATACATTTAATCATCTATAATTGAAAAAACCTTAAAAAGAGCGGTTGGAAACACATAATTAAAAATCTGTAGAGTGAACATATAATTCAAAATAATTAAATACTTTTAATTTGATAATTAATATTTTTAGTAAAATGGTTTGAAAATAATATAGTGAAATATAATACTTACTTTTAGAAACTATTAATTTATGTGTTACACATCATATAAACCAATGATTATCCAAAAGTTTTATTTAAACCTAATGATATTCCTTGAAATTTTATATGGTTGACTTATTTTTCTTATTGTCAAATACTTTTTAAAATTTATTATAGTTTTTAATAGTTGGTACATCCACTTCAACTAAACATACAGTTACATGGAGTCTCATGGTAGCTTCAACAGTTTTTTAAAACATGAAAACTATCGTATGGTCATTTGAATTCAACATGCAGCCACTTAGAGCCATGGTGACAAAATCGAGATATAGACATACCACAAGGTTTCATCTATGTGGAATTCTGATCATTTATTTATTCTTTTAGTTGATTGGAGAGTTTGGGGTAAATCCACCATGAGTGATCAACATAGGCATGTAGTTGATATATCAGGTGTGTGGTAGATCCACTTATCATGTGGTCAATCCAATCATTTTTTAAAATACTCACAGCTCTGGTCACTTGGAATATATAAAATTCTTTCACATGTTTTAGATTAAGGTTTCTCAAATCATTTGTGAATATTTAATGACCATTTATCTGATAGACATATATTTTATCATTTATCGTTTGTTCTATCTAATAATTTTTCAAATATATCCTTTACAAATTTCATCATGTGTATGATGGACTCATTATGAGGTTAATTTTGAAGATTATGAACTTTATCTTTTTTATACTCAACATTGGTAGTTTCAATAATACAGAATCATGTTCAATTCAACAATTAGGAAAATATTAAAAATTTCACATAATAATATGTAACATTTATAAAACATATAAATGATTATAAACATGTAAACATGATTTTTATAATGAATTTATAGACTAATTTAACAACACGAAAAAATATTATAATTAATTTGTAGAATTTTTTAAAATTTTATTTTATTAAATTAATAACTTTTTTGAAAAGTTCATATCAATATTATCTTTGGGATATTTTTTTGGTTTTTATAAAATGACTTTTTTTCAATAAATTATGAAAAATAACTAATTTTGTAAAAAAATCATTTATTTTAAAGTAAAATTCCATATATATTTTTAATTTGATCTTAATATACCATTATTAACATCTAATTATATAAAATATAATTAATTATATAGGAATAATTTATATACTTAATTTTGGTGGAAGTTCATTTTTGTGCTTAAAAAGATATTTATCCAAAAACTATTTTTATGCAAACAATGAATTTTTTTCTAAATAAATTAAATTAATTTATATTAAGTAATATTTTTAATTAACATTAAATATTACATATTAAATTATATATTTTAACAGTCGTTCTATTGTTTTTACATGTATAGTAATGAATGTAAAATATATTCTATGATAAAAATTCTTTGTTAAAAAAGGTTCTTATTTTAGTTTTCACACTTATCTAAAATTAAATTCTACCACATAAAAAACCTTAATCTATTAAAATGGATTCCATTTTTTTAATATACATAATAAAATTTTTTTAATATTGTAAATATGTAATTTTTTGTCCCATTGTACTGTAAAAATAATAAAATGTTTATACCACAATTATGGTTAAAATTGGTTTATCGGGGGTTAGACTAATTGATAAGGGTATTATTTCCATAAAAAATATATAATTTATATTATTTGAATATATTAAAACCATATATTGTCCTTTATTTAAATCTAAACCTATTTCATGCACTTTCTCTTTATAGTGAGCTTCTATCATTTGAATATTTTAATAAATTCCATGTGTGTCCCTCCCCTAACCTATAAAAGGGTACTTATTATTGTCCATTATTACAAGAATTTTTCACTTGTAAATTTGATAATAACTTCTTAAAAACATTATTATACTCCTTGTAGTATTCATAGATATTCATTTCCTCTCCTATTACAATTCCTTCAGGCCATAACCTGCCAGTCAAAGAATGACTCTCAAATAATAGGTAAAAATATTATGCTAGCTCTTTCGAATTTAATTCTTCATAAAACTTTTAAAAATTTTATATCAATAAACACATGATTAATATAGTATCATAAATATAATTATATGGTATTTTTAGGATTTCAAAACCATTTACAACCTCTTCTCCATCGCATGAGAAATAAAAGTATCACTCGTGTTTTTGTGTGGACTACCGCTTCCACGTAATGATATAATTCATTTTCCACCCCATGTTTCACGAGTGTTTGTAATTATGTATTATATTTTTATATATTATATTTATAGTATAATTTTTATTCTCTAAATAAAATATTTTATCTATATTCTAACATTCTCTTTTATTTGTAAACGATAATGTCACATGTCGGTAAGTGTCGACAACAACTGCCACAAAGATACATGATTTGTTTATCATTTCCTATTTAATTGTATATTAAAAATGATATATTTAATGAAATTATATGATATTTAGTTATTCAAAATTATTATTTAATGGTGAATCTCAATTAACATTTCCTTTATTCCAACCACTGAAAAGTGGAAACATCACACCTCTGTATGTGCGGTTTAACATCACCCTAAAGTGATGTAATTAAACCTATAAGACCAATTAATATAAATGTTTATAAATATTTATATAATGATTGTATATTAGGATTTTATCTTGAATAAAATTTTGTATATGGAGGAACTATCATCAGAGTGAAATAAACATAACTATCATACTGAAACATACCTGGAAAACAAAGTATTTAACACCAAAAATAGAGACTTTAATAGATAATTATAAATAAATGGGTATTGAAATTTTATAATTTGATCACATTTGGTTTTATAAATATAAATATTTTTTTATATGAATTTAATTTATAAAAATTTATTATAAAGAAGGCTATATTACTTGTGAGTCATTGTGGGAATAAGTTAAGGGTTTCATGTCATTTTTTATTCATTATGAATAGTTTTAATGTTATGAATCAAATAATTATCTATATATTGTATATAATAAATAATAATGTATTTTTTCATACTATATTATTTAATTTAATATATTTACATATCCATAAGATTTCCAAGATTCAGATGAATTTTGATTAAAAAATTAGTAAAGTTGTAAGGATTCTTTATCTCAATTTTGTTTCATTGAGATATGATTGATGTTATGAAAACATTTATGTTTATGAGGTGTATATATTGGTCCTTGTAAATTTTATACAATTTATAATTCATAATTCATGATATACAAACATAAAATTAAAATTATTTCTTTCAACGGGATTTGATTCGGATAATACCAATGTCTAAAGGGTTTATCATCTCATATTGCCTTATCTGGGAAATTTGTTAAGTTATACACCAATATTATTTTATGATTAATATATATTAACACTTTAAATCCTGATTTAAAATTTTTAATTGGAAATAAATTCATTCATGGGGACCATGAATCAAAATTTAGAAAATTGTTAAGGGTTTTATGATAGAATCTCATGTTTTCATAGGGATTGTTTATATATAATTTTAGATGATAAAATTAAATTATATATTTGTCCCTAATGTTATATATCATCTTATCCCTTAGTGATTATATGATATTAAATGTTTTTTTAATTATCCTCTCTATATATAGTACAAAACATTAAATATTGTTTTGACAGAATACTTTCCTTATTTTTCCTCACTGGTGAAGAAACTTTTCTTCTGTGTACAATTTTTGCTTAAATTTTTTTCAATATTTTCTTCCTATCATATATTTATTTATAAAATTCATTTTTTACCAATTTATTAATTTATAAAAAAATATTTAAAATTTAACTTCTATTTATATTCCTAACATGTTATTTTTGAGTTTTTACCAAAAATGTGAAAGGAATCTTTGTTTTTTCACAATGAATAAATTCTTTTTCACACTACCATGTCTTATATATTTTTTGATGATTATATATAATGATATCATGATTATATTGGAATTAATTTTTTTCTATAATATTTTGGATAATTAATGATCTTAAATTAGTGAATTCAGAATGAAAATGGATTTTTCATCATGAAGTGCTTATGTGATTTTTGAAAGGTATGTCCATATATTGAAACACCCTTTGATGGTTCTTATAAATTTATATGAATAGGATCTAATTTCACTATAATTATAATTTATATATATGGTTTTATATTATAATGAAGAAATATTTATCAACTCCATTTTATTTTCAATGGTTTAGCTTTGTCATAATGAGAAATCATTTAATGATCTTGTGAAATATAAATGAATGGATTATTAATATGTGATGGGAGATTATCTAATAAATCAAAGAGGTCTCATTACCTTATAAACCAATTATGGGTGGCTATGTTGTAGTCTAATTATGGGTGGCTCTGTTATTACCATCCAATGCATTGGATAATGATGATGGAGTTGAGATCCTTCTGAGAGATGACAGATTTAATAAACTCTTAGGATAAGATGAAATTAATTCGATTGATGATAATGCTAATTTTTTTTGAATAACTAGGTATGTGTTTCCATTCTGGGCCTTTTTCTATAATGACAATCTTTGGAGTGAACACTGAATAGAAAATTTATTTGTTATTTTTATTTGAAATCCTTAACTTCCTCTTATAATTATTTAATGTTATCATGACATGTAATTGATTATTGATTATTCCACACAATTATTACTTATGTAATTTATTTGAAAACACCTTTCAATTTTTTTAATGATAAATCATCTACGACTGAATTTGTATGATTATTATAAATCATTGTCATGTTGTCATTCATGTTTTCATTTATTATGCTCAATTACGATCCCTGATTCATAACTCCATTATTTTCACTTAAAAAGAATCTAAACTCAATTGATCATATGATTCTTGTAATGTCACGGACCTCTGTGGTCCATTACATTATCAAAATCTAGAGTTAGGGGAGTTCTATGAGGCTACAACAACTCATATCAATAGTTTTCCATGTTTTAAATTTTTCCATCAATGACTCAATGCATCGTTGTCGATTACTCAGAGCATTAGTGTCAGTGATTCAGGGTGTTAGTGTTGGTGATTCAGGGAATCGGTGTTGGTGAGTCCGGGCGACATAGAGTTATGGTGTTGGATAGTGAATTGTTGATAGGTCACATCAGTAGCTCCTCCTTGGTGAGTCATATATTTGTGACATGCTATCAGTTTCAGTGACTCGCCCATCGGTGACTCTCTGTCAATGTTAGTGATTCACCCATTAGTCACTCATTTCCATTTTATTCAGTTTACTCCCTCTTACGTTTTATGTGACGTAAGTCGGTTTTCATGGATTTTTTGGTTGTTTCTTACAGAATTTCAAAGTATTTTAATTATATCAATAATATCATAACACTCTGGGGATATTGAGATATTAAAACTCTGTAATCATGACTTTGATCCAATGTTAATGAATTTTGAACCTTTTTCTTGTTCCATTGATATAGGATCTGGACCTCCATAAAGGATATCATCATTTTCCTGCATGTTTCAATAATACCTTTTCATGCCTAGAGCCTTTCCTACCCTTTGAGAAAACTTTTGTGACATAGCCATCGATCGAGTTTCCCTTTGAGTCCTTCCTACTATTCGTGTTTCTATCTGTTTTGGATGCAATGATGAATTGTTGATCATATACTTTTCCAACTATGTATTTAGTTCACCTCCCTTATAATTTTGTATCATACGGGATTGTATTAGTAATGTTCCTTTGTGAAAACTGTTTAATAAAATATATTATCAATGGTAATTTCTAATAAAAACTTTATAATTGAATGGGATTGGTTTATGTTTATCTCCTTCTTTATTTTTTATCTTTGTTGATGATGTGATATGTTGTGGCTGTGTGGATTCGTAAAATCATGGTCATTGGAGGTCTTTTCATGCACATTGGTGAGGATTAGAAACTGTTGTTGATTCCCTATCAATAATATATGTAAATATGAATCTGGTATAACATGTACACTTGGTAAAATGGATTGGATACCCCCATGATGAATTCCCTTGTGTGATCACCCATGTTTATCATAGTAAAACTTTATAGAATGGTGTTCACTAAATCTCAATTCACCATATTTTATATGTATGGTTGTGTGTTGTGTTATGTTTGGTTTTGTGCCTTGTGTAGGTTTTGTTAGTGTGGTGATATGGTTGGAAATTCCTGTTTGTATAAGGTGGTATGGGTAGTGTGATGGTATCTCATTTTGAGAGACTGATTTATTGTGGAATGGATGGACTATTATGATGTGGGACTAAATATGGTCAGTGGTCAAGCATCAAGGCTGAAGGAATGGGTTATGTTATAATTTATGATTTATGTGTGTGTTAGGTGTGGTATTATTGTGTACAAGGACTATCTAGGTTTTTTTTGAGGGATTGGCTAGAGTGTGGTAACTTTTAAGAAGGATGATGGGCGTTTAATCCTTGTTTGACTTGACAATGATTAGTGGCTTTTATCCTTTATAAAATATTTACTAATTTTGTGCCTGTCAGTTTCTCGGGTAGGGATGGAATAAAATAGTTGATAATTATATAAATTCATAATTAAAATTTGTTAAATTAATTTTATGGGGGTATACATAAACATATGGAAGTGATATTTTTTCATGGTGATACATGCATTTAGAGGTTGAAGAACGGGATGTTTTGTGTGGGCTGGTAGTTGTTTGGAAAACACCTATGTTGGAAAGAGTGTTTTGTACCAATATATATATATATATATATATATGTATGTATACTTTTAGTTCCTTGTGTTTTAAATACACACCCCACCTATGTTGAGATCATTGTATTGCCACACCCATTATTATAGGGGATGTTGTATTTACCAACATCCCAGTGAGAGGATGGATGGTTGGTTATTGGATCTTCTCTGCTCCAAATTTTAGGCATTTACTCCCCTTGAATATTTGGTAAGGTTCTAAGGGATTGAGGTTTGTTACTAGATCTATGGTACAGGTTGTGTGAGATATGATTTGTTTCCCAAGTGTCTTCAGGATGAGGCCCAGGTGTTTCAAGAAGAGTGTGGTATGTTTAGGGCCAATGTTTTTGCACTATGTATTGTGGTGTGGTAGTGTCCCCCATGTCTACAGGTTGTAATGTGGTGTGTTCAATGGCCCAGGTGTGTGCGGGTAAGTTCTGAAAGTGGGTCTTGTAGAAGACGTATATGCATCAGAATGTTCTAGTAAACTTACTGTATGTTCTGTGGGATCAAAAATTATCTATGTACTTATTATATTAGATTACATTATTTTCATTAAATAGTGATTATGCCTTGGTGATGGTGGGTTTTTAATATTCCTTTATAGGTGATGTTGGTTTCTGTTGTTTTCCCATAGGGGCATTATTATGATTCTCCAACTTATGGACGGGTGACTATGGATCTTTCCTACTGAGTATACATTTATGATAACCATACATATATATAAACATTTTCCATGTTTCTAGAGAGTTTATACGGACTGTGTAAGACCTTACTTTCTCAGACAACAGAGATGATTGTTGTTTTGCTTCATAGTTTTATTTTGGTACATACGTATAGTTTTTTTTGTATTTGTAGCATTTTTTCATTAAAATATTTATATGGTATGGATCAGGGGTTTATTATGTGTGTGTGTGTGTGTGTTTCTCTTAGAGTTATTGGGGGTGATACATCTTATATCCTAATCTTGGTTACTATTATAAGGTCAAATCCTATGATTTTCATGAAATTCTATCCCTTGGTGAAAGTCACCACACTGGGTCCAATTGGAGGAGAGACACAGTGGTCATTATCTCTCCTTCATCTTGAGGAATGAAGGTTTCAAAATCATTTTGTCCCTTCCCTCATCTTGAAGAAGTCGGGTCGTGAGATAATTGTATCAGAGCTAATGGTTGAGAGATAGGATGGAGTTTTGAGTAAGTCACAGTGAGGATTGCATGGGTTGGTAGGGAAATATTTTTATATGATCTTGGTGTGTGACATAGGCTAGGGATGACCAGGTAGGAAACAATATTTTATCCCCCCCTCATGATATAATGGAAGGACTCTAAGATTACCTGACGACCATGTGACAGTACACCATTTGGAAGGTAAGAACCCTAGTAAGGTACATGAATCATGATGACTTGAGTTCAAGTTTATTTTGACCATTTTCGGGAAATTAAAATAAATAAAGTGTTAAAATGAATCTTAAGAGAAAAATTACATACTACATAGGCTTTGTAGTTCCTTGTTGTCCTTTTGGCTATGGCTCTCAGACATCTCTCATGAATGGTTTCAGTAGTGGATGGTCAGCAGGCTGGCCAAGTTGATTGGATGAGGTCTATCCAGTGGAGGTGGATGATCAGTAGTAGAAGATGATTCATGATTTCTAGTGGGATACTCTGTGATAGTACGAGATAAATTTCTTGGATATAGAGATGGATAGTTGGCTCGAGGAGCTAGAGATGACTTTTTACTTTATTTAGACTCCAATAGAGTACAAGGTTCCCCTAGAATGAGCCAGATGAGAGGTACAAAACATCAATGGTGGAATCTTTACATCTTAGAGAGGAAGGAGACTAATGTTCTCTGGTTCTACTTTGATAATGAGTTTCGAGTAAAAATCCTTTCTTCCACAATGATAGATAATAATATGTAGGAGCTACTCCCCCTAGTAGGGGATAATGTCGGTTAGGTAGTTGGGGATCAGGTTCACTGATATCCTACATTTTTCTCTAAATCTCTTTCCCGATGAGGAGTCTCAGGTGAGATGCTTATAGGGGGAACTTTGTCCTTCTATTTCGTATGTGGTTACTCCCTTATCCATAATGACATACTTAGATATTAAGAATAAGTATGGGGGAGTGGAATGGATACACTCAAGATGAGGTATACCATGAGAGGGAGGAAAGGTTAGTTCATTATAGGGAAAAGTCGTCAGTAGAATGTCTTGCTCATTAGGGCCTTCCAGGTTTCGTCCATCGGGGATCCCACCTCAGTTGTTTCAGTTTTGACCCTCTGGTTCTTTCTATTTTCATATGGGCATGGGGTAGAAGGTTTTATCTTGTGGGGGGCATGAGAACCTTCACGGATAGTTATCAACTCTATGCCACTATGGTGGAGGTGGGTAGGTTTTGTGCCTTCTTGAGTAGCAGTTGACATCCAGGCCATTCCAGCATTAGGGACTGTAAGCCCCTCCTCCACCAAAGGTGGATGCTGCTTGAGGAGGCTGAACATAGGGTGATACTTAGGGACCTTAAATATATCTTCTTCATGGAGGTGGTTGATAGCTTAGGGGTAGAGGAGCTGGGCATGGGTAGTTGCACAATGTAGAGGCTGTAGTTTCAGTGGGACCATAAATTGTTCGAGGTACAACAAGTTTGTATAGTACTCTTGATTTAGCCAAGTTTTATTCAGGAGATTTTCACTCCTTCATTACACCAAGTATATCCCAAGGCTTGAGACTAGACATAAAGTGACTTTCTTTTCCCATGGCATTGATTACACCATTTGATGTTCATACCAGATTGTTTTATTTTTTTTGGAGATGTAAATAGATTTTGTGGCCACATTAGTCAAGCTGGGATCTTTTATATATATATATGAAACATTACATTTTTATCCATTTCATTGATTGGTTGTAAACTTTTTTTTGCAATTATCAATTGATTCCATTGAATAGTCATGTGTTTAAATTTAAAAGGCCAAGGTGTAACTTTCATTGGTGAGAAGATCTATTAGGTGGGTAGCCTGTGTGTGGAGCCACTTCTTTTCTTAGTAGTTGAGATATTAGTGGGATCAATGGATGTAGAGATGGTGGTGGTTTGGGGTGTTTTTAGTGATTTTTTTTATGTTTTCCCTGATGAGGTTGTGAATCTACCCCCTCGACATCATGTTGATTTTGAAATAGACATGCAACCTGGTGCTAGTCATATTTTGATGACCCTTATCGGATGGTGCCTTCTGAGTTGTGGGAGTTTCAAATTTAGACTGATGATATCATGAAGAAGGGTTTCTTCCGACCTAGCATGTCATTGTGGGTTTTTATGATCTTGTTTACGAAGAATGCACATCATGGTCTGATTTTGTGCAAGGACTACTGCAGAGTGAATCAGGTAACTGTAAAGAACAATTACCCTTTCCCAATGATATATGATCTTTTTGACCTACTAAGGTGAATGATTTTGTTTACCAAGATAGATATGTTGTCTTGATATCACCAGATGATTGTGAAGGATGGTATCACCCGGAAGACTACTTTTCGGTGTGAGTATGGGTATTTTGAGTTCATAGTTATGCCATTCAGTGTTACAAATACACCAGCTATTCTCATGGGGCTCATGAACTCGGTCTTTGATTAGTTCTTAGACTAGTTCTCAATAATATTCAACAATTAAATCCTAATATACTTGAAGGAATATTAGGATTATACAGAGCATATCAAGACTATTATAGAGGCCCTTCAGTAAAAATAGTGCAAATGAATATTTTCTATGTGGATGTATTGGACACAGGAGTCCACGTCCTAGGAAATGTGGTGTCTTAGTTGGTGATAGCATTGGACCCATCAAAGGTCAAGGTATTATTTTCTTGGGTATCATAAAAGAGTGCAGTAGAGGTTCACACATTTCTCGGTCTGGTAGGCAACATCTAGAGATTCAGACCTGATTTCTCTCGAATAGTAACTCTATTGACTACTCTGACCAAAAAGGGCTATGATTTTGTGTGGAGATAGAACTATGTGGAATTTATCAGCTTTTTAAATGTGATGTTGGTCAGCGCTCCAGTGCTTAGGCTTCTATAGGAAGGGGTGATGTTCAAGGGTTTTTCTGATGCTTTCCATCTAGGATTGGAGTGTGTGCTCATGTAGCAATGTGGAGTGATCTTTTACGGGTATAGTAAATTGCATCGCCATGAACATAACTATTCTATACATGATATGGAGATAGAAGTAGACCTTTTCGCACTAAGTTTTTAGTGACATTACCTCATTGGGGATCACTTCATGGTCTTCAAGGATAAAATGAGCTTTAGGTACATCTTTTCCCTGTGAGATATGATCTTGAGAATACATCGGTGTATATCATTTCTCTAGGATTTCAATTTTGATGTCTCATACACCTCAAGAAAGATAAATTTCATAACTGCTGCATTGAGAAAGATTTTGCAGAAAGATGTACTTCGGGAAGCTACATATGCTTGGAGACTAATGGGGGAGTTAGCTTCCATGCCCTTAGATGAAGGAATGGATGGTGGTAGAGGATTCCTTTTTCATATTATAGTGCATTCATCATTGAAGAACAAGTTTTAAAAGACTCAATGTGGAGACTTAGAGGAATAGGTGGTGTTTCATCGCATTGAATAGTCTGATACTCCGGAGGTATGGTTAGAGGTTGGAAAAAATATGATTTTGTTCTGTGGGAATCACTTTTTTCAATTTTCCATACACAACAGAAATTCCCCGGGATTTTTATAGTTCACCCCTAGAGGTATAACTACGAGATTCCAAGATGTTTTAGGTATTGAGTAAATATTTATGGTGGCATGGAAAGATGTGAAGAGAGGTGGAGTTATTGGAAATGTTCATGGTACACCAACTTGTGAAGGTTGAGCACCGTGTTCCCAGTTGTTTATTGCAGCCCCTAAATGTCCCCAACAGGATGCAGGAAGAAATATCAATGGATTTTTTCATTTTATAACGTAGAGAATAGGGAGGATAAAATTTAATTAGTGTGTTAGTGGATCAATTTACAAAACATGGTCACTTCTTAGTGAAGAAGGAGTCCAGCATAGTGGATGCCTTAACATAGATATATGTGGATGAGGTTGTATGACTACATCGAGTTCCAAAATCCATCGTCTCATATCATGATTCATGTTTTACATTATAAGTCTGCAGGGGATTGCATTATGCCTTCAACACCCATTTATGTCTCAAAAATTATTTCCACCATCAGAGGGAGGGATATATCGATAGTACTATCCAGAGGTTGGAGGACATGTATCAGGCATGTGTTCATCACTTTAGTGGGTTTTGGGTGAAACATTCTCCCTTGGTAGAATTTTATTACAATAAAATCTATCTCTCTCCCATTGGCATTGCTCTATTTAAGGACTTGTACAGGAGGTTATGTTGTTCACCCTTATGATAGGTGGAACATGGGGAGGCTGCTGTTCTTGTTCAAGATGTGGTGCAAAGTGTGAGAGAAAAGGTTCATCTTGTCCATGGGAGGATGAAGGCCACACAAGACCGAAATATGTTTTATGAAGATTGTAAGAGGAGTCCTTTAGAGTTTGAGGTTGCAGACCACGTGTTCATGATGGTTTTCTCTCGAGGTGGGAAATGATGGTTTGGAATACGTAGAAAGATTTCTCCCTGGTTCCTTAGAACATTCCAAGTATTGTGATCAGTTGGTAAGGTGGAACATCATCTAGTGTTGGCACCGTTTGGGAGGATCCATGATGTCTTTCTTGTCTCCTTGCTTCATCAGAATCATCACGGTGACTCTCATGTCATTGATTAGGGATATTTGTATATCATGTATGATGCAATCTTGAAAGAGAAACCAGTGGATGTATAGGGTCTTCAGGGTAATGGGTTGTAGGGACATAACATTCCCTTGGTTCACATGTTGTGGACACGTGGTGGTCTAGAGGAGAGTACATGGTAGATAGAGACGCATATGAGTGCCCAGTACTAAGATTTGTTTTTAGTTATTTATATGTGTTTTTTTCGTGATGTAATGTCTAATCATTTTTTTAGATGATTTATTCCCTCATTATGTATCACAAGATAATGTCTTCACTTATGAGGAGGGGACAGCCTGATACCTAATCGACATGCATTAATGCAGACGTGATTAAACATATGTGGGCTAGTCAGTGTCGCCCAAAGTGGATAGTATCATTACATGGGGAAAATAATTACTTGTTCCATATGTTCTTATGGTGTGGCCTTTGTTATTCTGTGGTATTCTTTGTAGTTTCTTTTGTTAGAAGATGTGGTATGAGGTTCTCATGGATGTTCAAGTTTCACACCACCAACCTAAGGTGATTTTTTGTTGAGAGGTATCATTAATGGTGGTTTTTTAGACACTCCTTCATCACGGATTGGTTTTAAATTATCAAGGATGAGAATAGTTTCATAGGTATCTGATGTAATAACCCAGACCTATGTTGTGCATTCCATTGTAAAAATATAGTTTTTTGGGTGTTTGATGCACCCTATTTGTGTACACATTTCCCCATACATTATTAAAAATAAGAACATGTCTTCAGAAAATACCTGAAACTTAGGGGAAAAATACTTTAATTTTTGTGATCTTGTTTATTTTTAGGTGATTTCTGGCCAAACTAAAAATCAGGGGAAAATTGAGCAAAATTTAAAACTACACGGCATGTACATATATACACACCGTGTATATTCATATTTAGACACAGATTGGCTAGTACAAGTACATGCCCAAGTTACCAGAAGAATGTACACACTGTGTTCTAAAACTACACACCGTTTATAGTATTCTAGATGTGGTTGGTGGTTGAGAAGAAGTCTACATGCCCATGTGGTCGGCTGACGTTGACAGGCCATGTACATCATCTATACGTCATGTATTCCCTTCTAGAAGCGGTTTTTGGACGATAAAAGATAGTGCAAGCCGTGTAAGGTGGTGTTACATGCTGTGTATATCCACCTACTTGGTGGAACCATGTTCCAAGTCCAATATGGCGTGTTAGGAAACCTACCGACATAGAAAAATATGACATCAATGCATTGAGAAAAGAACACAACATGTACTTTTTCCACATATTGTGTACTTTTACTTTCTATAAAAAGAGGCCTTTGCCTCTGGTTGAAGGTGGAGGTAGAGGTGGTGATGGTCCGAAGGAAAGAAGCACTACTGCGCAGCTACCATCATTCAACTACTTTTCCATTCTACCATTCTACCAAAGAGTCAATTTCTCCTCAAGGATTCTATGATGATAACATCCTGTATCGAGGGTTTTATTTTTATCTTTTCTTCTATGTGTAACTAAATACCCAGTGTGTTGCGGTTGTGGGGTAATGAAGATTGGTAATTTATATTAGTTGTTATGAATGTGTTTGTTCTATTATCCTCTTCTTATTCTTCTTTAATCACATCATTTTATCACGGAAAATTCTAATCCATACCAAGGGAAGAATTTTCGGGGACTCGAAAGAAGAATAATGATGAATACATTCATCATCATTGGAAGTAATCATCGACTCAAAAATGGACTAATCCAAATAAATAATTATGAAACAATAACTACCTAACCAACTAGTCGGTTTCGTCAGCTATAGACATAATTTTTCCAGACCAAGGAATCCTTGTTACAAATTGAAACACAGATTGTTTGGTTATTATGAAAAAGAAAACCTCATAAGAAATTTTATTTTATAAACAACCTCTTAAGAATCCACACCCCCAACACATTTCCCTCCATATTTGCATCATAACCAATTTCCCATATTTTACTCTATCTGTTTAGTAATTTTCTAAAGAAATTTAAATTCAATTACCTTTTTCCAAACATTAAAAATTGACTCGAAATTTAGTACACTTCACAAAGACAAAAATACAAACTGGATAATAAAGACAAAAATAACTTCTTTTTCCCTATGGATATACCCCATATAAATACTATATTCATTAATGTAAAAAAATTTAGGACACCAATAATATACCGTTATTAAAAAGACTCTCCAAATATTTGGGCCAATGCTGGGGACTAAACAAAGTTTATTTTTACCATGTTTTAATTATGTTTGAATCAAATTTTATTGGACAAAAATCATAAATTCCCAAAAATCACCTTTCAAATTACATTTTTCTTTACCTTTATTCTTCCTCATTTATGTTGGGTGTGTTTTGTATAGTGCAGGTCCATAAGTGTATGTGATGGTAACTCACTCGTTCCAAGAACATTGAGTCATCGGGATTTTTCCCAATTCAACCAGAAATCAGAAAGATGCTCTTGAGGTGATGACATGCACTCATGGCCGAGCACAACCAAAATAATCACATTGTGAATAACGAATAATGAAATCTAGATATTATCCAAGGAGATGGACAATCGTTTGGTCTGGATGACAACCGGAACCAACAAACTCCACTTGCACCGGGGTATAGCCTACTGCAGCTCTAATAGTTCTAACTAGAGTAGATTCCATTTTACATCCAGGTTAGGGGCCATACATTTCCCCCAAGGAATACCAATACATTACTCCTTCACTCCCTCACCAGCCACCTCCACCACATACTATTATGGATTACAACCTATCGTCTATTCATGGATCTTACACGGGCATCTCCCTTCCACCGGTGTAGGCCCAACACTTCACGATAAAGCTCTCCATTATGCAGCTAATCCAAAATACTGTTCAATTTGGGATCCTATCCAGCAAGGACCCCAATTCCCATCTCTCCAATTTTCTAGAGGTCTGCGACACGTTCCACTACTACGAAGTGTCCACAGATGTCATTTGTCTTCTCATCTTCACCTTCTCTCTAAGGGATAGGGTGAAAGACTATATTAACAGTTTCCCACAACTATCTATCCTCACCTAGGTAGAGCTAGTACATGCATTTCTATCTAAATTCATCCCACCGTTGAAGACGGTGACTCTGCGGAATGAAATACATAACATCCAGCAGCACGACTCAGAGTCATTGTACTAATCATGGGAGTGCTTCAAGGATATGTTGCACAAATTCCCACACCACAGACTCCCACTATAGATATAGGTACAATCCTTTTACGATAGATTAATGATGAATAAAAAGTCTATGGTGGATGTTGTTGTTGGGGGTACAATTATTAAGAAGTATCGTGATGATCATTTAAAACTACTAGAAAACATTTCTACCAAAAGCATCCAGAAGAATTTTGAGCGGGACACATAAAAACGAGGTATGCATAATATTGACTCCACAACTATGCTAGCTGCCCATTTATAACATGTGTCCAAAAAGATCAGCGCACTCAATCTAAGGTCTCATCCTAAGTACATGTGGAAAACCATCTACGATGTTGTGAATGTAGTGATAACCACATAATGGTAGAATTCCCATGACCTATAGGTGACCCTTTGTTGAGAAAGTTATGCTATGTTTCTAAAAACTAAGGGCCAAACCAGTTCTAGAAGTACTAGAAACTGGCATTGTGTGATCAATAGAACACAGGCTGGGGCCAAAAACAGTAGAATCTTCTTCCCCAGCGACCACCCAGCTACAGTCAGACTAATTATCAGAACTAGTACATGAATGAACAACTGCCCCGGCAGGGCTCTTATTAGCAGAAGGGGTATCAAAACTCTCCCCCATAGTATTCGTGACAACCACTTCCTCCACCAGCTGCACATCCAACTCATGCGGAGAATTCCTCAAGATTATAGGATCTCATAAACAAATTTATATCTACTACTGAGACTAGATTATATAATTTGGAAGCTTCCATTCAAGGCCTTGACATCCAAATTGTATAGCTAGAAAACCAACTCTCAAAGAGGCTACCTGGGTTAGTACTGCGTAACACTGAGAAGAACCCAAGGCTGGAGGCCCATGCAGTCACACTAAAAATGGGATGGGAGATACACCAGAACCAACTAGCATATACAGGTGAACATACACCCCTTCTGATGATGAAGGTTGAGTTACAGTCCCTTATACATTTTAAAGAAAACTGAAGTATGCTTTGTAGAGTAAAGGAAAGGGGTTTTAAAACCCTTTGAGCCTACCTTTCCCATCCCGGAGAGGGTGAAACAGAGAATGCTAGACCAACAATTCATAAAATTCATGGATCTGTTCAAGAAGTTGTACATAAATATTCTATTTGTAGAGACATTGATGCAGATTCCCACTTATGAAAAATTCATGAATGATATTCTCTCCAAAAAAAAAATAAAGATGGAGGATCTATGAACCATTACACTGACTAAGGAGTGTTCATTGATTGTCAGTCATTTCATTCCTCATAGACATCAAGATCTAGGTGTCTTCACTATTCCTTGAATTATTGGACCATGTGATATTGGGAAGGCCCTCTGTTACTTAGGGGCCAATGTCAACCTCATGCCCCTAGGAGGTTTTAAGAAGCTAGGACTCCATGATATGAATCCTACCAGAGTAGCCCTTCTTCTTGTCGACCGATCCATCAAATATTTGAATGGGATACGAGAAAACGTGTTGGTCAAGGTGGGTATGAAAATCCTCACCACATATTCCATCATCCTCGATATGGAGGAATACCCAAAGGAACCTATCATTTTTGGAAGGCCTTTCCGGTCCATTGGTAAGTTACTGATCAATGTGCACTAGGGGGAGTTAATTTTTTGGGTAGATGATGAGAGAGTCTCCTAAAATGTCCTTAATGTTATCATGCATGAAACATTGTCAGTGCATGAGGGTTTTTATGTAGTGACTATCATATATGATCACATTAGGGGAGAATGGGATGAAATGGTATGTTCTTTTACCTAAAATGACTTGGTTATTCCAAAAATTCATGTTGACGGAGCACCAATGGAATTGCAATTTCATGAAGGCAAGGATGACCACTACTGGAAACATGCAATTATACGCGACATTCTACAATGGGAAAAGGTGAAACCAATAGTACCATTGATTATAAAGGAACCATAAATATAAATGAAGCCTTTTCCATATTCTCTAATGTAAGGTTATTTGGGAGACAATCAAACATTTCCTATCATATTAGTGTTCCACTGTCACAGGAGTTGTAGGATGAACTTCTGTAGGTTTTGAAACAGCGCAAGCATGCAAATGGGAGGACAGTTGTAGATTTGAAAGGCAACATAACTACCATTTACACCCACAAGGTGCTGCTTCAAGAAGAAGAAGATAAGGGAATTCAACGACCTGATGATTTGAAAATAAAATTTCAAACCTGGGGATCTGATACTTCTTTTTACCTATCATCTTCAATTATTCCCTGGGAAGTTAATGTCAAGATGGTCAGTAACATTCTGGGTTATACAAGTATTCCATCATGGAGTGGTGGAATTTTCATAGAGAGGTTTGTAAACCATTCAAGGTTAATGGATAGTGGCTGATGGTTTACCATCACATGGAGGAAATGGTTGGAATGATTTTCACCATACATCTCCGGTACTCATAAGTTAGTCGGTCGGGCCAACCACTTAAAACCAAGGTGCTTCCTATAAGGCAACCCAGCACATAAACACTGTGTACCACATATCCACATGGTGTGTACTGATTCATTTTCCTTTATATTAACCCTATTATAAATATATAGGTTATGTAAGTACTAAACAGGGATGATATTGGTGCTGATGGTATGGTCACTGGGGTTTATCTGAGCTATCACATGTTCAAATCCATCCCGACCTACCGTCGTCACGGGCATCCTCATTTTTTATCTTTGTGTTTTCTTAAATGGAGTGTGTGGTATTTTTCATGTAATATATATATATATATTCTTATATGAAAAACTATAATGGGGATGGATCGGTTGGCCGGGGTTGTAACCCGGTTCTAAAAGACATGGGTTCGAATCCTGACAACCACGATGTTTCCATCATTTTTCCTTCTAATATAACCAAATGGAGTGTATTTTGATAGAAATCATGTGAACCATGTTTTCATTACTAAACTGAAAGGATTTTCAACAAAACAATACATGCGGGTGTAGTTGGCAAATTGGTAGTGTCTTGGATATTGATCAAAAACACCTGAGAACGAACTCAGCTAATCTTTTTTCTTCTTCCCTTTTTGTATAATTACAAACCACACATTGTGAATTACCTTCCCCCTTTGTAGTATATGCATTATACATTAAATATATTTATATATTATATAGGAGGACTAGTACAACCCTTTCTCCAATGGTTGAGGGATTCCGTTCGGAATGGCTGATCGTGGGTTCGAATCTCACCTCATGCACCGGACCAAAGGTTGTACATCTCATTTTCCAATTTTAGAACTCATGATGTGTATTTACCGAGACATTACGATAATAGTTTTATTTTTAAATTATGTATATACATATATATTTCTTTTATTTTAATTATTATATAGTTTTATATAAAAATTCTATATATATATAACATAAAACATCTTGTGGTAAACAGTGTGAATGCCACTAATACACGCCATGTACTATGGCTATGAAACTCACACCCCACCCTGCTTTATCCCATGTCCCTTAGAACACCCCCCCCCCCTCTCCCCGTTTCATCTCTCGCATGCCATTCAGCCTCCCATTTTCCAAATGTGTTAATTTCATGTGTTTTAGCATCTGATTTATTATACATTGTGATCCTCGGTCTAGGTACGCCCTTCTACACCCTTTATCTCAAGATTTCTTTGGTGTTTAGGGTGATTTGTGGATTGGTCAACTATTCAGAGTACATGATACATGGGAATGATTTTAAGAACACACAATGTGTACTTATGTACATGGCCACACACTGGATACTTCAAAATTTGAAACTACATGATGTGATGTTCGGTACACATTGTGTACCCGCATACATAGTGCTAGAGCACCTTATTCACATTGAAACAGACACCGTGTCCTTATATATGGCGTTTCTATTCTGTACACTCTGTGTATACCATTTCTTTTTTCCAGTATGTGTCTATAACATTACATGGCCATCTACCCTATGTTCTTGCACACGCTGTGTTGTTCTTTCATATGGTGTGTCCTGTGTTTTTAGCTCTACTCAGAAGGTGGTCGTGTCGTCAGAACCACATGACCCGGAGTACATTTCATGTACACGGTGTGTATCATTGGTACACACCATGTATCCTTCCCTGATAAATTCCATGCTAACTCGGCGTGTCTATCCAAAGAACACGGGATGATAACCCACATCCACCACATGTTGTGTACTCCGGATATACATGTCGTGTACTCCTTTTATTTTTTTAGTTTTCTTACATTTCCTTATTTTCCTTTTCCTTTTAATTTTCATTTGTTTTCTTTTTTGTTATTTTTTAGGATATTGTAGATAGAGACCCTTCTTGTGGGAAGGATCTCACCTCCACCATTGAGGTTGATAGGACCACTTTTCATCGGATCAGACTCCGGTAGTGACGACACCAACTCCAGACTATCCTATGTAATAGCCTCATCCTTTGGCCATTTTTCCACCACTGACAACCTTGGCTGATGTAGGTCCTTGTACAGCCACACCACCACCATCTAGAATAGATCCTCTGAGCACCACTCGTTCTTCCCCACCAGTTATCACACCCCCTGATCCCCCCTAAGTAAGATTTGTTATGTCATTGGTTGCCCCATTCAAAGTGCCTTCATCTACTGCAACTGCCCCTCCCCTAGAGCCATCCTTTTCTATTTTACAACGTGGGTCATCCCCTACAAGTGTTTCCTAAACTTACATGGTGTTCCCAATCACATAATTGTGGCATTACTGAGTCTGGCATTTCTCTGGTCGCATGATCCCATTGAGCAGTCGTTTTCTCAACAGCAGAATCCATTGGCTGCTGGGTATCTGGGGAGAGTTGGAGTATCTCCTTAGACACACATAGTTAATCACTTTCTTTCATGTTAGCACTCATTTTTCAGATATTTTATGTTAGAGTTTTTAGCTTCTTTCAAGTTCTACTGGCCTGAGTACCGAGAGACGCCTGACGACGCAGTCCCAATGGTTTGGTTTCGGCTAGGTGTATGACCCTTCTCCCTTATTATGAATTAGTTTGGCTGAGGGTGTAGTATATATCCTCATATCATCACCCCACCCCATGTCTCCACCCAAACCCACCTTGAGCGCTCTATGATCATTTCCATGTGGTAGAATATCATTGGGCCTGACAACTGATACAACCCCACTTCCCAGAAGAGTACCTTCACAGCTGACCCAATCCACTACTTCACCCAATATTGCTTTAGTTCCATCCTTTTTCCCCGCCATGAGGATATGTGTGTTGTGACTGACCGTGACATGGATATCCACACTTATGTCTTCCAGCAAGACTACCCAGACCTCCCTTACCTTGATGCCTCTTATTTCCATGCCATGTTTACTGGCCGTCGGTGAAACCAGAATGGTGGATTTTACATCACCTGACATTCCCACCACCTCAGTGTTTTGGAGGATTCCCTTCCCTATTATTGATTAGGTTCCCCCCAGTGGATAGACTTTCTCATGCTTATTTGCATGGGATTGGTTTGGAAATTGGGGTGCTTACATCCTTGCTCAAGCACCACTCCAACCTCTGGCCAACACTCCTTCCCATATTTATGTACATGCTCCTCCTTCTCCACCCCTACCAGCTTCCCCACCCCACCCCCATCTTCTAAACTTCCTTCTTATATTCCCTATACTTCCTCCCCCACCCCACCACCTTACCCCTATTCAATCTCTCCTTTTTTCTCTGCATGGTCACGGTGGAGAAGCAGTTGGTTTATCTCGAGCGCTGTCTAAGCCGACTCGATCATATGTTGGGGCTTCCTCATCTGTATCATGTGATTCCAAAACCCCCACCACTTTCTCATACCTCGGCTCTTGGAACTATTTCCACATCTCCACCGCAGTTTACCACACTAGCCATGCACTCAGTCATCACCTCCTATATGGGCCTAGTTTCAGCCACTACTGCTACCAGTTTGGGGATCAATGTTGAGCCTTCTCTTCCGAGGGAAGATTTCAGGACTCCGGTTCTCACAGTTCCTGGTCCATCCCTCATGACTGTTTATATACCAGGTGGTTCCTCTTCTTGTTTTTGAATGTTGCATGCTTATTTTTGATAATCATATTTATAAATAATAAAAGTTGAAAGTGAGAAATTTTGAAATGTTTCTTTCTTATTATGGTTCTTATGTGTTTTAAAATGATTGTTTATATAGTTTAAAGTGAAACT
The DNA here is from genome assembly GCA_963277665.1 of Viscum album. Lineage (NCBI taxonomy): Eukaryota > Viridiplantae > Streptophyta > Magnoliopsida > Santalales > Viscaceae > Viscum > Viscum album. Next base: position 1,684,547,315 of record OY728158.1, read on the forward strand.
TATAATCTTGGATGAATAAATTTATTAGGCTAATCATTTATATGTAAGTCATGACATTATTGTCTCTTTATTTTTTTCCCCCACTACTAAGAGGTTATTTAAACCCTTTGTCATATTCTTTCTAATACTGGATTTCTTGAGAGATTCGTAGGATACACATAACTACCAGACTTTGCAATTTTTTTTCCAAAATATAATGAATTTTTGGAATATTTGTAAATGATTGTGGCATTAGATTTTTTTACCCCGTCATCTTGAAACCTACCCACCAACTGATATTCGTGAAGCCCCTAGAAACCATGAAAAACCATTATAGGAAGCCATATTAAAAGATTATTTACCTTCCTACACTAATTCATTTATAATTTTGCATGATTTTTCTCTTGAGCTTAAGAGAATGAATCAGTAGTATATGTTATATTATAGTAAATCACCCTGATATTATGTATGGGTGGAGCCTCTTGATCATTTGGCTCAAAAAGGGTTCCAAACCCATATTTGTGGAATTTATAAAAGGTCACCATTATTCTATTAAAAAAATTATTATACAAACAAAGGAACCATATACTCATTTATTGGGTTGTGAAGCCTACTTTACTAAAGGAGATGGTGGTGATGATATCATTTAACATAGATTTTTGAGGATTATTTTACATTGAGATTAATTTTGAATATCATGCACTACTATTTAATGAATTTAGATTCATTTTTCATGCCGCAAAATTATTTTTCACATCATTACCAACAAACCCTTTTCCAAAAAGGCCTTTGATCCTTATTGAAAAATAGTCATGATTTTTTTAAATTAATGTTCTGATGTAGATAACTAGATTTCTTGAAAACATATGGATAGATTTTATAAATCATTGATTGAGAATAACATTTATTTAAAATATCTATAGAGTTGAGTACATTATTGGTGAGGTAGATCATCAAGTAGATTGCTTATTTTTTTATGTTTGAAACGTTTGTTTAAAGGAGGATGAAAGTAGTTAATTGAATTGTATATGAGGAATGATTATAATATCTTATAAATTAGAAAAATTCTGTGCCTTTTTATAATTATCTCTTCTGACTGTATCATTTACATTTATTATTAACATAATTCCTTACTTTTTAAGTATAAACACTTTTTTTTGATGTTGAGACATTCTTGAGTGAAAGAAAATGACTAAGAATGGGGGAGTTGGATGTGCCCGATTTTTTTATTATTTTCCACATACGTTATTGAAAAAAAGAAGATGTCTTTAGAAAATAACTACTACTTAGTAGAAATGTAATTTTATATTGGTGATCTTGTCCATTTTCAGGAGGTTTCTATCCAAACAAACAGACCGGGGGGAAACTGAGAAAATTTTACAACTACACGGCATGTACATATATACATGCCAAATACATTCAGACTCAGACATGGATTGGCTAGGAAAAATACATTCCCAAGTTACCAGAAGCATGTATGCGCCGCGTAATAATACTACATGTTGTGTATAGTAATATAGAAGTATTTAGTGGTTGATAAAAATTATACAAGCCCATGTGGGTGGCTGACGTTGGCAGACAATGTATATCATCTATGCATTGTGTATACTCTTCTAGAAGTGGTTGGAGGTCTATAAAATAGAGTACACGCCCTGAATGGATGTGCTACATGTAATGTATATCCACCTACCCGGAGGAACCATGTTCCAAGTCAATGAAGGTGTGTTAGGTGACCTACCCATGGAGAAAAAGATGAAAAAAGCACGTTGACAAAAGTACATAGTGTGTACTTTTGTCTCACGCTGTGTACTTTTATTTTCTATAAATAGAGGTTGTGGACTCCAGTTCATGGAGGACGAAGAGGGGTTGAAGGTATGAAGGAATGAAGCTATGATATTGTGCTACCATCATTCAACTACTTCTCCATTCAACCACTATACCAAAGAGCTAATCTCTCTTCGATGTTTCTGTGATGATCACATCAAGTATCAAGGGTTTTGTTTTTTTTTTCTTTTCTTCTATGTGTAACTAAATACACATTTTGTTATTGTTTTAGGAGATTAAAGAGTTTTAATTTAGATTAGATGTAATAAATGTGTTTGTTCTATTAACATATATATATTATTCATTAGTCATTTCGTTTTATCACTGAAAATTTTGAGCCAGACCAAGGGCAGAATTTACAAGGACTCAAAATAAGAATAACTATGAATACTTTTATAATCAATGGAAGTGTTCATCGACTCAAAATGGACTATGCCAAAAATAAACTATGAAACACTTGATACTGGACCAAGGAGTCATTTTCCTCAACTCTAGTCATAAGATTACCAGACCTAGGAAACCATAATACAAATTGAAATCTTGAGTTTTGGGTTATTTTGAACAACCAAACGTCATCAGAAATTAAATTTAATAAAAACCAACATAAGAACCCACAAACTCAACACATTTTCAACCTTATTTACATCAAAAACAGGTTCCTATATTTTCCTACATATGTTAAGTAATTTTCTAATGAAATTTAAATCTAATTACATTTTTAACCAAATATTAAAAATCGAGTATAAATTCAATACACTTAACTTTGACAAAAATAAAAATTTGATACGCAAAATGAAAAATAAATTATTTTTCCCTATAGATTGACCCCTTACTAGTACGATACTCATTTGGGTAAAAAAAATTGGGACATTGATAACAGACCTTTGGTAAGATGACTAACCAGTGTTCTAAGAAGAAATTGTATCCCATTTCAAGATCATTCCAAATTTTCTATTTTTCCTTCAGTGACTCAGGGCATCTGTGTCAATGTCTCAGGGTGTTAGTGTTTTAGAATCAGGGTGTCGATGTCTATTGGTTAGGGCATAATTGTTAGTTATTTAGGTAATCGGTGTGTCCGAAATTCCGCGAGTCAAGGCTTCAGTGAGTCAGGCATTGGAAGGACACATCGGTAGCTCAGCACTGGGGACTCACCCATCAGTGAATCGCTATCGGTTTTGGTGACTCAGCAATCAGTGACTCTCTATTAGTGTCGGTAACTCTCTATCAGTGCTGACGTCTAACCCATTAGTCAATCATTTCAAGTAATTCATGGTTTTTTCTATTCCACCCCATATAAGTTTTATTTGATATAATTCTCATTTAAAGCCTTATTTGGGTATTTTTATGGTCATTTATACTGATATTAATTATATCATTTATATCCTAATGCTCCATGTACATTGAGATAATCAAACAGTGTAATCTTGACCACATTCCCAAGTTAATTTCTTTTGAAATCTTTTCCCATTCCATTGATTTAGGATCTACAACATAAGAACCAAGATATTATTTTCTCTATATGTTACCAACATCATATGTCATTTCCAGATCCTTTCACCCCATAGAGTTACCCATTGTTCAATATCCATCGATCAATTTTCCCTTGGAGTCCTTCCTACTGCTTGTGCAACCCTCTTTTTTTGACATAAGGAAGAATTATTGATCATCTTATTTTCCAATTATTGATTTCCTTCTTCTCTATTATAATTTCATTTCATAAGTAGAGGGAATAGTAATATTCCTTTTTTGAAACTACTAAATCGAATTTTGTTATATAAATATTTCAAATACGTACTTGATAATGGGTGGGGATTGGTTTGATGTTGATCACCTGTATTATTTGTGAGTATTGATGATGATGTGAATTGTTATTATAACGACCCATACATTACATAAACTGATATTGCATAAAACATTTAAGTATATTTAATAAAAAATATAATAGATATGTGACATGACTATATAGTTATAGTGTCTTTAGAATCTGGTACACATATACAACTAGTTCATAATGTATCTACATTGTCTCTTACATATTTGTACATAAATAGACACTTTTCTCATATCATGCTTAATACCAATCTTCATAACCTATGGAAATGAAAAATATGAATGGGTGATATCAAATTTTTTGTAATGGTAAATAAAGGAAATATCAATCATATAACAATCATAGGACATATGAACATAATATTTGGAAGTCCTATAATAAAAATTAATGATAGTGATATTATTTCACGAGATAAAAGATCATAGGAATTAATGTAAATAATCCCAAAAGTAAAAAAAAATATGACAGGGTGTTTTGTGGAATACACATAAAAATATAAAATTATTTCATATTAGTCAAGGCTCATCCCAACACCATCATAGAGGATAAAGTCCATTGCTGAACCATGATTATTGTCTATCCACCATCGTATTTCTAAACCAGATTTACTTATCATTCCAGTCATGACTATCTACTGATATATAAATATTTACCCATTGAATTGTAGGGATATATAGGTACCACTTGTATCATAATGAAGTTATTCTTGCATGTTCCACAAAAGCATAAATTATTCATCCTTGAAAAACCGAAGAAATAAAATGGGTTTCTTAAACATCTTTCCATCATAACATAATCCATTTTATATATCATTACATTATTAACACAATAAAATGATTATAATAATATTTATATTTATGTAACTCTATTTAAAAAGAATCATTTTTATGGAAAATATGATCAATAATAAACTTGATGTTAATTCCTATGGAAAATATACTTTCATCTTCAAAAATGATTTCATTTCAAAAAATGTCATGAAATTTTCAATGAAAAAAATTCAGTTTTAAATAAATATGAAATTGTGTAATGTAATATTCTTGGAAATAAAGCTTCATGAATATGTAAAAATCTTTTCATTCTATATAAGTTGAAAAAACGTTCTCTTTTTATTTTTTTCAAAAAAGTGAACATGTACCTCGTAACCAAAAACCCCAAAAACTTATTCTCATACCATTTAATAAATATTTTCCAATATGTAAAATTTCATTATAAGTATTTTAGTTGAATAAAAATAAAATTTCATATTTATTAAAATTTGATGTGGATGATAAATATACCCCAGTAAGTACTTATGTATAAACACTCACAAATAATAATAATATTGTGAAATAATCCCTTACCTTAGGTCCAATATCTTTCGTATGTGTCTAGAACCTCCTGTATGATGATATAAATAATTTTATTTACTTATTAAAAAATCATAATAACTTTTACAAAATCATATTAAATTATATTATCAGTTATTTTTCAGTATCATTTCATTGTCACTCGTTATTCGGATATTAACAGCTATATGTTTTTATGTAAGATTTTTTTGATTATGTTCATGTTATAATTCGTAGCATACAGTTAAGTCATTTAAATAATTATATTATTATAATACATATAATACTTACTCATTACATTAATGTATATAATTATGGTTTAATTAAGATGGTTTGTCATATGTACGCACGAGAAACGATATCATTCCCTTAATGGTTTGATGGTATGGTATTGAATGTTATATTAATTATAATGTTATATTCATTATTTAATTCAATTATAATCATCATTATACCCAAACAAACAATGTATTATGGAATAAAAAATTACACCATGGCTTGGAGATGGTAAGTCATATGTACACATGAATGTTGATATTGTAATTTATAGGATGGATAAAATGAGGTAAACTGATATAACATAATTATAATTGAAAGGACAAGTTTGGGATATACCTAACACTGAGAGGGGGGGGGGTGAATCAGTGTTGGGGACTTTTTAAAACAATTCCAACTTTTATCCATATACCTCTAGACCTGTTAGGATCTTGATTCTCTTATTCTCTTTTCCCTGTCGCATGCAATAACAGAAAGCAGTAAAAATGTGCACACGATATTTTTACAAGGTTCACCACTCAATAAGAGTAGCTATGTTCTTGCCATGCATGGGTATGACCACTGCATGGATTCTCCACTATAAAGTAAAATGTTGTTACAATGGAGTGGCTAGGAAAACAATCCTCTAGCCAGTGTGAGTCCCTACACTTTGGAGGGGGGTGGGAAACAATCCTCTTCCCTGGACTGGTGAATGCCAAGTCCAACTTGCAGCCTCTAGCAGGTTCTCTATACTTCCTATCGAGACATTCTTCTTCCTTCTTCAAAAGGTTGGTTCTGCTCTTGATCTATTGTAGTGATCTTCACTTGATTACTTGCAAAGCAGTAGGCAAGCAATTCTCTTCTTACTTCCTCTTCTTCTCTAGTGCAAAAACAAACTGCACTAGTTCTTCTTCCTTCTTCCACTTAGTGCAACAACTGACTGCACTAATCACCTTCTTTCTTTAGCTAGAATCACATACACCAATGTGATTATTCAATCACTGAAGATCTGCTCACAAAGCATCATCTGAATTAAACTACCCTGAATAATTGTCAGCCTTCAGTTGGGCATACTCTGTTGTTCTTCTTCTCTACCTTCTCTTCTCAATACCAACACCTGAGTGTATTGGTATACTGAATTCTTCCTTTGTGCAGATATTAGTTCAATTGCACGTCTAGTTCTTCTTCACTTCGCAGAGCACAACGAGAGTGTTAAACACCAGTCGTGTGAGTGCGGTTCAACTTCTCTTTGTGAAACCGAATGGTTCACAGTCCTTTTTCCTCCACAAGGCTGCTACGAGAGTGCTCTGTACCTATCAAAGGCCTGCGGTACCCTCAAATTTTTCGCGCAACCTTCTAGGTGGCTTGCGCATAAAATTCAAGCCTTGCGCGTACAAATACCTTTTGGCGCGAAAAACCCTTTTCGCGCACAACTCTTCTTTTTCGCACAGAACATCCTATTTCGCGCAACAATTCTTTTTCCGCGCATCACTTCTTCTTTTCGCGCAATGCTCTATACTACAATTTTCCGCGCGCCAGAGCTCGGGATTTGTCTAAGTGTCGAGTCTCACATAATGAGAGGGGTTCACCCCATATTTATAGGCAGTTTTGACCTTGCGCATAAAAACCTCTTCCTGCGCGTAAAACCTCCTCCATGCGCGTAAAAACTCTTTTATGAAACTTCATATTTCGCTCCATGCTTCAATATTTTGCGCACCTCGTGCCTTTGCCATTTTTTATCCTTCTAATCATGAAGCACCAATTGCGCGCAAAATTCCGCACCACGTTCCACATTGCGCGCAAACCCAATCTTTCCTGCAACATCAGATTTCGCGCACTGCTCCAATATTTCGCGCATTTTATGCCTTTGCCAATTTTTGATCTTCTGATCTCTAACCATCATTTGCGCGAAAACATCATTCCTCAATTTCGCGCACCATGCCAATATTTCGTGCATCCCGCAGATTTTTCGCGCAACCCGCTACTATTTCGCGCATCCCGCAGATATTGCGCGCACCACTTTATTTTTGCGTGAAACATGCCTAAATTTCTACGCACTCCATTCCTTTGTCATTTTTCAACATTCTGACCTTGAATAACTCTATTGCACGTATAAACCATCTTCAATCTTATGCGCAACATCCATTGCCAAGCCACCTTAAACTGTGCTTTTCTGCCATCCCCAGATTGTCTATTGCTTTTCCATTTTATCTCTTTTCTGCTTCCCATAACCATTCTTCTGCTCTTATCACAAATCCCACTATCGTGATATTTATCCTTTGATAGATCAGCTTAAGCATCGTCAGAGTTAAAATGAGAACTGAATCTTTCCTATCTTCCAGCAGCATCATTCCTTCCAATCAAAACATTATATGACTGGCATCATCATTTATCCCCATTTCCTTCATAAGGCTTGCATCACAAGTTCTCCTAACTCATGATTTGTGTGAAATACATACCAGCAAAGCATCGTCTGATTTCGGTTCATGAAGTGTTGCCCAAGCCTGACATTCAATGCTATGATTACATAACAATGCTACAGGCATCCTCACTTTAGTCGATCTCCATTAACTTTGGAGTCCTTCTTCATCTCCTTCTTCATTTTGACCAGCATTGACAACAATTGACAACAAATACAATCTTCATATACAAAGTGGTCCCAACAATAATAACATCTCATAATGTATAATATACTGGATTTGTTACTTTATTATAGAAATAACATAATAAGTGGAAGTTGTTGAAGAATATAATTTTAAAATATGAGATAAAACAATTACTACTTTTTAGAATATCTCTTTTTGATTTTCACAAAAGTCTTCCATAGGATGGATTCCTGCATAAAGTGTGGAATCTAATATGATGTGAGGAAAAATTGGGAGAAGAAATGGGGATGGTGAGGTCAATAAAAAGTTCTTTAGAGGTGTGATAAAAAAGAATTATAGTCTCCCTTTTATAAGATAGGGGAGGAGCGCCTTTGGTAAATCCAAAACAAATAAAATAAAATAAATTAATATTTAAATTAAAATGGATCACATGTGAATAATTTTGAAGATAAGATAATGATAGTTCTAAATACTCTCAAGAAAACAAATTAGAGATGTTTTTTATTATTCTAAACCTTATAATATTTATTTATCCTAATTTAATCTATTTAATTTTAATTGTCCTAATAAAATTATAAATATTTAATTGTAATAAATATTTACATATATGGTGTTAATTGACAATAAATTGATATTCCAAGACATTTTAGACCTTGAAATTTTCATTTTGTCTGTTTTATATATTTTTATGATTTTTAATCTATTTAATAAAATGTTATTTTTATAAAATATCATTATTGTGAATCTTGACACTATTCATGACATTGATTTTAAATAAAATCCATACCAAAGATAACTTCATACCAAAAAAGTGAATGTATTAAAAACATATCATTATAACCTATAAAATTAATTATGAACCTTAATTAATTTATATTATATTTAATTGAATATTTTTAAAATTGTTTATTTGATATTTCTATTAATAAAATAATTTTCACTTCAATATTGTGAAATCCTTAATGGTAATTATTTAATTTAAAAATGTGATAAATAAAATTCTATGATGTAGGTAATTATATTATATTTTTAAATACTACATATAGTTGATGTTATTTCAATATTATTGATATATTATTATTAATATACATATATAAAAAGAGAGTGTGATGTTTGGTCACGTTCTTTGATTTTAAAACAATTAATGGCATAATCATTGTAATGTGTCCATTAATTGGTTAAGTTTTGAACTATAAATGATAAGAGTTTAATTTAGTCATCGATTAGGATTTTTACTGGTTTTCACTTAATTTTAAAATATTTTATTTACATTTAATTACCTAATTTACCCTTAAACGTGGTAATAAAAAAATTTCTAAAGTTACTCTACATAATTTCAAAAAACAATAAATGCAACCTATTAAAATTATTTAGAGACACTGATACCAATTATGGAATCCATTTTTAAAAATTTATAACAATGAAGTTGCAGTAATTAAATTATAATTAATATTGTTGTTGGAAAGAGGGAAAGAGTTTTAAATGATAAAACATTGCAAAATATGGAATTGTTTTCATATCTAGATTCAATTAAACATTCACGCTAATTAAAAACATTATATTTAATGACAAATTCATATTATATTTATACTTTATAATAATTAAATATATATTTTAACCATATAAATTCGTTTAATGAAAAAAGTTTTTCTCAAATAATATTTAGTTTATTTTTACTATACGTCAAAACATGAAACTTATCCAAAAAATATCATAAATTCAACCATAGTAAATTTTAATATGATAATTCAAAAATAAAATGTATATTTTGTAATATAAAATTTTATTATTGTTTCCAAATATTAATTAAAAAAGGGTTCTCTATTCAGAGGCGTACAATTACCCTTTAAAAAATAGGTTATTATACATGCAATAGGGTTTATTCATACCCTATGAAAAAAATATTCAATGGATGAATATTAAAAATATTTTACTAAATATATAAAATATATATATCACATTAATTTCATTACCAAAAATAATTCACCCAAAAATAAAAAAATCTAATTCATTTATTTTTTCATAAATAATTTCTTTCCAATGAATCCATAATTCATCTTCAAATGTTCATTATAATTATTTCCACTAACAAATGGTTACATTATAAATGTAATTTTATGCTAAAGTCATCACACAATTAATTTAAAATCAAGATTACGGGAAAATCCAACTGCTGAAGAATAAAAATTAGTTAAAGAAAATATTTCAAAAAACATCTAGTTGTTACATTCTACCCCCATTAAACTAGACTTCTTCCTTGAAATTCCCCACATGGAAACAAAAATATTAGTATACCACTCACATATCATATTCTAAACTTCATTTATAGCTTCTTCAAATTGGTGGTTCTTCCATAACACTTTAACAGCGTGAGTGGTGTGGTTTCTAATAACTTTTTTCTATGGTCCCGAATCTCAATCAATTGATCTTTGTAAGAAATATCCTTCTCTAATGGAGTGAATTTTAAGTTTAGTACATGTAAAGGATCTGATATGTACTTTATTAGGAGAGATTCATGGAACACATCATGTACTTGAGAGAGATTTAGTAGAAGCATCAATCAGTAAGCTACCTTCCCAATATGATTATAAGTTTCAAAAGACCAATATAGGATGTTCTCAGATTGACCGTATTTCCAAATCAAAATACTCTCTTCTAGGGAGATAATAATTGAAACATCTTATCACCCAGTTCAAAAACAAGGACTTTTATTCAGTTTTCAACATAACTTTTTTGTTGACTCTGAACTTCTATTATGCATTGGTGAATTGATCTGTCATTTTCTACAATTTGTTCAATAAGTTCATTTACAAATAGATTTATTTCTTCAACATCATCTCATCATGTTGGAGTTATTCTCGTCATTACATAGTGGGATTTATAACGATCTATCTAAATATGGGAGTGAAATCAATTGTTGAATGAAAATTCTACCAAAGGTAGGTGTTGATCTCGACCACCTTTGAAATATATATAGAATCCTCTCAACATGACTTTTAGAGTTTGAATTTTCCTCTTAGACTGGCCATCTATGAGAGGATTATAATTAGTTTTGAAAAAAACAATCTATCTTGATCTTGTAGAATACTTCTCTAGAACGTTGATTTAATCCTTGAATCTCAATCAGATATAATAGAATGTTGTGCTCTATGAAATCTTTCCACTTCCTTTACCTATATCTTAGCGAGCTTATCAACAGTTAAATCCTCTCTAATAGAAATTAAGTGTGTCGAATTCATAAGGCAATAAAATATAACCCAATTGACACTATTACCTTTCGATGTTTTGGTAAGTCCAATGACAATTTCAAAAGTGATGTTTTCCCATTTCCATTCCTATAAGGGTAATCGTAGTAACATCCCCATAGACTCCAGCCTTTCATCCTTAACTTTCTAACACACCAAGAATCGAGAGACATATTTCAGCGACATCTTTTTTCATGTCTTCCAACCAGAAATACTCTTTAATGTCCTTGTACATAATTATGCATCTAGGGTGAATATATAATGATGAACATTGTGCCTTATCCAATTGATTTTTCTTTAATTCTGGTATAGGAGGAATATAAACACAGTTCCTAGACCTTATTAATTCATCACAACCAATGTTGAATTCAAGATCATTTCTCACCATCTTTTTTAGATCTAAATATTTCTTTTATTCCTCCTTCATGATCCCTTGTATAGATGGTTGAATATTAATTTGACAAAGATAATATTTCTCCCCATCCTTTAAAATTTCATGATCCATCATTTGTAAATCAATAAATATGGGATCTTTTGTGATCTTTATCCTAGATAGGCTGACGTGGTCTTGTCGATTTGAAGCATCATCCAACTTGTTTGCTTTCTAATGGTGGTAATGTATTGATAAGTCGTAATCTTCAATCAACCCTATAAACATTCCAGATGGAATATTCAACTACTTTTGGGTGAAAACATACTTAAACTTTTATGATAAGTATAAATATCACATCTTAGACCATAAAGATAATTCATCCTTATCATGGATGAAAAGATTGCGGCAACTAACTCCAAATCAAGATTTTTGTAATTTTTATCATGGATTTTAATTTTCATGAGGTATAAGCTACAACCATATCATTTTTCATGAGAACACATCCCAGTTCCTTCTTGGATGAATCACTATAGAAGATAAACCTTTCTCCACTATAGGGTAGTATAATCACAGTTGTGGTGGCTAAAAATATTTTTTTTTCATTGAAATTATCTTTTCATTCCTCTGTCCATATGAACATAACTCTTTTCAAAGTAAACGTGGTTAGTAGATTAGATGATCATGAAGAAAATATCACTATAGGTTGATAATATCTCGGAAAAACATGAAAACATCACATCTTAGTTAATATTTTTCATTGATCCATAGATATCCATTATGTTGATATCATGCGACCAAAAAATGAAACATTTTATGCTACATTTCACACTTGGTAATATTTCTATAAATATCCTCCTTTCACCGGGTCTTCAGTACAATTCTATAGTAGTCTTCATGTTCTTCCTTGTTCTTTGAACAGTCAATAATATCATCTATAAATACTACAAAAAACTGATCAGGATAGTCTATAAAGACTCTATTTAATAGATACCTGAATACAGTAGGGGAATTAATAAGACTAAAAGGAATCACTATAAATTCATAGTGTTTATAACTTGTATGAAATGACATCTTTGATATATCCTCCTTATTGACCCTTAACTTAAGATATCAAAAATGAAGATCAATCTTAGAAAAGTACTAAGCTCAATGTAGTTGGTAAAATAATCCATAAATATGGGGAAGAGAATATTTCTTCTTGATAGTGATCTTATTTAAGTTCATGATAATCAATACAGAGTCATGTTGATCCGTCTTTCTTCTTAACAAACAAAATAGGTGCTCCCTAATTTGACACAATAGGGTATATGAATCCCTTATCAAGATTTTATTATAGTTGATTCTTCAATTCTTGAAACTCAATTGGGGTCATTTATGAGGTGTCTTTTAATATACACAGTATGAGTTATATTGAAAATTCAATTTCACGATTTCATGGAAGGACTAGAAATTTGTCTAAAAAGACATCATAAAATTTTCATACAACGGGTGTATTCTTAATCAACAGTTTCACCACAACCATTTGAGATAAAAAACCATCATTTTCAGAAATCAAGTCCCATAAAATGGATGAAATTTCTACTAGAAGTTTTTATTCATCCTTACATTAATAGATGATCATATATTAATCTCAAGGTTGAAATAAGACTTCACTTACTTAGAAATTGATATGATATCCATATAGATAAAGCCAATTTGTGCTATGAATCACATCAAATTACACTATTGGATGGATCAAAAGATTTGATGGAATCACTTTCCCACAAACATCAACTGAAGAAGAATTATAAATTTTGATTGGATAATTATTTCATTAGGGTTTGTCATAGATAAATAAACTTGTAATTGTTGATGTAATATGGTGATACCCTTAGAAAATTACTCATAAGTTAAGGAGTGTCTTGATCAAAAACAAAATTAATCATTTAATAATTTATAATGGATGGGGTATGTGCCTTTTACCATATCATTATCATAATCCACATTACCAATAGTGATTTCCTGTGAAATTCCTTTTCCTTTGTCCTTATGAGTTTTCTAACATCAATCAACATCAATAACCATTAGAATATGTAATTTATTGGCATAATTCTCCGTTTATTTTCATTTTCAGAATTGAAGTGTATAAGGTTAAATTTGTGTATCCTTTTATATTTTCGCGTCATTAGATATATTTTTCCAACCAAATCGGCATTCAACTTACCGATGAACTTATTTTCCACACATAAAAAATTTACTGGTTTCTTTAATAAAATTTCATGAATGTTTCATTGCACACATTAATAATAATAGAACTCCCGTTTTATTTGTCAATTTTTTCTTCTTATTTTCATTTAAATTCCTTTTTTTCTCTTCTTATCACACCCATATTATAGATAATTTACTCTAATCACCATCTCAACCTTGAGGGAACATTGAGAAATTTCCACGTAGCTATTAAACTCTTCTATGGATAATTTCCTTCAAAGAATTTTTTTTAATCCACTAAAGAATAAATCAATTTTACTCTCTAGTTGTATAATAATTTTTGAAGCGTACCATGCATGTCCTGTAAAATTTTCTCCGAAGGTACTAATGGATTAATCATCCTTTTTCATAAGGTCAAGGAACTAATTATACATCATTGTTTTAATAATATGAGAAATATACATATTGAAAAATATGTTCTTGAACTTGTCACACTCCGTTGACTCAATTTCATCTCATTACCAAGTATTCTTGATAACATTCCACCAATTATCAACTTGACCTTCCAAATGACATACTCATAAGCTAACTTTATCATTATTAGAACGTTGTATAATGAAAAATATATTTATAGTGGTACTAATCCATTGTTTATCCACTACTGGATCAAAATGACATGTTAAATGAAGCTGGACACTACCTCAAGAAGGAACAAACAGAATTTTGCTCCCTTCATTCGTTATTTGGAATTCTAGTGTGATTAATAGTTTGGGAAAGTAAGGCAACAATGGATAAAAGATTTTTTATTCTAGATCCCATAACATTTGGTTGCTCATGGGGACAATCATGTTATTTCTCATCACATTCAACCTTAATGCAGTTCCATTGGGCTCCAGCTAATGACTAAACCTGAGAAGCATAGTGTGAGAAACACTTATTATAATGGGAAATCCACATAATTAAGAATAAAATTTCACATTATGAAAAATTATTTTTTATCCTAGGTTATTCATGGAAATTTCTAAAATGCTATGATTGTACCATATACTTAGATATATCCTTAGGAATATTACAAAGGCTTTCTCATCCAAGTTTCCAAAGGATAACTATTTTTTTCCTATGATAAAAACTATAATTACCCCAACATTACATAGATTGATATTAATTATAAAATGAATGAAATTCATTACAGCATAAACTTAATCAATGACAGGACCGTATAGATATAGTTTCATTAGAAACTGCGAAACATAAACAACTGGTTCCACAAAATATCAACATTGTCTCCTGTTTATTTCTTCATAACTAGAATCATTTTTGACATATCTAATATAATACCATTATTCATGACCTGTGGAATAGAAACAAATGAAACTGTGAGATAAAATTCTCTGTATGTGTAAGAAAGAGAAATAATAATCATATCATAATCATAAGACATAAGAACATAACATTTTGTAGTCTAATACTGCATGTGAAAGATCATGATATCATGTCGGGGGACAAAAGTTCATAAGAATAAATGGACACAATACCAAATTTATAAACATAAGTCATGGTTTTTTGACATACACATAAGCATATAAAGTCATTTAATATTATTCAACACTCATTTCCAAGACCATTTCCAAGACCATCATATAGGACATGGTCCATTACAGATCTGGTTTTACATGTCATTCAAACCTTGTATTACGGAGCCAGATTTACTTTCCATTACATTCTTATCTTTATCATGATATATAAATCATTACCTAATTAATTTTAGTGAGATATAGTTCCCACCCATTTGATAATGAAATCTATTTTACATGTTCCACAAAAACATAAATCATTAATCATAGCATAACCCGAGAAATAAAATGGGTTTCATGAAAATAATTCCTTCATAACATAATCCATAAAAAATTTGATTCCATTATAAAAAAAACAAAATAAAAGTAATAATAGGGATATAAACATAATAATATTTAAATATATTTGACTTATATGGATAATAATTTTGATAAAACACTGGAACATAATTCTTGAGGAAAATATCATTTTTCTTCAAAAAAAGTTTCTTTTCACAAAATGTCATGCAATATTAACAGAAAATAATTTATTTAAAAATAAACATTAAATTTGTTAATGTATTCCTTAATTAAATAATCCATTACAAATACATTAATATCTATTCATTATGTACATGTTAAAAAGCATTATCCTCATACTTTAGCCATAAAATCCAAAAAGTACCATGTATCGAACAACATAAAAATATTCCATTCATATTGTTTAATAAATATTTACCAATGGATATAATTGACTTAAAAAAATTGATAAGATTTTAAATAATATTCCATATTTAGAAAACATGGATGTGGATGATAAATGCACACCATTAAATACTTACATATAAATAATCTCAAATAATAATGAGATTGTGAAATTTTCCATTACCATAGGTATAATATCCTTCATATGTCTCTAATCCATTTATATAATGATTTAAATAATTTTATTGACTTATTATAGAGTCATATTCATATTTATGATATGATATATGATTATATTATCATCTGTTTTTAGTAACATTTCATTATCACTCGCTATTCGGATATTAACTGTTTTGTGTTCTTGTGGATATTTTTTCAGATAAGATCATGTTCCACTTCTTAGGTTATATTTATATCATTATGAAAATTATATTATTATTATATATGTCATATTTATTCATTCCATTAATGTATATAACTGGGGTTTAATGAATATCATGTACAATTAATCTCATCGCATCATGGAGACGGTGGGTCGTACGAACGCACAAGTGACGATATCATTAACTTACTAGTTAAATGGAATGGAATTGGATGGTATATTAATTATACAGAAATATTTTAATGTTATATTGACTATTTAATCCCATTATACTCATCATTATACCCATCCAAATACAATATTGATTAATAACTACTTACACCATGTCATGGAAATGGTAAACTGTACGTATGCATGCATGGTGATATTGTTATTAGTAGGTTAGATAAAAAGAGGTATAGGGACATACCGTAACTCCAAAAAATTATAATAATATTTAAATGAATGTATTTATTAATTTAGTATGGAAACAACATAATAATATGTAGAATTGGGAAATTATTTTTATAAAGTGGTGATAAAATTATTACATCTTTTTCGAGCATCTAATTTTGATTTGCACAAAAGTTCTCCTTAGGATGATTTTATACTCAACGCATTTCATATATGATGAATAAAGAGGTGTTTGGAGACGAAATGGGAATGGTTTGGCTGATAAAAATGGATTAAGTGGATTGATTAATAGAGAAGTTGAGGTTCGCTTTTATTAGAGATTCAAGGGGTAAATTTGGAACAACAAAAAGTATTTAAATAATATAAATTAATTTTTAAATTAAAATCGCTCAAAATTTGATTATTTATAAAAAATGTGGAAGGATTGAAATACTCTCAACCAAAAAACTCTATAATTTTTTTTCTTTACTTTTCTACATTATAATATTGATTTATCCTTATTTAAACTTTTTAATTTTAATTGTGGTAATAACATTATTAATATTTAATCGTTATAAATATTTACTTATATGGGGCTAATTGACTATAAATGGATATTTTATGATACTTTAGACGTTATAATAATTATTTTCTACTTGATATATATTTTTATCATTTTTAAATAAATGAATAAAATTTTATTTTTTTAAAATATCAGTAGTGTCAACTTTAACACTATTTATTTCATTTATTTTAAGTAAAATCCACATAGAAGACAACCTCAAACCAAAAAATTAAATATAATAAAAACATTTCATAATCACTTATTATATTCATGGAGAACCTTAATTAATTCAAATTTTATTTCTTTTAAATTTTTTAACATCACTTATTTTATATTTTTATTAAAAATATAATTTCATCATCATTATTGTGTCATCCATAATTGTAATTATTAAATTAATAAAAATTTAAAAAAATTCTTATGATCTATGTAATTGTTTATCCTTCCAAATAAAACCTTTAGTAAATGTTATCTCTGGTTTATCCCTATATTAGAATTCAAATACTTACATAAAAAGAGTGTTTGAAATTTTGTCACATCCATTGATTTTAATAACATTAATGTAATATTTATGGGAAATAGGACGTTAAGTTATTCGATATATATAAATAGATAATAATAATAGTTAAATTTAGTCATCTAATAGGATTTGACAGGTGTTATGGAAGCTTTATAATATTATTTTTTCCTTTAATTACTTGATTTACAGTTAACAGCAGTTATAAAATAATTACTAAACTTTGGATTCACAATGTCCCATAAATAAAATTAAATGATTAACAAAATTTGGACCCAAATATTATGAATATGTAATACACTTTTCTAAATATAAAACACAAAATCATCATTAATTAAATAAAAATTAATTTGATTGTCCGAAAGAGAGAATGAGTTTTTAAAGCTACAACATTGCAAATGATTGAATTGTTTTTATATATCAGTTCAATATAAAATTAATTCTTTTGACATGCATTATATTGAATAAAATTAATATATTATATTTATACTTTTAAACTATTCAATGTTATAATTTAACCATAACAATTATTTCGATGAAAATGGTTGGTTTTGCATACACTTTAGTTTGTTTTTATAATTTATCAAAAAAACCGTTATTTGAAAAATATCAGAAATTAATCCCATGAAAAGATTTATATCCCACATAAAAATAATATGTTTATTTTCTTAAAATAAAAATAAATTAATTTGGAAAAATATTAATTTAACAACAATTCTCCATTCAAAGTCGTAAAAGTACCATTTTAAACAAATAGTTTTTTATACATAAAACACTGTTTATTCATAGCCTGTGAATAAAATATCCATTGGATGAATATAAAAAATATTTTATTAAGTATATAACACACACAACCTCACACACATAAATATATATAATTAATTTCATTACCAAAATTAATTTACTCAAAAATACTAATATCTAATTTATTTATATTTTTTATAAATAATTGTTTTCCAATGAATTCACTAAACATTATCATAAGATAGTTATAATTATTGATGCTATCCTAAAGGCTAGGATATAATGGTAATTTTATCTAATAGGTGTCTCATGGTTCTTTTAAACTCACAATTTCATTGAATGAAATATTTTGAAGAATAAAATTTTTTTAACGAAAATACTTCATAAAAACATCAGGGTGTTACATTTGTGGTGGTGTGGCTTTAGAAAATCAAGGTTGTTGGCGGTATTTTCATATGAATTGGTGGCCCTCATTTCAATAATTGGTTTAATTATAAATATTATTAATCATGTACTCTTGGATAAATAAAATGGATGGCCCAGGATGAATCCCCTTTTGTGATCACCCTTGTTTATTAGTGTATACATTTAAAGAACTAGGTTCACTAAATATGAACATACCCAATTTGATAAGTGTGTTTGTGTGCTATGTTCTATTCAAATTTGGTCCTTCATAGGGTTTTATTAATGTAGTGCTATGGATAGGGGTTTGAATGAGTGTATGGGGTGGTATGGGTAGTGTGATGGTATCTCATTTTGAGATACTGATTGGCTGTGGAATAGATGGACAATAATGTGGTGGGACTGCATCTAGATAGTGGTTAGGTAGTGGGGCCGCCGGACATTGTTGTTCCCTGATTCCATGTGTTTGGATGTCTCGAGTATGGGGATGTTGTAAAGCGGGGCTGTTGAGTTTGGTTTTGAGGGATTGAGTTGAATGAGATTGTTGTGAAGAAAGATGTCATCAGTTTCTTACTTTTTTGACATGGAAGGGTTTTGTGACTGTTAGGATTCAAAAAATGGTTTCAGATGAGGTTCTCCTTAGCTACCAAGGCAGGGATAAAATAATTATGTCGATAAATTCATAAATTCATAATTATAATTGGTTAAATGAATTGTCTAGTGTTATACTTCAACTTACATAATTGGCCAAAGATCGTGGTGATAAGTGCATTTAGAAGTGGTAGAAGAGGTAGTTTTGTGTGGGATGGTAGTTGTTTTGAAAACCCATAGGTTGGGTATAGAGTTTTTTACATATATATATACAGGTAGTTCCCTGTTATTTCTAAATTCACCCCACCCATGTTGATAACTTAGTTTTGAAAACCCCCATTTTTATGGGATTGGGTATTTTTTCCAGCATCCTAGTGGGAGGATGGATAGATGGTTATTGGCTCTTCTCTACTCCATCTTTTAGGAATTTACGGCCTAATACTATTCGAGTAGGCTATAATGGCTTGATGATTGTTACCTGGTCTATAGCATTGGTTGTGTTAGAGGTGGGTTTTTCCCATGTGTTTTCACGATGAGTCTTAGGTGTTTCCATGATGGGTGTGGTATGTGTGGAGACTAGGTTTTTGCAGTCAGGAATATAGTGTTGTAGTGTACCAGGTGTTTACGGGAAAAAATGTGGATTAGTTTGGGGTTCAGGTGTTTGTAGACAGGTTTTCATATTGAAGTTTTTGGAAGAGGTATATGTGTCCCGATGATTCAGTTAACCAGTGCGAAGTGGTGTGGGGTTCCCAATTATCAATGTTCTTATTATATTATATTTCATGATTTTTGTTACCTGGTGAGTGTGTCTTAGTGAGGTTGTGTGGTTAGTACTCCTTGATAGGTGTTGTTGGTTTCTGTTGTTTTCTTATAGTGGCATTAGTAATCATCTCCCCCTTGTCCATGCGTGTATTTTTCTATTCCCACTGAGTATACTTATATTCTCACCCTAATATATATAGAATATTTATAACATTCCACGGATATTATTCGGACCGTACTAGACCATAATAGCATGGACATTGGGGACAATTGTTGTGTTGCTGCTTAGTTTTATTTTGGTACAGACTTGGAGTTTTATTTGAATTTCTAGAATTTTTTCTTTAAAATATTCATGTTGGATGGACATTGGTTTCCTTATATATACACCAATATATATATATATATATATATCATTGAGTTTTTTAGATTGATGCATCTTATCACCCGACCGTGGTGACTATTAAAAAGTCAAGGCCTCTCATTTTCATGAGATTTCTATACTCATAGTGTTGGTCACTGCCCTAGGGCCTATTATAGGTAGCACTCTGGGGCCATTATCTCTACTTCATCTTGATGAAGGAAGGTCTAAGCAAACTTTTTATCCCTTCCCTCATCATGAAGAAGGCAGGTCATTTTATTTCCTCTCCCAAATTTATGAAGATAGAAATTAAGTATGATATGTCGATGAAGGGTTCTACTTCTGGAGAAAATAATTATAAATTATGAAGATATTTTATTACCATCATTTTGTTATCCAAGATTCCATAGAAACTAAAAATTAATGGTTTTGGCATGAATAATGTTGATATATAAGGAATATGCCACAAATAATATTTATTATTTATGTATACAAATTTTGGGGTCATTATAGTTGGTATTAGAGTCTTTTATCTTTAAGTATTTTCAAAAATATACTAAATGGTATCGATAACCAATAAAATCAAATAAATCATAAGGTGGTATTTTTGGAAAACATGTGATTTATTATAACCGATATCATGTGACAATGGTTTAAATAATAATTTTTAGTTGGGGAAAAGGGTTGATAGATATTGTTAATGTAATTTGGATTGTATTCTTGACCTTGAGATTGATTAGTGATTTGATGAAAAATATTTAATGTTATCATTGATGAATTTCATTACATTTTTTTATTTACAGAATATATTCTAATTAATGTGATTTTATTAGAGGAAGAAGTATAGAGAAAATGTTTTTGGAATTATATAGGTTTTCAATGATCATTTATGGAGATTTAGGATATTAGTATGTTTTATGTGAATATATGATCAAGTTATTCACAAGATTAGTTTTTGAAATTATGAGATACATTATTTTTTCTTGGGATATATGTTATTTTAGATCTTGGAAAAAGATATGTCACCAAAACATTCTTATTTTTTTATGTTTTGATTATAGTAAGTCATATTTTGTAGGATTTTTAAGATTATCTATTTATCAAATGGTTTAAATTGAATGTTTGGAGATATTGTTGAGGTTGAAGAGATTATTATTATATTTTTAATCATATCAATATTTATCAAATTTAAATAAAATTTTATAAATTTTTTTAAAAAATATATAGAGAAATATAGAATTACATTTCATTCTTTTATAGATCGTAATATATGTTATATGATAATTAAAAGTTAATTTTGAATATACTTTTATTAGAATAAGTGATGTTTTAGAACTGAAAATTGATCAAATCAAAACAAATTAATGAAATTATCTGTATAGAGTTTAGCAAATCATGTAAGTATACTTTCTCATGTTCCGTGGTAAAATAATTCCTCTGCTCTATGAAAAACGACCCAAAATTTAAAACCCAAAGGATTTATAAAAAAATCAATATTTAATATATGAGACACTGAGTCTATAAAAAACACCACATTTTTATAACCTAGCTAGTTAATATAATTTTTTACCTCAGTTGTTTGATTTTTGAAAATTTGACATACACAGTTTCATTTAGTATGATATTTCAATTCTAAGAAAAAAAAGATAATTTTTGGAGAATCATTTAATACCCTTATGAATATTAATATGAATATTAATATGAACCTTATATATACAAAATAATCATTTTTATCTTCAGATTATAAGATAATGATACCTTTTTTAATTTTTCAAAGAGTTATAAACAGAATCTTTTTGTAAAATTTTTATTTTTCGTATAAATTATGGTTCCCTTAAAAATTAAATTAATCATTATTAGAAAATTATTTTCAAAAAATAAAGTTCATTTTATTAATTTTATACATCAAAAGATCCTAGGGTTAATTTTTTTGGTTTTTCTGAAATACACGAATTTTTAATGAATAGTAAAATACTGTAATTTACCATATATATACATTTTTAGTTAAATTCACTATTCCTAGCATCATGGATGATTTAAGAATACTTGTTTCGAACTCACATGAAATTATTACTATTATTTTTAACTTAAATAAACACTTTTGGTTGTCTTGAGGGAAATAATAAAATAATGAATAAGATATTCACAAATCACCCCTCTCCTTAACTATAAAACCCCCTAACCCCATTTTTTCTTCACCCCTATAAATATATATGCTTTATATAAATTCTACTAAAATATTCTCCCAGGATCCTCCCCCATGTCAAGTATCCCTTGGTCCCATAATAGACCAAAACCTGTCCCCTAAAGAGGCTCTCAAGGAATATTACTTCAAGAAGTTAATTCATCTTTTGATTTCTTTTATTTCAAATTCATTTCTTTTATTTTTTCCCTACTCAACCCCTTTCATAAAAATATTTTGATGACACCATTAAATTACATGTACTTTAATGTTTTCATGATAAAGTAATAATTATTCATCATATCTATTTTCCCCTACTTTTATACTAGAAATGAATACACCATCTAAGATTGTTAATTTATCACTTTCAAGGATGATGCATTTTCAATTTCTATTATCGTCTTAAAATCTGTTCATAAATCCATTTTGATGGTTGAATAAAATTATAATATATTTATTTTATCTTATTTAAGATTTTTTAATCATTTTTTACAGAAGATATTGATTTATAAATCAAAATGTTTTAGTTGTGATAAAGAACCACCAATTAACCCAAACAATTTTCATTACGGTTTTATATAATGATTCATCTACACATCCAATAACAAAATCAATTTCATAACTATTTAATATTCTGGTTGTTCAATAATAAAATACAACTTATATTATGGAAAACCATTCATGTTTTACATGTTTATCTGTACATGAATATTAGTAAACCAATCGTGAAAACCAAGGAAGAAAACACTCTCAAACAATGATATTGAATCACTTAACCCATCAAAATGAAATGAATTTACATAAATAAGGTTATAGTAAATAAATTAAAAGTATAATAGTCTAATTATTAATTAATTATGAACATAAATTTGATAATTTTGTTCATTAGGATCAAGTGAGGAATATCTTTTCACTTAATGTTAGGGTTTTCTACCCGAACCTCCTTTTTCATTTGGGTTACTCTTATTGCTTACTTACCTCAATTAAATTCTTATTTGTTTAAATTTACTACTAAAATATTCTGTGATAATGTTATATATATGTGATCTAACTGGAATCCTTCGTTCATTTTAATGGAGTTATATATTTTAAATGGGTTTTCCAAAATTTCGTCCCGAAATACAAGCCAGATTCAAGGGAATTCCTAAAATTCAAGCCAATTTTTAAGGGAACTGTATAATCTATTTATAGTGAAAATTTTCATTCTAGAAACTTCATTTTATTATGAAATTACAATCTTACTTCAATTATAATTTTATACAAAAAAATTTCCAAATCAACTCTTCTTTTCAAAGTAAATGAGTATTTATCTCAAGAATTACTCGATGATTTTAGAAGAGTATCATCACATGTTTCAACACTTTTGTTTATTATTATGTATTATTGGGATAAATGTTTTAATATATCATCTACCATATTTAATTTAATTGTTCATGATTATTTTTACTATGTATTTGATATCATAAAACAATTCACTCATTTTCTCTGAATGGTATGTGTTTATGCTTAATATTTGGGGAAGATTATTGACATTTCATTTTCTTGTTTCAATATGAATGTATAAGGTTCTATATTTATCACCATTCATATGAGGATTTTCCTAGGCTTTATATGTGATGGTTGGGGCCCTCTATATCCTCTATATTCATCGATAAGTCTCAATAGACTAACTACTACATTGGGAAAAGACCTTGATAAAATGATTATTTATGGTCTTAGCAAGGGGCCTTGACGGTATTGTTATGATGTTCAACATTATGCTTTCCATGATTATGAAATGGGTAATTTAAATTTCATGAGGTTATTCAACTAGTATAATAACCATGATTATGGTTTATTATAGCATTTTTATTCATCTCTTATTTCTGCCATAATGGGTTTAAGTTCATTTTTAATGGCATGTGTTTTTTAGTTATTTTCCATGGAAAATTTTTATTTTTATGTTATCTTATATCTTATTTCCTACCATTAAATAGAAATTTATTTTACCCCTTTCTTATGTTTCATTTTTCTAGGACATGAAGAGGTATATTATGTAGACATGCATAAATAACCTAGGTGTTTTGGATGAAGTCAAAGGAGTTTCTATATTTTTTTCTGTATCAAGTTATAATGTTGAACTTATCTATGTATCATGTTTCTAAATCTACTAAACTTATAAATCCTTTAGGATTAATATTTCATCATTATATGATAATGAAGTAAAATATGTAACTGGCTCTAGGAAACAAAGGTCACTTCACTATAGTTGCTATAAAAGGAAGTTTAGTAGAAAACAAAGAAAATATATTTACAATATGTAGATTATAGAAGAAACCCCTAAAATTTTCTTCAGGGATAAATATAAAAAACATCCTGAAATTTTGGTATGTAATAGATTGTGTGGATCTTTCTATAAAATAAATACCTATCTATGTATTACAAGTGGATGTGTTTCTGGCATAGATGTACCTGGGAGTGAAAACTCCGACAAGGAGTTTCGGGCCTGACCCGGGGTATCCTAGTAAATGACAATGGGCCTTAATGTGCACCTGGTCTAACACTCATGGGGGATAATCTTAGGATAATTTAAATTTTATTTACAATCATTATGAAGTATTTAAATGTACATTTTTCCTCAAACAAACCATGTTTATCATTATGATATTTTCTATTCATATAATTTCAATTTATTTTATGTATTTTTCTACATTGAGATTATAAATTAGGATTCATAACCCAATAAAGTTTATTCCATTATTTAGAAATGGTTCTTAGTGGAAGGAATAGAAACTGCATGAACACGCATGTCCCATGTAGTGATTTCCCTCTTATGAAAGACAGTAATGTTGGAACTAGTGTCGTGAATGGTGCTAAGAAACTATTTACTATACAAGGATAGATAACATTTATTAGGAATAGTAACCTTACCCGTATTGAGAGTCTAGATCCACACCATGGGAGACTTATGTTATATGTTTTTATGTGAAAACAGCCTCCATAATTAAATTGGACTACAACCCCATTTGTAGCGGAGAAGTGGATAAGTTCATTAGAGAAGATGTTTCTCAATTTGGTATGTAATGACTGAGAGAAGGTTGACATGGAAGTTTATCGACTATTTGGAGATTCAGATCAAAGGTGGTCTTTAATAAAAAACACAGTGGATGAAGAAATTGATGAAATATAGTGGAGGGATTTTACATTAATATTCTTAGAAAAATAATTCCCTTGTGACCAGTGAGAAGAATTGGAAAGGTAGTTTCTGAATATAAGACAAAAAGAGGATGATAATGTTGTGAAGTATGAAGCTAACTTTACAAGGTTATAATGACATTTCATGGACTAAAAATTTAATCAAAGGAGGAATATGGATATATTATTTTATGGTTAATACCATTCCTCATAAGGGAACTAGTCTCCCAATGTTTCTCATCATATAAAGAGACAGTCTCAAGTACTATAAAGGTGAAAAATGAATTCTATAAGATGTATGAATTAAAGGGAATGAAAGAGAAGAATGGGGACTCTAAAAACTCTATAAATGGAAATAAGTAAATGTAGAATAAGGGAAGCCATGACCTTCCACCAATTAATAATATTGAAAAGAGACACCTGGGTACTCACCTGAAGGGTTTGGGTGTTTGTTAGAAGTGTGGATAAAAAGAGAACTTATCATGAGATTGTAATTGGATGAAAGAAGCTACCAATGATCAATGATATTGTTTTAGGGAGAGGGTACATTACTAAAATGATTTTCCTTAGTGTAAAGGAGATGTTCCCCAAATAAGGCTAGCAGAGCAAGACCAAGATTATATGATCACAAATGTGGATGTTAAAGTTCCTAATGATGTGGTAGAAGGTACATTAATCATTTTCTTGAACATATCAAATTCATTATTCGATTCTGGATCATCACATTCATTTATATATTTCTAATTTTCTATTAAAATTAGATATTTCCAATTTGATTTAATAAGGTTCTTATTAGTCAATAGTCCTATGTGAAGTAACATTGCAACAATGTTGTGCAAGGAAGTCCCCATTATGGAATATAAACTTGTTTTATCTACTGAATTTATTATAATAACCATGATTGACTTTGATACAATCCTTGTATCGATTGGATTTCGAACCATCATGTCAAAATTTATTATAAGAAGAGGGAGGAAAAAAAATTTGGGGACGATGTAGAATCCCTTATCATTAGGGCAGAAACATCACCATCAGATTTTTATATAGATCCACACCCAGTAGCTCTAGTGAATTAAATTATATATGGTAATTCAATAACTATGGGCAAGGAAAATAATCTTCAAATATTGATCATTCCAATTCTGATATAATATCATTATTTGTTTCCAGAGGATTTACCTGGACATCCTACAGAGTGGTAAATTATGTTCTCTATTGACTTAATTCTTAATTCAAGGCCCATATCATATACCCCTTATATAACGGCCACTATAGAATTAGTATAATTGAATAAACAACTAGAGTAATTGATTGATAAAGGATTTATTCTCCCTAGTGTGTCTCCATGGAAAGCACGTGTGGTTTTTGATATGATTAAAGATGGATATATGAGTTTTTTAATTGACTAGAGGGAGATAAATGAAATGAAAATAAATATGAAGTATCCACAACCTCGTATTGATGATTCATTTTATCAACATAATGAAGGACAATATATTTTCATGATTGACCTTTGATCTGCATAACCTCAATTGAAAGTAAGGAAGGAAGACATTCCAAAGGCAGCATTTCGAACCATGTATTGGCATTACGAGTTTACATTAATACCTTTTGGACTAACTAATGCACCATTTGTCTTCATGGTTCTAATGAATAGATTTTTCATGGAATATCATTATTAATTTTTCATTATATTTATTGATGATATCTTTTCATACTAAAAAATATTTGAAGATTATGAAATTTAGTTGTGTACTATTCTAAAGTCTCATAGAATAAATGAAATATATGGGATGTTTTGTAAGTGTGAATTATGGATTCAATCAGTTTCCTTTGTTGTCCATATTGTCTCTAAGTAAGGAATATTTTTTGATACTATGATGAAAATACCAATTCAACAGTGGACTAATCCAACAAACATAACTGAGCTACGTTTCTTTGTTGGTTTATCAGGTTATTATTGGCATCTTGTTCATAACATTTCCTATTTAGCCAACCCAATGACCTAGTTTACATGTAAAGGGTTTATGATCATATGGAAAAAATAATGCAAGTAATGTTTTTAATAATTAAAGAAGAAAATAGTGAATTATCTAATATTAACTCTACAATCATCAAATTATGGGTTTGTGATCTACAGTGGTATACAAATGAAAGGACTTTTTTATTTCCTTAAACTGAATTATAGTGTTATTTCATATTCATAAAAGTAGTTAAAAATTAATGTACAAAGCTATCCTTATCTAGATATTAATTTTTCGGCTATGATATTTTATCTAAAATTATACAGACACTATACTTATGGTGAAGGGTGTGAGATATATATAGATCACAAGAGTTTGAAGTATATCTTCTCATATAATAAACTTAACATGAGAAAATGGATATGGCTATAACTACTCAAGTATTATTGTTGTTCCATGCACTACCACCCAATAATGTAAAATAAGTTAGTTTATGCATTGATAAAGAAGGGTCATGGATTTTTAAAAAAATGAATATTAATAAGGATAATTTGTCCATTGATCTAGTAAGGATAGATATGGGAATTATCAAAGACGATAAACCATTGATAATTTTTCAAATGGTTCCCTAATCATCATTATTGTAAAGAATTAAGGCTTTACACTGTGAGGATGATGATCTTTAAAATAAAATTAATGTTGTGATTGATGGGAAGTTTGGTGACTTCATGTGTGAAAATGGAATTATGAAATTTGGGAAGAGACTATGTGTTTTATATATAACCGAGATGAGAAGGGAGTTATTTTATGATTCTCATATCTCAAATAACTCTATTCACCCTCATAGCACTACAATTTATGGATATTTGAATGAAAATTTCTAGTGGGGTAACATGAAGAAGGAAATTTATTATTTTGTAACAAGATTCATTTATTATAAAAAATTTTAGGTCGAACAACAATATCCTAGAGGAGTCATGTAAACTATTCCAATTCCTACAAGGAAATGGGATTAAATCACCGTGTATTTAGTTACTAGAATACCGAAAACACCAATATTTAATGATGAAATATGGGTAATTGTTCATCGTCTTAGAAAATCTACACATTTCCTCACTGTAAGAGAGGCTTTCCCACTGAAGCAGCTTACATGACTCTAGATCAATGACATTGTAATACTTCATGGAGAACCACTCCTAATTGTGTTTGATCATGAGCCACGATTTACATCGAAATTCTAAAAATTTCTTCAGAATTATTTGGATACGGAGCTTCATTTGAGTACTACTTACCACCCACAAATTGATGGGAAATCAGAAAGGATGATCCAAACCATAGAGGAAATGTTGAGATCATGTTTACATGACATTCAAGGTATGTGGGATCAATATTTACCATTATTGGCATTTTACAATAATAATAGTTCCTATTCCTATATTCAAATGGAATCATATGAAGTATTGTACGGCTATATATGTCATACACCAACATGTTTGGATAAAGATAGTGAAAGGAAGTAAGTGGGCCCAAAAATTTTGGGGGAAACAAAATAGAATGTAAAGACTATTAAAGGAAATATAAAATAAGCTCAAAAAATACAAAAAAAAAATTGTCATAATCTAAGGAAGGATTTTGAATTTCAAGTGGGAGATCATGTTTTCTTAAAAGTATCTCAATTAAAGAGTGTTATAATATTTGGAATGAAAGGGAAATTGAGCGTTATGTACATAGTCCATCTTGAAATTTTGGAGAGAATTTGATATGTTACATATCATTTTCCTAATATTCCTAGCCTTTATAACATAAAATATGTGTTCAATGTCTCGTTTATGGGAATATATATGCCAGACCTAATACATTTCCTCACTTCTAAAGGTATAGAATTGAACCCTGACCAATTTTACAGTGAAAATCCTATCTGTATTTTGGACCATAAGGAACAACTTTTTAGGAATCAAATGACTTGACTTGTAAAGATACTTTGGAAAAATCTTAAAATCGAAGAGGAAAAATGGGAGCCTAAGGAGCAAAAAATGATGAAACTGCCCAAATATTTTTGTGACATTAAATTCTAGTAATTTCGGGGAAATATTATTTGTATGGAGAGGATAATGTAACAATACATGAATTTAAAAATAAATTTATTATTTGATGCAAGAAACACTGAGTTTATTTAAAACACCACTTTCTTATAACATATATAGTAATCATAATTTTTTCACCTATGTGCTATTAATTTTGAAAATGTGACATATACAATTGTGTTCAGTAAATTATTTTGTATATGATATGACGAACATCATTTCTATTGAAACATTACCAAAAATTCAGAATAGTAAATTTAATAGTATTATGAACATTATGAATAGTAAATCATATTATTATTTTATTTTCTTATGGTTATAAGATAATGTGATCTTGATTAATTTTTCGAAGAGAAATAAATGAATTATTGTTTTAAAACTGTTATTTTTGAATAAATTATGGTATTATTTGAAAATTAAATTAATCATATTTAAAAAATTATTTTCAAAAAATGAAGTTCATATTTTAATTATACACCTTGTAAAATGGGTATGGTGAATTTTTTGTTTTTTGTTTTTTGAAAAACGTGAATTTTTATGAATAATAAAATACTGTAATTTACCGTATATATACATTATCAGATAAATTCATTATTCTTAGAATCATGGATAATGTAAGGACACTAGGTTCAAACTCACATGAACTTATTTCTATTATGGGTTACATGAATCAACACTATTGGTTGTCTTGAGATAAATAATAAAATAAATAATAAGATATTCTCAAATCACCCCTCTCCTCTACTATAAAATCCACCTCACTCCCTCTTCTATTCACTCCTCTAAAACCTTCTTCCATGACTAAATTATTCTCAAAAATCCTCTCAAGATCCTCCCCCATGTCCAGTATACCTTTTTCACATATAAATTCCAAAACCTCTCCCCTAAATAGGCTCTCAAGGAAGGTTTCTTCAAGAGGTAAATTCCATTTTTCATTTCTTTTATTTGAAATTCCTTTCTTTTCCTTTTCATTCCTCACATAAGTTATTATAAATGTGTTGTTTAATACAGTACCATACATCTACTAGAATGTTTTTATGATAAATGAATAATTCATTATCATCTCTCTTTTCCCATTATTTTATACTGGAAATTAAAAACCATCCAAGATATGTTAATTTATCACATTCAAGGATGATGAGTTTTCAATTTCTATTATTGTATTCAATTATGGTCTTGAAACCACATTGATCATTGAAATAGACTATAATATATGTATTATAACTTATTTAAGGTTTTTAATCTTTTTCACACATTATTTTAATTTATAAATAAAAATGAGTTCGTTGTGATCATGAAACACCAATTAACTCAAACAATTGTCATTAATGTTTTATATAATGATTCATCTTCCCTAAAAATAACCAAATTAATTTTATAACCATGTAATATAATACATGTTCACTAATAACATACAACATACATTTTTACACCCATTCTCATTCTACACATTTATTTGTACATGAACATAAGTAAACCGTTCAAGAAAACCAAGGAACAAAATACTACAAAACAATGAAATTGAATTTCTCAACCCACCAAAAGGCCATGAATGAACCTAAATAATGTTATAATAAATAAATTAAATTTATAGGAGGTTACGGAATCATTAATTTAGGAACATAAATTCTATTATTCCGGTCATTAAGATCAAGTAAGGAAAACCCTCAGACATAAGATATGTGATTTCTACTCGAAAAACCATTTTCATTTGGGTTACTCATATTGTCTACTTTAATAAAATGAATTCTTATTTATTCATATTTACTCCACATATATTCTGTGATAATGTTATATATATTTTAATCAACCATAATCCTACTTTAATTTATGGTGAGTTATAAGTTTTCAAATGGACATTCAAGAATTCTTCCAAAAATACAAGCCAGATTCAAGGGAATTTCTCAAATTCTTACCTATTTTCAAAGGCACTCCATTATATTTTATTTACCTGCCATTATATTTATAAAAAACTAATTTTATTATAAAAAATATATCTTACATCACTTATGATTTTATACAGTGAATCTTCAAAAATAAATCTTCTTTTCAATGTAAAAGAGTATTTAACTCAAGAATTACTCAATGAAATTAAAAGAGAATCTTCAACAATTTCAATAAATTTGTTGATTATTATGTATTATTGGGATGAATATTTTATTATATCATATATCATATTTAATTTATTTTTTTATTATTAGTTTTTCTATTTCATAGTTATCTTAAAACCATTCACCAATTTACTCTAAATGGTTCCTGTTTATGCTTAAAGTTCGAGGAACGTTATTGACATTTCATAATTTAGTTTCAATATGAATGTATATGTGGATTATGTTTGTCTTAATTAATCTGAGGAATTTATTGGACTTATAAAAGTTATTTTTGGTCCCATTATATCATTCTAATGCATCGGGAGGTCTTATGAAACAAACAACAGTTTCGGCACAAGGCCTTGGAAAAATGATTTCTTATGGTCTTGGCATGTGGCCTTGACAGTATGTTTATGATGTTTGACATTATGAATTCTCTCATTATTAAAATTATAAATGAAATTTAATGAGGTTTTATTTACTCTTAAAATAAAAATGATTATGATTTATTATGGATTTTTTTATTCATCTCTTATTTGACCCATAATGTGATCCAACTCAATTTTAAAGGCATGCATTTTTTGGTTATTCTACATGCCCAGTGTTTATGTTTATTTTATATTCTATTGTATTTATTACCCTTAATAATAATTTTATCTCATCCAGTTATTATGTTTCATTTTCTTTGGACATGAGGAGGTATATTATTAATGACATGCAGAAATAACGGAGGACTTGTGGATGTGGTAAAAAGAGTTTCTAAATAGTTTTTTGTTTCAAGTAGTAATGTTTATTGTATGTATGTATATTTTTTTCTAAATATTATATACTACTTGGCCAATTGGGATTAACATTCCCTTTTTATATTCCAATGAAATATAATAACTCACCATCACCGGGAAACTGGGTTCAGGTCCCTCCACTATAGATGAAAATCCTTCACTTTTTTCAGTTAATTCTGAACAATTAATCGTTGTGTTCACCCACACTAATTTATGGTTTTTTGGTCATTAACATTATAATTATTATGTTCTCTGTCGCTATATAATATTATTTTGACATTATTATCCTCCTCTATATCCATATTTGCAATTCCTTCTAATATTCTATATTTCTCGGAACCTAATAATGTGTTGTTCAGAGTAACAATTATATTTCCTACATACATTTTTCAAGGGAAGTTTCATTATCCCTATCTATGTAGGGTGTATAAAATAATCATGTACTAAAAATTTTAATCTATTAATAAAAAGATAAAATTTATGGGGAAATAATTTATTTAAATATGGAGAATTTTACACCCCGATATTTCATAATATATTTTTATTTATACAAATTAAAAGAGTTCGATAACATGTTTTTCATACAACCCCTGTAATAAATAAACCAAGATATAAAAACCCTTTCTACCATGTATTTTAAAATTTATGGTATAAATTATAATACAAATTATGAATAATATTTATTTTGGTTTTTTAATAATTAATTAATAAAAATAAGTACACAATTTTCAGTAATGCCATTTTATGCTTCGGAAATTTGTTATCTTCAAAAAATGGGTTTTTATTTCATTTTACATGCACATATATTATAATTATTATCATGTAATTTTATAATTTTAACTATATAAAAATAATAACAATTTTCATATAATAATTTCAATATTATATTAGGTTCAATGCTTCAAATTTTGAAAAAAAATATATTTTTTAGTTCATAGGGAAAAATATAAATTTTTGTAAACATGATAATTTTTTTATCAAAAACAAATTATTTTTTTGAATTTGATGGTAAAGTAACATAATAATCTTCAAATTAGAAATAATATAATTATTTACAAAGGAATCATAATTATAATTGATTTTGGTATAAGTTTAATTTTGGGCTTAAAAAACATTTTCAAAAGAATAAATTTAGGTGTGCAATTTTTTTAACATAACTAAAATAAATTAAT
This sequence comes from Viscum album, assembly GCA_963277665.1. Classification (NCBI taxonomy): domain Eukaryota; kingdom Viridiplantae; phylum Streptophyta; class Magnoliopsida; order Santalales; family Viscaceae; genus Viscum; species Viscum album. The sequence goes on from OY728158.1 coordinate 1,684,581,342, forward strand.
AAATATTTATTAATAGTTTTAATAATATTATATATTTTTTCTCTAATAATATATTTTATGAATCATTTCAGGGTTTTTACATGGAATTTAATGGAATTAAAATGTGTTTAATGCTTAAAAATTGATTTTTAAAAAGTTGGGTTTTTTTGTAGTTTAGTGAATTATTTAAAATTAAATTCTAACAAGTTTAGAATTTGAATATTTTAAAATGTATTCCATATTAGTAATAAGATTAAATATGTAATATAATATTATTAACATAATTTCTGTTCATAATGATTATTAAAAACAATAAAATAATTTTATAACTGTTAAGGTAAGAACATTATTACTGGGGGATGGGATTAAAATAATATATATGGTAGTATTGACCCTCACTTTCTTATAAAAGTAATTGGTTGATGTTATTGTACCCTAATAGTATCTTAAATTTAAATCCCTACCCATTTAGATCTACTTTCCAAAGAAGGTGACCATATATCATTGAAAACCTTTCAGATATTTCATGTGTTTCCTTCCCTCAATTATAAAAATAATTCTATTTATCTGGGGAGTTTTCATTCTCTTAGGATAAATACTTCAAGTATATATATTTGTAATACAGAGGGGGTATCACAATTAAGAGTTATAAATAATAACTACCAATTTAAATTTTATATCTTCTTACACCATATCATGACTTTTTGTATTTATAAAAACATGATTAATAAATTATGAACAATATAATATTTTTTTATTAGTATTATTAGACAAAAATTTATCAACTCTTCTCTAGAAAATGGAAAACAAAAGGAACACTGATGTGTACATGTGTGCTACCGCCTCCACATAATGATATGATTCATTTTATATAAATATATTTCATGGTGGTTTATAATGATGGATTTAATTTTCTATATGATATTTTTATCATAATTATGATTCTAGATTTATTATAACATATCTACTTTCTTAACATCTGATCTACTATTAAACAATAACGTCTCTTGTGAATACGTGTGCACTAACACCTCTACGAAGAGATATAATTTGTTTATAATTTAAACATGACATGGATTGTGGAAAGGATATATTCAATGAAAATATATCATATTTATAATACAATAATGATTTATTATGGTTGAATTATCATTTACGTTTCTTTTCTTCAATCCATAAAAAAGTGGAAGCAACACTCTTGTGTATGTACAGATTGTCATCTCCATGAAGTGATGTAATTTATTTTTCTTAACTAATTAATATGAACAGTTATAAATATGTATATAATTATAATATAAAAAATTATATAATTATAACCATTATCCATATGTATGAACCAAGACCAACCATTAAAGACCGAAACTATTTTAGCAAAACATACATAATTTCAAAGTATTTAACACCCAAAATGTTGATTTTAAGAGAATTTTTAATAAAAATGTGTTTAAATGATATAAGTGGATAATATATGGTATTAAAAGTATGAATATGGATATGATATATAATTAAATTAAATATTAATTTATTATATAGGATTTTAGAGAATTTACAATTCATGCCAGAGAAATGGTAAGGGTTTTATCTCAATTTCTCTTCAATGTGAAATGTTATAATAATATAATCTAATTTCTTATTTCCATTGTGTATTTATTTCCAATGAATTTATTTTGGAATAAAAAATTACATAATTCAAGGTATTTACATAATCTTATGATTTCAAATATTCATATATATATTGATTAAGAATTTACAAATGTTTCAAGGGTACTTAATTTCAATTTTGTTTCATTGAGTAATGCTTGATGTTATGAGCCTATTTATGTACATGAGGTATAGAAATTGAAATTTCAATATGTTATAGAATTGATAATTTTTAATAAATTTTACTTAAACTTAAAATTCATATTAGTTCATCCAAGGGGTTTTGATTCAAAAGTTACCAATGTGGTATGAGTTTATCATCTAAAATTATTTTCTTTGGGTCATATGTTATGATATACACATATATTATTTTATGACGTGTATATATTTCCCCACTTTTATTTTTTATCAAGAATATATTTAGGTTTTTTAATTTAATTTTTCATTTTAATTTAAGTTTTTCATGGAGATTTGAATCAAAAGTCACCAAATTTGTATGAGTTTTATGTTACAATCTCATTTTTCACCAGGATTGTTCATGATATAATTTTAATGATGAAACTATATGATATATCAATACCAATTAATTAGTACATTATTTGCATAAAAATATTTATTTATATTACACGTTTTACTTTTATATTCAACTCTCTTTGTAATCGAATGTTTGAAATTGTGTTTTAATGAAAACAAAACTTTTTCCCACTTCATTAATGAAAATTTTCATATATATCTATAATTTTTAAAAATAATTTTCTTATTTTTCTGAAAATATATATATATATAATTTATTTTTTATACCTAAATATTAATTTTAATCAAAACATTTAATTTAATATACTTATCATTCTTCAAATGTTGTACTTTTTAGTTTTTATCATAAATGTGAAAAAAATCTTTTTATGATGACTGTATGATTGAATTCTTACACAATTGTATATTCACTTTACATTTAAGATTACATAATATTTTTCCATAGTTATTTTCAATGATAATGTATTCCAAAATATTTTATACGTTTTGATATTTTTAATAAGATAATTCAAAATAAAAAAAAATCATTAAAAAATGTTTCAATGATTTTTTAAAGGTATGTTCTTGTATAACAACATCCATTGATGTTTATCATGATTTGTTGAGAATTTTATCCAATGTTACCATATTTAATATTTTTTGGATGAATTTATATTATTATGAAGAAATATTGATGAAAACAATTTTCTTTTCCATGGTTTAACCTTTTTTGTAATGATAATTTATTTAGTGATCATGTGGAATAAATATGAATCGATTATGAATATATGGATAGTGTTACTTTTATTAACCCATAATGGGTTGTCACATTCTAAACTAATTATTTTTAATTATATTATAAACCAATAACAAACATGTCTGTTATAACCCTCCAATGAATTTTGTAATAATGAAAAATTTGACAAAATCCTATAGATGATGGAATAAATAAACCCATAAATCATGATAGAGTTAACTAAATGATGGTTCCTCTTGAGAGAATATTGAAAGTGAATAGGTGGGGATTTACATTATGGAAATTTTCCAACAATTATAGTCTTGTAAGTGATCGACAATAATAGAATTGATTTTTTATGCTTTTATGAATGAGAAAAACCCCATTTCATATACTTTAGTTGTTTTATTGTGGTCAATGATTGATTACTGATTCTTTTTACACTTCAATATTATCTATTGTTTTTGAAAAAATATCATACCATGTTTCATGATTAATAAACTTTAACTGATTGGCTATGATTATTGTATGTCATGATCATGTTCCAATAACCTTATGATTATCTAATGCCCACTTAAGGTCATTTATTGATATCACATATGTTTATCCTAATCAAGAATATCACCTCACCCATTCTTATCATTCCCCTCCTTTGGCTACGAATAGATGTTTTATGTGTGATAATTCTATTAAGGGTTCTAATTTTTTTAAAAAAAACATTTGGGTTGTCATAATGTATTTATAGGTCATTATACTTGAGATTTGTGATAATATATATCATGAACCACATACATTGATGTATTATTGAAGACCATGATGACAAATGATCAGTGTGAAGTTATATGAAGTGGTTATGACATTAGTGATATAACATTGACAGATAATTTATGAAATTATTCATCCCTTCCAGGATTGGAATATAATATATTAGGACCTTTGAATGAAATAATAATATTTTACTAAGTCTATAACCATGATGGTTTATTGATGAGTTCAATTTAGAGATTCAATGAATAATATTCATGTATTTATCTTAATTATATAATTTTTGTATCAACATGATGATATATCAAGAAAATAAGAGATTATATGATACAATAAGAATTCATATCAGGTTATTTTCATTGTAAAATTAACATCTTTCTCCACTGGTGCCCTGATATGTTACATGACAGTAATCATGGACTTTAGGATAGCTCACCTTGTACCACAAAGAAATATCCATAGATTATCACACACTAAGTGGATTAGTAATTTCATATCAATTCTATTTTAATTCAAAATTAAATAAATATTATTCTCAATAATGAGATATAATAATTACTTAGGTTATGTTTATAGAATAAATTCAATAATCAATTATTTCAGTTTTAAATATTTGTAATTTTAATAATAAATATATATTTATTTTCTACTAAGTAAATTTATTATTATTTATATATTGAATGAATAATATTATCATGTTTATTTATTTATATAAATATTTATTATTCAATGTTTGATATATGCCAAGGATGAATGACAGGCCGAGTTAACGGCCCAAATGTAACACCTAAGATTCAATTATATTAAATGAAAATGAAATTTGAATAAAAATATAATGTAGTTAAAAATATTAAATTTCATTATACTTAAATTATAACTTTATATTATGAATATCGATTTTTAACATACTTTTTAAAAATAATCAAATAATGGAATTTTCAAATTATCAATTAAAAATAATCTTTATGAATGGTTGATAATTTACTACCTAAGTATTAAAAATATTTTTTAAAAATTGATATAATATATAGAATTAGTAATTTATTAACTATCATTTTGATATAAATAAAGATAAGAACATTTTGACGTAAAGAGAGATATTTTTAAAAAACATTTTTTGTAAAGGCATAATGTATTTCAATTTTAAATAATAAAAATAATATATAATAATTATTCACATAATTGGAACTTTTATAATATATACATAAATTTATGAATTTAAATCTATATAATTATTTTTACTATTCATATAGTTAATATAAGATCCTCTTATACTTGAAAAATACATTTATTGAAAACCCACCTTTCAACATGTTTTGTGGGTTTATTTTTAAATTATTTTCTTCCACTTCTATGAATTGAATTTAATAAAGTGAATTAGATATTTTTAATCATAAAAATTAATATTAGGTAATAAATCCCAATTATTTTGCTTTATAATGATTATTAATTACATTTATAATTAATTGTTATGGTTAATGTCAAACCGATATTATCTAGTATTAATAAAAGAAAGACAGGGGTTAAAATGAATTAATCACATGCTAAAACACAATTGGATGGTTTTATTTAAAATCTATCCCCATAAACTTATAATATGATTAATTTTGAAAATATTTTTAAAATAAATTCACTTTTCAGAATTGTAAAATCATAAAAAAATACAAGTGCGCCACTCACCGCAGTTGTAAAACGGCACATCCTCCTGTCAGTTATTCACACATCTTAAATCCATATATCTCAAAAAACCATACAAATTTTTCTCCAGAAAATAAATTTACATGATACATATCAATTTTTATTACCAAAATTCCAATCCTATATTCCTTAATAAAATATCATAAGGAGGTTTTTGTAGGGGAAGGTAATTGTCTTCACCAAGCTCTTTCTTTTTTCATTCTTCATTTATCACATGAAATGATTGCTTCAAAATTAAAATTAACAAAACCCAATTATAAACCATATAATAATATTATATTATTTTTATTTCATAATATTTATCAATATTTTCTCTATTAAATATTAAACTAATCCACCACTCATGTGCATGGCATACTGACACCTTGTGAATCGATGTAATTTGTTTGCATCACCAACTCACTTGAATAGTAATAATGATGTAACCAATGAATATATATGATATTAATGGAAAAGTATTTAATCATTTAACTTAATATATATTCTAATTCTATACCATGTCACCCGTTAATAAAATGATAATATCACTTATGCTTTAAAATGACATACCACCTCTAAAAAATGATCTGATTCAATTTCCATGCCCAAATATCCAGGATAATTCTAAAAATATATCCAATGAAAAAATGATATTTAAAAAATTTAATGTAATTATGGATATTATGGTCCTATATCCAATACAGTAGAATCTGATCATCCAATATATAACATTCATTATATAATGAAGTAGTTAACACAAAAAACAATGGTAATATTGAAATATTGTAAATGATCAGGTGATAATATGTTATTATAGAATCATATGAGATATTTTAAATATTCATATGGTTTTTTTATAAATAAATAACTTGTTTTAAACCATTATACAAGAGGTTAAATCATGTCCAACTTAAGGGAAGTGTTAGGTAAGGGAATTTTGTCTCAATTTCTACTCTATTGAGACATATTGTGTATTATGAATCAATTTATTTCTATGTTGTTATATAATTCTAATTTTTAATATTTAACATTAATAAATATTTATTATTTATTATTATTGCCTCAATCCATGTTTACTATTTCAAGGGTTTGTAATTTAATAACTAAAAATTATATAGGAATTAATTTTAAATTTTCATTTTCTAGATTTTCATGATTTTAAATGAAGGAATATTATCATCCATCCATGATAAAAATAAATATTTCCATATCCTATATATATTTATGAATTTTTCAAATATTCTTCCATCTCATCTTCCATTTGGAACTTGAATCAATAAATGATATATTTAAAAGAAAAGAAAATCTTATCTTCTTTTTTGATCTTGTATATTTTCCTTCCATGTCAATATTTTTCAAAATTGTTTTATAGAAGTGCATTTATTTAATCAAATTATTTGTTAGGAATATTTCATCATAACCTTGAATTTTTAAATGTTTTTAAATTTATATTTGTAATGTTTTCCAAATGGGTTATTTTAATATTTTTTTAAATACCATTAAAAGATTTTTTTCTATTAACATATAAAAGAATAACAAAATCTACAACTACCATAACTCTTTTGTTATATTTAGATAATTATAAATGTTTTAAATGGTTTTACCAAAAAAAATATTTTATGAATGATTATTTTAATATTTTTTCAATTTATTTTTTCCACCGAATGATATTAATTCATCACACAACCAATATAATCTATCATTGATTTTGTGGTTATTAAATTTCTCTTTAAACAATAAATTTCTTTTGATCATTGAAAATTATATTTATATTTAATATATATAATTATTATATCGTAGATATAATAATTAACTAAATTATTTACAATGTATACACTTGGTGTCTTGTTATAAAATTTATTTGAATCACTAATAACGATTTTGATAAATAGATATTCTTTACGCAATATATATATTTATTAATAAAGACTGTTTTTTATAAATTTAATTAATCATACAATAAATTCAGATTTTTTTGATATGCGGTGATAGGTTGGGCTGGATTATACACAGCCCCACAATTTATCAATAGGTATAATGAGAAAATTAGTTGGCCAAATAAAATGGGTTTTTTTGTGTATACCTACCCATCGATTATATTTTCTTCATGAAAGGTCTTGATTGTATCGACATCATGATTTATGATATAATGATTTAAATATTAACAATTCCTATCATTTGGAATTTAATTATTATTTTCCATGAAATTATTTAAATGATATTATCCCTAGATTAATTTTTTGGTCAATTTTCTGATTAAATACATTGTGGTTTAGTTACATATCGTTCTATATTGATAGTTCCGTATTTAACCTTAATAGATTCCATTGTACACAAACATTTCTGAGAATTTGAGATTTCAATTACCATGTTTCCAATCCCTAATATATTATGAATAATTCATTAAATGGGTTTAAGTATCCTAAATATTTTTAATTAATATGTTTTATATTTTATTCCATGTGTAAAATGGGTATCATGTATATATATATATATATATCATTAAAAGACTACTAAACTGATTGGTCCATTGGGATTATAACCCATATATCCATCTCTATGTAATTAATTAGACATTTTCTCTGGGTTAATGGATTATAGGTTGTTATATTTTCTATTATAGAAGTGTTAATGGAATCTTTTGGAACAATATTTAAGAAAACATAGATTAGGGAATATAACCTTTTGATAGAATTTTAGGATAAGTATGTGTTTATGAAAACATCCTAATGATTTGGTAAGTTAGGTATTATATGGTTTTCTTATGAATATATCACTTTTTCGAGCTACAAGTGGATTTTCGTTTGGCAGAAGTGCATATAGGGGTAATAATCTCAAAAAAGAATCGATCAAATTTATCTCAAACATCTTTTTGTTTCATGGTGATGGGACCCTAACAACAAACCTGGTTTGAAAGACTTATGTAATATGATTAGGATACTTTACAATTTTTAAAATATTATTAATGTTTATAAATAAAATATTTTTACTTAATGATATTCCCAATGAAAACATTATTATGATTCCAAAATTATGAATTCATCAATTTTCATTTTATGTTAACTGTTAAACCATATTTAGATTAATATATCATGATTTGAAATTTATTATTATATGAGATAATCTATTATATATTATTTTTTAGAAATACTTTATGAAATAAAAAGTGGTATCAATACTCATGGGAAATATAGAAATTTACTAGTTGAGAAAGCTAATACAACTTGGGTTAGAGCTGGTCAAAGTAATACAATATTTGGGAAACTGAACTAGTTTATGACTAATAAGCTTTCACAAATAATGAATATGATGTTTTGTGATATGATACAACTATATTAGAACATTTCATCCAATATAATCCCCTATATTTTAGTTCCAATACAGATCTAATGGTAGCTTAGAAATAGTTTAAATCCCATGAAAATATATATCTATCCTTGGGATATGATGAATGGAAATTTTTTTTACTATAAGTACATTGTAAAAAGGGTTATATTATTAAATGGTAGATTTTGAGGAAGAATACATGGGAGGAATAATAAATAGACACATTGAATGATGTGATTTTTAAGCAACACTGTTATAATTATATTTTCCTTGTGAGTAGTGAACTAAAATGAATAGAAGGTTTATTTTCTTAAATAAAAAATGAATAATTTTTTTTTGGAGTATAAGGCTAACATTAAATTAATATATAGGTATTATATAGATTATATATGTTGTATGGAATACAATACCAACTATTTATTAGATGAGATTAATATAAGTCTCTAAAGGGCATTAGATTCTCAAAATTTTACATCATCTGATGAAACATTCTCTATAAAAATAGATATTATGTTTTCTATAACCTATATAGTGAAGGGAAATCAATATAAATAGAATTTGGATAATCATACAAAAAGTTATCACGTCAAATAATAAAAAAAACTGAATCAATTTCCATCATTTGTATGATATGGAAAGAAACATCCTAGAAAATGATTGAATGAATGGTAGTTTGCTACAAGTGTGTATATTAAGGGTCACCTAGAGAATTAAATTAAACTAAATAATGAACCCACATCTATAAAGTTTATTAAATTTAATAAAATGGGGTGTTATGGAATCATATGTCGCAAGATTTAAGGTCATATACCACGAAAGAGGGTAGAGGGATATGGAAATGATTATGCAATCACTATAGCATGGCTTGATGTTCACAAAGATAGGTGGAAGTTGCTTTAATGATATCATAAAATTTAGATAATGATTAATTTTATTCTATATCCTCAAAATCTATTATATTCTATTTATTTTCCAAGACACTTTTATATTTTACTATAATTTTATGATGGGTGTTTCCAGTCCAAACTCCTAGTGGAAATATCACTAGAAATAAGTTGTGTCGAGAAGTTCCCAGTATAGCACATTAAAATTCTATATTAAGTGAATTTATTATATTACCTATGGATGAATTTGATATAATCCCTATAATGGGCTTGATTTAAAAATATGATCCAAAAATATATAGTAATGATATGGAAAATTTGATTTGGGATAAAGATGTGGAATTATTATGTTTTGAGTGTAGAATGCATCATCCGAGTCATGTTGAGATGAAACCCTATAAGCTTTTATGAATTTGATTATTGGGAAATAATATTAGACACAACCTACAGATGGAAAATTAAATCATTAAATCAAGGATTTAATAATTGTACATGAATAAATTGATGTGTTTCCTAAGGTATTACTTGCACATTACCAGAGTGTGAAGTTGTGTTTTTTATTTACTTAATCCATGATGAAATACCTATATAAAAGACTCCTTATAGAATTTATATTATGGAATTATTGTAATTGGGGAAATAAATTGAGTATTTTTAGGATATGGGATTTATACACACTAGTGTTTCATATAGGGACCCCATATTATTATTTTTTAGAATAAGTATGGATCCCTATTGTTATGCATTTATTATAGGGAACTTAATGTTGTTATGATAAATAAAAAGTACCATTAACCTCCACTTATGTATTTTTCTATCCACTTTAAAGAGCTCATTATTGTAGAAATATTGACCATAATTATCACTATCATTAATCATGAGTAAAGTCAGATGATATTTAGAAGACATCATTTCAAATGAATTATAGAAATTATGAATTCACGGTAATTCCATTTGTATTAACTAACGAACCTTCTATTTTTATGGTTCTAATAAATAGAATATGTATAGAATATCTTGATATGTTTTTAAGTATTCATTTATATTATCTTTGTGTATTCTAAATGATATGAAGACCATGAAAACCAATTGTGAATCAATATTTTTACATTGAGAGGAAAATAGTTATATTGAAAATTTATTATTTTTGAATTATTCTGTCAAAATATTTTTTTCATGACCTTATTGTCTCCAATGATGTAAATTTACTATATCCTATAATGAAAAAGGAATCTGATGAATGTAATACACCAACAAAAAAATTGTGGTATGTAGTTTCATTATTTTTTTCCGATACTATCAGTGATTTGTTAAAAAAATCCTGATTGGATAACCCATTAACCCAAATTAAATGTAAAGGTGATAAGTTTTTATAGAAAATGTAATAATAAGGATTTTTCAATATTTCAAGAGGTGGTTATTCCATGATTTGATTTTGAGTCTAGAATCATCAATTTATGAATTTATGATATATAATGATTCATCTAAAAATATATTTGTCTGTGTTCTTATGTTGAATGATAAATTTATTTCATGTGATTCAAGGAGTAAAATACTTTTGAAAAAAACAATCCAACCCCTTATATTGAGTTGAAATCTATAATATTATCTTTGAAGATATAGAAATATTTCCTATATGGTGAAATATATGAGATTACATTAGACCATAAGATCCTAAAATAAATATTTTTATAAAAATATCTCTATGTGAGGAAAACGAGATGAGTTGAGATACTCATGGATTATGATTGATCAATATTCTGCCACCCATGGAATGAAAAGAATTTACCAGATGCATTATGAAAGAATGATCATGGTGTCATAACTAAAATGAGTATTCATAGGGATCTTGTGTTTATGAATTTAGTTAAAATATATTTGGGAATTATTATGAAAAGGGAACTATCACTTCTTTTTTTAAATTATTTCCAATCAATATTTATTGGAAAAATTAAAAAGTTCTCAACCTAGTGATAAGAACATGAAAAATAAAATTAATTTCATGAGTGATGGGAAATTAGAAGACTTCATATATTATGATGGAAGTTCTGATATTTGGTATTAGGATATGTGTTCCCTCTATAACTGATCTAAAAATAGAATTATTGGATTATTCTCATAGCTCAAATTTAACTAAACACCCTGAGAACTGTTTTATTTCTATTTATTTTAATCAACATTTTTCGGGATATAATATGAAATAGGAAATTGTTAAATATATATCAACATGCTTGGATTTTTATTAGCTAAAGAATAAGATATAAAATCCTAGAGGAGTCATTTATCCTCTAACTATTATTATATGGAAATGGGATGACATAACTATGGAATTATATAATGACCCACACTTTACATACATGGTTATTACCTCAAAATAGAAGCATACTTATTAAAACATATAACAAAACCACGATTGGACTGTATAGGTATAGTGTCGTTAGAAATCGGTAAACATAACCAACTGGTTCATAAATCATCTACACCGTCTCCTGTTTATTTCATCACATCTAGAGTCCCTTTTGGCATATACTACTTAATACCCTTCTTCCTGGCCTGGGGAAAAGAAAACATAAGAAAGGGTGAGCTCAAATTCTAGTTAAGGGTAAACAAAAGAAATATCAATCATATGATAGTCTTAAGAACATAACATTTTGAAAATCTTAACCTGCAATAGAGATCATAATAACATGGGATAAATAATAGTGGTGAAATGTAATCCCAATAATCATAACATAAAACATGAAACTGTGTGGCATACACACATAATCATAGAAAATCATTTCATATTAGTCGAGGCTCTTTTCCAAGACCATCACAATAGACAAAGTCCATTACTGAACCGAGTACAATCCTCAATCCAGTCCTATATCCCTGATCCAGTTTAACCTTCTATTCCAGCCCTGTCTATCTCATCATATATAAATCATTACCCAATGCATTGGAGGGAGATATAGTTCCCACCCATATTATAATGAAACCATTCTTATGTGTGCCACAAAATCATAAATCATAGCATAACCCATGTAATAAAAATGGGATTCTTAAACATCATGCCATGATAACAAAATCCATATAAGATAAAAGGACATTATAAAATTAATTCCATCATAACTTAATAAAATCAATGTTAAAATATAAATATAAATAAAACCCTATATTATCTTAGATGGAAAATAATTTTGAAAAAACACTTGAAATCCATTCTTGAGGAAAATATCCTTTCTACTTCAAATGAATTTTTCCTTTCTTAACATGTCATACAATTTTAAACTAAAAGAATTTTATTAAAAATAAACATTAAAATTGGTAAAGGAATCTTCATGGAAATAATGTTCTTTGAAATCATAAAAATCCATTCATGTCGTATAAGTTAAAAAAACATTCTTCTCATACTTTGGCTGGAATAGTCAAAAAGTACCTCATACTAAAAATGACAAAAGATTCCTTTCATATCTTTTACTAAAAACTTACCAATGGATACAAGTGGATTTAAAAATAGATGTATGATAGAAATAATATTGCATATTTAGGAAACATGGATGTGGATGAAAAATATTCCGTAGTAAATTCTGAAGAACAATCTCGGATGAAAATGAGATTGTGAGATTTTCCCTTTCCTTAGGTCTGATTTGCATCGTACATATCCGAACCTCCTATATAATGATTTAAATAATTTCATTGACTTATAAAAGAATCATATTCATTGTTATGATATAATATATGGTCTTATTGTTGTCTTCTCATTAGTAATATTTCATTGCTACTTGTTATTCAGGTGTTCATTGCTTTATGATCTTATGCATGTTTTGTCGAATAAATTCTTATTTTTCTTATTTATGTTATAGATACCTCATTTCCAAAATGGTATTAGTGTAATATATATCATATTTATTCATTCAATTCATTTATATAATCATTATTCAATTAATATCATGTAGAACGAGTCGCATCACATCGTGGAGACGGTAGGTCGTACGTACGCACGAGCGATGATATCGTTCCCATGATCATGGAATTTAATTGAATTGTATGTATACAATTTCAGAATAAAAATCACATTACAATAATCATATATATTAATTCTTTACACCATTATACCCATCCAAGTAAGGTGGTGGTGGAAAACAGATTACACCACGACTTGGAGATGGTATTCTGTACGTACGCACGCCCGATGATTTCGTTTTCCGTATGATGGATAGAAGTTGAAATAGGTTTTTTTACAATTTATAACAACATATCAGTATATTAGTGATACTGATGTTATTATTTCATAATGAAACAACTAAAGAAGATGATGTAGAAGAAGAAATAAATTTAAAATATTCTGTAATGGATATTACCACTTCTTTGAAACGCCTTTTTGAAACCTCCTCTTAGGGCACTAATGATTGTCTTTGAAGAATACCAGGACCTCTTGAATATTTATAGGGGTTGAGAAGTGTAATGGTCATGGGTTGGATGAGAATGAAGGATCAAAGTTGTGTTAAGAGGAGAGGGAGGAGGTTACCTTTTATAAGGGAGGAGAAGGGCACCTTTGGAAAGTGTGAAAATATTATTTTATTATAAACATATATTCGGTTTCAAAAGGTCCAAAAATAATTAAAGATGAAGATAAGATGACTCATGGTCTAAATAAAATCATCCAATCAGAATTGGTCAGGATTTGGATAACATTTTAACCATTATAATCTTATTTGTTTAAATCATTTATTAATGAGATAAATACTGCATCATTATTGTGTCGTAAATAATTTAATTTATTTCATGTCAAAAATTTATAAAATAAATACCATCACATAGGAAATATTTTTAGATTTCTGAGGAATATTTATAGTCAAAAAGATAATTTATATAACCCCTTATAAAAATTAATTACTAAAAGATTTTTGTTAATGTCAATTTTGTCCTTACATTAAATTAATTAATCCAAATTGTCATTATCACTACCAAATGGCTCAATGGGGTCCCACAATCGACCCAAGGATTTCCATGGTCGGACACTACTAATAAAATAGTGTTAGGACAAGTGTTATGGTAATTTTGAATTATTATAGTATTCTTTTAACCATGAATAACCCTATTTACCTTTAACCGTGGTAAATAAAAGTCAAAAGTTACTATTCACCAAAAATTATTTTCATCTTATTGAATAAAATTTTACTTCTTGATGACAACCATGTATGTCGGATTTTTAAAATTCAATTAACAGAAGTGGTAAAATCTCATTTAAATTAATGAGCTAGTTTTTTAACTACCACTAAGTGGTTTCACTATTCATCAAAATTGAAGTTTTTCAGAACAATACCAAAAATTCAGCCTAAGATATATTTGATATTCTGAATTCCAAAATGAATTCATTTTTTTCAAATTAAAAACATATAAGTAGAATTAATTAATTTTAAAATTAATTCCCATTATCAAAACAAATAGCCTTTTTTAAGAAACAATAACTATCCAATAACTATCAAAAGATGGACACTTGTTTATGTCCAATTTAAAAGAAAAATTAATTCCATTGACCAAAATTGGATTAAATGGTAAAAATATACTTTAATTACACGTTAAAACCAATTAAAAATATAATCTAACCATATAAATTATTGCGATGAAAAAAGTTTTTTTCAATTAAAATATAGCATGTTTTTACAATTCATTAAAATATAAAAGTTATTAGAATAATATGAAAATTTTATTCAAATTAAATTTTTATATCCTGATTCCAAGGAAGAATTTTATTTTGTCAAATTGAATTTATAAACATTTCAAATACTAGATTTAAAGTGGGTGCTCCATCAAAAGGCGGCAAAACTGCATTTTTTAAAAAATATTTATTTTACCTGAGAATTTTATTTTGTTCTTATACCATGTTCTAGAAAATATATAAGATGAATAATAATTTTATAAAATACAAAATGTTGTTAATACTATTCATAATGGCTGGTCCATGATAATATTATAACAATATATCATTGTTTACTGAAATCCGGTATTGCGTAGTAGACACGCTATCGAGGAAGGTCGCGATTGCATGTAATGAAAGCCAAGATAGTGTTGTGTGTAGTGAAAGATTCCTTTGATGTTTCGTTTAAAATCAGACATAAAAAATTATACTTCTCATAAAATATCATGGTGTTACACTCTACCCCCTTAAAATGAATTTTTCCCTCGAAATTCGTCTCTTCGTAACAAACAGATGAGGATGCCTCTCCCTCATCATATCCTCATGCTCCCAAGTACCTTCTTCTAATTGGTGTTTCCTCCATAAAACTTTCACCAAGAGAATGGTCTTGTTCCATAGTACATTTTCGCTACGATCCAGAATATCTATCGGTTGTTCTTCATAAAAAAGATCTTGCTCTAGTGGTACAACTTCTTAGTTGAGTACATGTGAAGGATCAGGATTGTACTTTATCAGGAGAGATACATGGAACACATCATGAACTTGAGAGTGCTTTGGTGGAAGCGCCAAACAGTAAGCTACCTTCCCAACACAATCCAGTATTTCAAATGGACCAATAAACCTAGGTCTCATCTTTCCATTCTTTCCAAATCTCATTACTCTCTTCCATGGAGATATTCGTAAGAACACTTTATCACCCACTTCAAACTCTAGGTCTTTTCGTTGGTTTTCATCATAACTTTTTTCTCCACTCAAAGATGCTCTTATGTGTTGTTGAATAGATCTGACCTTTTCTGCCATCTCATCAACAAGATCATATCCTAATAGATTTTTTTCACTAATTACATCACATCAAGTTGGAGTCCTGCATTTCTTTCCATTAAGAGATTCATAAGGAGCCATCTAAATACTAGAGTGAAATCTAATAGTATAAGAAAAATCCACCAAATGTACTTATTGATCCCAACCACCTTTGAAATCCATAGAGCAAGCTCTCGAAATGTCTTCTAGAGTTTAAATTGACCTCTCATACTGACCGTCTGTCTGAGGATGATAAGCAGTGCTGAAACTCAAATCTGTTTGTAAGGTATGGTGAAGACTTAGCCAGAACTTCGAGGTAAACCTTTGATCCCGATCTGATATATTGGAAAGTCGTACATCATGCAATCTTATCACTTCCTTTACATATATCTTCTCAATCTGATCAAGAGATAAATCCTCTCTAATTGAAATAGAGTGTGCTGACTTCATAAGACGATCAACTATGACCCATATAGCATTATTGCCTTTGGATGTTTTAGGAATTCCAGTGAAAAATCCCATAGTGATGTTTTCCCATTTCCATTATGGTATGGGTAATGGTTGTAACATCCCCATAGACTTCAGTCTCTTAGCATTAACTTTATGACAAACCAAGCATCGAGAGACATATTCAGCAACATCTCTTTTCATGTCATCCCACCAGAAGTACTTTTTCAGGTCCCTATGCATCTCTGTACATCCAGGGTGAATAGAGAATGGAGAAATATGATCCACATCCAGTATCTCCTTCTTTAATTCTGGGATGTGAGGAATACAAACCCGATTTTTGAACCTTATTATCCCATCACAATCAAGATTGAATTCAGGATAATTTATCGTCTTCTTTTGAAACTCTACATCTTCTTTTGGTGCCTCTTTAATCTTCACATGTATAGATAGTTGAACATTCATTTGAGAAAGATAACATTTTCCCCTCCATTTATAATTCAAAGATCCATCCTTTGTAAATCCATAAATATTGAATCTTTTGGGATCTTCATCATGGATAAGCTAGCATGGTCTTGTCGACTTAATGTGTTTGCCACCTTGTTTTCTTTCATATAATGGTACTGAATTGAGCAGTCGTAATCATTAATCAGCTCCAACCATCTTCTGTGGAACATATTCACCTCATTTTGTGTGAAAATATACATTAAACTTTTATGATCATTATAAATATCACAACATTCACCATAAAGATAATTCCTCCAAATCTATAATGCAAAGATTACCACAGCTAACTCTAAATCATGAGTTTGGTAATTTTTCTAATGGATTTTCAACTGTCGTGAGGCATAATTTATCCCCATATCATTTTGCATGAAAACACACCCTAGTCTCTTCTTGGATGCATCACTGTAGATCACAAACCTTTCTCCACTACACGGATGTTTGAGAACATGTACACTGGATAACCTTCCTTTTACCTTGTTAAAATTCTCTTGACACTCCTTCGTACAAACGAACTTAACTCCTTTTTGAGTCAACCTGGTGATTGGATTACATAACTTTGAAAAATCATTCACAAACCATTGATAATATCCAGATAGTCCAAGAGAACTTTGGATCATAGTTACTATTGTTGGTCTCGACTATCTTTTGAAAACCGTTGTTTTTGATGAATCCACAGATATCCACTCTTTTGAGATTATGTGACCCAAAAATGAAACTTTATGAAGCCAAAATTCACACTTGGTAAATGTGGAATAAATCTTATCCTTTCTCAAGGTCTTCAATACGATTCTCAAGTGATCTTCATGTTATTCCTTTCTCTTTTAATGGACAAGAATATCATTTATAATGACTACCGAAAACTGATCAAGATATTCTCTAAAGACTCTATTCATTAGATCCATGAAGATAGTAGGGGCATTAATAAGACCAAATGTCATCACAATAAATTCATGGTGACCATGCATTGTATGGATAGTCGGCTTTGGTATATCCTCTCTTTTGACCCTTAATTGATGATACCCTGAATGAAGATCAATCTTGGAAAAGTATTGAGCTCTGCGTAGTTGGTCAAATAAGTCATCAATGACTGGGAGGGGATATTTGTTCTTGATAGTGATCTTTTTAAGCTCTTGATAATTAATGCAGAGTCTCATTGATCCATATTTCTTCTTAACAAATAGAACAGGTGCTCCCCAAGGTGATTCACTAGGGCGTATAAATACCTTATCAAGATTCTCTTGGAGTCTTCTTCAATTCCTCCAACTCAATTGGGGTCATTCTATAAGGTGTATTTGAAATGTAAATTGCACCCGGTATGAGTTCTATTGAAAACTCAACTTCAAGATTTGGTGGAAGACCTAGAAATTTGTCTGGAGAGACATCATCAAACTCTCGTATAGTGGGCATATTCTTAATTGTGAGTTTCTCTCCAACCATTTGAGATAAATAACCTTCATTTAGTGGAATCAAGACCCATATTATGGAAGAAATTTCCACTAGAAGGTTATGTTCATTCTTGCATCGATAGACGATCATAGATTGATCTAGAATATGAAATGTGACTTCCCTTATTTGGCAATTGATTGGAGCTCCTTATAAGGAAAGACAATCCATGCCAAGAATCACATCAAATTCCACTATAGGAAGGATCAAATGATTTGTAGGAAGCACTTTCCCACAAACGACAATCGGAGAAGAATTGAAAACTTTTGATGCAACTGTTGTGCCATTTGGGGTTGTCACAGCTAACTCAATATATAACTGTTGAGGTAATACATCGATACCCATAGAAAATTCTTCTGAAATAAAAGAGTGGATGGATCCATAATCAAATAAAACATTTGCTAATTTAGAGTGGACGGTAAGTGTACTTTTCACCACTTCGTTATCATAATTCACATCGCAGATAGAAATTGCATGTGACATTCCTTTCTCTTGGGCCTTAATAGTTTGTTGACGTCGATCCTCATCAACAACCCTTGGATTAGGGAATTGATTAGCATAATTACCCATTTCTTTGCACATAAAACATTTAAGTGTAGGAGGTGCATTCTGTGTATCCATTTCTTTGTTCGCATCATTAGACATCTTCTTCCCATTATTTCAACATTCAACTGCCTGATGACCTTATTTTCCACACATAAAACACTTTCTTGTCCCTTTAAGACAATTCCATCCATATTTCATTCCGCACTTTGAGCATAAGGGAAAAGTCATCTTCTTTTCTTTGTGGTATTTATATTTCCCTTTGAATTCCATTTTCCTTTCTTATAAAACCCATATGACTGATGGCTTTCTGCAATCTCCATCTCAAACTTGGGAGTACATCGAAAAATTTCCTCATAGCTATTGAAATCCATTATGGCTAACGCCCTTTGACGTCTTGGTTTTATGCCACTAAAGAATCGATCGATCTTACTCTGAGGTTGGATAAACATTCTATGTCTTGTAAAATTTTCCTCGTAGGTACCAACAGATTCATCATCTATTTTCTACAGTTCTTGAAACTCTGCCTCCAAATTTTTTCAAAGAATACGAGGGATGTAATTATTGAAAAATATGTTCGTGAACTCGTCCCATTCCATTGACACAATTTCATCACTTTTCCTCGTATTCCTAATAAGATTCCACCATTGATCATCTTCACCTTCCAAATGATATACTACTAAGTTGACATTATCATGTACAGAACATTGGAGGACTGAAAATATCTTTTCAGTGGTACTAATCCATTGTTCAGCCACTAATGGATTAGAAGACATGCTGAATGAAGGTGGAAGCTTCCTCACGAAGGATTCAACAGAATTTTTCTCCTTCCTTCACTCATTTGGAAGTCCTGAATGATTCATAGCTTGAGAAAGTCGTGTGATCATGGCTACAAGATTTTTCATTCCAACTCCCATAACATTTGGTTGCTCAGGGGGACAATCATTGCATTGCCCATCACATTCGGCATTAACATGGTTCCTTCACGTTCCAGCCATCGACAAAAACCAGGAAGCATAGTGTGAGAAACACTAATCATAATAGGAAAACCACATAACCAAGAATAAAATTTCACACTTTAGGTCTTATCTAGGGTTACTCATGGACATTTCTAAAACACTAAGATTGTGTTCTATGCATAGACATATCCTTAGAGTTCTTACTCAGGCTTTCACATCATAGTTTCCAAAAGTTGATTATACCATTCCTCAGATACCAACTATAGTAGTCTAGAATTACATCCAATGGACAATAATTTATACCTATTAGGGCACTCCATGAAAGGATACACCCCTCTCGCGGGGCACACCACCATCCCCAGTGCAAGCCATTTCCTCATGAAGCCCTTGGGCGGAGAGCCATGCTTCGTCCAACGCTCACATGTCAGAGTTCCCAAGGATTAGATTCATTCCTACCTCTTTTGACTTGATACCAACTATAAAGACCAATAATTTACATGAATGGTTATTACCTTAGAATTGAAGCATACTTATTACAACAAATAACAAACCCATGATAGGACCGTATAGGTATAGTGTCTTCAGAATCTGGGAAACATAAACAACTGGTTCATAAATCATCTACATTGTCTCCCATTTATTTCATCATATCTAGAGCCCCTCTTGGAATATCCTACTTAATACCATTCTTCTTGAACTGGGGAAAAACATACCAAAGGGTGAGATAAAATGCTTAGTAAGTGTAAACAAAATAAATATCAATCATATCATATTCATAAGAACACAACATTTTGAAAATCGTAACCTGCAAAAGAGATCATAATAGCATGGGATAAATCATAGTGGTGAAATGTAATCCCAATAATCATAAAGTAGAATATGAAACTTTGTGTCATACAAACATTCTCATATAAAATAATTTCATATTAGTCAAGGCTCTTTACCAGGACCATTATAGTGGACAAAGTCCATTACTGAACCAAGTTCACTCCTCATTCTTGTCATGTAACACTGAACTGGATTAACCTACCATTCCATCCACGTCTATCTCATGAGATATAAATATTTACCCAATGCATTGGAGGGATATATAAGTCCCAACCATCTCATAATGAAACCATTCTTATGTGTGCCACAAAATCATAAATCATAACAAAACCCTTGTAATAAAAATGGGATTCCTAAATATCATGACATAATAACATAATCCATATAAGGTAAAAGGAAATCATAAAATTAATTCCTTCATAACATAATAAAATTAATGTAAAAAAGGGATAGAAATAGAACCATATATTATCTTAGATGGAAAATAATTTTGATAAAACAATTGAACTCCTATCTTGAAGAAAATATCCTTTCTACCTCAAAAATGTTTTTCCTTTCTTAACATGTCATACAATTTTAAACATAAAGAAGTTGATTAAAAATAAACTTGAAAATCTGTAAAGGAAGAATCGTGGAAATAATTTTATATTAAATCATAAAAATCCATTCATGTTGTATTAGGTAATAAACATTCTTCTCGTACTTTGGCTGGAAATGTCCAGAATTATCTCGTACTAAAAATGACAGAAGATTCCTTTCATATCTTTTACTAAAAACACAACAATGGGTAAAATTGGATTTAAAATATCATAGTAGGACAGAAATAATATTATATATTGAGTAAAAATGGATTTCATTGATAAATATTCCCTAGTTAATTCTGAAGTATAAACAATCTCAAATAAAAATGAGATTGTGAGATTTTCCCTTACCTTAGGTCCAATTTGATTCATACGTATCTGAAACTCCTGTATAATGATTTAAATAATGCCATTGACTTATTAAATAATCATATTCATTGTTATGATATCATATATGGTCATATTATTATCTTCTTATTAGTAATATTTCATTTCTACTTGTTATTCGAGTGTTCATTGCTTTGTTTTCTTATGCACGTTTTGTCGAATAAATTATTATTATTCCTTTTTAGGTTATAGATAACTACATTCCAGAATGGTATTACTTTAATATATATAATATTTATTTATTCAATTCATTTATATAATCATTATTCAATGAATATCATGTAGAATGAGTCGCATCACATCATGGAGACGGTAGGCCGTATGTACGCATGAGTGATGATATCATTCCCATGATCGTGGAATTGTATTGAAGTGTATGTATACTATTTCAGAATCAAAATAACATTAAAATAATCTTATATAGTTATTCTATACACCATTATATCCATCGAAGTAAGGTGGTAGGGGAAATTAGATTAAACCACAGCGTGGAGACGGTATTCCGTACGTACGCATGCGTGGTGATTTCATTTTCCGTAAGATGGATAGAAGATGAAATAAGGTTATTTTAATATTTATAATTAAATATCATTATATGGTTGATACTGATATTATTAATTCATAATGAAACAACTAAATAATAGGAAGTATAAGAAGAAATAAATTTGAATGAATCGGTAAGGGATATTACCTCTTCTTTGACACTCCTCTTTGAAACCACCTCGTAGGGCACTAATGTTGGTCTTTGAAGATGACCAGGACCTATAAAATATTTATAGGGGAGTTGAGAAGAGTAATGGGCAGAGTTTGGCCGATCCTGAAGGCTCAAAGTAGTGTAAAGAGGAGAGGGATGAGGTTCTCTTGTATAAGGGAGGAGAAGGGAACCTTTGGAATATGTGAAAATATTATTTTATAATAAACATATCTTCGGTTTCAAAAGGTCCCAAAATCATTAAAAATGAAGATAAGATGACTCATGGTCTAAATTAAATCATCCAATCAGAATTGGGCATGTTTTGGATAATAGTTTAATCATTATAATCTTATTTGTTTAAATCATTTATTAATGAGATAAATACTGCATCATTATTGTGTCATAAATAATTTAATTTATTTCATGTCTAGAAATTATAAAACAAATACCAACATGTCCGAAATATTTTTATATTTCCAATGAATATTTATATTCGAAATGATAATTTATATAACCCCTTATAAAAATTAATTACTAAAAGATTTTTGTTAATGTCAATTTTGTCTTTACATTAAATTAATTAATCCAAATTGTCATTATCACTACCAAGTGGGTTAATGGGGTCCCAAAAGCTACACAAGTATGCCCATGGTCTTCCACTAATAATACAATAAGGATAGGAGAAGTGTTAAAATAATTTGGAATTATTATAATATTCTTTTAACCTTGAATTACCCTATTTGTGTTTAACCGTGGTAAATAAACGTCATAAGTTACTATTCACCGAAAATTATTTTTGTCTTACTGAATAAAATTTTACTTATTTATAACAACCATGTATGACATATTTTTGAAATTCAATTCAAATAAGTGGTAAATTTTCATTTAAATGAAAGAGTCAGTTTTTTAACTACCACTAAGTGGTTTCACTATTCATCAAAATTGAAGTTTTTCCGAAAAACACCAAAAATTCCGCCTAAGCTATATTTGATATTCCAAATTCAAAAATGATTTCATTTTTTACATATTAAAAACATATATGTGGCACTAATTAATTTTAAAATTAATTCCCATTATCAAAAAAAGAACGTTTCTAAGAAATAATAACTATCCAATAACTATCAAATGATGTACACTTCTTTATTTCCAATTACAAAGTGAAATTAATTTCAATGACCAACATTGGATTAAATGGAAAAAATATATTATAATTACAATTTAAAACCAATTAAAAAGATAATATAACAATATAAATTATTACGATGAAAAGGAGTTTTTAATTAAAATATAGCGTGTTTTTACTATTCATTAAATTATTAAAGTTATCAGAATAATATGAAAATTTTATCCAAATTAAATTTTTATATCCTAATTCCAATGAAGAATTTTATTTTGTCAAATTAAACATTTAAAAATGTCAAATACTTGATTTAATGTGGGAGCACCATCAAACGGAGACAAAACATCATTTTTTGAAAAATACTTATTTTACCCGAAAAATTTATTTTATTCTCATACCATGTTCTAGAAAATATGTAAGAGGAATAATAATGTTATAAAATTCAAAATGTAGTTAATTCTATTTATAATATCTATTCCATAATAATATTATAACAATATATCGTGGTTTAGTTAAATCAGGTAGTGCGTACTACACACGCAATCGAGGAAGGTCGTGATTGCGTGTAACGCAAGCCAAGCTAGTGTTGTGTGTAGTGAAAGATTCCTTTGATGTTTCATATAACATAATACATGAAAAAATATACTTCTCATAAAATATTAGGGTGTTACAAATTATTCACTAGATTAAAAAAGACTCCTATAAAGAATAATGTAATGTGGGTTATTTTTCTCACCTAACGAAATATGCACATTTACAAACTATATGAGAATAATTTCATCTTGATTGTTGGGTAAAAATACCTCAATGTAACATTGCAGTATTTTAGGGATGATTCTATCTGATGACAAAGCAGTTTTCCATTGTGAATTGTCATGTTCCAGAGATGTTTTTGACAATCCATGTCGACAAAAAACCATGACAATGGAATGGATGATCTGGATGCAGTATAAAAAAAAGATACAAGGTGGAACTACATTCCAATGTTTTCCAAATTTTTGGGGTCCAAAATTTGGAGTTTGGTGAGCATCAAAAAAAGTGTATTTCATTGAAAATATCATCAAAATATGGCAAAGGCATGAGTTTCGCAAAGATTGGATTTATGGATTTGATTTCACAAAGACTAGAAGAATGTTGATGATGATTCTTCACTATTACGATGAGCTTAGAAAATGGTAGAGATGAAGGGAAATGCAAGGGAGATTTGTGGTGGTGGTGTGAAGTAATTAAAGGAACACTCTACGATAACGATGAGCTCCGTGATCGGAAAATTGCCAGGGTGGTTCGCAATATTGAGAGAAATTTGGAAGAAATTTCAATGCTTCATGATTTTTGATGACATGGAATTGACTTCACGTTGAAGGTTCGAGGGACGGTGGAATCACCTATAAATAGGCCTCAACTCCCTCGAGATAAGTGGAGTGTTTTTGACGAAAATATTTTTCTCTTGGCTTCTGATGGTGGTTCACGAAGACACCATTCCTCATGAAGGTGGTTCTTGAAGACACTGTGCTTCGCAAAAGAAGAACTTTTATATAGCTATTCTAACCCCACTAGAGTCGTGTGATCCGCGTTGGCTTGGTGAGCATTGTGATGTAAGTTGCTATGTGACGACTTGAGCTCTGCCATGACCTAATATTTTAAATGTCTTGAGCGTCGTGAAAAGGCAGGGGCTTGGTGAAGGTTTTGTTGAGCTTTCCGAATTTGGGAGCTTCACGAAGTAGGGTGCTTTGAAAAGGTACTTCCCAAAGGTTGTCTCCCAGTGTTCAAAGGAAAAGGGGTAATCATCAGTGGATTAAATTTTTAAAGCAATAGAGATTCTACTTACATTAGAGGATGCATTCAATAGTGGTAATGGAGAAACCTACAGGTCAATAAACTGTGAGTGGATCCCATCCAAGTGCAGTGAGAAAAAGAAGAGGAATAAGGTAATACTTTCTAACGACAATCATACAGTGAGATAGAAATAGGGAGTGAATCTTGGGAAAGTAGTGAGCTAACCCTAAACATTGTAAAGGCAGTGATCCTGGGCATAGAAGAGATCTATCCTGACCATTATTTGAATTTAGCATTACTGGATTTGGAACAGCGGCACATTGTCGTTGTAAGCTCCTTGGACGTAGCCCAGTGAGGGTGAACCAAGTAAAAATCTTTGTGTCTGCCTAGTTTCTTTCCTTCATTGCATTCAAAGAATCGTCAGCAGATAAAGAAGAAAATAAGTGATCATAATATAAACGCATGTGTAAACAAAGTGAACCTTGTAATAAAAAGGTCATGATCTAGTGGGGAGAGAAGAATTTTGAAAAATAATATTTGTACCCTAATACACCCCCCCCTCTCAGGGTATATAGTCCACTATTGTTCCTAACACTGATCACCATCTACCGCTCTATATTAATGAAGTTGTAATAATTTCTTTCACACCAATTTAAATTTTTATTTATCTTTATCCTTGATTTACATTTAAGTTCTAGACAAGTCTTGAAAATACTCTTGATATTGAGATTCTTTTGAGAAAATGTTATAACCCTCAAACTAATGGATTGTCTAAAAGTATAATTCAAATATTATAATACATGTTATAATAGTAATCACATTAATTTCAAATTATGTGGGATCTATATTTACCAATGGTAGAGTTTTATACTAACTACAGCTTCTATTCATATATTCAAATGGAACTGTACGGAGAATTAAATAAAAACATATATCATAATCCAACATGTTGGGATGAATTTCCTAGAAATATTATTTTAGGGTTCGAAAATATTGTAAAATAAAATGAAAAGGGTAAATTATATTAAAAATAATATTTTAAAATACCAATGTAGGAAATTTGTTTTGATAATAACCAAATAAATGGTTTGTAAATCCATGTGGGAGATCATTTTTTCTTGAAATAATCTCTATGCAATGGTGCTAAAAGGATTAGTAAGAAATTAAAACTAAGGTCTAGGTATATCAAAACTTTTAAAAACATGGATTGAATTGGAGTTGTTAATTACCACTTATCTATTAAACCAATTCACTATAAAAGTAAACGATGTATTTCATATATAATTATTAAGGATGTACATTCTAGACCTAACACATTTTCTCACCTATATAGAAAAAAACCGGAAACCTGATCTATCTTACTATGAATACCCTATACAGATTCGTGAAAAATGAGAGAAATTGTTTAGTAATTTTATCACTTGACTAGAAATGTTACTTTGGATAAATATTATAATTTATGTATCAACATGGGAACTAAAGGACATTTTTAGTAAAAACCACCCTTATTTGTTTAGAAACTTATATCTATGAAAATTTCATGGATTTAATTTTTTTTGAAAGAATAAATTTAACACACAAGATTCCATTATAGTATGTAAACAATATATTTTAATTAAAATATAATACAATATATATGTTAGTATTTCATTTAAGGTAAATTCTAATTTGGTAGGATAATATATATTTTGAATTTACATGTTCCAAATAATCCTAGAGTGAGTTTTTCTAATATTAACTCAGAAATAATATTTAAAAAATATTGAAATTTTAATATTTAAATATTAATCTTATTATTTATAATACAGTTTTATAATATGTATAATTAATAATTTGTTGACTATAAACTTGATTGAAATAAATATAAGATCATTTGTGAGTGAAAATGATACTTCCTAGAAAACTATTTCTAATTGAATAATGGAATTCCATTTTAATCAATTAAAATAGTATTTAGTTATGAATATTTTTAATGAATTTAATATAATATATATCTAAATATATTAATTTAAATACATATAATTATGATTATTAGTCATATAGTTAATATAAGATGATTTTATATAACATCTAAAAATTCGGTTTCATGTTTCTTCATATATAATTTCAATTCCTTAAATTGATTATACTTCACACAACATTGATTCACTATGAAACAACACTAGGTTATTATAATTATTTAATCAAGATAGTTATAATCTATAAATTAAACATAAATTTTCAACTTTCGTGAATATAATTTCAAAAAACAAACTTACATGTTTGTGATCATTATGATTCTTAGAGTCCGATAGGAGAAAATTATTTTTTTAATGAATTGTAACTATGACCATTTTAATAGTAATGTTTACCTTATGAATAGAAATAAAAGCCATATGAATAGTAAATAATCCAAATTAATGGTAAACTCACTCATTAATGTATAAATAAAATTTATGTATCTTATAAATGAAATTATGGTATAATTAGATCAGAGTATATTTAAATAAAAATTTCAAAATTTATTAATTAGACATTTGTGTTTTTATATGGAATAAATATTTAATTACGATTATATCATTAATTTAAGTATATAAAAAAAATTATATTTCATAAAATATATTATTTTATTAGTATTTTTTTTCTCATGATTATAGGATAATTTTGTGAGACCTTAGTTAATTTTTTAGAGTGTTATAAAAGTAGTAATGATATTAAAATCAAGGTTTTTTCCATAAATTATGATTTTAATTAAAAATTAACTATCTCAAAATTAAAAAATTATTTTCAAAAAATGGATTTAGTTTTATTTATTATAAAATTCAAAAAATTATAAGGGTTATTTTTTAATATTTTTCTGAAATACTATAAGTTTGGTCGAATAGTAAAATAATGTAATTTACGGTATATATACATTATAAGTTAAATATACTATTCATTGAGTCTTGAATTATGTAAAAACCATTTTTTATAATTCACATGAACCAAATACTATATTTATTCATATGAATAAACATTATTTCTTTTTCACAGAGAAATAATTAAATAATGAGAAATCACCCCTCTCTTCCACTAAAAAACCACCACTCGCCCCCTCTACTCCTCACTCCACAAAGCCTTGAATCATGTAAAAGTTCTACCCAAATCCTATTACCTAGTATCTCCCCACATCTATTAGATCTTAGTCTTACCAAGAGTCCAAAACCCCCTTTCATTAAGGAAGTTCTCAAAGATGATTAAACAAGAGGTAAAATCCTCTTCCTTTGCCTTTTTTTATCTTTTCAAGTTCTTTATTTCATATACCCTCCTCACATCCTCCTTCGAAATGATCTTGATAAATAAATTATCATCTATATACACCAATTATATCATATTAATGGAATACCCGTAATTAAACTCCATTCTCTCTTTCACTGTCTCTCTAAATTATTTTAAAAAAGAAATCACCTTCTGTGAGGAACTTATTTACAACCATCATGGATAAAAAAATTTGTTCTTCAATTTATCCTTCAAGGATGGTCATGAAATAATTATTTTGGTTAAAATAGTTTATATAATATGCATTAAATCCTATGTATCATTATGGAACAATTATATATGCATAATATTAATTTATTGAACTAAACTATTGTGTAATGATCAAAAACGTCCAAAATAATCAATTAAATTATAAATAAAAGTTTATCTATTAATTCAACCAAAAACATTTAACCAAATGATATATATAACCATTTAATCTTATTTATGTTAATTAATAAATATCATTCTGGATAATTATATCAATTTTATGTGATCATCATTACATATAAATAAGTGAATTGATCATTAAAACTAAGGCAACAAATGCTCTTAATACCCCATTTTTCCATCGGGTTATGATTCCTCTTCCACCTACCATTACAGAAAAATCATTAAATGAATTAATAAAAAAGTAATTAAACTATATATTAATGATTTTATCCAAATTTAAGTGCCATGATACTATGAATAATATTTTAAACCATTTTATTTTAACTCTCTCGTCAATATCCTTTCAAAGGTCATTCACAACCAATAGATACATATCCATGTCAAAACATAAAACAATCCTCTAGGGTGGATGTTATAAACTCTATGTAATGTATAATAATTTACTTATATTAATTATATACTTATTTAATTAATTATATTAATTTATAATTTATATTTACATAAAATAGTAAACGTGTTGAAAAAATGGAAATTTCTTTGTACAACATCATACCAAACAATTCAATTTTCATCCATGGAATTTAAGAAAAATAGTCCAATGATTATAATCAATAAATAAATTTAAAAATGTAAAAAAATAACTTTTGGATGAGTCCTCTAAAAAATATTATTTTGTTGTTCATGAGGTGAAAAGATGACAAATTTAAGATGGAATTATGGTAAGGGACCTTCTCTGAATTTCCATTTCACTAAGACATACAGGGTGAGGTTATTCTAATAATTCTTATGTGGTGTATCTGTTATCCATTTGAGTTTAATTTTCATTTGAAATTATATTTCTTTTATAAATAAATATTCTTGTATCATTTAAATAACTACTGTTATAGTTGTATACCATTTTATATATGGTATTTATTTAGAATGTTCATGTAATTAGGGAAATGTTGATGAATCTGTATCTTCTACTCAATATTGATATTTATAATGTGTAATAACTTAGATATTATTTTTCTATTATGGATCTTGATTTCATTTTGTTTTTTAGGAAAAATAATGAAATGTGAAATTTTCTAAGTATAGGTTGTGTACTTATGAGTATATTCCATGTACTTATTAGTACAATCTGGGTACCAAGGTATCGCTTCCAACTACATACATGCCATATAATGGCTTAGTAAATGTCCATGTTGTGACCTAGAAGACCGCATAAAGAGGGTTTCTAGTAATAATACTATATAGTTTGTACCTTTAATTAACATACCATGTAGTCTTATTTTTTATTTGATAAATCAGAGCAGTTCATATATCATCCTTGGAAACATCTTCATCGTCATTTTTTTAATATAAGAGCACTCGAGAATGACGAAGAAAGGTTGAGCCCCAGTTTCTCCATCTGATTATCGATTGAGATTTTGTTGGGTGTGTTGGAATTACACCGGTGAGTTCTCAATTCCCATAAAACTATTCATACTGATTCATCCCCACTCTAGAGTTATTCAATGTTTAATGTTTTTCACCTTTTCAATATCTACACCATTATTGGTAGATTCTAGTGTTTATGTTCATTATTATTGATTATATGACATCAAGGTAGGTGGTTTGTTCTATTTTTTGTTTTTATTTGGATTATATATTCTAAAAGTTCTATTTACCAACATTTGGGGTATAAAATGTATGGAATTTGAACTTGTTTAGTACCTTTTACGTTTTGGTTGATTAATTAAGGGTTTTTTCCTATGTGTAAGGTTAGATACATTTTTTATAAGACATCATATGGCTGAGTTATCTTGTTTGATTGTTTATGACCATTTGGTCTAGGTTCCCTATTGGATTTCCATGTTTCAAAGCCTTGTTTTGTTAGGATAGAGTTTATGATTACATGAAATTCATGTGTTTATGAATTATGATTTTTTGACCAATGGAAATTGTCTATGGGAGCTTCAAGTGGAATGATCATTTATGTATGTTTTACTATTGTGTGACCGAAGGGGAATTGACCATGAGCAACTCCAGGTGGTCATCGACCTAGGGGATCAGAGTGTGAGTTCCTTCCAAGGTGGTTGATTATAATTTTTTTATAGTATGTTGGACCCTAGGGAATTGACTGAGAGATATTCCTTGTGGGTGTTATGTTTTATTGATGATATATTGACCAAGGGGTATTAACCATTATAACATCCTAGGTGGTCATTTTAAATTATTTTTTGTTATCTAAAACTGGGGATTATTCTATGAGAACATTCCAAAAGGGTCGTTATTGAATAATTGAATGATTATGATGAGTCTTCCAATCCAATGTACAAGATTGGACTCAGACTTACTTGTTCTATTAGATAGACTTTTGGGACATCTTTTAGTTACTATTTCACAGAGGATACAAAGCTTAGGCTAGATCTCATGGCTACATGATTCAATAGATTGAATAATTTATAAATGTATATGAATGTAATTGAGATATGTATGATTTTTTACTTTTGAATACTTACTTGTCTATTGCCTCATTTCTTCATATTACATACTATATATATATATATTCAATGATAGTTTAAGCATAGATATTTTGGTGGTTGCCTATTGGGATTCATCTCACACCCCGTTTGGGTCATGCTTTGGGACCCAAATAGATTATGTGTAGGCAGTTATAGATAAACCCAAGAGCCCTTCTCTATCAGGTACATGATTGTTGTTGGAGCAGGAGAGCATGGGACCAAGTTGATGATTTTGATACTATTGGAGTTTACTCTTTTTTTGGTTCATTTGTTTTATTATTGTATTTCCACATTTTCACTTCTTTGGATGCTTTAATTGACACATGTGACATGCATTGTGCATATATATGATACATTTGTTATATTACTATCAGTGTTACACTATTTAGTTTTTTTATTGTATTATTACTTCTGCTACAATTTACTATAAGATTCTTGTTGTGTATACTCTACAAATGAGGTAATAGTTTCCCAATTATCACACTATGGCCCTTGTTACTGGTCACCAGTCTCTGACATTTGTGAAAATGCGCTTGAAGTCATGTGACAAACTGGGTACAAAGGACATTTGGGCCACAACTAGATTGGGGAAGTTATAAAGAATTATTAAGGGAATTTATTTTCTTCTTTGCCTAACTATTTGGAGCCAATAGACTCGCATAGGAAAGAATATGTAGTTGTAAAGAAGTTGTATTCAGGACTAGCTAACCCGTGTATAGAAAAAATCCATGTTACCTAAAATATTGATTTTTTTTTGTTTTTCAATTGTTATAGTTTATTTGATTTCACAGTTGTGTGATACAATTATTGTGATGTCATGACTCATATCATTGTGGTTATATTTTTGTTGGAACCCATTGAGATGAGGGTATTCCATCTCAGGCATCAAATAGAACCTCGACAGAGATCACATGTCATGCATTCTTGTCATACTATTTAGGATGAATTACTGATTGCATGTTTTTGTGATATATGTCATAATATAATACCTGATTTTTTGATAGGGTATTTTTATATGTGATGTTTCATTTTGATGGATGCCAAGATTTGGTCCCTATGGTGTTATGGGCCCTCTTGGATTATAATTTGGGGGATCAAATTTGAACATTAATTGAATAATGTTATGATGTGACAAGATTAATGATTCCAAACATTGATTCATGGGGATTATGGGCTCTCACAGATCAAAATGTGGCATGATTGGGCCAAAATATTATGATTTAGGGTGTTCTGGAGAAGTTTCAGAGGATTAGTATCTAGAAACCTAGACAACATGGTGTGTGATGTTATGAACACATGCCATGTTTTCTTCTATTCTAGAAGAAAAAACTCTTCATAAGTACATGATGTGTATAGCATATACATGTCGTGTAGTTTTTGACTATGTGACAGACTATGTGGGTAGAGACACGAGGTTGAAAAATGTTTGGTAGGACACATTGTATATTGGGAGTACACGACGTGTTGTAAGAGACCACATATTTATCTATGTGACTAAAGATATAGGTTGATGAAACTTATGTTATACACACTGTTTATAGTTTATACATGTTTTGTAGTGATCAACTGTGTCTCTCCCCATGTGCCTAACAAAACGGGTGGATAGAAAATTTAGTACATGTTGTGTCGGTGTTGAACACATTGTGCATTGTTACAGTAGGAGAGAACCGTGTAGTGCTAACCATGTAGAACAATTTTTGAATGAGGGAATATTCAAGTACACGATGTGCCTCATGAGGAAAATGTCATGTGTGTGGGGTGTTACACAACCTGTTTAGTAGAGGTACACGCCTAGGTTAAACGCCTATGGGAACATGCTATGTGATTGTTATATATTCCGTGTAACACTAAGGTGTTCTCTTGACCTTGAAAGGTCATGACACCGGGACATCCTCTAGCTGTACGGTGGGTATAGATCCATGATCAGACACCATAAATGGTAGATTAGAGACTACCAGAAGATCCTCCCATAGTGCATGTCTTGGAACCAACTATTATACCATAAGCGGGTGCTGATGTAGAGTTCCGTGAAGTCATTATGATGATGATGCAGAATTTTCAGGGAGCACAACATCCTGCACCGACTATGGCTGAACTAACACTGTTATCCCAGTATCAACATCCTCTCACTTTTTTGGCATATAGGAGACCTAGGGCTGAAAATTCATGGTTGGATACCAATATTTCAATCATTGAGCTTCTAGAGACACATCCGGAGAGGAGGGTGAAGCACATAGAATATATTCCACATGATTTTTAACACCCCAAGATTTAATAGTGTGTTATTTCTTCAAAATAATTCAATAACTTTCACTACACGCAACATCGAGTTAAAGCACACCATGACTTACCAAACTAGCCGTTATAAATAGTAATACCTACTTTTTGAAATTTTGTAAATTCTATTTATCAAAATGGACTTCATTTTTGGATTCGGAATACCAAAATTAGCCTAAGGTGAAATTTTGGTACTTTTCGGATAACTTTAATATTTTGATGAATAGTGAAAATTACTAAATTTTAATTAAAAACAATTTTTTTATTAAAAACAATTAATAGTGATAAATAATTAATTTTAGTGGTTTTAAAGTATAATTAGAATATATTTTTACCATTTTCTCCAATGGTGTTCATTAGAATTAATTTCACTTTGAAATTGGACCTAAACAATTGTCAATCTTTTGATATATATTGTTTTTTAAAAACACGATATTTATTGTGACAGCGGGAATTAAAAATAAAATTAATTAATGCAACTTATATGTTTGGAATTTTGTAAAATAGACATCATTTTTTAATTCGGAATATCAATTATAGCTTGGGGTGAAAGTTTGGCATTTTTCTAAAAATCTTCAATTTTTGATGAATAGTAAAACTACTAAGAGGTAGTTAAAAAAACTGAATTTTTCATAAAACATAATTTTACCGCATCTGTTAACGGAATTTCGAAAATCCGAGAGATATGGTTAATATCAAGAAGTAAAATGTGGTTCAATGAGATGAAAATAATTTTTGGTGAATAGTATCTTTTTACTTTTATTTACCGTGGTTAAAAGTAAATAGGGTAATTAAGGGTAGAAATGATATTAATATTACCCTAACACATGTCCTAATTCTATTGGACAAGTATATCTCGACCAAAAACAACCTTAGGAATAAAATGGTATCATTTAGGTCCACTTGGATTAGATTAGGACATTTATTATTATTTAATTCAAAGAAGAGTTAAAAGAGTTAAAATCAATGTTTATTTACTAAAACATTTTTAATATAGGGTTATACATAAGATAAATTAGATTATAAATATTAATTAGAAAGATAAAAAGTTTAATTACATAATGATATTTTATTTATAATTTTTAGACTATAAATAAGTTAATTTATTTATGACACAATGATGATTCATTAATTAGCATGATAGTAAACAATTAAAATACTTGATATTATAAATACACAAATAAATATAATTTGAGACTTTTAATTAATTAAAAAGATTTTCTAGAATAATATGACATATTATGAGTGATTTAATTTACTTTTTTTTCTGTAAACATTCTGTTATAAGTTTCACAAAAATCAACTATTGAATAGTGTCAAAATTGACATAAAAGAGTTTTTAAAACAAATATTATATTATTAATTGATATAAAATTCTAAAAAATATAAGGATCAGACAAGAGACTTATATCATGATATTTGTATCAGTAATGGACCACTTGGGGTCGTTTGGATGTATATAGTAAGTTTATTAACTATATAATATAAAAATACAATCTGACATGGTAAATGTCAAACTAATTAACTAAGAGTTAATAATTAACTATAAGGTAAATATAGTAACCCAATCCTGTCTAAATTTTATTTTTTGAATGGTTTTAGACCTATCCCAACCTTAACATTTAAAAAATCAACTTTGGAGCCATTAGAAACCGAATATGAATTTATTATAAATTAATATTTCTAGCTTTTCCAAAGGTGCCCCTCACCCCTCTTATAAAAGGGAACTCCTCATTCTCATTTCTTCACACTTTAAAATAATTTTGGTTCATCCAAACTCTACCCAAATACTCTCTCCACTTCCCTCACTACAACCTAGAGTCCTTATTTTTATCATAAATCCAACCTATGGAGCCCTTTTGATCAAATCAAAAGGAAGAACCCGAAGAAGAGGTAATGTTTTCACCACCCTTTTTCAAATTCATTTCTTCTTCCACTTCTTCTTTATTTGTTATTACCATTCTAATATAATATCTACAGTATATTATATATACTGTGATGTTATTATAAATATGGTACAACCATATTCAGTATTCTATCCACCCTTTGAATAACATGTCACCATATGTGCGTACATACGGCTTACCGTCTCCACGTCGTGGTGTAATTGTTATTCAATATATTATTATTTGGATGGGTATAATAATGACGTGTAACTCATGTAAATAATAAATATAACATGATAATGAATCTGTATATATGATATACTATCCAATTATATATTATTTTAATATCAAAATAATGATATTGTCGCTCGTGTGTACGTACGGACTACCGTCTCCACGAATGTGATGAGATTCATTCTCCATCATATCCATTCAATAATAATTATCATTTGATGATTTAAAATTAATGTTTAAGGACTTGATATCATTATGAATATAAAAAATATACAACCTATCTATTACAAACATGGCTTACATAACAAAACATAAAAAAGAAAACGAGTAAGTTAACACCCGAAACGACGATAATACTAAGATATTATTAACAATGAAATGTTAAAAGATAATATATGATATAATATTAATATATTTGATTCTTGTATAATTTAATAACAATTATTTCACCATTATATAGGAGGTTAACCTACCCTCAACAAAGTAAAAGTACAAGGTAAGGGTTATTTCACAGTCTCTTTATTATCTGAGGTTGTTTATACGTAATTATCTACTAGGACCTCTTTATCATCCATATCCATTATTCTTGAAAGTGTATTTCACAACTTTCTTACTATTTTACAGAATATGGGTTAAATTAATGTATACCCTTGTTTTTCTTTTTATAAGAAGTTTATAAAGGAATATTTCCGTCATTTTCCAAACAAGTTCCTTTTTAACCTTTTCAACAGATTTAAGGTAAGAATGTTTTTTAACTAATACGGCAGGTGCAGCTATTTTCCACCTTTATAAAATTATCGAAGTTTCCCATACAAGATTATAAGGATATTTTAAATGTAAATGTATTATTTTATAATTATGTTTCTTTTAAATGATTTCAAAATGAATATTTTAGAGTTTCTTAAAAATACTCTTTATCAAAATCAGAATTTTAAATGTTTTAAAGATATATCTTTCTAAATCTTTTTAATTAATGTCCATGTCGTCAAAATGGGTTTTTAAGGATTTATTTATATGTTAATGAATGTTTTTAAAATGTTAATTCCTTTCAAAAAGATTCAAAGTGGTATGGGACACTTTGATTCAAAAATCTCTTTTAAATTACATCCTTTATAAATGAGTGACTTTTAAATGATTTAAAAAAAGAGATATATTTCTCTCAAATAGTTTTGATTTCATCAATGTCAACATCCTTTGTTGGATTTTATGATTCTTTGAAGTTGATAAAAAACTACTATATTGTATTGAAGATTTTGTGATATGTTTGATTATGGATGTGTTATTTCTTTACCATTCATGGTTTATGGAGAATGTATTGACATTTCATATGCTAGTTTTAATACGAATGTTTATGTTATGTTTAGACCTTTTCATATTGGAATGCATTGGACTTAATATGTGACGGGTGGATCCTGCTATATCTCCTCGATGCATTAGTAGGTCTCATGAGACAAACTAGTGTCTTGGGACAAGGCCTTGGAAAAATCATATTTGTAGTCTTGGCACGAGGCCTTGGCTCTGTGGTTATGATAGTCTGGCATTATGCATTCCATCATTATGAAAGTGGTTATTGATATTGCATTTGATTATTCGATTAGTATAATATCCATGTGAATAATTAAATGGCATTATTTCATTTTACTTTTTCCATACTATGTTGATGTTCAAGTTTAAAAGGATTTTGTGTTAGTTTTACATTGCCTTAAATTTTTATTCGTATTTATGAAAGTTTCAGCTTTATTGTTATCCTTACTGGGCATTTGATCTCACCCCTTTTCTATGTTTTATTTTTCCCAGGATGTGAATAAGTAATTTATGAATGACCTGCAGTGATAGTATGTGGGGATATGAGTGTGGAATATGGAGACAATATATTGTTGTAGCTTTTCACTTATTGATATAATGTAAAACATTGTAAATATATCTAGTGTTTCCAAGTCTACAGAACCAATCAGTCTTTCGAGAGTTGATCTTTCTCATGATCATGCCAATGTTATGTAATAATGCACCGACTCTGGGTAACTAGGGTCGGGGCGTTACAGTTGGTATCAGAGGAAGGTTAGTACAAACCTTGGAAGCTAGATTTAGAAAAACTCTGATTAGAGCACATAGACCTAAGATGGACCATGAGGATTAGTATAGAATAACTTCCTAAAATGTTGGTATTGTAGTGATTTTGTGAGTTTTCTGAAAAATACATCTTTGTCTGGATACGAGCAGGTAGTGGTGGCTCTGGCACAGATGTACCTAGGGGTAAAACCCAAAAAACACAGCTTTGAGCTAGACTCGAACGGGAACTGGTGCACGACAACGGGCCTTGCTACACTCTTGGTTACGACACTCCCAGGGGATATGCTTAGGATAATTCTCATTTTCTTTACAAACCATTATGAAGGGTTTATGAGTATATACTTCCTCAAAGGAGAAATTTTTATGATTATGGATTATATCCATAAACTATTTGATTTATGTTATGTGTTTTACAAGTTTGGGATTAGGTATTTTTATTCATAAACTAATCTAGTGTATGCCATTGTTTAGAAATGGTGCCCAGTAGAAGGAATGAGAAGTCCAGCAATGCACACGATCCAAAGAGAAGGAAGGATCATATCTTTCATGGTCTTAAGCTAGAATTTATAAGTGAAACAGTCTCCCATGTATTATCATAATATGAAAAATTATATCATGTGTTGATAAGATAAGTAAAGAGTTTACTAAGTCCTATGGCTTTGAAAGGAAGCAAGAGAAGAAAAGGATGGAAGAGGGAAAGATGGATAAAGGGAAGAGGGAAAAGAAGAATTTTCCCATATGTGATAACTGTAGGAAGAAACACCCTGGAACTTGCCTGAAAGGAATGAGAGTTTGTTATAAGTGTGGAGGAAAATGGCACAAAGTACGTGACTACAAGGGTAAGAAAATGGTTTCAAATGTACAATGTTTCATTTGCAAGGAGATTGGACACTATGCGAACCTATGTCTCAGCAATCAGACTATGCCGCAAATGATGCTATTGGATAATAATCATGTTATGATACTACCACAGATGAAGAGGAATGATTAGAGTTCTTATGTTGATTATGTCATTTGAGTGTTGTATCAACAATGTACTTGTTATAATAATTATGGAGTATATAAGGATTGTACTACAGTACTATTTCATTATGGACTTGAGATTGTGTGGAACAACGAAAAGTGACTGAACAGCAGGTTAAATTTTTGGAAAATATATGGTTGAGAGAAAGATAAACCATAATATGGTTTTGATACCGAGGTAGTAATTTTAGAATAATAAATGGTTGTTTTGGTTAAATTATATTGGATATTATAGACTACCTTGAAACTGATTAATGATTTGTATATTACATCATTGTTGGGGTTTACAACATTTTTGGATTAAAGGAGTATATCTATTATTCTATAAGGTATATGGGATCATGAATTTAATCAATAAGGTTTTAAGATAATTCAGGATATTGTAGTGTTTTAAAAGAATACATGATGAAGGTGATCACATGTTATTACGCAGAAAAAAAAAGATCATCATTTTTTTTACCTTCCTTATAAATTTTGGACTGAAGTATTTTGGATAGTTCTAGTTTGGATTGTTTTGGATTGCTATAAAAGGACAACCCGGAGGTCGGGCGGAAACCCGTCGTGTCCGGCAAGGCCGTGAGACTTGAACCCACAACCGAAGGGCGACAAGGGTGTATCACCTACCACTGACCCACGTGATTTCTTGGATTAAATAACGTAGTTTTATTAAAGATCTGGTAGATGAATTATAAATTCATTTTTTAACCCTATACGAATATGATAAATAGAATATTATTTTTAAGTTCTATTATCTTTTAGAGTGAAAGATGAGTCTGTGGTAGAAATTAGTTAAAGGATGGAACTCTACTTGTCAAGAATTTTTTTTTCTTCTCTTATTCTATGAAGAAATTATTTCTTATACTTTATTTAAGGAATCCAAAAACCAAAAATGTGTTATCCTAATACCCTATGTTTTGTTGAACCGATGGTATTTCAAATCATCATAGATTGATGAATTTAAGGACATCAATTTTAAACTTGTTTGTGATTGATGACCTCAATCAATACCTATAAATATTTACGTTTTTCCTCCAATTATATGTCAATAATTCCCACAAATGTTCTCCTAATCGATATCTTAATTTGGTGGTGACCCTTTCATTTCTCTTTTCCTCATATTAAGACTAAATTTTAGTAACCCAATTTCCGATGTGGGTTTTCCCACAAAGATATTTTTTATTTTCAACCTTTTATTTTGGAAGAACAATTTCAAATTGCGAGGATGCAATTTATTGAAGGAGGGGAGAATGTGACACCCCAAGATTTCATAGTGTGTTATTTCATCAAAATAATTCAATAACTTGCACTACACGCAACACCGAGTTAAAGCGCACCATGACTTACCAAACTAGCCGTAATGAATAGTAATACCTACTTTTTAAAATTTTATAAATTCTATTTATCAAAATGGACTTCATTTTTTGATTCGGAATATCAAATTTAGACTAAGGTGAAATTTTGGTACTTTTCGGATAACTTTAATATTTTGATGAATAGTGAAAATTACTAAATTTTAATTAAAAACAACTTTTTTAATAAAAATAATTAATAGTGATAAATTATGAATTTGATTGGTATTAATGTATAATTAGAATATATTTTTACCATTTTATCCAATGGTGTTCATTAGAATTATTTTCACTTTTAAATAGGACCTAAAGAATTGTCAATCTTTTGATATATATTGTTTCTTAAAAACACGCTATTTGTCGTGACAGCGAGAATTAGTTATAAAATTAATTAATGCAACTTATATGTTTGGAATTTTGTAAAATAGACATCATTTTTGAATTCGGAATATCAATTATAGCATAGGTTGAAATTTTGGCATTGTTCTGAAAAACATCAATTTTTGATAAATAGTGAAACTACTAACTGGTAGTTAAAAAAACTGAATTTTTCATAAAACATAATTTTACTGCTTCTGTGAATGGAATTTCAAAAATCAGAGAGACACGGTTAATATCAAGAAGTATTATGTGGTTCAATGAGATGAAAATAATTTTTGGTGAATAGTAACTTTTAACTTTTATTTACCACGGTTAAAAGTAAATAGGGTAATTAAGGATAGAAATGATATTAATATTACCCTAACACATGTCCTAATTATATTGGAAAAGTATATATCGACCAAAAACAACCTTAAAAATAAAATATTATCATTCAGGTCCACTTGGATTAGATTAGAACATTTATTATTATTTAATTCAAAGAAGAGTTAAAAGAGTTAAAATCGAAGTTTATTTACTAAAAAAAATTTAACATAGGGTTATACATAAGATAAATTCAATTGTAAATATTCATTATAAAGTTAAAATATTTCCTACCTAATTATATTTTTATATATAATTTTTAGACAAAAAATATGTTAATTTATTTATGACACAATGATGATGCAGTAATTACCATAATAGTGAAAAAGTAAAATAATTGATATTATAAATACCCAAATAAATATAATTTGAGACTTTTAATGAATTACACTAATTTTATAGAATAATATGACATATTAAGATTGATGTAATTGACTTTCTTCTAAGTAATCATTCTGTTATAAGTATCAAAAAAATCAACTATTGAATAGTGTCAAAATTGACATAAATGAGTTTTTAAAATAAATATTATATTATTAATTGATATTAAATTCCTAAAAATCTAAAGATCGGCCAAGAAACTTATATCATGATATTTCTATCATTAATGGACCACTTGGGGGATGTTTGGATGTATATAGTATGTTTATTAACTATATAATATAAAAATACAAAGTGACATGGTAAATGTCAAACTAATTAACTAAGAGTTAATACTTATACATAAAGTTAATATAGTAACCCAAACCTGTCTAAATACTATTGGATGAATTTTTTCGACCTATCCCCACCTTAAAATTTAAATAATCAACTTTGGAGCCTTTAGAAACCGAATATGAATTTATTAAAAATTAATATTTCTAGCTTTTCCAAAGGTGCCCCTCACCCCTCTTATAAAAGAGCACTCCTCTTTCTCATTTATTCACACTTTCAAAGCATTTTGGATCGGACGAACTCTGACGAAATACTCTCTAAACTTCCCTCACTACAACCTATAGGCCTTAGTTTGATCAGAAAGCCAACCTATGGAGCCTTTTGGATCAAATCAAAAAGAAGAACCTGAAGAAGAGATAATGTTTTCACCACCCTTTTACAAATTCATTTCTTCTTCCACTTCTTCTTTATTTGTTATTACTATTATAAAATAACAACTCTAGTATCTTATATATATTGTGATGTTATTATAAATATGGTACAACCGTATTCAGTATTATATCCACCCTTTCAATAACATGTCACCATACGTGTGTACGTACGGCTTACCGTCTCCACGTTGTGGTGTAATTGTTATTAAATATATTATTATTTTGATGGGTATAATAATGATGTGTAACTCATGTGAATAAAAAATATAACATTAAAATGATTCTGTATATATGAAATACTATCCAATTATATATTATTTTAATATCAAAATAATGATATTGTCTCTGGTGCGTACGTACGGACTATCGTCTCCATGAACGTGATGAGATTCATTCTCCATCATATCCATTCAAGTATAATTATCATTTGATGATTTAAAAATAATGTGTAAGGACTTGATATCATTATGAATATGAAAAAGATACAACCTAACCATTACAAACATGTCTTACGTAACAAAACATATAAAATAAAACGGGTAAGTTAACACCCGAAACGACGATAATA
Source organism: Viscum album (assembly GCA_963277665.1). Classification (NCBI taxonomy): domain Eukaryota; kingdom Viridiplantae; phylum Streptophyta; class Magnoliopsida; order Santalales; family Viscaceae; genus Viscum; species Viscum album. The sequence goes on from OY728158.1 coordinate 1,684,624,246, forward strand.
CTAAGATATTATTAACAAAGAAATATTAAAAGATCATATATGATATCATATTAATATATATTATTCTTGTATAATTTAATAACAATTATTTCACCATTATACAGGAGTTTAACCTACCCTCAACCAAGGAAAAGTACAAGGTAAGGGTTATTTCACAATCTCTTTATTAAACGAGGTTGTTTATACGTAATTATCTACTGGGACCTCTTTATCATCCACATCCATGTTTCTTGAAGGTGTATTTCAAAACATTCTTACTATTTTACAAAATATGGGTTAAATTCATTTATACCCTTTGTTTTTCTTTTTATAAGAAGTTTATAAAGGAATCTTTCCGTCGCTTTCCAAACAAGGTCATTTTTAACCTTTTCGACAGAATTAAGGTAAAAATGTTTATTTAACTTATACGGTAACTGCAGCTATTTTCCACCGTTATAAAATTCTCGAAGTTTCCATTACAAGCTTATAAGGATATTTTCAAAGTAAATGTTTTATTTTATAATTATGTGACTTTTAAATGATTTCAAAATGAATATTTTAAGAGTTTCTTAAAAGTACTCTTTATCAAAATCACAATTCTATATGTTTTAAAGATTTATCTTTCTAAATCTTTTTAATTAATGTCCATGTATTAAAAATGGGTTTTTAAGGATTTATTTATAAGGACATGAATGTTTTTAAAATGTTAATTCCTTTAAAAAAGTTTCAAAGTGGTATGGGACACTTTGATTCAAAAATATATTTTAAATTACTTCCTTTATAAATGTGTGACTTTTAAATGATTTAAAAAAAAGAGAGATATTTCTCTCAAATAGGTTTGATTTCATCTATGTAAACATCCTTTGATGGATTTTAGGATTATTTGAAGTTGATACAAAACTTTTATATTGTATTGAATGTTTTTTGATATGTTGTACTATGGATGTGTTGTTTTTATACCATTCATCGTTTATGGAGAATGTATTGACATTTCGTATGCTAGTTTTAATACGAATGTTTATGTTATGTTTATACCTTTTCATATGGGAATGCATTGGACTTAATATGTGACGGGTGGAGCCCGCTATAGCTCCTCGATGCATCGGTAGGTCTCATGAGACAGACTAGTGTCTTGGCACAAGGCATTGGCAAAATCTTATTTGTAGTCTTGGCACGAGGCCTTGGCTATGTGGTTATGATAGTCTGTCATTATGAATTCCATCATTATGAAAGTGGTTATTGAAATTGCATTTTATTATTCGATTATTAGAATATCCATGTGAATAAGAAAATGGCATTATTTCATTTTACTTTTGTCATACTATGTTGAAGTTCATGTTTAAAAGGCTTTTGTTTTAGTTATACATTGCCTTAAATTTTTATTCTTATTTATGAAAGTTTCTACTTTATTGTTATCCTTACTGGGCATTTGAGCTCACCCATTTTCTATGTTTTATTTTTCCCAGGATGTGAAGAAGTAATTTATGAATGACCTACAGGGATAGTATGTGGGGGTATGAGTGTGGAATATGGAGACAATATATTGTTGTTGCTTTTCACTTATTGATGTAATGTAAAACATTATGAATATATCTAGTGTTTCCAAGGCTACTAAACCAATCGGTCTTTCGAGATTTGATCTTTCTCATGATCATGCCAATGTTATGTAATAATGCACTGACTCTGGGTAACTGGGGTCGGGGCGTTACATGATTCCCCCATGATATTGTGGGATTTTATCTCACATGAAGGATTTCATTGGGATATGGCTTGGGAAGATTTCCAAAGATACTTTTATGGTTACTTCTTCCTCCAATATATTAATGGACGATCGAGTCTGGGAGTTCATGTAATTGGAACAGGGGGCTCTTTTAGTGATATATTATTCTTCCCACTTTACAAAGCATTATCACTTCACACCGGTTTGGGAGGTGATGAGTTATCATTGGATAGGATATTAGAGGATGGTATCTGGTAAGACATCCGGTCATAAATGAATGTTTTCACCTTGAATTTGGTGACTTATATAGTAAAACAAGCATTGATTAACAAAAACAATATGAGGGAGTTAGCAGCTGCGAGCTAGGGAAATTCAGCATCTAGGGCATGTACTCATTCGACAGATAGTAGGAAGCACCGTAGAGAGATTTCATGCAATGATTCTTCAGGTAAATAGGTGTTATGTTTCTAATGCAGGAAGATTGGTAATAGAAGACCACATTTGCCAAATAACCCACTCATGAGCTAATCTGGTGGCAAGATAGGTCATATTCAACATTTTTACCTGATGTTCTCACCAACAGCGAGTGAGAGGGGATCTATTTTGACTTCACAATCAGGAGTAGGACCATCAGTTTCTCAACAGTTAGGGAACAAGATTTCATTTTGCCATTTCGAATTAGGATGTTGTCATGATCGTGGTAGCCAGATGTCAGGTTTTCAGTGACAACAGGGTGGATCAGCTCAGGGTAGTCAGGAAGAGTCACATGGTTGCGGTATAGGTCATACTGTTTTTATGGAGAAGACCCAGTAAGATCAGGATCCTGGACCCTCTATGGTTAGAAATACGATTCTAGTTTCCTTGGTTTTAGCTTCTGCACTTTTTGATACAGTAGTATCCCATAGTTTTATATCTGTTGACTTTGTAGAAATCCTTGGGCTCTGTAACTTTACATATGGTGGAATTTTGATTCTAGAAACTCTATTGGGGATTAAGATGACTATTGTATATTAGTGCAATTAGTTCCCTCTTGAGGTTGGTGGGTGTCACTTCTTAGGGGACCTCTATGTCTTGGAGATGATAGGCTATGATGTCATTATCAGAATGGACTAATTTCTCTCTTTCTCATACTTTTTTGACTTTTATCACCACATAGGGATTTTCACATCACTAAAGGAAATATATATTATACACAAGGGTGAATTGGATGTCAGGGAGAGTAGATAAAAACATGAGCATCATGGGTTGGGATTATTTGCAACCCAGATTGTAAGTCTGTGTCTAGATAATCAAAGGACTCCACAGATGGACTTTACTCTAGTGGTGGATAATTTCAGAGATGTATTTATATAATAAATTTTAGGTTTAGATCTAAAGAGAGTGGTATTTTTCTTTATTATTCATCTTCTAGGAACAACTCATGTGTTGATTCCTCCTTATAGTATGGATACACCAGAGTTACATGAGCTCAAAAAGAAGTCAGAGGAGTTACATGAAAAGTGTTTCATTGGACCCAGTACGTATCCTTTCAGTTCTCTAGTACTTTTGTGAATAAGGTTGATTGTTCCCTTGAACATTATATCTATTATCAGAAAATAAACCAGTTGACCATCAAGAACCGATATCCCAAGCCGAGGATTGATGATCTCTTTTATCAGCTTCAAGGATATACGGTGTTCTTGAAGTTTGAATTGAGATCCAATTATCATCAGTTGTGTGTTAGACTAACATATTTCACTCTTATAGTATTTCAAAGTAGGTATGGTCTATACGAGTATTTGGTTATGCAATTTGGTCTCATGAAAATGTCGGCATTTTTCATGGAACTGATGAACCTAGTGTTCCACCCTTACATGGATTATTTTATTATAGTCTTCAGGGATGATATCTTGGTGTACTCTCACACTCGACATGATCATGCCACCCATATTGAGATCATATTGAGTACACTAAAAAAGCATCAGTTATATTTCACGCTCTCAAAATTACACTTTTAGATGGACCAGATTCACTTCGTGGGTCATTTCATCTCATAGATTGAAGTGTTAGTAGACCCAAAGAAAGTGAGAGCTGTAGTTTCCTAGGATAATCCAAAGATAGCCATTGAGGTATAGATTTTTCTAGGGTTGATTAGTTACTATAGACAATTTATATAGGACTTTTCACACATAGCAACGCCACTAAAGGGACTAACAAAGAATGGTGTAAGTACTTGTGGACAAATTCATGCGATTCAGCCTTTCCAAAGATAAAAAAGTGAAGTTGACATCAGTACGGATCCTGGTTATTCCAGTGATTGGAACGATTTACACCGATTACTTTGATGCATTAGGTATCATAATTGGATCATTTCATGTACAGGGGGAATGATTCGTTGCATATGGGTCTCAGTAGTTGAGGCCACATAAGTTGAATTACCCTACACACAATACTAGGTTAACCATAGTTGTGCATGATTTGCGATGTTTGAGACATTATAATTTGGGATAAAAATTTGTGGTATACACTTACCACAAATGCCTTAATTATATCATTACTCAATGAGATGTTAATTTTAGGCACTGGGTGTGGGTTTAGTACCTTCAGTATTTTAAATTTGAGATTTCCTACATGTACGGGAAAGGCAACGCAGTGGCTGATGTGTTATGTAGGAGGACTATGATACAAGAAGTTTAGGAGGCCAACAGTTAGTGGCATATTATGGCTATGTTCTATGATATGCATTTGGAGGTTCCTAAAAAACAAGGGCAGACATTTCATTCCTCTATAGCAATTACCTCTACACATCATGATTGAGTGAGAATGATGTAGCTGTCAGATTATAAAGGCCTACTACAATGTGGTTGTGTGTCATGCGAGGTCCCTACACTTGGGTGGACCGTAGGTGATGATGAAGTTTTTCATTTTCATGGACACATATTTGTGTTTTCATATATACATGAGTAATTGATGGGACAATTCAATTTCTCATTTGGGAAGTTCATCCTAGTGTCACCCAGAAGTAATGAGATTTACATCTTTAGTATTGGTGGTTAGGTATGAAGAAGGATGTAGCTAGTTTTGTTATGAGATTTTCCACCAGTCAATTGGTGAAGGCATGTCATTAGCAGTCAGTAGGGCTTTTACAGCACTTACCGATTCTCGAGTAGAAGTGGAATGATGTTGTGATGGATTTTATGATAGCTTTACCGAGGTCTCTTCAAGAAAATGATGCTGTTTGGGTTATTATCGACTAGCTCATAAAGGTATCATAGTTCTTACTGATTAAGGAATATGTCAGTGCTAATGAGCATTGGTGTTTGAAAATTTGGGAGATTTTATAATTACAAGTGTTTCTAAACTATTTCTTTTGAGACTAGGATGCACGGTTTAATTGTCATTTCTAGTAGGGAATACAAAGGGATTTGGGTACACAGGTACTTCTATGTACAAATTAACATCCCCAGATTGATGGTTGGTCTAAGCACACAATTCCGGATATGGAAGGCATTCTTCGAGCATGAGTCTTGGATTTTAAGGGCTCTTGGGAGAGACACATACCACTAGAAGTGTTTTTATACGATAAAAATTTTTAAGAAACGATTCAGATGGCACCATATGAGGATTTTTATGGTAGGCCTTGCTTATAACACTTATGTTGGTTCGAGCCAAGAGAGAGAGATATGCTGGGACCTCGTCTTGTTCGGGAGACCACTGAGCAGGTTTGATTTGATTTGAATGTGGATGGATACTATAAAATCTCACAAAAAAAACTTATGTTGATCGATGGATATAATCTGTAGAGTTCATGGTCAGGGATCAAGTTTTCATACATGCCACACAGAGCATGGGACACATGAGGATTAGGAGACAGGGGATGCATTCACTGAGATATGTCAGACCGTTTGAGGTTTGGGAGAGAGTCAGACTAGTTTCCTATCAATTACATTTACCTAAGAGGTATTGGTCTATGAACGGCATATTTCATGTCTCTCATCTTAGGTGTTACTTTTCAGACCCATCTCGTGTTTTTTCAACCCTGGGTGGTTGAGTTAGGTGTGGATGCATCCATCAAGGAGAACCCTATTAAAATAGTGGATCGCATCATGATGGTTCTCCATGGTTGGTCTATTACTTTGGTATGGATGCTATGGAAGCATGGACAAGTACAAGATGAGGATTGGTAGAGGAAGGTCGATTAATGATCACTATAGCTGGAGTTGATAGCAGTTTCTTCTTCACCACCCATAGATGGGAAATTTGAGGGAGAATTGCTTTAAGTGGAACTTTTTAAGAACCCAGATCTTCATTTTAGGTATGGATCTTGATTTCTGATTTTTATAAGAAAAATTATTAAATGCGAAATTTTCTTAAGTGCATGTTGTGTACTTATGAGTACACACTGTGTACCCGGGTACCATGTACAACCGCATATTGGTCAGGTAACAATCGAGTTCCTAGATATGTGGTGACCTAAAAGACCTCTTAAGATGAGATCTGGTTAAGGCTAATACATGGTGTGTACCTTTAATGAACACCCCATCTAGTTTTCGTTTTATTTGGAAAATCAAAATGGGGTTGGGTTGAATCCTCGAAAATGTCTTCTTCTTCACATGCTTCTTACATGAGAACATGGGAATGATGAACAACGATCAAGCCCCTATTTCTAGGTCTAAACTCTGATTGAGATGATTTCAGGTTCATTGGAATCCCATCGGGTAGTTCTCAATTCAAGTAGATCTTGTCTTCTAGATTCATCATCTCTCATGAGTTTTTAATGGTTGAATGTCTTTCACTTTTTTTGTAGATCTACGACATTCTAGACCAATTTTAGGGCCAAAATTCATGTGTATTGATCATAAGACATCGACGTAGGTGTTTGGTGCCTCTTTTTTTGTATGTAGATTATATCTGCTAAAAGTGTCATTTAACCATGTATGGGGTGTTGCGTATTTTGAATTTAACCCTATTTAGTACCTTCTATGGTTTGGTAGATTAATTGAGGGTTGTTTCCTATGTGTAAAGTTAGATACCTTCTTTATGGGACACCCTATGTGTGAGTTCCCTTTTTTGATTGTTTATGACCATTTGGCATGGGATACTTGTAGGATTACCTTTTTTCATTCGTTGTTTTGTTAGGATGGTGTTGATGATTACTTGAAATGTGTGTGTTCATGAATTATTAATGATTGACTAAGGGGAATTGAATATGATAGCTTCTCGGGGTAGGGCCATTTATATATGTTTTACTATTGTTTGACCAAAGGGGAATTGACCTTGATGGATGCCAGGTGGTCATCCACTAAGGGGTTTAGACTGTGATAGCTTTCCTAGGTGGTTGTTTATAATCATTTGATAGTATATTGGACCCTCGGTTATTGACTTTGAGAGCCCCTAGGGGGTCATTATTATTTATTCGTGCTTTTCCAGCAATGGTTATTGAACATGAGAGCTAACCAGGTGGTTTTTTTAAATTATTTGTTGTTATGATAGACTATGGGGATTAGGTTGTGAGAACATTACTAAAGGGTCGTTATTGAATGATTGAATGATTGTGGTGAGTCTACCAAGACAAAGCACAATCATGGACTCAAACATAATTTTTTGATTAGATGATCCTTAGGGACATATATTTGTTACTATTACAAAGAGGATAAAAAGCTTAGGCTACATCCCAGGGTTACATGATTCAACAGATTGAATAATTAATAACTGTTAATGAATGTAATTGAAATCTATTGGATTTTTTACTTCTTAGTACTTTCTAGATTATTGCTTCATTTTTGAATATTAGCTAATATATATATATATATATTAAATGATAGTAATGCATATATCTTTAGATAGTTTCCTATTGGTATTCATCTCTCACCCTATTTGGGTCATTATTTTGGACAGAAACAGATTATATGATTACAGGTTTGGATAAGGGATAGTTACCTTCTACATGAGGTACATGATTGTTGTCGGTGTTGGAGATCATGGGACCAAGCTGAGGCCTCATGTGTTATTGGAGCTTACTAATTTTCTATACATTGGTTTTAGTATTGCATTTCCAGCATTTTGACTTTTTTGGCTGCTTTCATAGACACGTGTGTCATGAATCATTTATATAAATGTTCCATCTATTATATTACTATCAGCAATCCACTATTTAATTTTAAATAGTATTACTTATTCTGCTATTGTTTACTATTTTCTTTCCATTGTGTATATTATTCCAATGAGGGCATAGTTCCCCCGTTATCACACATTGGCCATCACTACTAGTCGGCAGCGGCTGGTGTTTGGGAAAATGTGCTTGAGGTCATGTGACCAACTGGGGTTGGGGAACCTTTTAGCGGCACCCGAATCTGGGAAACTACATAAGGAATTTTTTTCATGAATTAAATCTATGTGTGAAAAATTAGTTGGACATGCAGTGATGCGTGGGGTCCACTGTATCCCCTTAATGCATCAATGGATCTCATGATTCACAATAGTTGGTGTCAAATCCTTCATGTCTATTTCCAAATAGTATTAGATGGGTTTCTGCCGATAGACATTAACCATCACGATTGTATAATGGTTCATGTGACAGATACATCATGCCCACTAAATAAATATTTTCATCTTTCAGTAGTCATTTTTTTACTTTCCATGATATTTTTACTATGAAAAAATCTATGGTGGAATTTTCATTCTTAGATTATTGATGGAATTTGATTTCCAGATTATTTACAATTCTATAATTCCTATGACTTATTGGCTATAATTTTGTTTTTCTGGCTTCATGTTACCCTCATGGAGCACTTTAACTCACCCTTTTTATGTTTTTTATTCCCAAATTATGTAGATTAACCCATTTAATGAGTTTCAAGGATGATATTTATTTCATATTTTTCTGTATCGTGTTGTATTTTCTCTTTCTCCTAATGTTATATAAGTATCATTTATATAATATAGTGTTCCAAAACTTCTAAACTGATTAGTCCTTTTCGGTTTTCCCCATTTTAGTCATGAAATTTTTTACAAATAATGCACTGAATCCAATATTCTATGGTTGGGGAATTATAGTTGGTATCATTAAAAGTTTCGTAGAAACCTTGGAAACTGGATTTTGAAAAACATAGTTTAGATAAAATAACCCTATGATAGACTTTGGTGATAATCATATAAGAAAATACTAGAATTTTGTTAAAGAATAGATTATGTGGGTCTTAAGATCAATTCATCCATGTCTAGATGCTACAAGTGGATATGGTTTGGGTAGAGATGTACCTTGGAGTAACAACTCTAACAAGGTGTTTCAGGCCTGACTCAAGGTAACTTGCTACACGACAGTTGGTCTTACTATAACCTAGTTTGACACTCATAAGGTTATGATTTAGATAATTCCAATTTTCTAAAAAACTATTATCAAGGGTTTAAAAGTAAATATCTCCTTAACAAAACAGTGTTTACATTTATGATATTTAATATATATAAATTTTTAAATTATTTCATGTGTTTTCCAATTCCAAATTACGAATTCATAAGCTAATTTAGTGTATTCCCCTATTTAGTGATGGCGCCTGATAGATGAAATGGAATCAATACATACAAACAATTTGGGGATTTCCCCACAGAGTGCGTAGACATAGTTATTATTTGAGCTATGAAAATCATGACAATTTTAGTAAAACATAGTCCGGTTGTGATGAATAAACAAACATCACCCATATTTTATGATTTCATGAAGTTTTGTCCCCCATATTTTAGTTGGAATACTAATCTAGTGGTAGATGAGAAGTTGATGATTTCCCTTGAAAATATATTTCTTTCCTTGGGATTAAATGAAGATGAAAATGTAGTACTTATAGTATATTTTATCAAGAGAGATTCTGATCAATGGTGGTCATTAATCCAAAAAACTAAAGAGGAAGATGAAATAGAAGACATAAATTTGAGAAATTTTGAAGAAACATTCTTCAACAAATACATCCATCACGAGAAATGAACAAAAATGAATGGAACTTTGCTTAGATTCAAGCAAAGGGAAGAAGAAAGTGTTGAAGAGTATTAGGATACCTCCACAAGACTGAACAAGAATGATATATAATATATATGTGATTTTTAAGACAATATTGGACATTTCATTGAAGGTCTTATGCCAAGTCTCGGAAGGGTACTCACTAGTCAGTCATTTTCAACTTATTATGAAATAGTTTTAAGATCAATCAAAATAGAAAATGTATTTTATAGATAAATTTTTTTAAGGTAAATAAAGAAAAGATAAGGTATATTGATAACCATATTAAATGTGAAGCTCCAACGAATAATAAGGTAATGAAGGAATTCCTATTATGCAGAAATTGTGAAAATATTCATCAAGGAAAATGATTGAAAGGCATGGGAGTGTGATATAAGTGGGTAGAAAAGGGTCACCTAGATAATGAATTAAATGGGAAGAAACAATTAAATGATGTTCAATGATGAAATTTTTGATACATGGGATACTATAAAAATTATTTTCCTAATCATCAAGGAATATTTCATTAGAAAAGGGAATGGGAGGAAGGACATTTTTATGTGATCAGAACTACAGAGTTTGAAGTTTTTAATGATGTTGTGGTAGGTACTTTATTATTTTTTAAATCTTATCCAATGATTTATTTGATTTTTGATATCAAATTCATTTATATCCCCTAGTTTTCCATGAAAAGTATTCTTTTCCCTTTTGATTTAATAAAGGAGTTGTATGTCAAAACTCTAAAGGGGATAATCATTGGAAAAAGTTGCGTCTATTAGAACCCTTCATGAGACATAAATGCACATTAGATTCTGACCTTATCATTGTACTTATGATTTAATTTGATATAATCATATGTATTAACTAGATTTCAAACTGTGATACAAAAATTTATTACAAGAAGATAGATGTTAAAAGTTGTGAGAATGGTGTAGAATCCCTTATCTTTAGAGTAGAAACCTCGTCATTTAATTATTATCTAGATCCACCTCTAGTATCTCTACTAAATTAATTTCTTTTAGGTAGAAGATAAAACAACATATTACGATGAGGAACGTAATCATATAATTACTGATGTACCAATTGTGCAAGAATATATAGATATATTTCCCTAGGATTTTCATGCACATTCTCTAGAGTGGGATGTTGAGTTCTCAATTGATTTAACTCTAGGTTCAAGACCTATAAAAAAGAATCCCTATAGCATGGCCACTATTGAATTAATTTAACTAAACAAAAAATTAGTGTAATTGAGTGACAATGGATTTTTTATAGCAAATGTTTCTCCATATGGAGCCCCTATTCTATTTTTCATGAAGAAAGTTGGATCCATGAGGTTTTCCATTGACTATAGATAAATATATGATACTATAATAAAGAACAGGTATCATATTTCTCACATTGATGATTTATTTTACCAACTTCATAGAGCTCAATATTTCCAAATGTTTGGCCTATATCTTCATATCATCAGATGCATGTGAGGAACAAAGATATTCTAAGGACAACATTTCATACCTGGTGTGTACATTATGATTTTATTGTAATGCCATTTGGACTAACTAATGAACAATTTTTCATGGATCTAATGAATTTATTTTTTTAGGAATATCTATTTGATTTTTTTGGTATTTATTTTTGATATTTTTATATATTCTAATAGCTATGAAAATCATGAGAACCACTTATGGGTAGTTATGGAGACTCTTAGGAGAAAAGAGCCTTATGTAAATTTTAGTATGTGAAAATTATAGCATAAAATAGTCGCTATTATTTTTGAAATATTGTCTCTAATGATGAAATCTCATTTGATCATGCGAAGACAATGGAAATCCATGATTTCCTACACCAACACACATAACCGAGGTACATAGTTTTATTTGGTTCACAAGTTATTATCAACGTATCATACTATATTTTTCGGACTTGCTAAACCTCTAACCAATCTCACATGTAAATGGGTTATATTCATATAAGAAAAATAATGTACATAATGATTGAATTTTTCAAGAGATGATTGGACAATGATTCGATTATGACTCTTTCATCTGGAAATGATGGGTTTTTGATATAAATTGATGCATCAAATAATGGAATGGGTTGTGTCCTTATGAAAAATCATAAATATATTACTTAAGAATCAATGAATATCAATACACATGAAGAAAATTATCAAAATTGTGATCTTGAGTTAGAAGTTGTAATCTATACTCTAAAAAAACGGTGAAAAAATATCTATGGTGAATGATTGGAGATATATATGGATCATAACTATTTGAAATAAATTTTTACATAAATATCACTGTGCATTAGGTAAAAAAAGGATCTAGTTACTCAACTATTATGACTGTACAATAAACTACCACCCAGGAAAGGAAAATAAAGCAGCTGATGCATTAATAAGAAAAGATCTTGGACTTCTGGACAAAATTAGGATTATGTGAGATCATATGTTCATGGATCTAGTGAAGATGGACATGAGAATTGTGAAGAAGTGGAAATATCTTTAATTTTTCAAATGATTTTTAATCCATCATTGTAGGAGATGGTTAAAATCTCTCATTTTGATGATGAAAAACTTCAAAAGAGAAATAAAGCCGTTAAAGATGGATGATTGGAAGTCTTCATGTATTTTTAATGAGTCATGAAATTTATAAATAGGTTCAGTGTTCCCTCAATACCTAAGATAAAAATGAACTTTTTGAAGATTCTCATATCACAAATTTCACAATACACCATGGTAGAAATCAAGAAGTATTGAGATATAGGGGAACATTTTTGGATGGAAAACATAAAGCAGAAAATTGTTGAATATGTTTCAAGGAGTCTACTTTTTCATGAAGTTAAGGTCAAGAGAAACCATCCCAGAAGAGTTATAAAGAATTTACATCTTCCTATGTAGATGTGGTATGCCATTACAATGGTCTTTATCATAGTACTACTAAGGAAACCTAAGAGTAATGATGCAATAGTAGTACTTATTGATTATCTTACAAAATCAGTACATTTTTTCCCTATAAGAAAATATTTTCCTCTAGAGAGTCTAGAAAGACTCTACATTAATGAATTTATAATACAGCATGGTGAACATTTATTTATTTTCTCTAATAGAGATCAACAATTAACATCAATGATTTGGAAGAATATTTAGAAGGTTTTGGATAATGTACCACATTTGAGTAATGGTTATCACCCTCAAATCAACAGATAGTTTGATAAGACTATTCGAACATTATAATATATGTTGACTTCATGTTCATATAACATTCTAGGTATGTGGGATCCATACACACCTTTCGTGGAATTTTCATACAATAATAGTTTCAATTCTAGTATTAGAATGGCAACATACGAAGAAATATATGGAATGATATGTCAAAATCCATCATGTTGGGATGAAGTTGGTGAGTGAAATCAAATAGGCCTACAACTTATTAAACTCACAAAAAAAAGATAATGAAAATTTAGGCCCATATTAAAGTACTCCAATGTGATAAAAAGAGTTATTATGTCATCCCGAGAAAGGATTAGAATTTTATGTCAGAGATCAATTATTTATGAATATATATCCATCGAATGGTGTCTTAAGGTTCTGTATAAAAGGAAAGCTAAGCCCCAGGTAGATTGGACCATTTGAAATTTCAAGAAGAATTGTAGGTGTACCTTATTTTTAGCAAAGCCACAAAGTCTCTTGCAAGATCATGATGTGTTCCACATTTCATTGTTAAAGTATTACATACCATCCCTGACACACATACTCACCCATGTGGAAATAGTACATGAACATGATTTATCTTTGTATGAAGATCCTATCAAGATTCTTGACACTACGGAGTATGTATTGAAAAATCAAACAATTTGATTGGTAAATGTTCATTAATGAAACCATAATATAGACGAATTCATGTGGGATCGAAAGGATGTTATGAATAAAAACAACCCACGTCTTTTTAGAGGGAAATATACATGAATAATTTAGAGAATTATATTTATGATGGAGGTAAGTATATAAAACCCCAAAAATGTATTGTATTTGTTTTCTAAATAGTTTCAATTGACTAGATAGCTTATATTGAAAATAACACTGAGTCACAGTGAAAAAACACTATGTTATTATAATTATGTAAACAATATTGTAATAACCTAAAAATTAAACAATGATTTTTCCACTTATGTGAATCAAATTTTGAAATAAATTCATACAAAATTATGATTAGTAAGATATTTCGATTCTGAGATAATCAACATGATTTTTTGGTCAGTAGTAACATGACCCTTTTGAATAGTAATGATAACCTTATGAATCGTAATATGACCCTTATGAATATTAAATCAACAAAATGAATAGAAAACTCAACCATGAGTGAATAAATAGAATTTTTGTATCATATAAATTAAATTATGATATAATTATATCATAGTATACATAAATAAATATTTCAAAAATTATTAATTTGGTGTGGCTATTTCTGTATAGAAAACATATTTAATTAAACTTTTATGATAAATGTAATAATTTAAAAGAATATGTGACTTCAAAAAATAAATTAATTTATTAATATTTTTTCTAATGATTATAGGATAATTTTGTGAGACTATAGTTAATTTTTGAAAGTGTCATAAAAACATATATAATATTAACATAGACATTTTTTGAGTTAATGAATATTTAAATTTAAAATTGAATTTATAAAATTTATATAATTATTTTAATTAAATGGATTTAATTTTTTGATTATACAGGTAAAAAATTCCCCGGTTTATTTTGGTATTTTTTCTAAAATAAACAAATTTTTGGTGAATAGTAAAACATGGTAACATGCAGTATATATACATTAAAAATTAAATAGACTATTTTTTATGTCATGAATGATGTAATAACCATTGATTTGAAATCACATAATCTAATTACTGTATTTATACACAAGAATCAACATTTTTTATTGTCTTGAGAAAAATGATAAAATAATGTATTAAATAATGAGAAATCACCCCTCTCCTCTAGTATAAAAACCACCCATCACCCTTCTCTTCACCTCAATCCTATAATCCTTAATGATATTTAATATTATGAAAACATACTCTACCCTAGTCTATTCCCATGTCTTTGAGCTCCTATTATTCCCAAATGACAAAAACCCCTTTGCTTATGGATGATCTCAAGGAGTAGTATTCAAGATTTAAAATCATCTTCCTTTTCTTTTTATTTTCTTATCCAGTTATCTCGTTTCTAATACTTTGATCACCTCCTCAATCCAAATTATTAGGATAAATCCAGTATAATCTATATAATGTAATGATATAATGTTTACTGAATACCCATCATGGAACTCCTCTCTCTCTCTCTATCTATCTATCTCTCTCTTAGTTTAAAAATGAAATCATCATCTATGTGGTGCCTATTTACAACCTTCACGGATGAAGGAATTTCATTCTTCAATTTACCCTTAATGGTCTATTATAAAAACATTTTATGGTTGAAAAAAAATATTAAATATTCATTACATCCTATTTAATGTTTTGGAACCATTATTTATACATAATATAAATTTATTAAAAAACACAAAGTGCATAATGATTGAATAAAACGCCCAACATAATCTATGCAATTTTCTATAAAAGTTTATCTAAAGATTTTCCCTCATAAAATTTATCCAAATGATATATATTACCCTTAAAACATATATATGTTCATTAAAAACAAAAATTCTATAGAATTATACCCATTTTACATGAAATTCGTTACTTATAAATAAGTGAAACTGATCATTGAAACCATGGAAACAAACGATCATAAACCACTATTTTTTAAAGGTTATGCTTCCTCTTCCACAAAACATTTCACAACCAATAATTAAATAAAATTAATGAATCAATGTTTAAACTATATATTACTTATGTTAACATATTGTAGGTGTTATACTACTACGTGTATTCTTTTAAAACATCTCATTTCCACTCTCCCATCAATGTCCCATTATTGGTTGGTCAACCACCAATGGAGAAATTTCCATGTCTATACGTAAAACCATCATCATTGGAGAATGTTATTAAAAAAATATAACATATAAACTTATAAATATATGCATTATATACTTATATAATTAATTATAGTAATTTATTATTTACATTTAAATAAAATAGAAAATTGTGTGGCTAAATAAGAAATTTTTAATTAAAACATGATATTAAACACATCAATTTTCATCAATGGATATTTAAAAATATTATTCATTTATTATAATTGATAAATAATAATATAAACGACAAAATAAATTATTGGCCATTATTTTAATAAATAATGGTTGTTTTTCATGGGGTTCAATTGCGACACATTTAAGTGGGAATTAAAGTGTCGTCCTTTGTCTCAATTTCTATTTCATTGATACTTGAATTGTATTGTGCACCTAATGATTATTATGTGTTAAATTTACTAAAATTTTGATATCATTTTTCATTTGAAATTATATTTCTATTAGATATCAATATACTTGTTTTATGGATGTGATTATTTTCTTAGATGTATACTATTTTACAAATAGTATTTATTTTAAATGTTGTTTTAACTAGGGAAATATTGATGAATCCATATACTCTACTCAATAAGGATATTTATAATGCATATTTTTCTTCTATTATATTTGTGTATGAATAGTGTTTTGTACATGAAGTGATGCGTGGTTCCCTCTATATCCCCTGGATGCATCAACAGGTCTCATGAGGAAAAACAGTTGGTAAGAAACCCATCGTGTTTGTTTCAAAACAGAATCATATAGGTCTCTACCCACATACATAAATTACCCAGACGGTATAATGGATCATGTTCCAAAAACAATTCATCAACTAAATTATCATTTTCCTCATTCAGTACTCATTTATTACTCTCCATCATATTTTTACTATATCCAAAATTATGGATGCATTTTCATTCCCAGTTTATTGATGTAATCTCGTTTTTCATACTATTTTCCATGCCAAAATGTCTATGACATATTGACATTACAAATATTTCTATTAAATTATCTAACCATTATTAATAACATTATCTGACCATTATTATGTTTCATTCTCCTAGGTTATGAAGTGGAATCCTATAAATGAGTTCCAAGGATGCTGTTTATTTCAGTTTTTTATTTATCATGTTGTAATTTCTATATTTCCAAATGTACTATGAGTATCATGTTTGTAATATTTTCTTCAAAAATGGTGAAAATAATTCTCCCTTCCCGAATTTATTCACTGTTATCATTCCAATTTAGTAAAATAATACACTATTTTGGAGCTTCTATAGATTGGGCATTACATATTATGCTTGAAAATTGAATTTATTGAAAACCCATATGTTAAATCATTTTATGGATATTTTTCAAATTAAATTATATAACTTATCCGAAATGAATTATATAAAATGGATTTTATTTTTGGAATAAAATAATTAATATTATCTAATAATTTTTACCTAATTATTCGCCCCAATGAGCAGAAAAATAGTACAAAATGATTACTACGGTTGTGGTAAGAACATGTTTACTAAGGGGTTAATCTATAAATATAGGTTAAAATGATTTAAACACATTCTTATTTTCCGTTGGATGGTTTTATTTGAACTATAACCTTATATACATAAAATATTGACAATTTGTTTCTATATTTCGAAGAAACTAACATTACATTATTGTAAAACATTTAAAAACTACTAGTGCCCCACTCCCTTCCATTATAATTGGTCACCTATTTCCCTCTGTTATTTACACATCTCAAAACATTTATCTTGACCAAATCATTTTAAAATAGCTCTATAAAATCCTCAAATACATTATAGATATACTTTCATTCCCCATTTTACAACCCTATGGTTCTTAATAAGTGATCTAAATGATATTTTTCTAAGGAAAAGTAATTGTCTTCACCAAGATCGTTCATTTTTTACATATTATTTTTTCACCTTAAATTATTTTTTAATAATAATATTATATTAAAAATATTGTATAACATATAAATATATGTTACTATGTTGATTTAATAATATTTTTCCATCTCATTCTCCATCTTATGGGAAACAAATCCATCTCTTTTGTGTACATCATACTACAGCCTCTCAAACAGATGTAATTTATTTCCCATAAGGGGATAACATAGATAGTAATAATGATGAAAACAATGAATATATATGATACATATGAAATAATATATATTTTATAATTTTAATATATTATCTACAAACATAACCTTCAACCCATTAAGGATATGATAATTTTTCTCGTTCATATGTATGACCTACCGTCTCCATGAGGTGATGTGGTCATTTTTCATGTCATGATTTCAATAATGATTCTAAAAATATATCTAATGAAAACAATATTATATTTATAATTTAAATATAATTCTATAAATGATGTAAATATATCTTATGCGTAAGAAAACTATCTTAGATGACAACACATGCATGAGAAAATGAAATACCTAACACCTGAAACAATGGTAATAATGAAATATTATTAACGAATATGTGATAAGATATTATAAGAGGATAATATATAATATGGTAATATTAATATGTATGCGGTATAAATTCATAACATGTTTAAAAACATTATTCAATATATTTAAGGGTTTTCAATTAAACTAAAGCATGAGGTAATGGAATTTTTCTTTTACTTCCACTCCATGGAGACATATTTAGTATTATGAATTTTTTAATGTTTATATACTGTATATAATACACAAATTATATATTTAACAAAAATAAATATTTATTAATGATGATTAATCTCTCAATTAAATATTATTATTTCAAGGATTACAATTTAAATGTTACCAAATGGGTAAGGATTTATTTTAAAATATCATATTTTTAGTTATCCTTAATTTTTGTTGACGGAATATTATCATCTATTCTTCATAAAATCTATCTATTTTATTATACTATATATATTTTTTATTTTTTTTATTTTATTCCAAATACTACTCTTTTTGAAACATTAAACAATTGAATAAATATTTTTAAATGTTTATCTTATTTCCCATTTTTATTGGGTATATTTTACTTCCATTTCCATATTTTTTTATAATTGTTTAAAAAATTCCCTTTTGATTACTCAAATTATTTATTAAGGAAATTTTATGTTATCTTTTAATTTTTAAATGTTAGTAAAGGAATATATTTAGTTTAATATGAATGTTTCATTTCCCATATTCATTATAAAATGTCAGGAGGAATGTTTTTAATGTAAACGACATTAACAGACTTCCCCAAAAATGTAATATTTTTCTGATATTTATCTTATTCTATTATATTACAATGGGTTTATAGAGAAAACTATTTTAAGAATTATTATTGTAATTATTTTCTTATATTTTGTTTTATCCCCTAAAATACAATAATTTATAAAAAATATATTTTATCTCATTGATTTTTTTGGTGGTTAAATTTATCTTGAAGCATTATTTTTTTATGATCATTGGATATTTCTTTTCAGTTAAATATTATTTTTCTCTGTATCACAGAGACAATTATTTCAAAAATCATATTCTATTTTAACATTTGGTGTTTTAATTTTAATGTTATTTAACATAGTGGGGAAAATCTTGATAAATCTATTTTCTTATCTCAATGTGGATATATATTGATATGGAATACTGTTTCTAAACTGATTTCATCATTATATATATGAAGAATAAATTGGTCATGCACTGATTTATAGGGACGAATCAATTAATCAATCGGTCTAATGAGGCAACTTAGTCTTCTAAATTAATTTGGGTTTTGGTTTATACTAACCCATTGTAAATTATGTCATGGGTAAAGGTATTGATTGAATTTATATCATGATGTCTAATATTAATCATTTCCTTCATTAAGAATTAAGTTTTTTTATCCATGATATTATTGCAATGAAATTATCCATGGATTCGTTTCATTCTCATGTTATTGATTAAATGGATCTTGTTTTCAGTTATTTTCCTCTATATATAAATTATTACTCATTTACTCATTATATATTAAATTATATGTAACCCCTACAAATTATATGATCTCCCTATTATTTTGGTCCTTTCTCTTGGATATTAAGAATAATTCGTTGACTGATTTAGAGGATGCTTAATATTGTCTAATACTATTTTTTATATTTTATTCCAAATGTAAAATGGTTATCATGTATATATCTGGATTTCCAAGGCTACTAAACTAATTGATCATTAGGATTAGAACTGTAGTATCCATGAAAATGAAATAAAGTAGACATTTACTCAAGGTTAATTGACTCTAGGTTGTTATAGTTGATAATAATTATATATTTTATTTAATATCATTCAAATAAATATTAATTTAATTATTCAAGGTAAATATATTTAACAATCTGTGAGATAGTGTATTCCATTAAAATAATATTTCTATTCTTTATGGAGTTTAATTAGTTATGAAATATTAGACAAGGGCCTATGTGAAATAATTATTTCTATAAACCTAAGAATATAACCCATACTATATTATTTTTGAGTTAATGTGAATTATTGTAAATAATATTTCTCTTAAGAGATCACACTCATGAACAATGGGGATTCTGTCATGATTTCTCTAAATAAGGAATTATTTTCATCCTCCTCCACCCTCTCAAGACTGAGACAAAAAGGAATAATCCTTCAAGGCCAAAGGGATTCTTCTTGTGATAAATTTTGAATCGTGAATATGATCAGTACCTCCTCTATGTCACCTTGATTTCTATGTATGGTATTTCAAGATTTATGGAGGACATGTAAATACTGCTACAATGATTCTTCTTCAAGGTTAGAACCAAATAAGTATGTTTCCAATACTATAATGAGTTTTAATTGGTATTTTAATACTTTAATTACAATTTTACTTTTATCCTTTTATCACCACATCACTTTTTCAATTAGGGGATCTCACTATATCTTTATCTTGTATAATATGTATGAAAATATATAATTGTAAAGTTAGTACATAGAATCTAAGGATTTGTTGATGAGGTTTTCCACAATACGGATGACTACATCTATAGTTTATCATGGATATTAACCCACATATAAAAATTTATTATTATAATCAAAATAAGCTCTGTAATACATCTGTCCTTAAATGAATTATCCGAACATAGACTCTACGGAATGAAAGAAATCAACTTATTGTTCTACACTATTAACAAAAAACATGATATGGTCTACTACTAGAGAAATGGGTTATAAATTTTTCTCTTGAGTCCCTCCAAGAAAATATGAATGATTTTATTACTTAAACTAGGTTATCAAGTATGCTACTTTATGATATTTAGAATTTTTATACATAATATTATATGCTTCACTTCATAAAACGTTTCGGTGAATGTGATTTTCATTGAGTTAATGTTGTATTCTATTGTCATTATTTTTATTCTTCTTTGGTGAGAAAAATATCTATTGGTAAAACATTACAACTCCAACTTCCTTCTTGGATATACATATATTATTCTTCATTCATTGATATATTTTCAATTCTTTTTTTTCCATTTTAACCTATAGAATTTATATTTGGGTCAAAACTATCAACTTCATCACATTCTTATTTTTTTCTTCTTTTCTTGTATATTAATTATATTGTGAGAATATTATTTCCTAATAATTATTACATGATGAATCTAAAGAAATCTTAAACTTCAAGTTTCTTTCTTATTTATTATTCCTTACGACTCAGTCTCATTTACTTCTTCCACATCACTCTATCAAACCCACATAAAAACTATTTTTCATAACTAAATTATATGGTTGTGGTCCTAACACCTTTATTTATAATAGAAAACTCTCTAGTAATCCATGTACATTATTATGGAATTGGTAATTGTGTGTTTAAGCCATCATTTTAATCATAGGTAATATGTAATCTCTCCAAGTTGATCACTACAATGTAGTCCTTGTTCTATTATTTTTTCTTACAGGTTATTTTTTAACACACCACAATCCATACATGGTCATGGAATCCTCCAACTCACCAATTGAATAATTATATGGATCTAATGAATCTCAATGTATCTCACTAAGAAACCTCTTGTTCTAAACATCCACCCCCATGAAATAGTCTCAATTTTATTCATATTTTCAAACACTACACAGTGCTCTGTCTATTCAATGTGGTTATACTCAAGTACCATATTCAACATACAATTTTTCAACTTATATTCATCCATGGATTTCCTTTACGTGAATCATGACTAACTTCATCCTAATATTTAACACATAACTATAAAACATAATTTTTATACATAGTTTTAAATATTGTTCCTCATAATCAATCGTACTCTATAAACTTGAATTTTTTATTTGATAGAATTCATAAAATTTTACTATGTTTGGAATTCATAAGGAAAATCAATGTCATACAAAATCTTCCCTTGTTTTGAAAAATATATAATTCCATATGAAATTCGAATTCAGGTGAAAAATCATTGAATTCATATTAAATACATGATTTGTTTCAGTTTTAGCAGAGTCATGCACTCAATGGGGAAGTCATATGAAATATATTGGAGTCAAATAAAACTCATGAAGTCATAACTAATATAGGTAATGTAATGCAAAATACATATCATATGAAATTGAATTTATCTTAAACATAGGGTGACAATGGGGAATATACACTTTCCAAACTTTAGATTAATGTCATACAAGGTGGCTTTGAAGTAATATGAAATATAGCATAATAATTTTTTTACTCATACTCCCATAATTCCATACATAATCATATGGCATAAAATATTCTCTAACAAACTAAAACTATTTTCAATCTGTCGTCCAAGAGTGTATAAACTCTAAGAACCATTATTATATAGAACACATTGGATTGTTTCTTTACATTAATCAACATATTTCATATCAATCATGAAATTAAATACCATATTTAGTCACATTCTAGGGTTTTCCAACATATATAAATATTTTTTGGCAACACATAAACTTCATCAGTAAGGATATTTATCATAAATATTAGTTCATCAATTATATTAATTGATAATGTTGTTTGAGATAAAAAATTAATCATTATTAATAGTATATATATTCATATATTCTTGTCTAGATAAATATTATTGATTGAGAACATTATATAGGATGCCAAGAAACAAAATATTCAAAATTCAAATGATATTTTCTAAGTCTAAGGATCATCAAAAATATTTGATGGTAGAAAAACAATTACTCCATAAATTATCATTTCCCTATTGTAAACTTTTTTCTATGAATATCATGGTGAATATTTCTTACCATTAATTTTCCTCATAATTATTATTGGAATCTTAAATCACTTCTATGATTTATGGAATATTTCTTATCACCACTAACTGAAAATAAATTGGAATCATTAAGGGGAAATCGATTGTATTTCTCACCAATATTCATTG
The DNA here is from genome assembly GCA_963277665.1 of Viscum album. Classification (NCBI taxonomy): domain Eukaryota; kingdom Viridiplantae; phylum Streptophyta; class Magnoliopsida; order Santalales; family Viscaceae; genus Viscum; species Viscum album. The sequence goes on from OY728158.1 coordinate 1,684,647,305, forward strand.
GGAAATATAAATACATAAAAAACATTATCTTTTATATTTATTCCATTATTTTTAATAAATAAAACACCCATAATTTAAATTCATCAATATCTCTCGTTGTATTTGTTTTCAATAAAAAATTTAAATTTCTTCTCTCTCCCCATTATTGAAAATAATTAAAAATCATATGAGAGTATTGTTTCACTTATTTCTCATATAATTATCTATAATAAATTATAATATAAATATAACGAGGTCATGCTCGATGTCAAAAATAAGAGGGTTTGATTTTAAAATCAAGCATTTTCCATTGATCAAGGAAAAATGATACCATCTCATACCATTTGAGAATATTCATCTTTATGAAATTAAAAAAATGTCAAATATGAAATATCTAACAATAATTAATAGATTTTTCATTCAAATAATTTCAGCATAAAATACATGAACTTATCATAACCCATAGATTATAAAATTCATGATCATATATAAGGTTTTTAGTTCTATGACTAGCTATGTACCACCTCAAATTTTTATCCAAAAATTGTTGATAATTAAAATAAATTTATCACCTAATTATTAGACATTTTTAATTCAAAATATAGAGATCATAGAATATAAATATATTCCTCATCAAATATTTTTAGGAGATTTGTTGAAATTCATTATTTTTAAGGAAAAAATGTTCTGGAAACATATCAAAGTCAAATACCCATTGAGGGTTGATCTCTGTGTCCACTTCTTCGAGGTAGATCTATTCATGATATTTTCATTGGAATTGCATTTGATAAATCATACCATTATAATGGAATTTTAAATTATATCTTAGTTTTTTAAATTATATTACTTCATTAGTTTCCTATTTTAGAACTAGAATTAACATCAATTCCATATACAGTTTTTTAAAAAATTAAAAAAAATGGGGAATAATGTGGAATCTATGTTTTTACTTATTGTGAGAAATGAGGATATGAATATCTTCTCATCCATGATACAGTTATTTATTTTCATCACTTTTGAGCGAAATCTTAATGTTGGCTCTTTTGGGTGTCTTGGGTCATATGGATTCTTTTCTCCTCTATTTGGGTCGGATCATCATTTCCAAATGATACATTAAGGAACACACGTCACTTGGTTTATATTTCATGTTCGTTATTATATATTTTTGGGATATTATGAATTTTAGATAACAATATTTCTTATATAGAACATCCATGAACCACTCACATTGTTCCTCATAATATCATGGGATTACTTTCTTAATGAAATTTTATGAAATGAATTTTTTTCTTTAGGTAGAGTATTATATTTACCATTTTCTCCTTCCATCTCTTATTCTTCCACTTCTCATTGTCTATATAATTTATTTTGATAGATTTAAAAACACACATTAATAATTAAGTCATCCTTATTGGTTATTCTAAAGGTTTTCTTGGAAGAGTTCTCTACAAATTAAGTCTCTTTATTTTTTATTTGGATTAGTTTTTTATTTTGATTATGCATATATCCTTTAACACACTAATAAATGGACGGTTTATATGTACCCATGGTATATACATTTTTCACAAAAAATTGATAAATATTTTCAGTGATTAATTATTCTATGACTTAATAGAATAAGTTAGAGTAGACTTATTCTTTTTCATAGATCCTATGGAAGAATCACATTTCTACGTAATCTTATTGGGATTATTTTATTTAGTGTGTTTAAGTATACTTCTTCCCAATGGAATCTTTCATATTTTCATCAACGTCTGGGCTATTCTTTCTCTATTTTTATGTACATTATTTCATGAATTAATGAAAATTTATCACTCATATGATCACATCCATTATATATACCATACAAATTTTTGTGATTTTCAAAAATATATAAATTATATATATTATTCCCTTTCACATTTGGTGGTTTTTTTATCTTATGATTTATCGCCCTTGATAAAGGATGTCTTTTTATTCTATAAGAAAACACATTATTCCTAATATATAGATCCATTTGTGTGAATATAATAGAGTAAAAATAATAATCAACCAACCTTAGTTTCTTTATATAGACTATATGTTTTCCAGATTTATACAAGTTATGGACTGAACAACTAGGGACCCACATAGACTATTTTAGTAAGCTAGGTGTGACACCCCAAGACTAAAAACAATTGACTAGGGACTGGTTACTATTAATAATTAGGAATATCAAATAAATGGTTTCCTTAGCCAAATGAACATGTACTCGTACACTCCTTATAGTATGTCACAAATCTACAAGACAAAAGTTTATATTAATCCAAGAAGAAATAAATGCATTTAATGACCTCTAAAACCACCATACTGGAGTAATATAATCATAAACATGGTTTGAAAGGGGTAAATTACAAATCCAACCCGAAATAATGGATTCCCAACCTAAATATTAATGTGAAGGATGATTCATTCTCATGATCAACAAAATTTTCCACCACATGTGATCATTACCACCCTATACTGCTAAGCTCCACCTAAACCATTCATTCCGATTTCACCATCTAACTACCCAATTTATTTTTAATAATAGACATGTGTTGGAAAACCACATGTATGTGTGAGTATATACATACCCAGTAGGGCACCCTAAATATGAAAAAGGGAAGAAATGGAATACAAAATCCATCCTAACCCAAAATACATATTGGGAAAAATAAACCAAAGAATAGATATTCTCAAAATGAAACACCAATCAAAGGGGAAGAATATCAATATTTGTGTAAAGATAATAATTATAAGCCTTTATTTGGTCCATGTATCCCATATTTAATGAAATGAACCATGTTCATCCCTAATAGATAATAATGGGGGACTCACTTCTAGTCTATGGGTACCATAGTTGAGGGATTATTGACTCTAGTAGAGTTCTCACTCCTGATTAGATCTCAGTAGAAGGAGTAACAACTCCACAGATAGAGGAATCATGAACTAATAATGCTTTGGATTATATAATCTACTTGTATACATAGTATAGGGGATCTATGGAAAAAAATTAACTATTTGGGGATCACCGACCCTAGAATGACTCTGATGATCATACTTGAGCCTTGTAGTCATCCATGAATTTATGGACGAATTATCCCCACCATCCCTTCATGTCACATCTAATGTATAAAAAAATCAATTATAACATCCTATGTAGTATTATAATAATGAAGGACTACTCACATGGTTGATTGTGATTCCTAATGAAGGGTTTCTGAGAGGTAGAACCTTCAATGAAAAGTGCACAACATGTACCTTGGTGTACAAAAGGTGTAATTTCAAGTCTGATCCTAGACATGTATTCTTGCTCTAATCATCCTATGGAGATTAACATAAATATTTGGTTTAACATGGAACTTTGATTGGGGGTTACTTATAGTCATATAATGTACTCCATGTACACAAATCAGCTATCTAGGTGGGGTCACACAATGTGTTTCACAAATGGACATGAGATTTTTTACATTTCCGGGAACTAAACACAATATAGAAAGATAATCACATGGTGTGTGTTCCTCTATAATACATGGTATGTAGTTTGAAATTTAAAACAAGTCTTTATTATCCACTTGATCTTTCCAATTCTATTGATTCTTTTACAATTCATTCCCAAATCACTATCCAAGGCCTCAATCATGAAGTATACACTTTCAGTAACCGATTTCTATTATCCAATGGTTGTAAATCATATTTTTTAGTAAACCACATGAATCACTTCATGATTCTATGACATTATGATGATCTAATCATGTATATTTCATCCCCAAACCACTATGGGTTATAATCACATTTATAAAACATTGTCTCAACCATAAAAATCTGAAACAAACATTAATTTTTATGATCAATCACATCTCAAAAAAGATTGGTCTTTGATTCATTGTCCTACCATAGGGAAATGTTGAACACATGATGAACTGATAGAAAATGTGAATATTAATGTACTTAAATCGTCGTTGGCCATAAGGAATCTATATTTTTATTTTAATCATAGAACCCCATGAAAAAATATAAAACATTTCATAGTAAATATAATCAGAGTTCAAATAATTAAATAAATCTATTTTTCAAAAATTTAAGACGGTCGAAGAAAAAATTAAATGTAGATTAGTAATCCATGGTTAAAATATGATAATAATAATGAATTAATCTAAAAATAATAAATATATTTATCATCTTTGTATTGATAATTAATTAATAATGGTTGTCTGTGTTCCACACCAATGTCGATTATGCTTTTTGATAAATTCAATTGTTGATCCATGATTCTCTCATATTGGTTCATCGAAGATTTTCTCAATGGTTGATCCCTCAATATTCAGGTTTTTTGGCATTAATTAGGGAAAATATTAACATTATTAACTATAAAGTGTTGTCTCTAAGTTTAGGAAATAATTTATAAAAAAATTAATAAAATAATTTAACTAATTTATCTCGTTTAACATCTTCCTATGATTTCACATCGACTAAAGATATGATGTTGAAAATACTCATAACCCACCTAGGTTAAACCCAAAATTCTAAATTCAAAAGTAGTATTAGAGTTTCTATTAGAGAACATGATCAACAATAAAACCATTATATCTAAAAAATGTTCAACTGTGGTTTAATATATCTAATGTTTTTAATATATCAATTCATGGGTCCTTCCATACTCATAACACATTTACAAATATAACAACCCTAGTAATATATATATATATCCAAAGGGTCCAAATTTTATAATCACATTTTTTACAATCTCCCAAATATTAATTTTTTTCTCCCCAAAATAAAAAACCTACTCTAAAAGGTGTGTGTACTGAGCCAACTTATAAGACCCATACTCCCATGATCTCTCCAAAAAATTCTTATGCTTCCAATTAACTCTACCCAAATGTATGATCACCCATGAAGAATCATATCCTACTGATCACATATGGATATAGGGTACGTTGAAATGTGGCTCCATTCTCAAGGTATAGAGTTACTCATTAAAAAACATTGATGGGACATGCACATATCTTATCAGCTGTTATATTTTGAATACTTCATGCACATATACTAACTAAGAGGGTAAAGTAAGGTGTTAAAAAACTTCTTTAATATTGTGTCGTAATTGGAATGACACAATGAAACTTTTCAATAGCTTATACCCCAAAAATATTTCAATATACCCCTCTCTAGGGAGACCTTCATGAACACATTTTCTCTCTGTTTTATCTCCATGTGTCTACAATGTCTGACTGCATAAGATTTATACTATGTTATAATAATATTTATTCAATCATGGATGACTTAAAATTTCTCCATAATTTCTTGAACCATCAATGGTCCCATAATAAATGATTATCCTCACTTATTCATGAAAAAGGGTGACAGAAAAGGTCCCCAATATAGAAATTCCAAAGGTTCTGATCCAGTAGTTGAGTGATATCTATTAACATAAGAAAAATCAATAAATTGAATGTGATACTCCCAAATACAATTGAATTGTAACACATATTCTCTCCACATATCCTCCAAAATATATATTATTCATTCAATATGAATATTTGTTTGGGGTGTATTATAATTAAAATCCTAAAATAGATCCTAAAAGAAACTCCCAAACCTCACCAAAACTGTTCTATGAAACTAACATCTTGTTGGGAGAAAATATTCGAAGTTACCATAAAAAACGATAAAATTTTCATCACATAAAAGTGATCTAAATTCTATACTTAAAACTACTCTCAATGGTAATGAATGTGATACAACAAGGTAATACAACCAATAAACCCCAAGACATATTTATGGAATTTCATTGTCTGAATATTTACCATCAAAAATTCCATTGATATTCTATAACAATTACACTCTTTTATCCAAAGAGGATGATTCAAAAATTTTATAACATTATTGTCTTCCATTATCAATTAGCATATGAGGAATCATAAAATAAATTCAACATCATTTTTAATTCTACCCTTCCACCGGAATTAGTGTTGAAGGAATAGGTGCATCTTCTTCACCCCATGATGTATCACTAAGGTTGCTTTTTGGAACTCCCCCATCATCTCCTCATGCAACATAATAGAAACAACTATGAACTATTGGAAAAAGATAACAGTATCCCCACTTTTATATAAAATTTAACTGGTTTATGTTCAGAAATATATCTATTCCTTTAATACTTTAACTATTATGTCACCCAAACAAACCATTATCGTACACTAGAGAAGTGGTAGAGTCACTACCATATAATACTAATATGCTATCTCCACACCCTCTATTAGGGTTAACTAAAAAGTGGCCAACTGATCTAATACCTCCTCCATGAAGAGATATCAACACTTCATACTAATATAATATTCCACTACATTAACCTTCCATAGATTATATAGTATCTAAAAGTCATCATACTGAAATAAATCTATCAAGCATTTATATCTTATGTTATGTTATCTCTTCGAAAATATGTAACTAAAACATTGGTGGTATGATTAAACAAATACAAAACTTTTCCAAAATTTAATTCCTTGACACAATCAAGGAAAATACATCTTCTTCTTTCTATAAGTCAAGCATCTTATATTTTTTCTCATGGGTTCTCAAATTCCTTGACCTTTAATTTAACATGACATTACTCTACATCCACATCCATATGAGCCACTCTATTGAGACATCGTAGAATACCTTGTGATAGACACCCTCTTATAGAATCCTCAATATAGGATCACTGGTTAAGAGTGGCCTTAGCTCCTCATTGGATTTTTGGAACTACATTTTCCATGTAAATGAATACCCTTTTCATATTAATGTAATAAAAGTGGATATAATTTTGAAAAAATAAACCCAAAACCTCCAATATTACACTTCCAACTTGAGGATAATCTATACCTCCAAGACACTATTGGGTGTTTCCAAATATAGAAATATATTTATCTTTATTAGGTCGTTCAGAACATCATTATTTGAAATTACATGACCCTAATCTATAATATAAACATTATGAGATTAAAATACAACTGGTGAAATCTAAGTAATTCTAGGAACATCCTAAAATACTTTGTGTTCTCCTCATAAGTCACAGACTAAATATGATTCTCATTGATAAAGAAAATTGTGAACTAACCAAAGAACATGTGATATATTTGGTTCATTGTCACTATAATGATATTGGGGAAATTCTCCACACAAAATCAAATCCCCAAGAACTCAAAATTCCTAGAGAGACATTGAAATTCCATCATTGGACGATCCTACTCATGAGCCCTCTATGGGTGGTAGTTAGGCCACATATTAATCATCAAGACACATCCCATGCCATTAATACTTTTAAAGTGGTCATCGATCCTTGTAAATAGGTACTTATTTTTTATCATCTATTTTTTGGGCACCAATAATCAATATATTTTCTCAATCTCCCATCTTCATTCTCAGTGAAAAACACTAGAGATGTTCTAGGGAACACACCATATCGGATTAAATTCTTCTCCTGTACGTCCTCCAAATATACCCTAACCTCCATGATCATAGAAAATATCATTTCAAATTATATGGAAGTTATCAGTATAGATTCAGGGTGCATGTTTATGTAGAATTCAATCAATTAATATTGTCGTAGTCTTGAAATATTATTGGGGAAAACATACATAAATTCATCCACTTGCAAAGAAAAACAGATGTTAAAAGATTAGTAAGACGTTATTTTAATAAATGTTTTATTTATAATAATTGATTCAGTTTCCTACATGGATCCTTAATTTAATATTTAGTGCAAATATGTGCTTTGAGCTTCCATTTGAAAATTGCATATAAAATTT